>FR989882.1:8125000-8750000 GCA_905404145.2 Biston betularia | reverse complement strand
ATACTGACCAAGGTGTACACAGCACTCTGCAGTTAAGCTGAACTAAATAAATAAATAGTATACATCTTTTATCACTAGACCCATTACACTTTTGTTTAGAGTATATTTGTATAGGTACTTATTTATATCATTTTCAACTATAAATGGTAGTTGTGAGCAACATTCTAACCTGGGTCAAGTTATTGGTCAGCAAAATAATAGGCGTCCTCAGTTGGTCAGCAAAAGAATAATTGGTTAATTGGGTCGCATGTTGCAGAAGAAGAGACAATCAGCGGACACGAACGATAGCGCTTGATTGGAAGATAACTATGACTTATACGCGAATTGTAGTCCATTAATGGCTACTTTGTTAATTAGGTAACAAGAGTAAAAAAAGAAAGATGCAGATAGATGCATGGTAAAAGTTCCCCATGTAAGGACGCACAAAGAGTTTTCATTCGCACAGCGAGGTTGTGGAACTCTCTGCCGGAGTCTGTGCGCCCTGTTAGGTACAAAATGAATTTCTTCAAAAGAGTAAATAAGTTTCTTCTGGGTAAGCGTGCTCCAGCGTTTACTTGAGAGTAACCATCGAATGTCTCAAAGTAATGAGCTCCAAAGCAGCGATGTTCTGGACTTTGTTTTGTTACTCAAAGTTCTGTGTATCCCTAAAATTGTGTCTTACCATCAGGAGAGCGTCCCGTTCGTCTAATTATTTTTACATTAAAAAAAAAGACCGCACTACTGCTTTACATTAGGTAGAGTGTGGTCAAACGCGAATCAATTTTGCATTTTTTTTTAAACGGAGAAAAATATTGCTCTTTTATTTTTAAGGCTGGCTTATCCATCTGCACTAACTAGTTGAATGACAGTACAATGACAAGTATTATCAGTACGTAGTTCAATTACACCATTTTATACTAAGTAACATTCGATTAGCGTTAACGCTATTAGAAAGGTAAAAAAAAAAAAAAATCTTTATTATTTAAAAGTTCAACTTTTCTATTAGCGTTATCGAATATCGAATATTACTTTGTCAAGGCCATGTGGTCGTATAGAGAAATGAGAAGATACGAGTCATAGTAATTATATTAGTAGGTATATACAATCGAAACATCCTATGATAATCATCGAAATTATTCCTTGTCTTGTTTAAAAATTAAATTAAGTTAATGTTCCATTCCGGGCTAGGTGTGCTTTACCATCTTCGACCACACCGTCACTGAACATCAGATGAGCTGAGCTAGTGTTCACGTATACACATTTACGTTATCGTTCTCGTGTACGTCACGTACATCGTCAACATTGTACGGTCCCTAAAGTGCCACGCCTTGTTTACGAATACATTGCTCAAGTATTCTGTTATTAACGTTATTATAAAATAAAAAGCAAAATTAAAAATTTTGAAAAAACCCACAACGGTTAATTAGTAATTGTCACATAACTGAAAACTGCATCAAAATCGGACTAGAAGTTTTGGAGAAAAATGGCAACATGGATTTGCACAAAAAATGCTTGCTGCAGCGCCCCCTGGTAAGTTGTCACCGTAACACCTATCTAAGAACATGCACCAATTAAACCCGAAGCCATAACTGAAAACTGCATCAAAATCGGACTAGTAGTTTTTGAGAAAAATGGCAACATGTATTTGCACAAACAAACAAACATCCTCTCACCCCAAACGCATATACCGTCTCCGTTCCGTTGTGGGTAAAAAATATAACAGTTACAAAAAGGTAAACATGACACTCAAAGGAATCATTTTTGTAGCAATGACAGCTCAGTGGAAATCATAAACAGAGAAGTTAGTACTACATTTTTTCATTTGCTTGTGACTACAGATCTGCGTATATGGTTTTAATTTCAACTCGATAACTCCACGCGTTCCTGATATAATCAGGTGTGCTTCAGAACTACATGGTCTAATTCCCCCATGCCCGTTTTTCTATCGGACTGCAAGAAGCTAAAAAAAGCGACATCGTTTCATGGTCGACGTTCCAAAAACTCGAACGAAACGATTTGATTCTTCGTTCATTGTGCGGACTGCTAGACAGTGGAATGCGCTACCTGAGTGGGTGTTCCCCGATGGATATAATCTGGGTGTCTAAAAAATATTGTCAGACGGACAACAAAGTGATCCTACAAGGGTTCTGTTTTTTCCTTTGGTACGGAACCCCAAAAAAAATATTCAAGAGAAGATACTTCGGTACTAAGTAATAGGAAAGCAGTACATTGACATGAAACAGTTAAAACACCAATTCATGCGTAAACACGCGTCAATAAACGTTAATATGAAACTGATGAAACACATCGCCGATTTTAGTACGAGCTAACGACCGACCTATGCAAATCGGCCAGAGTTAGAATGTTTTGAATAAGTTGGAGCTGTAGGGAGTAAATAGAAATAGTACAGGAGGCATGTTTGTAGAATAACGATCATGCCCGGGTCAGGTCATGGGGCTATACGCGTACGAACAGTTTCCAACGTAATTTGTCGAATTGCGTTCACTTTCACAATACATGATGTTAAACGAAGACGCGGTCCACGATGAAGCACAATTCGATTCAATCACGTCCTGAAGGCATCCGGATTTTATCTATCGGGGAACTTGAGAAGCAATTTTCATTGTTTGGCGGTTCATACAATGAATTGATTGCAGCTGTTAAAATGATTAAAGATAGAAGATTTAAAACATTTTGACATAGTTACTGTTTATAATGGCTTCGACTGAGAAAGAAAATTCATATCTTCTACTGAAAAAAAAAACAAGTAATAGTACCCTTAGGACATACAAAGAGAATAATCGATTTATTTTCTTGATTTTTTTTTAAATTGAAAACTAGAAAACTGAAAATTTTGAAATATTTTTCTGCGTTCAGTGATATTTTTGGTAGGAGCAAAAGTTTTTTTTCCACGTTCGGGGTTCGCTTTACCCATATGCTATAGTGACGTGTTTTAAGTTTTCACTTCTGTAGGAAGTCCCTATACCTGTATCCCTATACGGTTGCCTGGAAGAGATCGCTTTTAGCGATAAGGTCGCCAGTTGTTACACCAATTAATTAATTTTATTTCTTTTGTATTGTTTTTTTTAGTGTGTGCAATAAAGAGTTAATCAATCAATATCTGTCTTTTTTAAAACATTAACAGCTTACTTTGAACACAGCTTAGTTAAAAATCATTTTTGCATTGTACAAAGTTTAAATGCGATTTGTTAATTTTAGCGAAGAGTAAAAGCTTCTGTGGAAGTTATTTACCTTTATAAATGTTACCTTTGCAACATCTTTTTTTTATTTTTTTTTTATTTATAATAATACGCTCCACAGACACTGGGGTCCGTGACCTTTGTCAACTTTAGTTACATTTTTTTTTTTACAATTTTACATTACAAAAAGAGGAAAGTTACGTTAGTAATCTTATTGCAACATCTTAGAAACTTCATCAGTCGTAAGAAAATTATAAGTTACTGTCTGAATAAGTTTACATTAAGTTTCAAGAACCAATTAGATTTACACGTGCCGCAAGATTCTCGGAGGCCGTCAAAATATATATTCTAACCTGCCAGACGTAAACAAGTCCTCTACCATGAATTTAATGAGAAACGGGCGATTCTGTTTTGCTATATTTGTTATGTCGTGGCTTCGTAGGTATTCATGATAATGAATGCTGAAACTGGCCGCGCCAGACACAGTCGTGCCAGGCGCAGTGCTACTCTCCGAATTGGAGGCTAACAGTGTAATTTGTCACAGTGGCGTGTCTGTCTTAGTTATGTCCAACAAATGTTATAAACAGAGACTTATCTTATCAAAAAAAAATGGGATAATATCTTGGAAATAAACTCATAACATTTATTATCTTATCTTTTTAACACCCGACGCAAAACCCGTCGTTTGTCTGTCTGTAGCATCGTTCGTACATCGGTCGTACCAAAATGGCACAACCGATTTTAATTGAGTTTCTTTGTTTTGTTTCAAAGGTGACTTGATCGGGGGAGTTCTTAGCAATGAATTATTGAAAAAAAACACTTGCCTTTTTAGGTAGATAGAAACCTATGGTGCACACCAAAAAAAGTACAAAAATTAAAAATAAAATCTTATCGAGCTTTTGCAACAAATGGCGGCCTTATCGTTAAAAGAGATCTCTTTCAGGTAACCAGGAATGGAAAACACGTTACAGCTTAAAAACAGACAGGTGATGTTGGTTCACTATTAAGTGCAAAAAATTAAATAATAAACTATAATAGATACCCTAACATATGTATTATTATTTATTATTTAGCCCACTTTGTCCCACTGCTGGGCAAAGGCCTCTCTCCCCCCCTCAGCGTGGTGGGTTATTATGTCTAATCCTCTTCCCTCATGAATCACAAACAGAATATATGTATACATATGTTTTTTTACTGCCTTTCGAAGATTATTTATCAGCTCTGTTCTAGGTGATCAATGGAGGATGTGAGCATCTTCCACAGGTCTAATCGAGTCGAAGTTTGGTATTTTGCTTGTGGTGTCATTTGTTTTTTATATTACTGGGAACTAGTGACGTAATGACGCGATCGGAACACGCGCTTCGTTCAATTCAACTGTTGAGCAGTATACACACCGAGTCTGTTGACGTACCTTCTCCACGAAAAAAAAGTGTGAATAATACGAAATTGATTTAGCTATAGAATCACTTTTATAGCTCACAAAAACGTCACAAATCGCGAAGTTATCTACGAAACAACCTCACAGATAAGCCGATTTGCACACATTTGATAATTTTCAATTTCTTTTCTAGGTACAAAGAATTCATAGACTGGAAATATACATTTTAAAATGTTGGACAGATCATAAACTTTACATTAATGTTGAAGCTAGATTTATAAGAACACATATTTATGACTGTTTTTCATCTAATCAATAACATCAACAACATTGTAAACTGACCGAAGCTACGTCGAGACAAACCCACGATAAAATTCGAAGTAGAAAACCTTGTTTTATATTTTTGGATAATATACTTTTCCATTAATTAAATAACATCGTAAAATTCCTAAACACATTAATTTCATTAAAATTAAATTCCTATATTTTTTTATACATAAACTCCATTAAACATTACGTTAAAATATGAACTGGCAACTCAAGGCTTCGCATAACGTAATGGAAGCAAGTTATTATAATATTATCATAGACAATTGTCCAAAAATAACAAGGTACTAGACATTTGTCGATATAGCGAAGGTCACTGACGAAGACATCGATCGATATATTTGCATTATACATGAACTTATAGTCACACAAGCCTATCACCTGTCATTGTCTCAATGGATATCGACACGATAACATTCTTTAGTCACTCGCGAGTTGGCTACGCTTGATTATGTTCCACTAAACATTTTATTTCATGAAAGCCCCTGCATAGGAACTGTATGTTATCTAATAGACGCGTCAAATCGATTTAACGCAAAGCAGTTTTGTTGAAAACGCTATGCATAAACATAAAGGCGAGAACCAAGTAAATTGCTGCTGCAATCAACTTACACGCGTGCACATGCAAATCGGTGTTTCACTTTTTCAAGTACGAAGAGAACCACATGCAATATGAATAAATACATAAGTGTCCTGAAAATATTGAACGCATAGCGAATTCACTGATGCACGACAATGACTTTCAGTTTTGTTGTAGCGTCTTGGAATCCGAACGCGGCTATGAATCGCCGACGACCAGCTAGTATTGACGCATACAAGAGAGAAGAAAACAAATTCACTACAAATAGCTCTAAAAAGCTAATCTCACAAGTACAAACGATACTAACTACATGCCAATTCAAGACTTGAATAGCAACAAACACTCTGATAAAATACAAAGAATAACTAGCTAAGAAGCTAAATTAAAAAAAAAAAACACAACGTGCACAAATTATTATAACAACGATATAGGTATATCACTACTAAGACTAATCTAATTTGTGATTAAAATTGTTTATTTTTCCTCTAGGTCTTGAGAGTTTTGTGATAATAATGATATTTTTGTTTTACTATATCGGATACTGCGACTATAGTTTCAGCCATATCCGGTGGCCCTCATCATGGAGGCAAAGCTGAGTACAACGCACGCGCGACCTCAGTGCGATACTCACTACGAAGCAAGACGAAGCCGCGAGCGCATTGTAGTCTGTGGCAGAAACTATAGCCGGAGTTTTTTTGTATTATTTATAAGTATGTATTTCAAACAAAAAAAAAAGTATTTAAGTATTCTATCAGTTATCTGACTTCCATCACACAAGCTCTGCTTAGTTTGGGGCCAGATGGCGCTGTGTGTATAACCCTACGATATTTATTTATTAGTTTCCGATATAATTAAACGTAAGTAATCCCGCATAAGTAAAACAAATAAGTGTCAAAACCACATCAGTTTCCATCGTAAATAAAGATATCGTTATTCCACAATAAAGGATAAATAACACAACAAACATTACAAACAAACTACAATGTTAATTAAATAAACAAAATCAACAAAGAATCAAATTTGTAAAACACAAGACAATTTAATCATTAAGGTGGATCAATTTCCATAATGTTTTTTTTCCCATTTTTAAATGGAGCATAATTTTACACTGAAATCACAGCTACTGGCATTTATTTTGGTCTTTATTTGCGGTAACTACAATTGCTTGAATAAAACAGTAGATTATTAGCATAAAATCAAATTTATAAATTATTTATGAATTTATGATTTTTGATTAAAACAGTAGATTATAGATAGATAGTGGATATAACTCTTTATTGTGCACATCATAAATAGAAAAGAGTACAGAGAACAAAGAACCTTATGAACTAGTGCCACAAGTGGCGGCCTTATCGCTAACAGCGATATCTTCCAGGCAACCGAGCTAATAATCTACTGTTTTTATCAAGCAATTGTGATTTATCGCAAATAAAGACCAAAATAAATGCCAGTAGCTGTGATCTCAATGTAAAATTATGTTCCATTTGTACATAAATGGAAAAAAAATGTTTATATGGAAATCGAACCACCTTAAACTAATTTGTAAGAACTAGATAGAAACTACACAATTGTTCTGTCAAAACAAATCTTAAAACACTTATTTCTAAGCAAAAACAGCTCAACTAAAATCTAGATCTAGAACAAAAACTACATGCAATGTAAAAAGCAATGTGTTCTAGTTATCCATTTTCACATTAAACAACAGCAAATTGTTAAGATTTGTATCGTCATGCAATCTGTATGCAATATGCATATTCTCAAAGATGACGTGCAATCAGACAGAATTGTGCTTATTACATGTAAATTAACGAGAATATTTTATCATACAGTAAAAAAGTCTACAATGTGTTGAGAAAAAATGGTGTACGTTTCAGATTTGTTCCTGTAAAAGTCTCTTTCGATGATTCACGATTATAATAGGTCTTAAAGTAAACATAGATCACGGATCCCGGTGACTATGGAGCGTATATTTTAAATTAAACCAAAAAGGGTTTCGCTGTTTGAGGTCTTTTTTTTTTGGGCATTACACACAGCGCCATCTGGCCCCAAACTAAGCAAAGCTTGTACTACGGAAGTGAGATAACTAATAGAATACTTATACAGTTTTTTTTGTAAATACATACAGTACACCCAGACACAGAACAAACATTTATTTACATCACAAAATGTTTGTCCTGGGTGGGAATCGAACACACGCCCTACAGCTCTTGGAGCAGACATACTATCAATGAACCAACAGGGCTGTCAACAGATCTACAATACTACAGACAGTTACACGTTAAACTTCTAACACCCAATAAACAGGTTATCTCGGGAGTAAAAAACAAAGAGCGAAATACAAAGGAAAGGACTGTAAATATCGTCACAGTGAAAACGAAGCTATAAAGAAATATAAAATTGTCCCAAAGATTCTTCCCATGAAAATTATTCCGAGAACTAAAATGAAATCTTCCATTCACACCGTGCTTGTACGCGAACCGTGTCAAGGATCTGCAACATCCCAGCGCAGTGTTTAGAAAGCCTCGACTTTAAAGGAGGCTACGTGACCCCGGGCCCACAAAGAGCTTCTAGTGATAGTAAACAATGTTTCTCTTAACTAGGGACCAAGCATACGACGATAAAGCTACGCGACCGCATAACGTATGCTTACGTATTAAGGTTCGCAGTCGCGTAGTTTTTAACCCTCGACGCAAAAACGACGGGGTGTTTATAAGTTTGAGGTGTCTGTATGTTTGTCTGTGGCATCGTAGCTCCCGAACGGATGAACCAATTTTGATTGTTTTCTTTTGTTTAAAAGGTGAATTACTCGGGAGTGTTCTTAGCTAAGTTTGATAAAAATCTGTCAATGCTGCAGAAGAACCTTATTACTACAGCTAGCGAAATTACTGGGCTGTTGAGACTAACCATCAAAAGTCTCAAATTAAACTAATGAGCGCCAAAGCAGTAATACCCTGGACTTTGTTTTGCTGCTCAAAGTTCTGTGTATCGCTACAATGGTCATGGACAGGCGTTATCTCTTACCATCAGGAGAGCGTCTCGTTCGTCTCATAATTATTACATTAAAAAAAACCTATTTAGTGTTTTCTTAAAGATAAATAAACTAAAGATAACAAGACAAATCATAACGTCGTAGTATAAAAAAATATTTAAACTACATTTTTTTCTTCGCAAAACTATCAAAAATTGATAACCCTTATCCAAGAGGTCGAATTGATGGTCGGAGATACGGTGACTATTCTACAGACTAAAACTAAACTTTTCAATTCAATACAGTTTGAAACAACATAAATTTATTCGTATTATCCCACTAATATTGTAAATGTGAAAGTTTGGATGGATGGATTGGTGTTTGTCACTCTTTCACGCAAAAACTACTGACGGGATTAGGATGAAATTTGGTACGGCGGTAGCTGAGACCCTGGATCGTGTTAATGCAGGCTACTATTTATCCAGAAAACACGTAGCGGGTAACACCGCGGGGCGCAGCTAGTATAAGAATAAAACCGTCGTCAAGTCAGTGTTTCCAACACAAAATTATACATTACTCGACAAACTGACACAATGTCAGAAACAAACAGGAAAAGCGAAGCGTCCACTCTAGTACCCTCCTGGGAGACATCTGCGTGTCCTTGACACGTTGGAGAGACTCTTTGTCTGATAGTTACGTTGCTGAAATGTCATATATAAAATAAATGACTATCGTTGAACGTTTCACACTGTGCCATCTAGCCCCAAACTAAGCAAAGCTTGTACTATGAGAACCAGATAACTAATCAGAATACTTATTATATACTTTAACACAGGGTATCCTACGGCGATGACTAGTGACCAAAAATTGTAATAGTTCTATAATTTGTTTATTTTTATTTTATTTTACACGTTGTCTTCAACTACATCAAGTGTCTTACATCTTTGTGAAAAATTTGACTTGTGTGAATGCTGATCATGGTTTATGTTATTTATGTGCAAATAAACGTTATTATTATTATTATTTTTCTTCTGTAAATACATACATACTTATAATGTACAAAAAATCACCCAGCCACATAATTAAAAAACAATGTCACACTAGCGACCCGCCCCGGCTTCGCACGGGTGCAATGCAGATACTAACCTAGTACATTATTTATCCATCTCGTAAGGTTTAGGTCTTTTACGACATCACATTACAAATCTTTGAAATTCCCGGAATATCTCTACTATAATATGCATGTATTATACATATAAACCTTCCTATTGAATTACTCTGTTTATTGATAGAAACTGCATTAAAATCCGTTGCGTAGTTTAAAAGATCTAAGCGCACAAACGGTGGGAAGCAACTTTCTTTTATACTGTGTAGAGATACATGTTTATCCTGATGGGAATCGTCGAACCCACACCCTACAGCTTTTGAAGCAGATATTCTACCAAATGAGCTAACAGGGCACTGTGTATTATGGATAAAACAAGCACGATACAGAACATTAAGGTGGTTCGATTTCCATACAAATGTTTTTTTTTCCATTTATGGACAAATGGAGCATAATTTTACAGTGAAATCACAGCTACTGGCATTTATTTTGGTCTTTATTTGCGGTAAATCATAATTGCTTGAATGAAACAGTAGATTAATTATTAGCATAAAATCAAATTTATTAATGATTTATGAATTTATGATTTTTTATATAAAACAGTAGATTATTAGCACAATCAATTGTGATTTGCCGCAAATGAAGACCAAAATAAATGCCAGTAGCTGTGATTTCACTGTAAAAATTATACTCCATTTGTCTATAAATGGAAAAAAATTGTTTGTATCTATGGAAATCGAACCACCTTAAGGTCGCCACGACCTTAAAACAGGATTTGTTTTTGATCTCTTGTTGTTATTACAAATATATTTTGATATGTCACATCGTACCGTGTGTCGTGTTATAATATCCTAAATATTTACGTCAATAGCAATAACCATGCTAATTGCGTTTTTAAATAACACATTTTAATACAATAAAAGTTAAACATTAACAGTTTAACCTTGGCGAAGTACTCGACGGCGGTTATTTTTTTTTTCATCACACACACCGCCACACACGAGCATGTCAATGTTGAATTGCATCACTGATTATTTAAATGCGATAAAAACCGTGAACTTTCAATAATATTAACCGAAACACTTAAGATAAAAAACGAATAGAACGAAAATATGAGCCTTGCCTTCGATAGGTTTGTAATGCTTTTTTTTATGTGAAAGCAATGAAACGAACGAGACTCTCTCCTTATGATAGATAGATCTCTTTATTGTGCACACCATAAGAAGAAGAAAAAAACCGGCCAAGTGCGAGTCGGACTCGCGCACGAAGGGCTTCGTACCACTATCTATAAAAACGGCAAAAAAATCAAGTGTGTTGTATGGGAGCCCCCCTTCAATATTTATTTTATTTGTAGTCTTTGTTTCAACTGTTTAGCTATCACCGTTCTTGAGATACAGCCTGGTGACAGACGGACGGACGGACGGACGGCCGGACAGCGAAGTCTCAGTAATAGGGTACCGTTTTTACCCTTTGGGTACGGAACCCTAAAAAACTAACTACATACTTATGGTTAATGATATACGCTTGTCAATGACCATTGCAGCGATACACATAATTTTGAGTAACAAAATATATCTAAATTTACAATTTAAAAAAAACTGACTCAATGACCCTCAGGCCAACTAAACGCACTGCTCCATTGAAACAGCGAGGTTTCGGAGTAAACGAAAATATCATCGACGTATACAATTTTTAGATTTTTGTTGATTTTTTAAAAACCGTTCGATCGATTTCTATAAAATTTATATGGGATTTCTAAAGTATGATCTACCAAGCAAAAAAAGAATCAAAAATCGATTCATAATTGGCGGAATGATCGCGCAACATACATAAAAAAATATATGGTCGAATTGAGAACCTCCTCCTTTTTTGAGTCAGTTAAAAATAAAGTCCAAGGCATCGCTGCTTTGGCGCTCATTTTGAGCCTTTCGATGGTCAGTCTCAACAGCCTTTTCATTTCGCTAGCTGCAGTAACCCTTCAAACCGGAACACAGAAATGTTTACACACTACTGATTAGCGACAGAATGTCTGGTATTGTGGTGGTACCTACCTAGACCTCCTGCTATGGAGATCTACTACCAAATATAAGCTAAACAGTGGTGGTCTTAGGGAGTGCCAAGCAGGGCAACCGCCCGGGGCCTCGCTTCCACATAGAAAAACTCGCGCCTCGCACTTAACAAAAACTCCCCTGGACGCACGGTTTCATTATTAGTGCAAGCATGTTACGGCCACTCGAGCACTCGAACAAATTTTTTAGTAAAACGGACTCAAAGAAAAAGGGCCTCACAATGATCTGTCGCCCCGGGCCTCGCAACAGCTAAGGCCGCCGCTGAATCTAAATGATACTGCATAATTATCTTGATTAAATTTGAATTCGGTGTTCTCACAGATCATTGGCCGCTGCGCAGTGATTTCTCACTTCCTTAGTTGCTAATTCACACGGTCGTATCGCTGTTCTTGTATTAATAATCTATTTCTGGTGTTACGAATCCTCGTACGCCGTTTGGTCTTAGTCATACTGGTGGTTAAGGAAACGTTCCAAAAACAGACGGTGTGTATATTTAAGATGGAACTCATTTTGTAAAGCTTTCTGCATATGATGTAACGCATTTCAGATCTTCGAATTGAAATGTGCATGCAATCGATGTTAGTATATGGAATTACTCGAATCAATATCCTAATTAATACATATTATAAATGCGAATGTGAGTTTGTTTGTTTGTTACGCTTTAACGCGTAAACTACAACGTATCTGAGTGAAATAGGATACTTTTCATCATCATCATCATCCATCACCACGCGAGTAAAACCGCGGGGCGCAGCTAACAATAAATAAAATATCGTCGATAATTTCACAAAGCGCCATCTAGCCCTTAACTAAGCAAAGCTTGTACTATAAGAACCAGATAACTGATAAAATACTTATATACTTTTTTTGTAAATACATATATCCTTACACACTAAAATTATAAAAGAGAAAGTTTGTGGGTGTGTTTGTTTCTTTCTTCGCGCTCAAACGGCTGAAATAAATTTTGATGAAATTTGGTTTGGAGATAGCTGACACCCTGAATTAATACATAGGCTACTTTTTACTCCGAAAAAATGTAGCGGGTAATACCCCGGGGCGCAGCTAGTAAAACATAAAGAAGCACCCATACAACACACAGGCTCAAGATTCGTGAAATTAACGAAGGAGTTTAGAACCAAACAGTCTCGAGTAAAGGAGTCAGAATTTTTGAAATAACAAAGTCATATAGACCTTGACCGCTTTATACAACCTGTGATTTGGTTTTTCGAGTCGATTCCCGGGCGTATTTAGTTGCCATGACATAAATATAGCACACGATCACGCTTTTTCTCGTAGTGGTTGACTTTTCAGTTGCTACGCTCGCGACACCTTTCGGCTCTTCTACTTTCATTAGCGTTTTCATACATGCTTGTTAGCTGCGGGTAGTTGAGACAGTGGACTCAAATAGGTGAGTGCTAAAAATCAGCGCTGCAACGAAATCCCCAACACAATTGCTGAGCACTGGCCTTTTTCACTAGACTCTGCAGTGGCAATCCTCTTACTATTGTTTAAAATTTGTTTGTTTACCCTAACATATAGGTTAGGGTAAAAAAAATATTGTTGTTTGTGTGTTTTATAGTTTTATTCGTTATCTAGTGTCTTAAAAAATACTACGTACAGGCCTTGCCTTGTCAGTTTAATGATTAATTCATAGTTCATACATTGTACTAGGTTAATAAGTAGTAGCATCTCCATCTGCCATAGATTACTTAGCAGTTTCTATAAGAGTACTTAATGTAAGCATTCCTTATGTTTTGGAGGCAGACGGTGCCAAGCCTGTGAATAGACGATTTTAAAAAGAACAAGTTGTTAATTTATTACCTCCCTTCTGTCATGTATTTTAAAACGTATCACACCATGTAGGAAGAACCTTATTATCTGTGGGTTGTAACTGAGTCATTTGTATATTTGAGTACATTACTTCAAAATATCAAAGTGTTACATGTAAAGATTACGTCAGTGATGTAGGCGATATAATAAAATGTATAAAAAATTATATGTCTGTCATGTACCAATGAATCAGTATGATAAAGCAGTTCGCAGCTGCATCGTTGATAAAATATAGTTTGATATATACTATATACCAAATGGTGTTAAGCAGATTATTACTATAAATATGGGCTTACACTCTAAAAATTTTGAATATTTTTTTTTGGGAATAGTCCGTAAGTCACTCATTGAGCTATGCTCGGCATCTCTCTGAGGGATCGTATCCGAAACGAAGTAATTCGCTAGAGAGCTAAAATTACAGACATAGCTCAGCCGCAGAACTGATAACCACTGGGGTAGACGTGTTCTAGAGTGGAGACCGCGAATTAGCAAACGTAGCGTAGGACGCCCTAAGACTCAATGACGTGAAGATACTTAGGGCAGCTGGCGGTAGATGGAAGCGAAAAGCCGAAGATCGGGCTGAGTGGCGTGTCTTGGGAGAGGCCTATGTCCAGCAGTGGACTACAACAGACTGATGATGATGATGATGATGATGATGATGATGACGACTCCAAAACATTATCAAGTACTGTATGTTACCCGCCCACTTCGCTGGGTTTGTACCATCATTTACACGAAACCTTGACAAATTATACACCTAAACTTTCCTTATGAATCACTATCTATTAGTGAAACTCGCATGATAATCCGTTCAGCAGTTTTGAAGTTTAGCGCGAACAGACAGACAGACGACTTTGTTTTATAATATGTCAAATATTATTAAATTTATGCAACGATTCCGTAACTTTTAATTTAATCCTATTTCTATTCCCTTACCCTTTTTATTCATAAATTATATTTCACATCTTGTTACTCAAGCAAAAAGTTCCAAGTTCCGTATGAATCATTGAGGGAACCCCGTTCAGTGACGTCACCCGAATCGTCCCAATTTGTTATGAGCTTTTACGACCAGCCTCTGTTGTATAACTAAATGGTTACATACGCAATAACCAATAAGTACCTATTAGAGATACTAGAATGCTAGTACTTACGTAACTACTACGCACGTGTGTAGTATTTTATTTCCATTTTTAGGATTCCGTACCAAAAGGTTAAAACGGGACCCTATTACTAAGACTCCGCTGTCCGTCTGCCACCAGGCTGTATCTTATGAACCGTGATAGTTAGACAATTAAAATTTTCACAGATGATGTATTTCTGTTGTCGCTATAACCACAAACAAACTAAAAAACAGAATAAAATAAATATTTAAGAGGGCTCCCATACGACAAACGTTTTTTTAGCCGTTTTTATAGATAATGGTACGGAATCATTCGCTGGCTGGCTTACGATGTTCTGGCAGCCTCACTTGAAAGCCAGTTCCATTCCAGTTCAGGTGTGTTGTTGTGGTCAAACTAATAGTCGGTCAACCATAAAAAATATATATTTAAAGTACATACAAACAAAAAGAATGAAGTTGCGACTTGCAACCGTGACAGCTACACTGACTTTCAAATACAATAGGCCCGTTTTGACAGACGATTGATTCTGCAATGACGTTTTTAATGTTAACGAATACGACTTAACAATGGAACAAAATGAATATGACCATTACTTTTTTAACATTCATTAATCTAATACTTGAGTTGAGAAGCATGCAGGACTTGTGAAATATACATATATACAGTTGCGTAATATTTCCAAGGTTAACGGATAACTTAGAGTTTGTACAACACTTCCAACGATGCAACGAGTACATTTTTGATATACTATAACTACCAAGTACGTACAAATGAAAAGAAAAATAAGAATTTAAAAATATTTGACAGCCCTGTTGGCTCATTGGTAATATATCTGCTTTAATAGCTACGGGGCGTGGGTTTGATTCCCACTCAAAAGAAAACATTTTGTGGTATAAACAAATATTTATTTTGTTTGACAATTGTCAAATACTTGGTAACTACTTGGTGGTAGATCTCCTTAGCAGGAGGTCATATAGGTAGGTACCACTGCAGTATCAGATATTCTGCCGCCAAGCAGTAGTGTGTAAACATTACTGTGTTCCGGTTTGAAGGGTACTGCAGCTAGCGAAATTACTGGGCTGTTGAGACTAACCATCGAAAGTCTCAAAATAATGAGCACCAAAGCGCTGTAATGGTCATGGACAGGCGTTATCTCTTACCATCAGGATAGCGTCTCGTTCGTCTCATTATTGGTCACATAAAAAAAAAATCGTAGCGTAGGTCCATTTGACACACAGTTCCATCTGACCCCAAACTAAGCAAAGCTTGTACTATGGAAGTCAAATAACTGATACAATTCATACATAATATTTTTTTGTAAATACGTAGTTATTTATAATACAAAACACCCAGACACAGAAAAAACATTTATCGTCACATAAATGTTTGTCCTAGTAGGAATCGAACCCACGCCTTACAGCTCTTGAAGCAGATATTCTACCAAATGAGCTAACGGTACAGCCAAGCTATGTTATCCCAATCATACAGACATACATACAAATATAGGAACGCCGATTACTCCCAGTATACGTGAGGACCTCGGTTAACTCTCTCAATAAATTTGAGTGTGCAGTTATGTGGGACATTACCCTGAAAGTTTAATTAATTACCATATACCAACACCAAATACACAGGCGAGGCGTGTGGAGTGAAGTAGTGTAAAGTCAAACACTCCTTATCAGTTCCGACGCACACGTAACAAATGTTTAATCTATAAGTACCTACTTATAATAAAACTGGTGGAGGTCAAATTCTTTAAATTGAAAATATTTAGAAAATTTTAATTGGAAGGCACTGTATTATTAATACTGAAGCAAAAATGTAATTAAATTATTTTTTGACTGTCTGTCTGTATACTGAAAGAGCATCACGGCAAAATCACTAAGGGATTTAAATTAAACTTGACATGATTACAGTACATCTAAATGTCGATGATTTTATTGCGGCATAGTTCACGTGAGAGGGAATGAAAGTCAACATGTTTACTTAACAATAATTATTTAACGCGTGACTACGCGAATGAACGAAAAGAACAAATCTGGCGAGATTCGTTCTTTTTTTGTTTGAAAGGCCGGTACTCTTAGATTTGTCCAGTAAAATTTTCAACTTCATCGGTTAGGTAGTTTAAAAATGTCCGGCATCAACATCCAACAGTATGGACGTCCAAAACATCAAACAGTGCCACTGCTCATAATAAACTGGGAATTGGACAAGCGAATTAATTTAGTGTGCACGTTCTCATTCATAGAGACTGGAGCCCTATTCTCAGAGTAGAGCCAGGCAGTGGCGGCCTAAGGGGGTGGCAAGTAGGGCAACCTCCCAGGGCCTCTCGTAGATAAAAGTCTTTGCCATATATGTATGTATATCTCGCACCTCGCACTTAACAAAACCTCCCCTGAACGCACGGTTTCATTATTAGTGCAAGCTTGTTACGGCCACTCGAGCACTCGAACAAACTTTTTAGTAAAACGGACTCAAAGAAAAAGGGCCTCACAATGATCTGCCCCGGGCCTCGCAACAGCTAAGGCCGCCGCTGGAGCCGGGCATTACAGTAGGTACTGCCTCCCTGACTGACGAGCATTCGAGTCATACATCCGCAACACAAGTAAAATACGCTCAATTATCGAATCTGTAACATTATAGGTTGCGCACTGTAATGCTCGGTTCTCCTCCCTCACTGACGAAATGCTCGACTCTGTAACGTCACATACATGCGAATGCTCACTGCTGAAAAGCACTTTTTCGTCGAGCGAGGAAAGAGAAGGTGTCCGGCAAATAGTCTGCACGTGTCGCGAACGAAGTCGCAGGTACAGCTAGTACGACCTATTATCTCTTCACGCTCATGTGTCATGTGGAGGACGTTTCCATAATTACAATCGAAATTTTATCAGAAATTAATCATATTACGTTTTCGCAATTAAAGACACAGTTAGCGTACTTTCTCGAATGGAATGGCGAAATGTTTTAGATTTCAGATTTATGACAGATCATAACAGTAGACAGATGAACATTAAATTAGGTAAGAGCGAGTTACTGAGAAGTTTCACAATTAACTGGTTCCAAGAAACCCTTGTCAAGTTTCAAGCTTGTCACATTCGCCGAGCCGGGAACCCGTGTCGAGGGCTCTTCGCGCCGCATAGCGCAGCGTATGGAAAAATAGTAATGAACACTTAGTACTTTTTTTTTTAAATTCAAAATAGGTTCGCGTTTAGTTTTCGGTGACCACACTCTACCTGATGTTAAGCAGTAGTGTGGTCTAAGATGGAGCATGCTTACCTAGAAGAAACCTATTTACTCTAAATTTGACCCAAAGACACCCATATTGTACCTAACAGGGAACACAGACTCCGGCTGAGTTCCACAACCTCGCTGTGCGAATGAAAAATGTGGAATCGAAACGCTTTGTGCGTACATTGGGAACATCCACCATGTACGGATATGCCCCATCTTTCGTACTTGTGTGGTGGCACACGGTTTTCGGGCTCGTATCTTCCCAAATTCTGCGCTTACCAACGAAAGTTATTTAATTTTTATTTATAAATAGATAGATAATAATTCACCGAAGTCCGAATTACCTCAGTGCCTCAAGTCGAAAGTCTTCGACCAGTCTGTGTTACCAGTGATGACTTATGGCGCTGAAACGTGGTCTCTGACTGTGTGCCTTCTTGGTAAGCTCAAAGTAGCACAACGCGCTATGGAGAGGGCTATGCTCGGAGTTTCCCTACGAGATCGAATCAGGAATAAGGAGATCCGTAGACGAACCAAAGTTACCGACATAGCCCAACGGATTAGCAAGTTGAAGTGGCAGTGGGCAGGGCACATAGCACGCAGAACTGATGGCCGATGGGGCTGCAAAGTTCTGGAGTGGAGACCACGGACCGGCAAGCGCAGCGTAGGATGTCCACCCACAAGGTGGACAGACGACCTAGTAAAGATCGCAGGAACGCGCTGGATGCGGGCCGCTTCCAATCGGTCTTTATGGAAGTCAATGGGGGAGGCCTATGTCCAGCAGTGGACGTCCTACGGCTGAAACGATGATGATGAGATAATAATTTATCTAAGGTTCGAAGTTTCAGACAACCCATAATACTGAAACAAATTGCAATACGCAACTGATACCATATATAAAACTAGTTGTAAACGTTTGATGCTGTGTCGACACTTAAAGTGTATATGAGACTATTGGCTAGCTTCAGGCAGTTTAAGTTAATTAAAATTCAGACAAAGCATCGGCTTCGCGCTTAATGAAATCGTTGCCTCTTTGAATCTGTTGATGATTGCCTGCTCATTATTGTTCGCATTCTGTTTTCAATCAACCAAAATGCAATCAATCAGCCGGGATTTGCTGGCAGGTTTATCGATAACTCTCACATGTAATTAACCTTTTAGGTTTATGTAATCTAAGCTTCAACTTATCTATTCTTACAGATAAATGCTATAAGTAACGTTATTTAGAATCGTGCAATACAACTCGTATTGGAGAGCATTCATTTCCAGGCGAAACTTTCTCAAAGTCTATTGAAGTCGTTACCAAAGCTTTGTTTATTGAACTTTAAACTTGTAATATCAGAACTAGTTGAGAAAGTTGTAATTGTCCTAGTTAGTTTACAAACATAAGCATCAATCCAAAAATAAGAGTTTTTCATTAGTGCAAAAATTTGCTAGCTACAATATTAATTGAAATAGGTTTAAATAAATATTGGAGGGCATCAAGCCCCAAACTAAGCAAAGCTTGTATGGGAACCAGATAGCTGACAAAATACTTAAATACTTTTTTTATGTAAATACATACTTATAATACATACAGTACACCCAGACACAGAACAAACATCGATGTTAGTCACACAAATGTTAGTCCTGAGTGGGAATCGAACCCACGCCCTTCATCTCTCGAAGCAGACATATTACCAATGAACCAACAAGGCTGTCGTTTTAGTTGTCTACTTTCAGCGCAAACATAAACCGGCCTATGTCGTTCGCTGTAGTAGTTCGTTACGCTGGTTTATGGGTCGACACGAGAGCTCGTATAATTCAGCCGAGATACTCGAATCTCCAAATACAGATGTCTATATTACTTTCATTTGTCCGCCCCTGTTGCCACCGTTACGGGTTTCTACGTATTTCTGTCGTCGCCAAGGGAAGATAAGTAGATTCAGCTGCCAATTATTTAGAGATTGCTTTTATTTGAGCCTCTTTGTGAACGAGAAAATAGGCTTCGATTTTCGTGATACTTAATTTATTTCCAGACGGGTGTCGGAGCGCGAATCGTTGTTATGGATACGACCTTGCGGCGTGCGTACATATGTACGTGACAGATTGTTACTGCTTGTTATCGGTTTCCTTTTCTCGTCGTGAGACCTTCCTCTAGATTTAAGCAGACAAGAGTATAATTGTTGAAGGTTTGTTACAATAAACACAACATTTGATTTAAAAAAATGATGCGTTTACTTTGAGTTTGTTTTGCGTAAATGATGTAAATAGAAATAAGGCTTGTGTGTATGCCTTGAGCATTCATGCTCACCATCGAAGGCACCTTCTCGCGGCGGCGTCGTGTGTCGGGGTTCCCTTAGATATGATTGAGGAGGGCGATGGCTGGCACATGCGTCATACTCGTGATCGTGTCGCTGGTCTGCTCGCGGTATACACACAAACTAGTACCTACCTTAGATTAAGAATTGTATAATTATAAAAAAAATGTAATTTAAGTTGACAAGTTTGTTGACGAACCCCAGTGTCTGTAGAGGGTATAAATTTGAAAAAAAAAAACAACATTTGACAAATAAACACGACACTTTGGTAGTAAGTTGTACCTGCCTCCTAGATCACTGAAACACCAATAAATCACTCGGCGGTTGCTCTTCCGAGCAAAATGAGAAACTCTGGCAGAGAATAATGTTGACTGAATCCATATTCTAAAGAATACGCAATGTTTCATTTGTCCATAAGCGACGATGATTTCTTACCACCAGGACGCCTGTGCGCCGTTCTATTTTATAAAAGTCTAGCAGCTCGCTACAGCATTGCACGGGAAAACAAAACTCGATTAACAATATAAATATAGCTTATGTCACTCAGTGATAATGTAGCATTCTAATGATGAAAGAATTATTCAGATCGGTCCAGTAGTATCGGAGCCTATTCAATACAAACAAACAAAAAGTCAAATATTTTCTCTTTATAAAATTTGTGTAGTAGATAGATCAAAGAATGTCGAGAAAAGCAGTAAGCAGAAATGACGCGCAAATCCTGCGTTCCAGTAACTCGATTGACAGGCAATCTCGCCCGGACACCCGCTGTAGGTAATTTCAGAGTGGTTGGTGCTAAAAATGCTCCAATGTGCCGACGCTAAAATCACGGAGTAATACGGAAATTACTTTTCAATTGGATTGCAGTCTGGTTTTACGGAATGGCTATGCAAAAGACCTATCATGTTTTTGCAGATAAAAAACAAAGAAACCCTACCAAAAAGTGAAATGGCTCGTCGATTTGACTCCAATTTCATTCATTCAAACGATGTTAAGTAAGCAGCTGCTATTGTATGAAAGTAAATAACGATTCATTCAAATTATGTTTACCGCACCCCCGGCTACTATCTCATTCGATGCCGTACTAAATCCAGTACAAATTACATCGTCGGCGTATATTCCATTTGGGGCACAAATGACGTTAAATCGCAATCTGGCTGGGGCACACCCTCGCGCCCGCCTTTCGTTACAATTCCATATTTTACGAGGAACACTCTCGGAACAGTTTGAACTTGCTGCGAGACTCGTTCCCCTAAACCGTTCATTCATTACGATGATCTTTATTCTAAAAGATCCAAAGCGCTTTTAGTTTACTGAACTGCGTGGGAATCTTTGTGTATTCGTGCATCAGTTGCTATGGTGACCGCTTGATTAGAAATGCTTGAAATGCTATTAACGACGACACGTTAAATTCCGAAATAAATATTTTAAAAGAATTTGTTAATGTCATCTTGGCTACTTCAGTGTTTATTTAAAAGAAATTTCTGTTTACTGTACATTAAAATTTCCCAGGTAACAATTGCATCAAGTGTATGAGTCAACATCGGGCTAGACGCCGTATTTCGACTTTAGTACCTACCGGCAAAGTGGGGCGTTTCGAAAGCGAGGCGCCCGCCTGCCAAACTTTATTGCGCGTTGCCAACAATGTGTGTAGACGCACCGCACGTCTGCCGTTGCACCAGCACTTTCACAACGAGCTGTGCATTGCTTCTTTGTTGTACTATCTGAAGGTTTGAGGCCTTTATGATCGATTGTTTCGTCGACGTCGATAGAAAGTTATGATTGACGAGAGTGTAGTTTTTTTTTTGTTTTAGAGAATTATTCAAAACTGCGTATTCGTTATGCGAACATATGTATTCTATGAAATTGAAAAACTTTAAAAATAATAAAAATGCATTGGCGTTCTTTATTTTGAGACAATGAAGATGCTGAAAATGTTGAAACTTAACCATAGTTTTGCATTTGCTTCTACGATTCCAAGTAGGGCAACATTAAAGTCTATTTGCCACTGGTTGGCCGTATTGCAGTTACATAAACTAATTTGCGTTTAGCGCTAGAGTAGGAAGCACTAAAAGCGCATGCATGTATAATTGTATAAGTGTCATTTCCGGGTTTTGGCACCAAAGCTTATTCCGACTCGTTCAGTTCCCGTCACGTTCAGGCCGGTCACGACAGCATCACAGATAAATAACAGTTAGTCCGATCATGGTATTCATACACTTGAATGAACTAACCGCGGCGATGGTTAAATGGGTAACGGTACGAGTTACCAAGGTTAGCAGTGTTCAAGTGTACTGCTAGGTCGTGCAGAACGAGCAAGCCGATCTGAACATACTTATTCATGTGTTTCGCTCAAAGGTTTGATAAACTAAAACACTAGATATCTACACTAATAATATAAAGAGGAAAGATTTGTATTTTTG
This sequence comes from Biston betularia, assembly GCA_905404145.2. Taxonomy (NCBI): domain Eukaryota; kingdom Metazoa; phylum Arthropoda; class Insecta; order Lepidoptera; family Geometridae; genus Biston; species Biston betularia. The sequence continues at coordinate 8,727,495 of FR989882.1, read as the reverse complement.
TGTTTGTAACGAATAAACTCATAAACTACTGAACCGATTTCAAGAATTTTTTCACCGTTGGGTAGGTACACTATCCCCGGGTGACATAGGCTACTTTTTATCCGTGTATTCCCACGGGAACGGGAACTGCGCGGGTGAAACCGCGAAGCGTCTGCTAGTGATACATAAAATAGTAGATATCAGAAGACATTTCAGTGGCATCTAGCCGAAACTAAAAAGTTACTATTCTATACTATTTTTAAATCAAAGAATTGGTACCTTCCAGGCAAGCGTGCTTCATCGTACATCTTCATTTAACATCAGAAGTGATAGCATTCAAACGCAAGGCCTATTAAAAAAAACGATAGAATCTACCGAGGTTAGCGAAATTACTTCAGACTAACCAAAAGTCTCAAAATAACGAGCGTCAAAGCAGCTATGCCCTGAACCATGTTTGATACTCAAAGATCTGTGTATCGCTGCTATGATTAAGGACTTGCGTTATCTCGTACCATCAGAAGAGCGCCTCGTAAGCCTCATTACATTGACGTATAAATACAAATACAAATATGTAAATTTAATGGTTCATCAAAATAGTACAGGTGTGTATAGTAACCCTGCCTGCAGCTGTAGCTTTCGCTGTGTTGCTGCAGACAGTGTCTTCCCACTAAGGTGAAAAAAAAACACATTTATCTTTACATATACACATAATAATATGTAACACACATATGTCATTTAGAACACGCAGACACACAAAACAAACATGATCCTCATGTAAACGTTGGTCCTGAGTGGAAATCGAACCTACGCCCCATAGCTCATGAAGTAGATCTATTATCCAAATGGGCAAACAGGGCAGTCAAACACTGACGGATAACAACCCGGTTTGAATATGTATCGGAATCATGATTGTAAAAGTTTTTATGTTCAAATCGGTTCAACGTTTCAAAATTGTCGATAAGTCCTCCATTACCATCGTCTTGCCGTCAAATGTGTCACCACATGCTTAACAATGTGGTGTGAATACTAAAATTTTAAAAATACTTCCAAAATGACGCAAACAGAGGCGGTAAACAGAGGTTTTATCGTCAGGCGGGGGACGGTAGCAGACCGCCCGTCCTTTCGCCTACACATTTCGAAGGTACGTTTAGTCTGCCCTCTAACTTAAAAGGGCACAGACGACGAAAGTCACGTAAAACTCTGGGAACTTTAAATACAGAAATATTTTCGTCCAAAATTCCCAGAATGTTTTTTTTTTTTTGGTGGTAGTATTCGAGTGTTTGTGGTAACTGTTTCGAAAACACCGCTACACAATATTCTCGCATTCGTGTTTAAGTGACTTTTGACGTTCATTTGAACCAACTGGCGAATATTTCGCTAAATTTTACCACAATTGCATCCGCTTCCAAATAGTCTACACATGTATGAAGTTCGAGTCAAATCGTAGAGTAGATAACCACGGTCATTTTCATTTATAAATACAATATTAAAATCTGCGCATTTATGCTCCTAAAATTTTTTAGTAGTTTTACTCTTAAATATTGTGGTAATAAAGAGATAATTAAAGAAAAACATTTAAAAGCTTGTTGCTTACACATGTTTTTCTTCAACGAACGAAACTACCTACAACTGATAACTTATAAGAAAAAAAAAGACCGTAAACTCCCGTTCTCACCGAACAATCTACAACCACATGACAGTCCTCAATGTAGAAAACTTCCCAGCAGCAATTTTAATTAAAAGAAACACAGTTTTGCTAGATAAATCTTCAAGTCTAACAATAGGATCTCAACCCACTGTGTGCTCGACTATGGTATACTGCGACCAACATGTCTGTAATGTTGAATACGGAGCCACTATCGTATTTTTGTAACAGAACCACCAGTCAAAGTTGGGAAATAATGGTAGTTTTATCGTTAGGCCACATGTTAAGATAAGTTGGTCGATCTCTTACTGTGCGGCGACTGTTTTGTAAACTATGGCACCACGAGGTCGGGCCAACCAACGGCAATGGGCGGTCGGTAATGGCCGCCTTTCCCACAGATGAAAAAACTTGTTAGTACTTACTGCTCAAGTGATGTCGACCGCTGGACGTACGTATTGGGAAATTGACATGATGGAATCTAGAAGGCAACTTAAACTGAAAACGTTCCTCAGAATTCTATTCGATATTTGATGTAATAAATTTTACTTTTCACTTCCAACGCATAATAACATTTATTATAAGTTTAACATGTTCATCTACTATATTATGTGGCATCGTAAATCCCAAACGGCGGAATCGATCATGATTTAGTTTCTTTCGTTTGAAAGGTGACTTGAACGACAGTGTTATTAGCTATGATTCACAAAAATCTGTTCAGCCATTTGATCAGTTCTTCTCTAGTCGAGTATCTTCCACTGATCTGAGTCGAAATTTGGTCTTCTGTTACTGGTTTGAAACCCCCGACATGATTCATGAAATTTAATTTGTACTTATTACTTGCTTTTTCTTTTAACTTGCGCACAACCATTATCATCATAACATCAATTTGAGGGTTTAAAAAAAATCATGTCAGAATTGTGATGCTTCTTTTTACAACTGGTGGAAAGCGACGATGTGGTCGAAGATGGAGTACGCTTGCTTAGGAAATACCTATACTATAATCGTTTTTTCATGAGCACATCAATCATAATAATGCGCCATGATCACGTTCTGAAGAATACCTTTTTCGCTAGTTTCACATCCATGAAACGCTGCCAAAAGATAAATGACAGCCCCGTTGGCTCATTGGTAGTACATCTGCCTTGAGAGCTGTAGGGCGTGGGTTCGATTCCCACTCAGGCCAAACATTTTGTGAATAAACAAATGTTTGTTCTGTGTCTGGGTGTTCTGTATGTATTATAAGTATGTATTTACAAAAAAAAAAGTATGTATGTATTCTATCAGTTATCTGACTCCCATCACACAAGCTCTGCTTAGTTTGGGGCCAGATGGCGCTGTGTGTATAGTCCTACGATATTTATTTATTTTACCATTCCAGTACCACAGTAGAACAACCTTCGAAATCACCTCGTTCATTAATTGTTCCCTTGAGCAAGAGATCTCGGAACTATTTACGGTCTGTGGTTTAGGATTAACGAACAAAAGATATGTTTCCTGTTCCTTGATTTTCATTGTTTTCGGCGAGTATCTAAGGCTTTCGCAGTCCTAATTCCAGTTATAATGCCTCAAGACCTCAGACTTAACTCGCATAAATCCTCAAGTCTTCAACTGTTATCAGATGTTTTAATTGCTAGGACAACAATGGAATATTGCAGAGCGATGACGGATTTTATTGAAATTGTAATTTGCAATGTAAATTATAATTGAATGTAGTTTGTTTTCCAAAGTTTCGGCCGTAGGGTTGCTTAGTTGCTAAAGGATATTTCACGATTTTTTTTTTCATTACTAGTCTTAGACCATCTCACCTCATTTTTTTTCGAGGATGCGGTCTACGATGGAGCAAGCTTTATTTAACACGGATAAGGCAGTGTTTGACCATAAATTCGTCTATTAGTAAGTGAAGTTGTTGGCTAAAGCTAAAAACAACTTAGAAGATACCTATTATTTCTAAGACCTTGAAAAGAACTAAATTATATCTCTTAGAAAATAAGGAAGCCGGCAGCTTGTTCTATTTTCTGGGTATACGAATTTGAAACGTCGATTCAAATAGCATTGCATCCAATGCGTTTTCCATCAATAGACAGAATGATTCAAGAGGAAGGCTTATATGTATAATACATGCATATTCACCACATTAGTATCTACATTGCACTAGGGATGTGAAAAAATAATCGATTTTTATATCAATCGATTACTTTTTTTTAATCGATTTAAATAATCAATTCTCTAAATATTAAAAATCGATTTTTAATAAATCGATTATATTACTTACTCTCTTTTTTTCTAAAGTAAAAAAGATAAGATACCTATGCGTTATTGGATTAAACCAATGTAGCTAAACTACACATTTTAATAGAATTTTGCAAAGAGTGCCAGCTGTGCGATAAATGAAAAAAACGCGGGGTCGCTAAACGTAAAAAAGGAACTTCACTTGCCAGTCGAAAAATGGCGCTATCTGTGTATAAATATTATAAATCGATAATTTTATTCAGTTTCCTCATTATTTACGTTGAAAAAAAACTTGGTTTGTTTTTTCAGTTTTAAAACCAACAGTTGTTATAGTTATTATCGACTTGGTATTTTTATTATTATGTATAAAAACATGCAACTTTTTGAATAGTTAAAAAAAATGGATTTTGTTTTAGAAATCGATTATTTAGTATTCGATTTTCCCCCCTCTAAGTCACATCCCTACATTGCACCCGTGCGAAGCCGGAGCGGGTCGTTATTTGAATAAAAGAACATAGTCGAAAGCAAAGCTTGTTTTACGCTCGCTACTTTGACATTCGATGATTAGTCTCGATAGCCCTATAACTTCGGTAGCTACAATACACATCAAACCAAAGCTCAGTTTAGTGTGTGAAATGCTATGTGTTTGTTATAGAGTGGGGTTTGTGTGTGCATTCGCTAGCAGAATGCCGGTAATTACAGTAGCGGTGAGGCGCCGACGCTAGATTGCCTGCCAATTGAGTTATGCCGCCACACGTAGGGAGCAAGGGAAACGCAAGGGCTGTGCGTCAATTCATTGCGGAGTTATAGACAACCAAATTTTACACGTGGCTTCACTTGCTTGCTACATTCAAGAGGGAAATTTAATTTAAAAAAAAAACTAACATAAATTTAGAATTTTAGGGCTAAATACATATTACAATGGGTACAATACAACTTATACAACCGACATTGCAATGTTTTTAATACTTTTTTTTTTATAAATAGTAATGAGACGAACGTGACGCTCTCCTGATGCTAAGAGATAATGCCTGTCCATGACAATTGCAGCGATACACAGAACTTTATGTGGTAAAACAAAGGGCATCACTGCTTTGGCACTATTTACTTTGAGACTTTTGATGGTTACTCTCAACAGCCTTTAATTTCGCTAGCTGCGTTCGCAGTACTCACTACACACTACTGCTTGGTGGCAGAATGTCTGGTACTGCGGTAGTACCTACCGAGACAACTTCCTGCTAATAAGATCTATCACCATGTCCTTTTTGTCATATCATTTTGTTATATTGACCGTATTTTTGTATTGACAATACTTTTTTATATTGACATGTATATTTGTTGACATACCTTATTTTGACATTTTTGTATTGACATGTAACCAGCGTTTTAAAACTCATTTAATGACATATTTATAAATTTTGAAGTGACTTGTACACCAATGTGGTGTTATCAATAAAATATTTGTATTTGTCTTCAATTAATCGACCGTTTCTGTACAAAGGGATAAAAATACAAACTCCTGTGTTGCCGTTAAACTACAGCGTATTATGTGCTAGACTATATTTTAATATGACTCGTATTGTTATTGTTATAAGCGTTTAAGAAATCAGCCTGGTGAAACAGGCCTATGATAGATTACTGGGCCATTCACTATTTTACTCACGGCTTACTGTATGGCCGGAACTTATAAGTTGTAAGCAGATCACTGACAAGGGTTAAAACCATTTTGACAGTTGCATCATTAGGACTAAGGTTGAAATAATACTGTCTGCGTATATATAACAAAGGCGATAACCACTATTTCACTATTTCCTTGTTTCGTCTATGGTTATAAAGAAACTTTATTTCCTAATTCTTTTACACTTTGGTTTACATTATTGAAGTTTTAGTAGGGATCTCTAATTTTTTTCTGATACTAAATATAGTCTTTGTTACTCAGGGATAATGTAGCATTATATTAGTGAAAGAATTTTTGAAATCGGTCCAGGAGTTTTTGTGTTTATTCGTTACAAACATACAAAAATTCCAAATTTTTCCTCTTTAAACTATCAGTGTAGATGTACAAAGAACGTGTAACGAGGCCTGAAGCTTTATTTACTATGGCCGTGGCCGTGTTTATATACATAACAAACAAACGAACAAACACACTTACAGACTCACATAGCATTACAGACAAAAAAATCACCAAAGAATTAAATTATTTTAGTTTTACGTAACTATTTACCGATTGTGCAAAAAACTTTCTAATATAACAACAAACGCCATACTAACAGAAACACTAAAATATTTAAAAAAAAAAACACTTTACTGATTCCATAACCCATTTCTGTAACGAGCGTCAAAGCAGCGATGCCCTAGGCTTGATCCTGGATTTTTTAACAGTATCAGGATACATCTTTAATAGAATGTTATGCTAAGGTGAGTATGTTAACCTGATCAGATACTTAGCTTATTTTTTATCTTTGCTATTGGCACACATCGTTTCTACTTATTTCTGAATCCTTTCCATCCTAAAGATGCTTGAAAGATATAGTTTTTAGCGATGAGGCCGCCTATTGTTACACTAGTTTATGTGTTTATACTAACCTACACTGTCGGTTAAATTATAATTTGACATTTTTATTTTAATGTAAAAGATAATGAGACGAACGAGACGCTCTTCTGATGGTAAGAGATAACGCATGTACATGACCATAGCAGCGATACACAGAACTTAGAATAACAAAACAAGGTCCAGGGCATCACTGCTTTGGCGCTCATTACTTTGAGACTTTCGATGGTTAGTCTCAACAGCCCAGTTATTCGTATACTAACCATATAAGGTATATAAGGTCTATTACTGTACCTATCTCGATAACATAAAATAAATACATATTTCTATCGTCTTAGATATTTGTTTTATGTGTGAACAACAAGAGTTTATCTATATGTATATCTAAGCTCATAAGGTCTTATAAGTACGGTCGCGTACTTCGACCATTGCGGCCTGAGGCAAATGTAATTCAAATTTCTAATTTGAGCCGAGAGGGATCATCAATCTCTCATGATAAATTATCGTTGCTACAGGCACTGCTCCGCTCGGAGCTTCTAACACAAGATGAAAGTGTTACAAATGGACAGAATTAGCTCATTCGCAAAGTGTAGGCAATATGCAAAGTAGCTTCTGGCTTAATAAATAAATGACCTTACAGCACCAGTATGAATGGCTTTATACTGGTGTCAGGTTCTGAAGCCTGGATTTCACCACCTACATTTTAGTGATAATAGGGCACCTATTATTTCCTCACCGGAACACCAGCGCTCATAAACTGGTCATACTTAGTATGACCAGTATTACCTCACCTCAGCATAAGGGCAAAATAAGGGCTCCGCATAATACTGATCATACGAGCCCTTATTTTGTGACTGTTAGTCTCTGTTTGTTCCTTTTTTGTTTTTTGTGTCTTTAAGTTATAAAATAAAATATTTTTCTTCTTTCTTGTTTAAACTATTTATTTTAATATTTTTTTAAGATTTATAAGTTAATGTATGGAAAGATGAGCTCGATGCTCACAACAAGAAGTGGACCTCAATAGCACCAAACAGAGAAAGTGAAAAAAAAGGAGCTGAAATAACAAAAATAGTAATTATAAGTCAATACCTATCAAACCCTACAGGCGGGAATATAATAAAAACCAGTTTCAAGTAAAAGGTTGAATAGAAGTTCATCAGAACAAAAAGGTTCTAGAAGTAGCGGTAGGACAAAACAAACAGAATGGAACACCACCTTTTTATTATTTATTTATGTTTACTCACGTGAAACTTGAAACCCGACAAGGAAACTCCTTCTCAAGGCAAAGGTACGATAATAAAGCGAGCAAATTAGCAAGTAAAGCAAAAGTACAGAAGCCAATAACAATTAAAAGTTCATTTTATTTTTCTTCTAAACTTTGCTATGAACATTGAGAAATAAACTTCATAAAAACACTGAAACGGCGAAACAAAAAAGGTTAACAGGCGTACATTATATAAATATTTGAATTCTAAACGGGCAATAACATACTTCTTTTCTAATCGATGTCAAAAACGAGATGGGTTCTCAATTCAGCACGTTTATTTTAACGTCAACAATTAATAAACGAGAATCTAATTTAATTGTTTATTGACAGCCCTATTGGCTCATTGGTAGCATGTCTGTTTCAAGAGCTGTGGGGCGTGGGTTCGATTCCCACCCAGGACAAGCTTTTTGTGATATAAAAACCAAATGTTTGTTATGTATTATAAGTAAGTATGTATTTACAAAAAAAAAAATTAGTATTCCACAGTTATCTGACTCCCACAGTACAAGCTTTGCTTAGTTTGGGGCGATGTGTGTAATGTCCTACGATATTTATTTATTTATTTTATTCCTGGTTGCGTCGCGAATTACTTTAACTTATGAATATCTAAATAAAAGTATCAACTGTATATATACATGTATAGTATTTTTTGTAATTATATGCAATACTTACAATTTATGTATTTTCATTCACATAATAATTATGAACACAAATTATGATCAAGATCGAATCCTTTTTACTTTTTGACACAATTTGAGAGACTTTTTATTTGACACAATATGTTGATTTTATTACTTTACAGTTTTGTTGAACATTAGCATATATTAAAATTAGTACACTTTATATTTTACAAAAGACAAAATCATTTTACTAAATAGTAGATTTCCTTTGCAGGAGCAGTAGGTACCATGACAGTAATATCAAGCAGTAGTGTATATTACTGTGTTCCGATTTGAACGGTACTGTAGCTAGCGAAATTACAGAGCTGTAGATACTAACTCTCGAATGTTTCGAAGTGTAAGTATTTAATTTTAAAATATGCGTACATTTCTAAGCATAAAAATCGCTAAACATAACCTAGCGTTTTATTCAAGCAATTGAGATTTACCGCATATAAAGACCAAAATAAATGCCAGTAGCTGTGATTTCACTGTAAAATTATGCTCCATTTGTACATAAATGGCAAAAATTTATTTGTATGGAAATCGAACCACCCTAAGCAAGATATCATTTCCCCGCTGTAAACCAGGAAGGAATGTGCGATAGCACTATTTAACCTAACAAGCTCACAACAATCTCCGATGTCAAATGACTAATTTTATAACGGGTTCCTAGGTGTAGCTGACATTTTAACCAAGCTATGTTCACTTCCTGCGTATTAGAACTTTAAACTATTGCAATAGAGTCTAGATCAGAGTCCTTTTAAATTAGATTGAATATAAAAAGGTTGAAACTAGTGATTTGGAACAAATTGGAAGCGTTTTGCTTCCACGTCTATCGAACAAGCAGCCTTGCATTAAAAAACGCACTGTCGCTAGATCGCTAGTCAACGAAAATATAGTATTTACAGACTAACTTAACAGAAGGATAATTATACGCACTATTGCAAAACGTATCCATTCTACCACTCAAACTTATTTTGCAATTAAAACAGGCTAGGTGTGCTTTACCATCTTCGACCACACCTTCACTTAACATCAGGTGAGCTGTGGTCAAACACCTGGCCTGTCAACCATTAATAAAAAAAAAATTAAAACAGAAGAGAAGAGTAGAGAAGGAAAAGTGTATTAAGTGAGAATTCATATTTTCTGCGCCAGCGTCAGAATAATCACTCAGTTCATATGTTTTGTAGATTGAAATAACTAAGAATTTGTTTACAGAAATAGTTGATGTTGAAACAGATTTGATTATTCTTGCAGACAGATGGATATTTTAGTTACACACCAAACCTGCGATATGTTGGTGTTACGAAACGAAATACAAAATAAGTAAGCCAAGTTTCATGTCATAAAATATTTAAGATATATTTCTAACACATTAAATAAACTATGTAGGTGCTCGCTCAAAGTAAAATCACGTATGTCTATAGTGATTTCCATAAAGTATGACATACACCTACGTGGAGTTTCATAAAATATGCAATAGACGAGATCGTAGCTAAGTTACAATTCAGAGTGGACGAGGTTTTAAAATACACGACGATGAGTTATGGCGGGAACGCGGAAAGAGTTGTGTCGCCCCATAGTATTTTTCCCAAAAGTAGTGTGTTTCGAGTGTTTATGTATAAAATGATGATGTTTTATTCATAAAGTACTGAATTACAAGCGCTAGTGTGAGAAAGTGATAGAATGTGGTGAAACATGATTATTCGTGTTGGTTCCAAAACTCCATCGAAGCTTATAGTAAAGTCACCACTACTTCACTAAAGCATGACTGGATTTGACTTACATGGAGTGGACTTGACTAAAACTGGACTTTGACTACTTTTTAACTAATGAAACTTGAAATAATCAAAACACTTGACACTGGCAAATGCACAAAATGCGATGCCAAAATCCAAGTAGAGGAAGGTACACGACTAAAGAGTTTTCGAAATAATTCCCAAAGCATTGTTGGTAAAAGGGGTGTGTTAGATGTCCATATCTCTGTGTATTGCTGAAATTAGTGTATTAGTCAACGCCCCTCTCATTTTGCTAAAAACTTTAATATAAAGACGCAAGTTTGTGAGTGTGTTTGTTACCATTTTCGACCATACCATCACTTAACATCAGGCCAGCTGTGGTCAAAACAGCTAGCTTGTCAAACAAACAAAAAACAGATTTGATATGTATGTACAAGTACACGCCCCACGCTGTTACCCGCTACAATATAAAGACAGTTAAATTGAGTAACATTTGCATAATGCAAAAGTATTTTGGTTTTCAAGGATTTTTTTATCACGGATTTGATCACCCTCGCCTGTTGGTAAACGATGATGTGGCCGAAGATGAAGCACCCCGACTTAGGAGATACATATTCACTCTTATCTGTTGACCGTGAAATGTCACTTATATCTGTCAGAAAACAAGGAAGCAATTTGTTATAGAATTAAGCTACTCGGTTTGTAAAACCGTGTTTTGACTGTTGGCCATCAATTTGTTATTGGATTTACAGTAATTCATCCGCTCGCTTCTATTCGATAACGACTAGTGTTTCCGAGTTTATTTGGACTCGTTTTTTCGGAGCGGTCATTAAAGAAATCGTTATTTGGATGTATTGGCGGTTTTTAGTGCTTTCTACATTTAGAAACCTGTTCAAATTCAAAATGACACTGTTTTTGCCAATATAATATTTCTAGAGTAACACAGGTGTTTGGCAGTGTTCTAATTTTTAATATTTCATTTATTTTTAATTTGAAATGTTAACAAATATGTTAAGTGAGAGCATCACGTATAAGAAACCAAAAACAACCACATTTAGAATTGTACCTATTTGATAAGTATGTTGTTTTATGAATTTGAATTTGAGAGCGTTGGACGGAACGTGACTTAGAAATTTTATCGTATTTATATATCTCGCAGGTAAAGACTTCATTTTATCTTCAAACTAGCGATCCGCCCCAGCTTACTAATATAGATACTAATGTGGGGTATATGCATGTATTTTTTTTAAATTCGAAATAGGTTCACGTTTGACCACACTCTGCCTGATGTTAAACAGTAGTGTGGTCTAAGATGGAGCACGCTTACCTAGAAGAAATCTATTTACTCTACATTTGAAGACGCCAATATTGTACCTAACAGGGAACACAGACTCCGGCAGAGTTCCACAACTTCACTGTGCAAATGAAAAATGTGGAATCAAAATGTATTATACATATAAACCTTCCTCTTGAATCACTCTGTCTATTGATGGAAACCGCATTAAAATTCATTGCGTAGTTAAAATATCTAAGCGTACAGACGGCGGGAAGCGACTTTGTTTGAAACTATGTAGAGATATTGGTAATTCACCGCAAATTTGTATATTCTGCACGGAAAACAACAATGACTACCAATACACAAATAATAGTTATCTGAGCATTCAAATATTGTCTTAATTCTACAACACTAATTAAAACAACTGCTTGAAGTAGTGATTTCTCGATAAGTCGATCGATCAATAACCTACCTACGTCAGTTTTATACGTAGACTATACAAAAAAGGCAGAATTCAGATGAATTTAGATGATGAAAAGCCATTTATTAAAATTATAAAAAAATATTCTTATAATGCGCATGCAACTTTATAATTAACCGGTTAGAAGAGAAATCCTAATCAAGTTCGTTGTAAATTAGCTTGTAGATCCATTGAAACCTCAGATAAATAAACAATATTATAAATAAACAATAATAAAGCTTTTATTTATTCCATAATCAAATTTGAAATTTTACATTAAAAAAAATCTTTTTACAATTTTTTTTATATTAAAAAATTAACTCATAAAATTTATCAATAAGTATTAATAATTGCAAAAAATAATTAATTATATTATATTTGTTAACAATATTTGGTTACTCTACTCGAAGATTGAAACACGACAAACAAAACGTCAAAGTATTAACTTCATATAATATACCTAGGAAACCTTAGAAGTGGGAGTTTTAATGGCGCAATTACCTTAGAACTTACTCGATCAACAAAACTCGACTTGAAACGTAGGTTGATTGCAAAGCTATTGAAAGAAACTCGAACTTTGGGCACGAGGCGTCGAAGCCTGCTAAATACAGTGTTAATTTCAAACGGAAAATTAAATTTTGTTTTGGAATTTAAAGGTCAAAGGAAAAGGTCATGTTGTGATTACGTAACACAGATAAAAACACTGCATTCGTGGCTCTAAAACAAATACATTTTTTATATAAGCGACAGTATGGTTGAATATGGTAAGGCACACCTAGGTTGGCTCTCAAGAGAGGCTCTCTCACTTGAGGGTGCTAGCTAGCCAACCGAGCACTAGAAAATACCCTACCACCATGCTATGGTTTTCTCACGGTGTTTTCCTTCATCGGCAGCCCGAGCTCATTGTTGATGTTTGTACCCATGCTTTTCGGTGAACCGATCGCGCTAACCACTGAACTATCATCGCTATACAAGATAAATTAAAAGTTTAAAATCTTTTGACACCAGTGACAGCGACTGTGGAAGATCCATTCATCAACTAGAAAAGAGCTGGTAATCTTCATGTGGCTACACAGATTTTGAATCATACCGAAGAACACTCAATTATTTCTCACATCAAACAAAAAAAAAAAAACAAAATCAGTTTCGCTGTTTAGGAGATACGATTCCACAATACAATACACACGTTAAACTTGCAACATCCCCCTTTTTGTGTTGGATGTTAAAAAGATGCGAAAAAAAATTGCAGCGTCTTACTAAATCACGCGAACGTACCTAAAATGAAGCTGCAAGATACGTTAAATACAAACAGAAAGGTACCAGAAACACAAAAATAAAAAAAAAACCTTAAATGAGCGTGAAGGCAAACAATGGGCACATAGAAACAATGGCTATATGTAATTTCAACAAAGCGTCCATCGTACTATTCTCCTCGACTAAAAAGGAAACGTGACTCTAATTGAACCAACAATAAACGAATGATTCAACGTATGATACCTACATGTCACTGCAATATGTAGGCTCCTTACGCGAAATGGTTTTTAGAGTGAGTATTTAATTTAAAAGCAAGCGAGTTAGAGTGGCATTGGGCACTTGGGTAGGGCACATAGCACGCAGAACTGATGGCCAATGGGGCTGCAAAGTTCTGGAGTGGAGCCCACGGACCGGCAAGCGCAGCGTAGGACGTCCACCCAAAAGGTGGACAGACGACCTAATATAGAGCGCAGGAACGCGCTGTATGCGGGCAGCTTTCAACCGGTTTTTATGAAAGCCAATGGGGGAGGCATATGTCCAGCACTGGACGTCCTACGGCTGAAATGATGATGATATAATATAAAAACATGGAAATGTGAGAGTCAGACTCGCCCACCGAGGGTTCCGTAGAAACTAGTAGGGGAGAAGTGGCATGAAGGAGCCAGGTTTTGAAAGAGCCACTTACATTATTTCAGTAGTTTATGATTGGATTTGATTGGTTATTTTATTTATAAGTGGCAACACTGATTTCTCGTCACCCACAAACATTTGACAGTTCGCCGAAATCAGCGGAAGCCGTCACATTGAGTCAAAGTTTTTGGCACTAAAAAGTAAGTAAGTTTGCTTTATTTAACTAATTTTTTGGTATTTTATCGGAAACAAATATAGGTAAATTGATTGTAAATTGAGTTTGTGCATATATTTGGCCTTGCAGCTGTGTAAAAACTGAGACGTAAAAGTTTTGATAATGTTGTTATTTTGAAGGTAATATTTTTTTAAAGAATAAGTTATGAAAGAGCTGGGTGAATGAGTCTTGAAAGAGCCAGCATTTGAAGTTTGAGAATAAAATAAAATAATAATAAATATGCATTTTTTTATTTATATTGTTAAATTATTTGCTTCAGGTATTGCATTATGAAAAAGCCTGGTCCAAAAAAACGAAAAAGACCAAAAAAATCGGCAATTGAAGAAGCACTCAGTGAAGTTTTGTACTGATCAAGATTGGTTTCAATGCAAAATTCAGTGGTATTACTAAAAAACAATACGCCTCTAATATGTTGAGATTATTTATATTAATAGATGCGACTGCATAATATTTTGTTAAGATTAAAGTGTTTGTTCGAATTATTTAAAATGACTGACAGAATTAAAAATTTCTTAAAAATGTAATTTGTTTTAAAGATTTTTTTTTGTTAGAATTGTCTGAAATGTTTTTTTTAATGGTGCAATTATTAATATTTTTCATAATTTTCAAAATAACACTTTATAATACAGACGGCTCTTTCATAACTTTTAGCAGCTCTTTCAATACCGAAATGTTATGAAAGAGCCAAAATACACAATTTTTAAAAATTAATATTTCGTTGATTTTTTTATAGCGTTTAAGGTTTTTTTGTATGAAATTACCTACTTTAATAAATAAATAATGGTTGAAGCAAAAAAAAACATCATTTTTTTCATTAAAATTATATTTTTTTGCTCCGTTTAGTAAACTGGCTCTTTCATGCCACTTCTCCCCTACGTATGACAAATTTTTGTTCTCATTTCTTGCATATAGACCCTATTTTTTGTGGCGTGGTCGAAGATTGTAAAGCACACCTAGCCTGGAATGGAATGAAATCTCTGGTATGTAAAAAGTGAGGCTGCCGGAACACACTGTTAGATGCTTGGCGGCAGATTAGATAAGTATTATTATTATTATTTAGCCCATTTTGTCCCACTGCTGGGCAAAGGCCTCTCTCCCCCCCCCCTTCCGCGCCTCTCTGTTTTGTGCTGTTGTGGTCCACTCCTTATTGTGGGCATCGAGCTCATCTTTCCACCGTCTTCTAGGCCGGCCTGGTGGCCGTTTAACCTCCGGGACCCAGTCGGTGGTGGTTTTCGCCCATAGCCCCGCTGGCATTCGGCAGACGTGTCCATACAGATAAGTATATAACATTTAAACCCGATAAACGTTATCTTCAATGATTACTAGTAAATTAGTGTTAGAATGACAGATCAGACATACTACACGCAATGCGAACAACATAAAAAAAAATGAAACATGTGAACACACGGCGCTAAATGTTATCTTGTAGTATATGTACAAGTTAAATTACATTGTGAGTACATAGCCTAATACTAGACACGACTAAAGCCATAAATTCGTGGCGTGTTAGCACGTAAGTGAACAAACCAGCAAGCGTACTGATATTAGCATACCGTGACGAAGTATTTGTTCAAAATAAAATTTACCTCTCATATAATTCCCAGTTTTCGTTTCAATATACACGTTGAAAGGTCTTCATTACCTGTAATAGAGATATTAATTATGTTAAAACACTGTGTAAAATTAATTGAACTTCAGTGGGAAGCGATCGGTACGTTCGGTGATAAAATAATTTCGTCGAAAATTGTGAACGAAATGGTCTAAGTTAGAAGTTGGTGGAGCGTTTAGTAGCTGTTGAAAACCAACTTATAAGTAGTATTGTTTCGATTTCAAGGCTTGATAACGTAGTCTAGTTAATATTTTTGAAAGTCTTCATTTGTGTATTAACATTCAAAAGCCGCAATAAAATTCAAGCATAAACATTTTTTAAATACATATATGTATATATTTCTTTAATGTAAAAGTAATGACAGCCCTGTTGGTTCATTGGTAGTTTGTCTGCTCCAAGAGCTGAAGGGTCTGGGTTCGATTCCCATCTAGGACAAACATTTTGTGGTATAAAAATGTTTGTTCTGTGTCTGGGTGTACTGTATTAGCACAATCTACTGTTTTATTCATAAATCATTTATAAATTTGATTTTATGCTATTAATCTATTGCTTTATTCAAGCAATTGTGATTTACCACAAATAAAGACCAAAATAAATGCCAGTAGCTGTTATTTCACTGTAAAATTATGCTCCATTTGTCCATAAATGACAAAAATTTATTTGTATGGCAATCGAACCACCTTAATACTCCCAGCCAGTGTAGCAATGTATACACCATGCGGGTTATAATTTTCTATTAGGCTAATGGCCTTGCATTTTATGTTATTGAACTGCACGATCTAATAAGACCACTTAACTGTATTACGAGGCACCATAATAATCGCGTTAGCTAAGCCCGGATCTACTTAATTCGATTAGTTAAATACTTTTTGAAGATGTTCATTTTCCACGAATTACGTTTACTTATAAGTAAAACACATAAAATATGTGTATTTAATATTCAAGGTATATATGTAGTTGTGTATTTAATGTTTAGAGGCAATCATATATATTCTTAATGATATTCTAGATCACACATCTATGTACCATCATCATTTCAGCCGTAGGACGTCCACTGCTGGACATAGGCCTCCCCCATTGACTTCCACAAAGACAGCAGCAAATAGGCTACTTTTTATTCCGGAAAATGTAACGGGGGGCGCAGCTAGTTTAAAATAAAGCCGATTTGAAAAGATATTCTAAATGTGAATCGCTGGTGAATCCGTTTCTTCTAGGCAAGCTCCATCGTAGACCGTATCTTCTCTTAGCATAAGGAGAGATGGTGGTTAAACGCAAGCCTAAAAATAATATGCATCATAAGTGGAGAATATGTCGCATCGTTGTATGCTTGCACCAACGAACCTTGCTTGCTTGAACCAGCATAGAAGAGTTTTCGTTAGATACTTTAGTATATCCAAACTTTTTTATAATGTGAACTGGTTTTTTCGGTACATATGGCATTTTAATATCTTTTCTGGTTGTATATAAACACCCACACGTCCCATAGACCTTGAAAGTTGACTTTACAAAATATAATGTCAGGGCGTACCGATTTATCATAAATGATATGTATAGTATTTCATTTTGTGTTTCTCTGTATTTTTGTTTTGTTTTCTTATGTTCTCTATTGTATTTTTTCTTTACCTACATTATTTTGTGTTTTTCTTTTCTTGGTTGCCTGGAAGAGATCGCTGTTAGCGATAAGGCCGCCACTTGTGGCACTAGTTCATAAGGTTCTTTGTTCTCTGTACTCTTTTCTAGTTATGATGTGCACAATAAAGAGTTATATCTATCTATCTATCTATATATGTCATGATATACCTTTAAAATTAGTCTCATTGGACCTATTAATTATTTATAGAATGAGCGAAAAAGCAGCGATGCCCTACACTATATTTTGTTACGCAATAGTAAAAAAACTGTTTACTTTAACGGGTGAATCTCGGCTCATCGTTCTGAGAAAGTCTGTTTTACACGTAGAATTTGTTTCAATGCAAATTTAACCTCTATAATTTGTTCAAGTTCATATTTGTTTTGCAACGAACAACATTGTTATATCATCGACCATACAATTGTTTTATCAAGAGCATACCAATTGAGTGTGTCCGTTGGCAAATCTCTTTAAATGCCAATCTGACCAATTGCACAGTTTTTATGACACCCTGTTCCTTTGGGCTCTTGATAACATTAAATTGAATTTTCCCATAAATATGATGTGATTTGCATGTTATTGTGTTAAGAGTATTGAATTAAAATATTCATATTTAAATATTTAAATGTATATATTCTAAATTTGAGACGACATTTTGAATAGTTTGGATAAAGTCGGCAGATCACGTAGTCAACAAGACAAGCTTGAAAAACTAAAAATCGTCTACTTTGTTAAACCGCGCCACAGTTTTGATTAAAACTTAGGCCAGATTTTTGTTATACAAATTACATATATTTATAATGTACTCCGTGAGCCTCTTCATATGATCACACGGCAAGCTTATATGAGAAACTTTTTAGGCGAAAATTTAGGTTATAAAATCCGCCGTATTGGTTTTATCACGTCATGTTGACAGCCCTGTTGGCGTATTGGTATTGGCTTTAAGAGCTGTAGGGCGTAGGTTCAGTTCCCAGGTCAAACATTTTGCGGTATAAACAAATGTTTGTTCTGTGTCTGAGTGTTCTGTATGTATTTAAATATTCTATTAGTTATCTGACTTCGATTGTACAAGCTTTGCTTAGTTTGGGGTCACATGGCGCTGTGTGCAATTTAATAAGAATAAATATCGTAGGGCATTACACACAGCGCCATCTGGCCCTAAACTAAGCCAAAGTTTGTACCATGGATGTCAGATAACTGATAGAATACTTAAATACTTTTTTTTTTATAAATAAATACTGAGTCCGATGTCGATGTCCGATGGAGTCCGATGCTGCAAGGTTTGTGGCAGAGTTAGGGCGTCGCCTTAGGGAGAGGGGTCGGGATCCGAGGTCGGGAGACTACATAGTCCAGCGCATTTCTCTAGCGATCCAGCGAGGAAATGCCGCCAGTTTTATAGGTACGTTTGCGGCGGGCTCGACCGGTGGACCGAGTTTTAATTAATTAATTTGTTTTTCCTTGACTTGTATTACAAATACTTATAATACATACAGTACACCCAGACACAGAACAAACATTTGTTTATACCACAAAGTTTGTCCTCTGTGGGAATCGAACCCACGCCCTTCAGCTCTTGAAGCAGACATTCTACCAATGAACAAGCAGGGCTGTCGAAGTCTTACTATATTTATTTTTATGTACCCTACGATACGTCGTACGCCATGAGACGTCGATAGACACATCATTTGTTAAAATATGCGTAATTTTGGAGATACGAAGGCATAAATGAACATACATACCTCTATTTTGTGTAGTCGGATAGAACCCGACGGCAATGACCGATTTCATGATAAGCGAAACCTAAAGCAGAAACATTTAGTTTCGTTTATAATTCCGTTGGCACAACGCCTATGTCAAGGAGTGCCAAATGCGGGTACGGCAACTTACTAACTAGACAACACGCAACTAATATGACAATATAATACATACAGTATTACAATGAATCGTATTGTGAAATAATATTATTGTATTTCTCACAATTTTCGTTAACGGGGTTTTTTTTTGTTCAGACATTGTAGGTATCTATCTGCCTACGTATTATTTTTTACAGTATAATTTTGTTCACAAGTGAAGTTTCTTTCTTAAGGTGGTTCGATTTCCATACGAACAAATGTTTGCCATTTATGGACAAGTGGAGCATAATTTTACAGTGAAATTACAGCTACTGGCATTTATTTTGGTCTTTATTTCCGGTAAATCACAATTGCTTGAATAAAACATTAGATTATTAGCAGAAAATCAAATTTATGAATGATTTACGAATTTATGATTTTTGAATAAAACAGTAGGTTATGCTAACAATCTACTGTTTTATTCAATCAATTGTGATTTACCGCAAATAAAGACCAAAATAAATGCCAGTAACTGTGATTTCACTGTAAAATTATGCTCCATTTGTCCATAAATGGCAAAAATTTGTTTATTTTCAATTGCTTAAATAAATCAGTAGATTCGATTAGATCGCGGAAGGGAAAATGTTTATCAGAATCGTAGCAAGTAGAAAGATACAGTGCTTGCCTACCTAACCCTACGGGAAAAAGTTGTGATTGTATGCACATATATTGTTGTAACATATGTATATACTTTGACTTGGTATATCTTGAGTATTTGCTCTTACAACAAAAACTCCATACTGCGTGCGTGTTATATTGCGACATTTTTTGGGACAAACATAATAGTGATTCAGTGCTATTTGTGGAAGAATTACCATTTATACTGTAGTAGGTACTAAGACATAATCGTAACAATTGTAACAAAATAATATGCCATATCTATTCCATATCTTTATTTATTTTAAATATATTTACAATAAAGAGTTTATCTATATAACTATTTATTATCGAATAGATTTTGACTGATTGATTGAATTACGACGAATGTGTTTTTATCAAAATACGCTATATCGTTTACTTGGATGACATATTTTTACCAGTTGAACTACTGAACAGTTTTTGATGAAGTGGCTATAGGACCAATCTGAAAGTATATGTAAGTATTCTTTAAAAAAAAAAAGATTGTTTCTTATTGATTCAAAAATGACGGAGATGATCGAGTTCCGAGGTAACAAACATAAAAAAAATACAACGGAAATGAGAACCTCTTAATTTTTTGTTAAAAAAACTAAATCATCATCGGTTCAGACGTTTAAAAGACTTACTATGCCACATACGGACAGACGTTACAATCAATAAAACACATTTGTTTGAGTCGACAGTTAAAAGAAGAGCTTCCCATGCGTAGATGATGATCTTACAAGTATTTTTCCAAGCTTTTAGCAAACTGCTAATTTCCATGAAATATGAGTCGTGTAAACAAACCAATCGGGGGTTCAAAACAAGTTCGTCACGACAAAATCCTTGACCTTAGCATATGGCGTAAAGTAAAACGCGGTGTTTCAAGGCCGGTTGCGAACAACAAACGCATATCGATCAAATCAATTGTTGCCAATCAGGGCCTATTGTTGGTACACCTACTGTCTAGTGAAGCTATGTCGAAAGACAGGGATAGGAGAGTAGCTATAAGGTGGTTATGATAATAAAACTCTTTCGGAATCTATGCTTCCCAATAGGGTTGTCAGGTCGCCAAACCTAACGGCCGGACAGACCAGCCAGTTTGGCCGGACATTTGGGTAAAGAGGCCGGACACCCTACATTATTTTGTGTTTTTCTTTTCTTGGTTGCCTGGAAGAGATCGCTGTTAGTGATAAGGCCGCCACTTGTGGCACTAGTTCAAAAGGTTATTTGTTCTCTGTACTTTTTTCTATTTATGGTGTGCACAATAAAGAGTTATTATCTATCTATCATTATTGAGGATTTTGTGTCTGAGTATTAATATGTACGACAAAAACGCGAGGCGACGTTCAGCGCTCGATCGTTTGCAAAATGTAAAAAGTTCTAACCGGACACGCAATCAAAAAAACTAACTATGTCCGGCTTTATCCGGACGCCTAGCAACGCTTCTTCGCAATGTGGACATCTTCATAAGGAGAGCTAAAAGTACATATTATGTTTCTTCTAGGATATAATTAAGTACTTACAAACCGTCTTTACCATAAGGGCACACGGGGCCCGTGCTTAGGGGCCCCATCCTCACGAGAGGGCCCCGATATATTCGCTTACATTACATTTTTCCAAATTAATACATCTCACAGAAGAAGTCGTAAAATGTACGACTCAATGTTTACAGAACACTAACATTATTTTACAATCAGACTTGTAAATAGCTGGAGGCATGAAATGACGTACCAAGTATATGGCACGCGATATATAATGATTATTATTAGGGTTCCTTTTTTTAATGTAAAAATAAGGAAACGAACGAGACGCTCGTTGCTTGTGTGAGACAAGTAATAACAGATGACTATTGAAAATTTACAAGACACCATGTGAAACATTTAGGTAAGTATATTATTTTGTAAGGAGATATCAAGAGAATTCCAAGCGTCGCATAAGCTATGATATCATGGGACGGTAGAACATACGAAGGACCGTAACAATGTTCATAGGAATTAGGTACTTGTCTGGCCAGTTTGTATGCGCATATGCAACCCGGCTCCATTATAGCCCATCTCAAGTATCTGAACAGGAACCAGCAGAAGGCTACAATATAGTTCTACGTACCATAGTAATAAGTGATATAATTAGATATATCTACATCTTTTTAACCGACTTAAAAAAGCAGAATCAGTGCTCATTCCAGGCTAGGTGTGCTTTACCACCTTCGACTACACCGTCATTTAACATCAGGTGAGCTGTGGTCAAAAACCTAACCTGTCAAACATAAAAAAAGTCTAATCGCTTAAAGTGATCTCTTCCAAACAACAAATTACTAAACATTTATTGAGTGTTGTAAGTTGTGTCACTTTTAGTTAACCTGTTTTGTTTGTCCCATTTCTGGGCAAATGCCCCCCAAAGCTGACTGCCCTGTTAGCTCATTTGGTAAAGTTCTGCTTCGAGAGCTGAAATGCGTGGGTTCGATTCCCATCAAAACTGACATTTGGTTGACTAACATAGATGTTTTGTTCTATGTCTGAGTGTATGTATTTAAATAAAAAGTTTTCTACCAGCGTTAAAGGCTTAATGGCGCTGTGTAAAATGTCTTCCAATATTTATATATATTTAATTCTAGAATACTATACTAATTGAAACATTTATCCTGATTATAAAACTAAAACTTCGTAATACAAATTAATAGATAAGTAAGTGCCTACACAGAGATGAAACTTAATTTAAATTAAAACATTTTATAAGCAAAAAGTCTACAAATTTATTGTTGACGCAATACCTAAAATAGTCTAGGAAATTATCAAATAATGGACTATAAACCGAGCTCTAGAATGCAGAAGTGAATGTCAGTTGCATACAAGCAGACCAATAATATATTTGATATTTACTGCGGTGATTTTCAAGCAAAATGGCGAACATAATTGTCCCGTCCGAGATACTAAACCAACGGTGACGACTTTTATTGCTGACTGTATACTTTTATTCCGAAATAGATTACCCAGGCTGTCTATATTAGGCAAAACCGTGTCGTTTACTGCACCGTTATCGTACATCGGTGACTCAATAGCCAGCGACGTAGACATGTATACAATGTGACCATGTGACATTATTTTTAAAAGCAACGTCTTGTCATTGATACTTCAATCAGCAGCCTGGCATTCTGCCGCCCAACGTCATTGGCGGTTCTAGTGCTGATATGTTTACAGTAAACGAGCACGCAATTAGCCATTGAAATAAACGGAATTTTAATTATTATAATCTATACTAATTATAATGAGGAAAGATTTGATTTTTTGTTTGTTTGTTTGTATCGAATAGGCACCGAAACTACTGGAGCGATCTTTATATTTTTTTCATTATTAAAATGCTACATTATCCGTGATGGGCATAGGCTATATTTTATTTAAAAGACAGGGATCCGTATGGAAACTTCAATAATGTAACCCAAGCTGTGAACAATTTACCGAAAAACCCCCTTACTTAGCATGCGCTGCGAAAACGTGAAATAAAGTGACGTTTTATAGAGCACAATGACAGCTACAAATAAGTCCGCAATATCATTTATGTCTAACTATTACAATTGTCACAATAACTTCTCAATGGAGGACAGAGCGCAACACTAAATATATCACGGGAAGTATGTTGTTTGTTTGTTTGTTTGTATTGAATAGGCTCCGAAACTACTGGAATGATCTGAATAATTCTTTCACCATTAAAATTTTAAATCATTTATCACTGAGAGGAGGATTTTAAGACTTGTGATTATTTTGATTAGTTTTTTGTTAAATTATGTTTTTAAAGTTTATGTCAAATTAGTTCTAGATATTAAGTAAGATTAGGTTTTTAATTAATAAGTTGTTGTCAAATTAGCTAAAGTCCTCATCACTGTTGTAACTGGAACGACTGTTAATCGGAAATAAACTATATATATACCTTGAATATTGAATCAATCAATTATTATCACTGAGTGACATGGGCTTTATTTATATTGTTAATCGAGTTTTGTTTTCCCGTGCGAAGCCGGGGCGAGCTGCTAGTCATAATATATTTCGATGAACATCGCAACCAGTACGTTATCGCCACTTGTACTACTGTTCAATGTTCAGGTCGATAGACACTGAGGAAAATAACTAATAACAATCAGATAGCGTTAGTTGTGGTTATATCAGGTCGCTGATGGAAGGGGATGTGGTTACACATATCGAATCTCGCGTCGGTTTCTTTATCAATATTTACAGTAACTTACAAAAATAAAGTACGTAACGTATATTTTTAAATTAATTCGCACTGCAAGTTTTAACATTTATATCCTTGGAAACCGGCCAGACAACCTTCAAAACTTTCGCAAAAGGGAATTTAAAACAGACTTGGCATATTTCGAAAATCGAGACGTCTGGTATACCCCCTCTCTCTTCACGCATATATGCGTGTTGTCAGGGACAGTCTACCAATAATGTCAGACCTTTGAAGCGTGGAGATTCGATATTACACTGTATGGAAATATGGAGGCGCGGTAGGTTGTGTTATAGTGGTGCGGTCACATCAAACTTGATGCAACCGGTTTGACGTCAGTCCAGTCGTGTAAGCGGGCGATAAGTTTGATAATAACAGATAGGAACCAGTGAGAGAAAAGGACTCTATATTATCCATTTTTATGCATGTTAATTTATATAATATCTTGACATTGGAAAAATTACAAGCTTGACAGCTACTATTATTGGGAGAGCGCCACGATCGTCTCATTACTTTTACATTTAAAAAAAAACTGAACTAACTGAAAAAGCGACATCGTTTCATGGTTGAAGTTATTATTCGAACGACTAAAGCGTGGAATACGTTACCCGAGTGGGTGTTCCCTGATAGATACAATCTGGGTGTCTTCAAGTCGAGAGTGAATCGGTATCTTCTGGGCAAGCGTGCTCCATCGTAGATCGCATCTTCACTTAACATCAGGTGAGATGGCGATCAAACGCGAGCCTATAATACATAAAAAAGTGTGTTCTTTTTTTTATAGCTTACAGGCTAGGTGTTTGACCACAGCTCACCTGATGTTAAGTGACGGTGTGGTCGAAGATATGGTAAAGCACACCTAGCCTGGAATGGAACGGGCTCTCAAGTGAGGCTGCCGGAAGACACCGTTAGGTGCTTGGCGGCAGATTTTCAATTTAAGGGTGGTAGCTACCCAGCCGAGTACTAGAAAGTACCCTACCACCATGCTATGGTATCCTCACGATGTTTTCCTTCACCGTTGTTCCTAACCGTGTTGCTGTTACCGTTCCTATACGTGTGTTGTCACCTAACAGTGTGTTCCGGCAGCCTCACCTGAGAGCTAGTCCCATTCCAAGTTAGGTGTGCTTTACCATCTTCGAGTACACAGACACTTAACATCAGGTGAGCTATAGTCAATAACGTAGCAACCATTAAAAAAAGTGATGGTTATCTTTAAGGTCCTCGCTACGTGATCCCGTTTGACAGCAATTGTCTTCGTAATACGAACATGCATGCACGCATTGTGTTTTAATGAACTCGTGGAATCGAGCTCACGTTGCCATATCTATGGAATGGCTGACGCGTAAGCAGCCATTGTTTTCGTTTCCATTTCTTCTTGTTAATAGCAGAATATCTAGCGTGTTAATTAAAAGAGAATTTCGCTTAATGAATGTCTTCTAGAAGTACCCAAAGACAGGATGATATTTTCCACTGATTTCCACGAAATTAACTAAGAAAAGCCAACTAAAAACAGATAGGGTAATGTGGCAAATCGTAGTTGTACTTTTAACAAAAGACTCCAACCAAATTCAAGAATTTTTAATGGTAGGTATTAAGAATTGACTCGCAATCCTTCCTACTAATATTACAAACACGAAAGTTTGTAAAAATTGTATGGATGTATGTTTGTTACTCTTTCACGCAAAAACTACAGAACGGATTTGGATGAAATTTGGTATGGAGGTAGCTGAGACTCTGGATTAACACATATGCTACTTTTTATCTCGAAAACATTTAACGGGTAACAGCTAGTTTTTTTCGCAACTCTTAACCACGTTATTTATTTAATCATAACGCAGCATAAGCTTCTAAGAGTCCGTTACCATAAGATATCAGAAATGTTTTCTATTTCTCATTCAGTCATTTCACTGTTTAGATGAATCTAGGCAGCCTTTCCTGAGTCTCTATATCTTGGAATCGTATAACACAATAAGAGCCAAGAATCTGCGTATGTAATGCTCACCAAGACGTTATTCCGGTGACTGGTTGAGTTGATACATAAGAAAATATGACGTCGCGTCGAAGCGACGCATTTTAAATCGTTGCATTTACTTCGAATTTAATTTTGGTCGTATATTCAGTCATAATGCAGTTAAACGTTTTAGTGCTCGCAAGACGTGAATGACTTAATTGTTGAAAGAAGGCACCCTGCCAACCATCGGTAATTTAGTAAAGAGCTTATTTGAATGCAATGGTCAAAACTTATATATTTTCCCTTCGATTCTATAGACACTATCCCATCCTACAAATATTATAAACGTGAAAGTTTGTATGTATGAATGTTTGTTACTCTTTCACGCAAAAACTACTGAATGGATTTTGATGAAATTTGGTATGAAGGTAGCTGACACCCTGGATTAACACATAGGCTACTTTTTATAAAACATGTAGCGGGTAACACTGCGGGGCGGGGCTGGTAATATTATAAACAGCGGTGGCTATAACTGTTGCGCGGCCCCGGGGCGGCAGATCATTGAGAGGCACTCTTTCTTTGTGTCCGTTTTAATAAAAAAATGCTAGTGACCGTAACATGCTTTCACTAATAATGAACCCCTGCGTTTAGGTGGGGTTTGTGAAGTACAAGGCGCGAAATACACGTACATATATATACATAATTATGGTAAAGGCTTTTTTCTACTTGGGCAGTTGAGCACGCGAGACCCCGGGCGATTGCCCTGCTTGCCACCCCCTAGAGAAGAATGATTTTTGAAATCGGTCCAGTAGTTTTTGAGTTTATCCGTTACAAACATACAAAAATCCAAATCTTTCCTCTTTATAATATTAGTGTAGAATTGTACCTAGATATATTACAACGATACGACTAACGAGTTGTTTTACCTTTTAGGAATCGTTTTACAACCCTTTTCGAGTCGTAGGATTATGTATAAGTAGTGTACAATTTACTCATGCTCCATGTTACAGTTTTGTTCTTACAATTCCTCGCATAATGTTGCTATCATAATGGTTACAAGATCTCATTAGTTTTGGCACGTGCACTGTCATTCCTCACCGTGTCTTACATGCACGAATCCCACATAGGGAGTACAAAGGAGTTCTACACGTTGTTTGTCTATTATTAGTTCGAAATTATTCTCGGTGGCCTCCAACAAAGATACTAACTGTCTATTTCTGTTTAGGGCGCGTGTTCGTGTTGGGCCTGGGAAAAAATAGAATTTGTTTAGCGGTTAAAAAACACTGGTATATAACTAAGAAAAGCTAAAGGTCGGACTATTAACTGTAAATTATTTTTTAAACGTATATTATACGTTTATTAAGATGGGTGTACTGCAGCCAGCGAAATTACTGGGCTGTTGAGACTAACCATCGAAAGTCTCAAAGTAATGACCGCCAAAGCAGCGATGCCTCGGACTTTGTTTTGCTACTCAAAGTTCTGTGTATTGCTACAATGGTCATGGGCATGCGTTATCTCTTACCATAGGAAAAGCATTTTGTTCGTCATTACGTTTTCATTTTTAAAAAGCTGTCTTGTAAATGTAATAAAAATCACAGCATTTCCAACTATTACCGATAATAGTTACTAATAATTCAAACTCGGAATAGAGACGTTGGTTTAATATGGTAAACACGTGACGCTATTGTAAGAATTCTAGATCGAAGTTAAGAATGTTAGAACGTGTATCGACGTAGGTACATAAAAATTATACATTGCATTAGTACATAAGTATTTTTATGATTTAGTATACCTACTGCGATTACTCATCACATCGCGCTTTTCACCTCGTCCACAAATAAGTTGTCTGGAATAAGTCGATAAGGCCGCTAGTTGTTGCACTGCTGTTCAAAGTATGATATTTTGGGAAACAATAGTATCAATCATACAATATATAGTTACATCGTTAGCTATGTGTTCAGTATGTATCATTTGTTCTGTATTTTTTTTTTTTTTTAAATACGGTTAAGTCCGCGTTTGACCACCAACTCGCCTGATGGTAAGCGACGATGTGGTCGAAGATGAAGCACGCAGACCTAGAAGATACCTATTCACTCTGACCTTGAAAAGATCTAGATTATATCTGTCAGGAAACAAGGAAGCCGGTAGCTTGTTCCATTCCTTGGCCGTACGGATGAGAAACGTTTGGTACGCACCCAAGGAAATTCCACTACGTATGGGTGGTAGTGGGCCGTCTTTCTACTTGTCCTGTGGTAAAAAGGGGATGGAAGAACAAGGTCGTACAGCTCAGCAGCACATTCTTTCAATTTTCAATTTTCTACAGGATTCATTCTTCCGAAATGAATCCTGTAGAAAATTGAGAGACTTGCTACCCTCCGGCGGTGTTCAAGACTCAAAAGTTTTTCTCCTACCAACTTTTCATCACCAATAAGTCGAACAGCACGCCGTTCTACCGAATCAAGAGCTTGAAGTTGGTACTTGGCTGAACCGTCCCAGAGGTGGCAGCAATATTCCACACACGACCGGACTTGTGCTTGATACAATGCAAGCAGCTGCCCCGGTGTGAAGTATCGCTTAACCTTACGCAAGACGCCCAGTTTTTTCCCAGCTAATTTAGCTCTTGACTCCAGGTAGGTCCCAAAGTTAAGTGTTGGGGTAAGGGTTAATCCGAGGAGTTCAAGGTGGTCTGCCAAAGGTACAGAAACATCTCGGAAAGTAGGAGTTTGTGTGAACGGAAACTTTATGTATTCTATCAGTTATCTAACTTCCAACACAGAAGCTTTGCTTAGTTTGGGGTCAGATGGCGCTGTGTGTATAGTCCTACGATATTTTTTTATTTATTTCTAATGTCAAAACAAAAACTATTAAATCGTTTTTTAACATTAGGGACCATCCATAAATTACGTCACACGTTAAGGGGGAGGGAGGGTGTCTACGAAGTTTGACATTGTGTGACAAGAGGCGGGGAAAGGCCCCCAATTTTATGACATCACATTTTTTCAAAATAATAATATATTATTTTGTATCCAATTTCTATTTAACGTAAAATTGCAAAATATGTGACATCACACTAGGTAGAGGGGTCTCACAAATGTGACAAGGACAGGGGAGGGGGTAAAAAAATCATGAAATTCGTGTGACGTATTTTATGGATGGCCCCTTACTCAAGACTAACAGATTATATTATTGACAAGGAAAAAAGAAAGTCACACAACGTAAAATCATAACAACAACAAAAAAAAATTACTAGGGAAATCGACATGAATGTTGCCAGAATGTTGCACTTGGTATTAAGAATCGTATTCCGAAAATAATTAGGAATGTATGTTGAATTTTCTAGAAGTTTGTTGAGAGCACACATTCTTAGAATAGAAAGAAAACCGGGCAGGTAGAATAAACCTAGAATTACGTTATTCATGACGACACGGCTCAGGCGGCGCGCGGCGGTCTCGACTCTCGGCCCCATTTATATCTTTTTCACAATGCAGAATCCTCCTCTCAAAACGTGATGGACCGTTTGAATATCATGATAAACAACGTTGCCTAAAAATTCCCTTATTTAAAATTGATAGATACCCCACCCCGCCTACGCATTGCGGTGGAAACCGCTTCAATTTGCTAAAATACGGCGAATATTCACCGAATGCCGAGCTATCTAATGTAGAAGCAATAAAAGCAGAATGTATTTTGGTGAAAAATGCGAAGTTGAAATCAATTTGGGATAAGGCTGGTGCGTAGCTGAGGCCGGGGTGAGCTGGGAGTCACGGCCAAGGTCGGCACCCCCCACCCGCTACCGCCGCCCCGCCCGGTGCCGGCTCTGTCGATACCTCGCCTCTCAATGAACACTCCAGCAACATTCCCGGTAGCTACTGGATATAGTCGCACTTTACACGTGCCTCGCTAATACCGACCTCCAACATCGGATAAAGCCAGATTTGAGATATAAACAACTTACGAGCTCGGGTAGGTGATCGATAGAGGTGTCTTGACGACCGCCCTCAAATTATTTGTGAGTCGAGATTCTGACATCTTGCTGTTGATTTCCAAGAAACTTTGATTGTGGAAACTACGAAAGGATAAGGAAAATTTCTTAGGAATATAAGTAAACTAGTCACATCTACACTAATTATTATAAAGAGGCTAGTTTTGATTTTTTGTTTGTTTGTATTGGCTCCGAAACTGCTGGACCGGTCTGAATAATTCTTTCATCATGCTACATGCTAAATGCTACATTATCACTGAGTGACATAGGTTATATTTATATTGTAACTTAGGGAACAATTAGTACCTATACCAAAAAGATTTTTCTCAGAGATAAAAATTGATCTCGGTTTCTTATTCCTTTGAATTTTTGCGTTCCACTAACATAATATTATGAAAAAATAGCAGACAATCCATTCAATATACGAAAATGCTGGCTCTAAACGTCGAATAACCCACGGCGCTTGTATAGGATAATGCTATCAGCAAACATATTACTTATTCAACCGTATCAGCCGAGAGATAAGAAGATAAAACTGTTTGTTTGCTGTGAGTACTGTACCTAACAGAATAATTCAGAAGGTGTTGGTTACCGAGAAACAAGTCTAAGGTTAAGTGTTGTTAATAAAATAACTTACCTTCTACTTTAGTAACAACTAAGAAGCAATATTGTATTCAAAGTATACATCAGACTAATGATTTGAAATTCAACCTTAAACAGTAGTGTTTACTACGGTGAAATACGAAATGAACAGTACGGTGCAATGTCATCGTGCAAGGCATTCTAAACTTATTAAGCAACGACTATAAAGCATGAATCAGAGTCGTAGACACGGTTCAAGGCTTACAAGACAATAATAAACCAAGTGGTATTTCCCACAGCTTGCTTTTCATTACTCAAAATACTAAGTAATTGAATAGTTTTTGATAATCGACCTCAACGCTGTACTCTTGTGTATTGTGTGGAACGATTTTACTTCTTTTATTTTATTTATTGGTACACAAAACAGAACATAGTCAGAACAGATATATAATTAGCTAGGTACAGTTTCGAGCCAGACTATATGCCTAAACAAGTGTATACATACAACATGACTATCTATATATTTAGAAGCAGGGTTACTAACATTTAAAATCTAAGATATTTACTTATTGAATATAAAGCTATACGATGCACTACATTACTGTATTACGAATATTACTGTGTTCCGGTTTGAAGGGTACTGCCTGCTAGGGAAATTACTGGGCTGTTGAGACTAACCATCGAAAGTCTCAAAGTAATGAGCACCAAAGCAGCGATGCCTTGGACTTTGTTTTATTACTCAGTTCTGTGTATCGCTGCAATGGTCATGGATAGGTGTTATCTCTTACCATCAGGAGAGCATCTCGTTCGTCTCATTATTATTCACATTAAAAAAAAATATAAATGCAAAAGTGAAACCGACAAATAAATTTTACATACAACTTAACCGATATGAATAACTGAAAACGAAACATAAAACAGGTATTAATTGTTAACTATCAAGTAATATTATTTGTGTAGGTGACGTAGATAATCTTACTTATGTCAATTATAAATTTAGGTAAATTTTTATTAATCTTTTGTGGATTAATCGTGAGAAATAGTTGAACAGTATCCAATTCCGTTTGTCAATGCTCTCTAACTTAGGCAACCTTTGCAAACGGAAGCACGAATTCCAACCCAATTCTACATCAGAACGAGGTCGCGCAATCGTGTTTCACCTTATATCTAAAACCACAGTATATCTAAAAGTATTTGCTCTGTTGTATTGTATAGTTGTACTGCAGAAAATGTAAAAATTTAAAATTGCAATTGCAAACCCGATTTTACCCGATGCACTGTTTCGAAAACGCATTGGATTTTGAATAGAAAACTCAGGCTAATTAAAGAGTTCAAAATATTCTGTTAAAGTATTACGATAAAAGTGATTTTTCTAGACTTGGTCTAATTGTAATTATTCTATTCTAATTATTTATTTAATACAGTTATATATATATATATATTTTTAATGGTTGACAGGCTAGGTGTTTGACCACAGCCCACCTGATGTTAAGTGAAGGTGTGGTCGAAGATGACAAAGCACACCTAGTCTGGAATGGAACTGGCTCTCAAATGAGGCTGCCGGAACACACCGTTAGATGCTTGGTGGCAGATTTTCAACTTGAGGGTGGTAGCTAGACAGCTGAGTACTAGAAAGTACCCTACCACCAGGTTTCCTCACGATGTTTTCCTTCACCGGTAGCTCAAGCTCATTGTTGGGGTTTGAAACCACGCTCTTCGGCATGCGAACCTACCGCGCTAACCACTGAGCTATCATCGCTACAAAAAAGTTATATTCAATTCTATTCTATTCGAAATATTCCAGATTTTTTTACGTCTGTTGCTGCAGTCAATCGTCAATCTAAAATTGTGTTGCATAGGGCCTCATTTAGCAGAAGAAACATATGGCGGTTACACATACACACCGTGCTATCATCGCTACAAAATATGCATGATTTGATATATATCTCTATATGTACATTACAAGATTATAGATATAATTATTTAAACAATATAGTTTAAATTCCTTGAAATGGTATATTAATTCTACAAATTGTAAATTGAAAAAATGTCAAGATAATTAAATCATATTATGACTTTGACTTATGTTTTTTGAAATTAATTAAACCAAGTCGCGAAACTACCACACAAAGTTTGTCATAGCATTGTTTGCAAAGGTTTCTGCTCAATTTTGTCCCTAAGTATATCCCTTAGCCCGCTATCTCCAAAACCTCTAAACAGTCCAGTCTGGGAGACGTAATATATCACAATGTACGATGAGCACAGGTGTACTGCATATATTACAAACATGACATATGTAAATGGCATGATTTATTGCCGAGTTCCATGTCTCCAATACTGTATCGAATGGAAAATATTTCAGCATGATATATGGTGCCGGTACATTACTTTCCAAGAGTGGATTCCATGACATGTACGATTTCGGAAGATGTCTCCGTCATTTTCTTCACTAATGTATAATCGCGTGCAGTACATTTACTTTTCGGAAACCATGACATTTTAACATCCATGATACTGTACCTAATGGTTCCTTTCTATTTTGAGATAATGGATATCATTTAGGTGAAAAGAGAAGCCGTCAGGCTACTTTTCGATAGCGACCAACACAAACATGTTGCTATGTAAAAGAAAGTTACATGATTTCTTTTTTGTAGGACGTTTTTTACACACCAATCTATGCGTGTGGTGCGTCTAAAAATAATTTTGCTACAATATGTCTGATTATCTAATGAATGCCTCTACTTTTTACATATTAAATATATTTGAAAATAGAAGTTGTTTTAAGTCAGGCTGCTTTTCAGAATGGTTTCTATAGTGGTAGATTAAGAAATGTTGACGAATTAAAAAGGGAACCATCACAAATGGTGTGATTGTTAAATTTTTAGGAATATGTATAGTTCTCCTGAAACAGGCTTTTTTAATTTGACAGGCTAGGTGTTTGACCACAGTTCACCTGATGCTAAGTGAAGGTGTGTGAATGAAACTTCTATATGCTCGTTTCTCATTTTAAGTTCTCTGACTTTTCTTAGACTTTTTTTCATAAAATTCGTTTATTACCAAAAATCTGACTTTAACGTAGCTTTTTGTTATGATGGTAGGCTGAGTGTTTGACCACAGTTCACCTGATGTTAAGTTAAGGTGAGGTCGAAGACGATAAAGCACACCTAGCCTGGAATGGAACTGGCTCTCAAGTGAGGCTGCCGGAACACACCGTTAGGTGCTTGGCGCAGATTTTCAACTTGAGGGTGGTAGCTAGCCAGCCGAGTACTAAAGTTCCCTACCACATTGCTATGGTTTCCTCACGATGTTTTCCTTCACCGGCAGCTCAAGCTCATTGTGGGGTTTGAACCCACACCTTGGCATGCGAACCTACCGCGCTAACCACTGAGCTATCCTTCGCTACAAATAACAATAATAACGGAACATCGCTATAATAATAATAACTGAATAGTTCTCTCAAACTCAATCTAGAATTGGTTAACTTTGGAAAGTATAAAGCGAGCGAGGGGTTTACTTACTGAAGAAATTCAGACATTTTTCATTATTTTGGGAAGGAAGGGCGATAATGAGAGACGAGGCGAGGGTTGAATTCCCCGGGGTTTCCAAATATTATGCATAAACGGCGGGCCTTTATTTTTCAGCGGACTATAATGTTATTACTGTTTTGCATGAGTTTACCCGAAAAAATAATGTAGTGGTTCCAAGTTATCATCAGCTAAACCTCGATAAAAAGTAGTTTAAAAAGGAATTCTAAAGTTTTGTCCAGAGATTCGGAATCATAAACAATTTATTTATATGTTAAGTTTTTATTTGTATTTATTTTATATTTTTTACTGATAGTAAACTTTATTTTATGAAACTAATTTGAATATTTTGGCTTTCTGTGCGGTAGCTTATTTTTAATACGTGTTCAAACTTTTTATAGTTATGACGTCATGAAGTCGGCTGAATATGTAGAATATGCCTTTGCCTTATAAAACAAAAAAGTATACAAATACATTTGACACATTTTATTAACTTTGACAACAGAACTGACAAGTCTTTTTTTTTAATTTGCCCCATCGGGCAGGCTAAAGAAAAAAATAATGAAAGAAAACAAGTATAAATATACAATTTAAAAAACCCCGTCTACGTATTTGGTGTTTTGGCTTAAAATTCAAACTAATGGATTGATTTACATTAAATTTATATGGGACCAAGCCCTAGAATATTTCAAATCGATTCATAAATGACGGAGTTCCCAGCTAACACAAACATAAAAGATGAAGAGAAGAAACAACAGAACTTGTCACAAAGGTTTTAAAAGTAGCACCACGTATTTCTTCACAACATAAACACCGGAAATCAGATTTTAATTAATACTACAATACCGTACAAGGTACCATCAGAAGCTCAACAACAAGAACATATTAACATTAGTGTTTATGGGCAATAAATGTAGTAGGTACCGTTAACACAATAAAAGTAGATATATATGCAATTGCATATGTAAGTAATTAGTACTTTTTTATGTGAAAATAATGATACGAAAGACACTCTCTATGGTAAGAGATAACGTTTGTCCATGACCATTACAGCGATACACAAAACTTTGAGTAGTAAAACAATCAACGCAATTCATTCAAAAAGTCTAAGAAAAGTCTGAGAATTTTAAATGAGAAACGAGCATATATCAGTTTCATTCTTTTGGTAGCGTAAGGCGTTGAACTTGAAATCGGTGATTAGATTACAGCTATTTCATTTCAAGTTAAGGAAATGAATGACGATAAGACTGGCCTGAATATAGTGTTGTCGCCACTTGTATTTGCCGCCTTGCCCAATGCTAAACAATCAAAGTCTATACCAGAAACTAAGTGCCAGCTGTTGATGGCTATCACCGTAACGGAAACCGAGGCGCTTTCGCTTCTCTCCGTTCGTGATGGTCCGACTGCTTGCAGTCACTTGGCTCCTAGTCGTCTTCGAGAACACACTTGCCACACTTTTACTTGGTGGTAGATCTCCTTAGCAGGAGGTCGTCTACGTAGGTACCACCGCAGTATCAGATATTCTGCCGCTAAGTAGTAGTGTGTAAGCATTACTGTGTTCCGGTTTGAAGGGTACTGCAGCTAGCGAAATTACTGGGCTGTTGAGACTAACTCTATCAAAAGTCTCAAAGTAATAAGCGCCAAAGCAGCGATGCCCTGGACTTTGTTTTGTTACTCAAAGTTCTGTGTATTATCGCTGCAATGGTCATGGACAGGCGTTATCTCTTACCATCAGGAGAGCGTCTCGTTCGTATCATTACTTCTTATATTAAAAAAAAAAAAAAAAAAAAACTGAGCTTGGCTGTCTGGTGTTATTACGTGTGAATTATATATAGGTGTAATATTGTGTCCAAATGTGTGTCTGCCTATATAAACAGTGTCTTGCATCTAGCACTGAATGTATATACAGTTGACCATACCCGTGTCGCTTTTAATAGAAGGCATACAAAAGTAGGTTGTTTTCGAAGGACAATGGGAAAGAGACAAGAGAACATTGATAAGTAACTAACAGATACTAGTATATTGATAAGATGTTGACATGGAGATGATGATAAAATACGCAGTTCAGTTACTTTGCCAGCAACTGCGGAAGCAAAGCGATAATATATTCAGGACTATGGTAATTTCTATGAGTAAATAAGAAACTTTTGAATACAGTATCTTCAGTTAAACAATATTACTATTTTGTTTTAGAAACGACGATCTTTGACGACGAATTTTATTTATACGGTAGGTATAACAACAACAATATACATACATATATTTATAAAAATCTCGTGTCACGGTGTTTGTAGTCGCAATCTTCCGAAACGGCTCGACCGATTTTTATGATATTTTTCGGGTCGTAAAGTACATTTTCACATAGCTATTTTTTTTAATGTAAAAAGTAATGAGACGAACGAGACGCTCTCCTGATGGTAAGAGATAGCTAGGTGATTAGCTTCATTTTATTCCGAAAAAATATGGCGGGTAACACCGCGGGACGCAGCTAGTATTTTTATGTAATGCGAACCAACACCAGGCTGTGAGAGCAAGTTAGGTGTGCTATACCATCATCGACCACACCTTTATTCAACATCAGATGAGCTGTGGTCAAACACCTAGCCTGTCAAACAAAAAAACGTAATGTGACGGTCGAGACGCTCGCCTGATGTTAAGAGATAACGCCTGTCCAACCAGGACTATTGCAGTACCCTTCAAACCGGAACACAGTAATGTTTACCCACAGTAGTGTAAACATCATTGTGTGGATATTAATATCTGGTACCGCGAGGGTAGGTAGGTACCTGCCTAAACGACCTTCTGCCAAGGAGATCTACCACCAAGTAAACACTGTTTTTACTCCTACTAAAGGTCACAATGTGATTGGAACTATAGTCGACGTTTTTAGCATAATTAAACTGTAAATTAAGAGAGGCTCACGCGTAGTAGTAGACTGATGATTATGATGATGAATGCCGTATAATAAAACAATAATTATTTTTGTACCAGATCGACGCAATAACGTTTTGTTTATTGTTTTTAATACAAGCTATATTTTTTTAAATATGCACAGATAATGTATCTTATCTTTCAAACATAACATAGTAATATCTACAGTCTTTAAAGCTTTCAGAGAATGAATCAAGACGAAAATACTGAATTTAATGTTAGGTACCACTTATCACAGTACGAAGAATTCGCGACATGGCTGGAGATGTTCTCCCGCAAGGTTCCATTGAGCAGTTCCCGGGCTGAGACGTCTATTTTTAGGGGTCTGGGGAGGCCTCAACCCCTCCCGTTCTGACGTCACCACCCACACCCCTCGTCCTATCGCGCCCAACCCACACGCGGTCGGGGCCGCGATTCACACTGAGACCCCCAAAACATGTTTTAGGTAGATATTTCGCTCATTGTCACTGAGGCGGAAAATTTTGTATTATAACACCCAAAATTGGTTTGCCTCGTGCGAAATTTGTTTATTCGTGTCCATTGATTTCATGGAAATATTTTCCGAACGGTACACGTGTAACGGCTAAGGCTAAAAGGAAAATTTATTGTTGGCTACCAAGTGAAATAGAAAATGAACGTTCATTTAACGAAGATTTATCTGAATGAGATCTTAGAAGAGAAAATCTTAGGAAACTTATTAAATGGGGAGCGTGGGCGAGTACCGGGCCGTAGAGCGAGATCAAAATACGTGTATTTCACACTGGCCGATTATAGACTGTGCAATAGACAATGAGACAGCTTAATAACAACGAAGATGCGCGACTGAAAAGCTGTTGTCTTTCGCTTTTCAATTTTGCCGAGTCGTTTAAGTGTCGACGACCGAGTCTATGCGACTTGGCGTTGAGCAACACATTCTGATTCAAGAATAATAAAGCGACCGTCAGATCCTGGCTAACATTATTTTTATTCTCAGCAAGTACATTCACTTCTCTCTTACGATGAAAATAATCTAAAATCACGTTTTCGGAGGAAAGTCAAAAGAACGGAACGTGGATTAGAGAATCAATGTGCCATAGAACGATTCATTACATACATTGAGTATAACAAACGAACGGAAGAACAAAGAAGAACTGTCATATATTCATTCATCATTTTATCATACAGGGCTTAACGGGTGCCGTTTAAGCACAAACAATAGGGACGATTACGTGTCATCCGATCTACAGTAACTCTTGCTGTAAATGGCCACCCATCCCAATACTGACGGGATCAGCCGTTGCGTAATTTCGGTGATCTTGTAGGAAATGTTTCTATACCCTCTTTATAACGTCATACCAACTGATGCAAACAGAGGGGTGTTATAAATTTAATTTGTATCTGTGGCATTTTAACTCCCAAACAACTGAACCAATTTTGTTCTTTTTTTGTCAGAAAAGTGATTTTATCATGAAAATCTGTTTAGTCGTTAGAACATCAATTCTTTTCTAGGTGATGGACGTATATGAGCATCTCTCACAAGTGTCATCGAGTCGAAATTTCGTATTTTGTTACTGGTGTCAGTTTATTATTATTTTTGTTTACATTCGTTGATAAGATAATAGCGGTCGCATAAGTCGTGTTTAATCTTGTTCAGCGCATGTGCTTTTCTATGTAGTTTTTCTGTAAAAAAAAAAATATGTCGTATCTGTAACACATGGCCCGCCGCTCCCATGGCTAACAAAGAAATTACTAGACACAATGAAAAAGTAGCAAATTATCACACTTGGTACGTAAAAGTACTTGTTAGCAAGTAAGTCATGTTATTTAGGCGTAGTGTTCGTTACAGTAAACATGTAATGAGACTTGCCGCTTTTGTGATGGTAAAAGAATAGACTTGCCCATTTTTATGCCACAGGTGGCAATCAAGCTGACGAGTTGCCTGATGTTAAGCAATCACCGTCGCCTATAGATATCAGCAATACCAGGGGTACTACAAATACGTTGCCGACCTTTTAAGAATCTATTAACATGCCTTTTGAAGAACCCAATGTTGTAACTCCGCGGGAATACGGAAGAAGGAAGATCATGAATTGTAATGAGACGAACGCTTTCTTGACGGTAAGAGATAACGCCTGTCCACGACCATGGCAGCGATACACAGAGCTTTGAGTAACAAAACAAAGTCCAGGGCATCGCTGCATTGGCGTTCTTTAATAAATAAATAATAAATAAATATCGTAGGACTATACACACAGCGCCATCTGGCCCCAAACTAAGCAGAGCTTGTGTGATGGAAGTCAGATAACTGATAGAATACATAAATACTTTTTTTTTTTTTTTGTAAATACATACTTATAATATATACAGAACACCCAGACACAGCACAAACATTTGTTTATTCACAAAATGTTTGCCCTGATTGGGAATCGAACCCACGCCCTGCAGCTCTCAAGGCAGATATACTACCAACGAGCCAACGGGGCTGTCTTTACTTTGAGACTTTCGATGGTTAGTCTCAACAGCCCTGTGATATTGGCAGAATATCTGGTAAGGAGGTCTACCACCAAGTACGTGTACGTTGTATGTGTGCGAAAACCATGTAAACAGAGCCGATCAACTTTCCAAGCTCCAAGAAAGAAATGGCGCAGTGACCTCGAACTGTTTATTACAATAATAAAGAACGTTAAATATCGGAGCTTTCGAACCAATTTATTTATGCTAAGAGCCATGTGATTTTTATTAACTACATTTTTTGCAGAAATGAGCAATATAAACGGAATTGGAACTGCGGGAAGTGTTATTGAAAAAAAAACATTCTTACAACAATAAATTACTTAAATTTATAGCATTTTTTTTTCAATCATTACCAAGCAAAAATGAAATCCTATCCAATATTACAAAAGCGAAAGTAGCTCTGTATGTAACCTTTCTGTCTATTTGATACCTTTTCACCACTACACGGCTCAATCTCTACATAGCATAAAACAAAGTCGCTTCCCGCCGTCTGTACGCTTAATCTTTTAAACTACGCAACGGATTGTAATGCAGTCTCCATCAATAGATAGATTCAAAAAGATTCGGAGGAGGAAATTAGACTAACATTTGTTAGTAGAATCCTATTTAATTCTTATCATTGTCTAAAAGATATGAAAGGTCAAATAGTAATTTAATACCTACTAATTATGACATTTTCCATTAAAATATTAGCGAGTGTCATTTTTAAATACCTATGTACGTACTGTGTACGTACGTACTGTACTCTTACAAGGGCTCACTAATAGGCTGCGCAACAGCATATCGTATAGTAAGAATCGCAGTCGCGTATCTTTTTCATGATCGCTTAACTTGAATAGTAATAAGAGCTTTCGGTAGCGCCCCGAGCGTATAGAGCTCGTAACTAACATGAGATGGCTAAATATTGGAACCAAAACATTTTTCTATGTACGACTATCAGTTTAACTAAGAAAATGTTGCGGTGGCGCCCTCATACAACTCTATAGACAAGTTGATCATAAAACTGGATTACTGTTTGAATTCAACTTTACTTGCTAACCTGGATCTGTCTGCACCGTTATTTTTGTAGACGACTTTATTTACCTGAAACAAGAATAAATTAAGATTAATTTAGGCCAATAAATCTTTGGGCACTAAACTAGATTAGGAGCTGAATTATGAGTCAGTTTTTTGTACAAAGGTGTTTATTATGGAAGTGAGGTCAAGGCGCTAGTAGGCGTTATAATTTTACTGCCGTGACGATGATAGCTTAGTGGGTAGCGCGGTCGGATCGTGCGGTTAAAATTTTAATATTATACACTTTCAGATTGATCCCGTAGTCATTTCATTCATTATCATCATCTCAGCCTTAGGATGACCATTGCTGGGCATAGACCAGAAATTTCATTACAATCTTAAAAAAAACAAAAATGTCATTCAAGTCAACGAAATTGCGTATTTGTTCTCCTGTGACTTTCAGCGGCGTTTGCGGTCACTAGAATAAACCCATTGACCTACCATCAGACGATGATGAAACCGGAAGGTAGACGCCGGAACTCCGAAATAAAACAATGTAACCTCGACGTGTTTGGCCTTAGTGGAATGAAATCGGGTTTTTTTTTGGAAAAATTATACTTGTACATACTAAGGTGAGGTGTATTCTAAGCTAGGTAGGTGTAGGTGATACAAGGTTTAGTCTAAATACAAAAAAACTTCACTGAAACCCTACTGCATGACCACGCATTTTTTTAAATAACAGCCTACGCTGTGTTTTATCATATTTCAGTACAATAGTTGTCTTGTGAAGCACTGATTCACTTGACGTAGAAGGAAGTTGAAACTACTGCATAGCAAGACGAAATATTGCTTCGCCCACACAGCATCCGCTCCGAAACTTGTCTATCCATTAAGGATACATTACCCATTACGCTTTTATGATATACACAGTAGAGCAATTCGAAACATTGACCATAGATAGGTTTTTATTAAAAACTAGCTACGGCCCGCGGTGTTACCTACCACGTGTTTTCGGTTGTTCATTAATAATAATAATCATAATTGCTCATTAATATTATGTTAGGTTAAAAACAAAAATTGTTATAAGGATTCTCTTCATATTCAATCACAAGCCCTGCGGGTACGCTACATGTTTTCAGGATAAAAAGTAGCCTAAATCCGATCAGTAGCTTTTGCGTAAAAGAGTAACAAACATCAATCCAACCATCCAAACTTTCACATTTATAATATTAGTAGGATAATATCTCCCTGTTTTTCAAGTCAAAGAAATGAAAAGTGTAATTTAAACGAGCCCAAAACTCGCAAGCATAGAACAGCTAATTCTCATCGCCGAAGATAAGGAACGAAAGCTTGGGACCACCTTCGTTGGACTGGTGAGAAACGTCCCTAGAGGGACCGAAAGAACAATAAAGTACCGACGAATGATTACCAGAGACCTATTCCCGTAGATTAACTAACCACCGACCGTGCAGAGAATTTGAAGGCGGATAATTCAATTAGGTACATATTCGAAGGCAATTGAATAAAAGCCCCCAACTGGAAAAGGGTTAGCCGTTGTATATTGTCTATGATGGAATTCATTAAACCGGGTAACTTAAATGAACAAGGGACCTTCGAAGTCGAGGACACTGAATTATAAATATTATCATTCGGGAGCATTCCATTATTAATGTATTGTACAACATTTAAACTATAGAAATAGGTAACCCTACTGACACATTAATGTTGAAACACCTGCATTTGTGATGTATGTAAATAATAGGAGAACAAAAGTCCTTCTGTGGGTTATTTTGTACCAGCGATACGCCCTTTACGCTTTGCATGGGTGCAATGTAGATATATATAATAATATTGTGTCAGTGTGGAAGATATGAAACAATTATTGTGACTTCTATTTTTATTTATTTATTAATCAAAATCAGATTCATCGTCGCTGTCACTCGAGCTATCGCCGACATTTATAATTAATTGTTGATTCGTATTATCTATCGCCACGTGTTTATCCCAATCTGCCATTATAGTTTCTTGACACACAGACAGATTTCACAGACTCGATAGAAAAATGAATCGATATCGTGTCCACTATGATCACTTGGTCACAACACTATAACTGTCAAATTAGTTCTGTCAAATAGAAAATAAACGGTTGGATCTATTATAGTACCTACATAGCACCCATGCGGGGCGGGTCGCTAGTTATACATAACCTACACACATATCTTCCTCTTGAATTACTCTGTACATTGATGGATTTACGCATTAAAGTCAGAAGCGTAGTTTAAAAGATCTAAGCATACAGACGACGGGAAGCGTCTTTATTCTATACTACCGGACTCCTCGCGGTTTTACCCGCGTAGTTCCTGTTCCCGTAGTAGTAGCTTCCCAACGGTTAAACATTTTTGAAATTTTTGAAAACGGTCCAGTAATTTCGGAGCCTATTCAATACAAACAAACAATCAAATCTTTCCTCTTTATAATAGTATAGATAGACTATGTAAAGATGTATTAGTATGTTAAAAACAAAACGTATAAGAATGGCGTAAACATTATGGTTTTATCGTAGTTTTTTTGCCAGACATTTCACTTTACAGTAATGAAGCTATGAAGAGATGAAGACGGAATACTATTCCGAGGTTACAACCATCATTGCTACAGTAGTTACCATAACCAGTAGCTCGTAAACACGAAGCCAGGAGTTGAAATAACTCATTTGTGAGTTTGAGCCTTGGTGTCGGGCGACGACCTCCGAGGCTACCATCTAGCGTCAGCACGAACGTTAGTCGAGTCGAGTTGTTATCGAGTTGATAATGTAATCGAGACACGGATCGCCAGTTGCCTTGACGAAAGATTCGATTTCAAAAGTTTTTGTTGGTTGGTTTTTAACTTGTGATTCGATTGTCCGATGCGATTGCAGCATTCGATATCGTCCTCTGTTTTATGCAGAGATGTCCTTAACTTACTTAGTGAAAGACGCAACATTTAGTAAACAGCCTGTCAAAGCCTTTCTCGAGAGAAAACGTGACTTTTTTGTCGTGTCATATACGCTTACGTTTGCCTGCCATCCCGCCTGATGTTAAACGAAGATGCGGTCTACGATGGAGCACACTTGCCTAGAAGAAACCGATTCACTCGCGACTTGAAGGTACCCTGATAACGAAAACCTTTTATTGTTTTCATTTAGTTCTATTTGTGTTCTGTTTAAAGTTCATACAAACAAATCATAGTCATCTACCTATGTCATATACCTACTTTTTTTTTTTTTTTTTTTTTTTTTTTGTTGACAGGCTAGGTGTTTTGACCACAGCTCACCTGATGTTAAGTGAAGGT
The DNA here is from genome assembly GCA_905404145.2 of Biston betularia. NCBI lineage: Eukaryota > Metazoa > Arthropoda > Insecta > Lepidoptera > Geometridae > Biston > Biston betularia. The sequence goes on along the minus strand of FR989882.1, from coordinate 8,683,809 downwards.
GTGGTCGGAGATGGTAAAGCACACTTAGCCTGGAATGGAACTTTAACCTTAGATTAAGATTACTAACGTAACTTTCCTCTTTTTATAATGTAAAATTGTAAAAAAAAAAATGTAACTAAAGTTGGCAAAGGTCACGGACCCAGTGTCTGTGGGGCGTATAATAAAAAAAACATAGTCATCATGACCAGCCTATCATAGTCCACTGCTGGGCATATGCATCTCCCAATATACGACACACAATCAGACATGTAACTTTGGTGTTATTATTTGTATTTGACCTTCGGCTTTTCGCTTTCTGCTACAGTCACATGCCCTACTTATATCGTCACTCCATCTATAGTGTTTCACAAATCTAAATGCACTCGGCAATCTATGAAAAGAGTTATGTTCAGTGTTTATGAAGGGATCGTATCTAGAACTAAGTCACCGACATAACTCAACGTATCAGTGAGCTGAAGTGGCAGTGGGCTGGCCATATTTGCGCTAGAACCGACAACCGCTGGCTGTCCGTGTCAGTAGACGTGGTTTAGAGTGGATGCGACGAATCAGAAAACGTACTGTTGGACGCCTTGAGATCTACGATTATTCTAATAAAGTATCAGACAGTAAAGAGATAAAGATAAAGATAAATAAAGATAATAAAGATAATTTATTAACAGAAAGAGTTAGGCACATACACAAAGAAAAGAAAACAGTGAAGTTAATACAAACATAATTACAAGATAATTCTGGGATAACATTTAATTTGGATTTGCTTTCAAGAAAGATTTCAATAAAAAAAAAAATAATAAAGCAAAAAAAATAAAAAAAATATTGAAAATTAATTTTATTAACAGTGTAAAATATTGCTTATCAAAAGCATGATCTTTTAAGCCGGTATCGAGTGGATTTGGAACTGTTTGTTTCGTTGTATTTTCGTTATTACTAAAACATCATTTATGAGGTTAATGTTTAAGATATTTAAGGATCCAATCTATATGTAATCTAATTTAGAAACACGATTACTTTTAGTTTCCTCGATAGAAAAAAAATCCAAAGTAACCCCAAACAATCTATAGAAAACCTCGATACGGCGTAAATACTGCACGGAAAGTCATCAGGCTTTGTATAACAATAAAATTACATTTTCTCTAAATAGTTATCACATAAAAATTACCAAAATATGATTTTGCTTGAACAAACGAAGGAAATACCTAAATTTTTGCGCGTTTCGTCCATTCTAAGCAGAGCTACCACGCTGTTCCCCTATCCGCTTTAGTACCGCTTCGACTGTCGGACGGGGAGGTTGTGTCGCTGTTGAGGTTGCTTTTACGTACGATCACAAAGTAAACGAACCGGATCAACAAATTTGCCACTTGTAGACATAGACAGGTGGCCGAGTGGTATCGGTACCCGATTCTAATCCGCAGTCACGGGATCGAAACCAACCAACACTCGAAGATTATTTTTGCACACAAATTTTGTTGTATTTTATTTTGTTTTTTTAACAGACTCGATTTTATAAATTATAATAAAATTAAATAATATATAATTATCATAGGACATTACACACAGCGCCATCTGACCCCTAACTAAGCAAAGCTTGTACTATGGAAGTCAGATAACTGATAGGTAATACTTCAATACTTTTTTTGTAAATACATACAGTACATCCAGATACAGAACAAACATTTGTTTATGCTTGTCCTGGGTGGGAATCGAACCCACGCCTTGGAGCAGACATACAGGGCTGTCAATTTTAAAAGGAGGAGGTTTTCAATTCGACAATTTTTTTTTGTAATGGTTTGTTATGCTAGGTCTGCTATACTGTCCCCCCCGTGGGTTCCCGCCTTGTCGTGGCGGGGGGGCTGAGTAACCGTGACTGGTCACCACGGTGAAACTAAGCGGAACCCGAGGTGGGGCTGCTTCTCCGGGTGTTCCCCCGGGCCTGGTAGAAGCGGCCAAGTAGGTTGCGGACTGTGTGGGCGGTATCGCAACTGAGGCGGGCTGCAGTGTCGAATGGGAGACACTGCGGCTGAGGCTGGAGGCCGCGGCGGGAGAGGACTGTCGGTGTTTCGTTGCCGCTTTCCCTACCTTCCGCGGCCTTAACGGGGCCGCCACCGTTTGATGGCGGACGCGGTGGGGCTGCAGGGGAAGAGGAGTGTCGGTGTTGCGTTGTGCCGCTCTCCCTGTCCTCTGCAGCCGTGGTGGCAGGCGGCGGGGCCACTCACCTGACCCGTCGCATGAGGACCACTGGCGTTCAGACATGGGGTCGTCTGGCGCCAGTTGTTATTGGTCCTCGAGGTGGGTCACGACAAGCCATGTTATGGCATGTCGCGACGGCAGGAGGGGCCCGACCCCGGGAGGTGGCCTGGCGACGGGCTCTCCACGTGTCCCTCTGATGAGCTGAGGGCGCAGTGGAGGAGCCGAGTGGGAGGGGATTGCGGAATGGGGGGAGTGCCGGTCTGGCGATCCCCATTCCAAGCAACCAAGTGGCAGGCGGCGGGGCCACTTATCTGACCCGTCGCATGGAGACCAGGGGCGTACGGACATGGGGCTGTCCGACGCCCATTTGCTGGTTTGGTCTCCGAGGTGGATGACGATGTGTCGGGTGTTCGGACACATCGTCATTGTTGCGGGGTGAGCTTAGGCTCCCCGAGGCGGGTCCGCGAGGACAAGCGCTGTCGAGGCCGCGGTAGAGTGCGAAAGCGTGCCCGCAGCCTCGACACAAAGCGCCGAGGTGGAACACTCCAGGGTTTTTAGTGGGTAGGCCGTCATTAGGACGGAGAGTCCCACATAACCACCGTGCCCGCCCCAGGGCCGGTGGTATACACAAAGTATTTTCCCTGGACAAAAAAAAAAAAAAAAAAAGGTCTGCTATACTGTAAGTGTGTTCCGCGGAACCCTAGGGTTCCGCGATACCTCTGTAGGGGTTCCGCAAGAATTTAGAAAAAAAAATCAAAACACCTGTCTCTGGTCGAACGTTTTGACTCCGCGGCCGCGCATAGGTTTATTTATTTATTTATTTGTATAAACATGTGTTACAATAGCTGGTACAATATCTCATAAGTTTGGTATTTTTTTTTTTTTTAATGGTTGACAGGCTAGTTGTTTGACCACAGCTCACCTGATGTCAAGTGAAGGTGTGGCCAAAGATGGTAAATCACACCTAGCCTGGAATGGAACTGGCTCTCAAGTGAGGCTGCCGGAACACACCGTTAGATGCTTGGCGGCAGATTTTCAACTTGAGGGTGGTAGCTAGCCAGCCGAGTACTAAAGTACCCTACCACCATGCTATGGTTTCCTCACGATGTTTTTCCTTCACCGGCAGCTCAAGCTCATTGTTGGGGTTTGAACCCACGCCCTTCGTCATGCGAACCTACCGTGCTAACCACTGAGCTATCATCGCTACAAATCAACATGTATACTTGTATACTTGTGAGCGCGCTGTCCCTTTGATAAAAGCCGCCTCTGAATTAGACGCTATAGTTGTCAACAAGCGACTTTCGACTCTAACTTTAAAAAATAAAGTCGAGATTGTTTACAACGCAATTTTTAAATTTCTCATTTTATTTTTGCTTTTTGTTTATCAAATCCCATTAGTTACTTTTTTTTAATATCTTCTATTATTGTACTTGCCATATGGTAAAGTAAGTAATAATTAGTAACTGTTACATTGTACTTTTATTATGCTTATTAATAAAGATTCTTTATTAAAGAACACACTTTTAAAAAGTATTGTTTTATTATAGGGTTCCATCAAGTATTTTGCTTCCCAAAAGGGTTCCGACACCAAAAAAGTTTGAGAACCACTGTGCTAGGCTATGTTTGACCACAGCTCACCTGATGTTAAGAGAAGGCGTGGTCGAAGATGGTAAAGCACACCTAGCCTGGAATGGAACTGGCTCTCAAGTGAGGCTGCCAGAACTCATGGTTAGATGCTTGGGGACATAATATTTTCAACTCTCGTGTGGTAGCTAGCCAGCCGAGTACTAGAGAGTACGCTACCACCACGCTATGGTTTCCTCACGATGTTTTCCTTCACCGGCAGCTCGAGCTCATTGTTAGGTTTGAACCCACGCCCTTCGGCATGCGAACCGACCGCGTCAACCACTGAGCTATCATCGCTACAAAAATGTATATGTATGTTAAATAAATATAAATAAATAAATATCGTAGGACATTACACACAGCGCCATCTGGCCCCAAACTAAGCAGAGCTTGTGTGATGGAAGTCAGATTACTGATAGAATACATAAATACTTTTTTTTGTAAATACATACTTATAATACATACAGAACAGCTAGACACAGAACAAACATTTGTTTATTCACAAAATGTTTGCCCTGAATGGAAATCGAACCCACGCCTTACAGCTCTCAAGGCAGATATACTACCAATGAGCCAACGGGGCTGTCTGTTACGCGATAATTCCGCTAATTATGAATCGATTTTGATAATTTTTTTTTTGCTTGATAGATCCATACTTCTGAGGTGGTCTCATATAAACTTTATCGAAATCGGTCGAGCAATTTTTAAAAATCAACATAAATATAAAAATTGTATACGTCGATGACATTTTCGTTTACTCCGAAACCTCGCTGTTTCATTAGAGCATAAATAAATAAAATAAATGAAAAAGCAAATCCAATATGGCCGCCATCAAAATAGATGCTTACATATTTTTTCACAACTCCTATAATATGGGTATCAAATAAAAGGGCTTGACAAGTAGAATAGAGTAAACTTTAAAAAAAGCAAATCCAATATGGCCGCTAACAAAATGGCGGATTACATATTTTTTCACAATACCATCAATATGGGTATCAAATGGAAGAGCTTGACTAGTAGAATACATTATAATAAAAAAAAGCAAATCCAATATGGCCGCCATCAAACTAGAGGATTACATATTTTTCCACCACTCCTATAATATGGGTATCAAATAAAAGGGCTTGACTAGTAGAATAGAGTAAACTTTAAAAAAAGCAAATCCAATATGGCCGCTAACAAAATGGCGGATTGCATATTTTTTCACAATGCCATCAATATGGGTATCAAATGAAAGGGCTTGATTAGTAGAATAGATTATAATAAAAAAAAGCAAATCCAATATGGCCGCCAACAAAATGGCAGATTACATATTTTTTCACTACAACCTCAATATAGGTATCAAAATGAAATGAATGGGATTGACTAGTAGAATGGAGAATACTTTAAAGTTGATCCAATATGGCCGCCAACAAAAATTAAAACACACATCTATGTTTTTCACAAAAAAATTCGGGAATTGAACCCATGCCATAAAGCTATATTCTACTAAAAAAGAAATATTTATTATTATTTTATTTTAATTTAGTATTTTTTAAATGACTTCTCCAAAATGGATATGCGAGTAAAGCCATGGGTAAAGTAATAAACTTTTTTTTTTTAATAATTATGCACGTCATTATTTTGAATCAATCAATTATGAACATACTAAAGTATACATAAACACCCAAACAAAACAAACATCTATGTTCTTCTCATCAAAATTTGCCCTCGGTGGGAATCGAACCCATGCCATACAACTCATGACGCAAACGTGCTGACTGGGTAGTCAAAATAATAATACTTTTTCGTCGTTTATTATTCGTCAGTGGAAAGGAAAAAAGTGAGGGGTATCGTAGGAGTTGCTTACGGTATGTCATATTCTTAGGTTCCATAGTGTTATAATAAATTAATTATTTTCAATAGATAAAATAGGGAATTAAAAATGTTCAGTTACATAAAAAGAAATACACAAATTTACAAACAAAAAACCTACTCCATGACCCTTAGGCCAACTAAACGCACTGCTTCAATGAAACAGCGAGGTTTTTTAATACTTGTGTTGATTTTTTTTTACTTGCTCAACCGATTTCGATAAAAAATATATGGGACCATCTCTGAAGTATGGATCAACCAAGCAAAAAAAAGAATCATCAAAATCGATTCATAATTGGCGGAATTAGCAGGAGGTCGTCTAGGTAGGTACAGACCACCGCAGTACTAGATATTCTGCCGCCAAGCAGTAGTGTGTAAACATTACTGTGTTCCGGTTTGAAGGGTATTGCAGCTAGCGCAATTACTGGGCTGTTGAGACTAACCATCTAGTCTCAAAGTAATGAGTGCCAGAGCAGCGATGCCCTGGACTTTGTTTTGTTACTCAATGTTCTGGGTATCGCTACAATGGTCATGGACAAGCGTTATCTCTTAACATCAGGAGAGTGACTCGATCGATTTATTACTTTTACATAAAAAAAAATTGTCGAATTGAGAACCTCCTCCATTTAAAATCGAGTCGGTTAAAAAAAATAAGATAGATAGATATAACTCTTTATTGTGCACATCATAAATAGAAAAGAGTACAGAGAATAAAGAACCTTATGAACTAGTGCCACAAGTGGCGGCCTTATCGCTAACAGCGATCTCTTCCAAGCAACCAAGAAAAGAAAAAATACAATAGAGAACATAAAAAACAGACGGGAGATGTAACACTAATAAGAAAAAAATAAAATAAAAATAAAACGTATTATAAAAATAATAAGTATACAAAAATAATCGTATTATAATGTATTTAAAAAAAAACGAAATATTTATGTATTATATTTATTTAAAATACCTATCAACAAAATTTGTGTGCAAAAATAATATTCCGTATTAATATGGTGTGGATTTCGATCCCGTGACTATGTGGCCGTACTCATACAGCTTGTTACCACTCGGCCACCAGTCTACTAAAATAAGCGGCAAAATAGTTGATCCAGTTCGTCTACTTAGCCGTTTAAGTATTTAGCTCAAACCGATTTTCATTTCGCCGCCGTATGTGTATCGACAATGCCTGTAGCGCGTGGCGCCGACGGCGGCGCGCGGTACTAGCTGTTCGCTCGTGTGCCTTGCGCACTCACACACGGAGCGCACAGAATACCTAAAATCGACTAGAGAAATGCACTCGATAGGCCCTTAATAGCAGCAATAATTGCTTCATCTTATTCTACACAATCAATGAGCCGTGAATCTTTAGTTTATACAAAGTGATTTGTATTGAACACAAGCCGTTAGCAACCATATTTTAACATGCATTCGAGTATAATGATAGCTCGAGTAAACGTAGTGGGCGTTGGGCATATTCATCTAATGCATAGTAATGTGATTTCGATGGAAATTTGAATTGGACGCCGGCCTCGCTAGGTTTGGGAGTACTACTTTCAAAAGGCTTTACAGATTAACTATGTTCAACTAGACTGATTTCCTAATACCATAACGAATACAGTTAACTGCTTAATAAATTCACAAGCAGCCGCTTTTGGCTTCGCCCTCTAAGCAATAAGCATAGAGCTACAGAAACAGTTTATTTTCCGGGATATAAAGTAGCCTTTCGAATCTCTGAATTTGGTTTATCCATACCAAAAAGATGAAGGAAGAAACAAACCAACTTTCTTTCTTTTTTTATATGTGATCTTTTAAGTAAGTTTTTTGAATGAGACGAATGAAACGCTCACGATAGCTACAAACTCGAACACAGTAATGTTTACACACTACTACTTGGCGACAGAATATCTTAGTACTGCAGTATCTTCACGATCTTCTGCTAAGGAAACTAGTAAGTTATTTAAAAGCAATGAGACGAACGAAACGCTCTCCTGATGGTAAGAGATGACGCCTGTCCCATGATCATTGCAGCAATACACAGAACTTTGAGTAACAAAACATAGTCCAGGGATTCGCCGCTTTGGCACTCATGAGACTTAGTAGAAATGTATTGCCGAAAACCATTCAGACTGATTTCCAGAGAGACCAGATTTAGGTTTGTGTCTACTTGCTCGCTATGATCATTGAACAAAACATGTTTCTTGGAAATATTTTTAATCACGCTAGAGTAAAAACATTACAGCTAGAGCGGCTGCCAAGGCATTAGTCATACAACTCGTGCAAAGACAGACATACTGTATTTACTAAGTTTGAAGATACGCTTGACAACATCATTAGCATCAACACACTTTTGCCTGCAAACTTCTTAGATATTATTCAACACAGAATTTCTACATAATATCATAGTTACTACTAGGCTGTTTGCAGATTCGTTTTCAATTTTCTATCTACATATTACCAAATCCAAACTGATCAATAAGAAATAACTAGTTTCGTAATCTAGATTTGACGTCGAATGCTCGATCAAGCCGAAAGATCTTGTCTCTGAGCGCCGACCTAAAAGTTCAATTACATCAGTGTGGCAAATGGTACAGAGCTAGCTGAGGGAGTCACAATCGTATTATGTCAAATGAAACTAATGGTGAAAATTAGTTTCCCGTGTGGCCACATCGACGGATAAGTCGGTTGCATTTCAGTAGACAATTTTTAATCTGTAAATAGGTACACGTACTGGTACGATATTAAGAAACGTTATCGGTCACCTAGTTAACTTGCAAGTCGAGGTCTAAACGAGTATCTATCGATATTATCGGTCCCGTAACACGACAGTAGGAAACATCGATCACTAGCTTTTACTCACGAAATGCGACTGTTAGAGAATAATGGACCTTGATCACGAGTCTGTAAAAACTATTGTTGTATACTAGTATATGATTCAATCGATGATTTTGTTGGAAATGTTTATATTAAATGAGGGTAGAGAAAGTCGTTGAGCAGTTTCAGGCACGAGAGTAGTTAGTTGTGTAATTCAAAACTGCAGTGAAGCGTTGCCATCCGAGTAGGGTAACCAACCAAAAAAAGAACTAACAGTGAAAAAGTATTATGAGAGAAGGCAAGGAGATTGAATTTAGGTACATATAATATAATACGACAGCCCCGTTGGCTCATTGGTAGCATATCTGCCTAAAGAGCTGTAGGGCGTGGGTTCGATTTCCACTCAGGGCAAACATTTTCTGAACAAACAATTAATGTTTGTTCTGTTTCTGGGTGTTATGTATGTATTATAAGTATGTATTTACAAAAAAAAAAGTATTTATTTATTCTATCAGTTATCTGACTTCCATCACACAAGCTCTGCTAAGTTTGGGGCCAGATGGCTCTATGTGTATAGTCCTACGATATTAATTTATTTATTCCACAAATATTATAAATGTGAAAGTATGGATGGATGTTTGTTACTCTTTGACACAAAAACTACTGACAGCCCTGTTGGTTCATTAGCAGTAAGTCTGCTTCGAGAGCTGAAGGGCGTGGGTTCGATTCCCACTCAGGACTAACATTTATGTGACTAACATCGATGTTTGTTCTGTGCTGGGTGTACTGTATGTATTATAAGTATGTATGTATTTACAAAAAAAAGTATTTTGTCAGCTATCTGGTTCCCTTCCCATAGTACAAGCTTCGCTTAGTTTGGGGCTAGATAGCGCTGTGTTAAATGTCCTCCAATATTTATTTATTTACTGAACGGATTTGGATGAAATTTGGTATGGAGGTGGCCGAGACCCTGGATTAGAACATATGCTACTTTTTATCCCCGAAAACATGTAGCGGGTAACACCGCGGTGCGCAGAAATATGAGAGAAACTAAAAAATAGTACATGATATCTACAAGTGGTATTGCAACGGTCTTCAAACAACGGCAGATACGTACATCTTTGCTATCAAAGAAGTAAAATAGCTATATTTCATGAGCCGTCGAACAATAGAGTCGGTGTTAGACAATGGTTATCTTGGACGTGTACAAACGAGCTCATATTCGCGTCTAGGGAGCAATGCACTCGCTCAATGCAGTCGCGGCGGCCTCGGAGACGTGGTGTGCGTCATCTGAACTGACATACAACCAGTATTTAAAATCTAGCGAATTTGTCAGCAATTATTATAATAAGGCTCTTGAAACTGACAAAATTTCACCATCGCCTACGCAAGGCATCAACGGGCATACGTTTAGTTTTAATAAAATTAGGACGTTACAATAATTGTTCATTAATATGTTAGGTTAAGAACATAAATTGTTACAAGGATTCCCCTTATATTCAATCTCTAGCTCCGCGGTGCTACCCGCTACATGTTTTCGGGATAAAAAGTGTTAATCCAAGGTCTAAGCTACCTCCATACCAAATTACATCCAAATCCGTTCAGTAGTTTTTTGTGTCAAAGAGTAAGTAATAGTCCATCCATCCAAACTTTCACATGTATTATATTAGTGGGATTGGTTTAATTCCATACGGCTTTTTATATGCACGCTTTCTTGATGGTAAGAAACAACGCCTATCCATGGTAGTACTTACCCAGAACTTTAATTATCAAAGTCCAGGGCATCGCTGCTTTGGCGTTGATTACTTTGAGGCATGCTATGTTTAGTCCCAATATTAATTTCACCAGGTGTACCCTTCAAACTGCAACGCAGTAATGTTGCTACTGTGCCAAATGTCTAGACAAACGACGAAACACAAACGACTTCCTGCTAAGAAGATCTACCACCTAGTAAAATTCGATTCATTTTTTAAGATACAGTACTGTACAATTTTCTACCTGTAACGACACTGATGGAAAACAACGCTAATGACACCTAGCTTTAGATTTAAACTAGAACGAGAGAAAAATAACAATCCAGACGAATTTGCTATTATAGATATCCGTGAATAGAAAAAGAAATGTGACGATCGTCTCATGCTAAAACACAATAACGAATTGACCATCAATAAAGCCTAAAACACGCAGAACTGATAGCCGATGGGGATGCAATGTTCTGGAGTGGAGACCACGGACCGGCAAGCGCAGCGTAAGACGTCCACCCACAAGGTGGACAGACGACCTAGTAAAGACCGCAGGAACGCGCTGGATGCGAGCTGCTTCCAACCGGTCTTTATGGAAGTCAATGGAGGAGGCCTATGTCCAGCAGTGGACGTCCTACGGCTGAAATGATGATGATGATGATGATGAAAGCCTAAAAACAAAACATGATTTGATTTTTGACAATAGATTAGAAAGGAACAATTTAATGTGCACACCAAAAATAGAAAGAAAAGTACAAAGAAAAAAAAGTATCTTATGAGCTAGTGCCACAAGTGGCGGCCTTATCGCTAAGAACGATCTCTTCCAGGCAACCAAGAATAGAAAACACGATACATCTTAAGAACAGACGGGAGATGTTGTAACATTATTAAAAATTAATCTAATAAATAGATTACGAGTACTTAATATAGTAAGTATGTATACAACAATAACAACACACAATAATACTTATTATAGAATTTAATAAACAATCTTAGCGATAAAATCGATCCAACGTTAAATATCTTAATTTTTAGCTTTAGTATAGAGATCCGACATATCCATAAAGGTAATTAATTTGAAAGTGGGTGGAGTGGGTGTTGGTGATAAAACTAAATATTTTAATTATTTCGAGATTTCATTGAAAATACCTTGTCGTATCTATTTATTTATTTATTTATTTGTATCTCTGGTTATTTGTGAAAATAGAAATCATTGGAACAAAACACTCGAGAGTAAATTGAATGGGGAGCAACGAACTAAGAACGATAATGATTCTAGTTAAACTGGAATAGCTTTAATTTTGAATTAAGAGTACGGTGCCATCGAACTAAAGTTAAAATGCGATATTTAAAACGCAAATCACATTTTATCATCATCATCGTTTCAGCCGCAGGCCGTCCACTGCTGGACTTAGGCCTCCCTCATTGACTTCCACAAAGACCGATAGGAAGCGACTCGCATCCAGCGCGTTCCTGCGGTATTATATTCTAAAATAACTTGAGCAGATATTTTCTTGTAGGTTTTCAAAAACTTTAACTTGTCGACTTTAAGAACAAATAGTTTGATTTTCTTATACGATATAATATACTATATATACCTATATTTATCATATACTATATATAATTGATTTATGGAAATCACGATTTACACGTTACTTTTTGTCATACACTTGCAAATTGTGGAATGATCTTCCTTCCTCCGTATTCCCGCGGAGCTACAACATTGGGCTCTTCAAAAGGCGTGTTAATAGAGCCATAAAAAGTCATCAGCAAATAGTGCCCCGTGTATTGCAGATATCCAAAGGGGGACAGTGAATGTTTACCATCAGGCAACCCGCCTGCTTGATTGTTAAATGTGACATGAAAAAACCCATTTCCTATGTCACAGACAACACAAGTTTTCTATTCTCGGTTGCTTGCTTGGAAGAGATCGCTCCTAGCGATATGGCTGCCACATGTGGCACAAGCTCAATAAGATTATTTCGTTCTCTGTACATATTTTCCGTTTTTTGGTGTGCACAATATATCAGGATATAGGAGTATCTATCTATAACGTTTAAAAGAACGGTCAAGTTAAATGAAAATCGGTAGAACAATAAAATAAAATTTAAAACATTTTAAGTCACAGACATTATGTTTATAAAACAATAATTGTCCAATAAAAGACAAGTAACGTCGATAGTAAAATCGCTGTGACGGCAGTGGGGGCCAACTTTAACCAACGAGCTTAACTTGGCAATATTGAAAATGCCGCTTTCTCCTACACATTTCACGTCCGCGCCATAATACGTAAACGGGCATAGTTATATTGTTATTAACATTACGGTACACGTTTACACAATAGATAAAACATACGTACAGTGTATTCCGAGCATACGAATGAACGGCTCACAACACACGTGACGGCGACACACTTCGACACAATGCAACACTTGAATGTGTATAACAGAATGTTCGCGACAACGTACGTGTGTATAGAACACTTGTCAACGGAGAAGAACTCTTCATTGGTATTGAGAATGCAGCTGGATGACTTTCCAAAGAATAAACCAAAAGGAAGAACCTATGCTTTGAGATGTGACAACTAGCTTTAAAAAAGAGGAGAATACGTTCGCTCAAGCTTTTGTGAGGTATAGAAACCACTTGCCGGTTACTAGCGACACGCTCTAGCGTCGCACGGATGCAATATGGTCCATATGCAATATGCATGTACGATACGCTAGAAGACGCCTCGCGGTTTCACCCGCGTAGTTTCCGTTCCCGTGGGAATACAGGGATAAAAAGTAAGCCTATGTCACCCGGAGATAGTGTAGCTTCCCAACGGTGAAAGAATTTTGGAAATCGGTCCAGTAGTTTCGGAGCCTATTCAATATAAATAATAATAATAGCCTTTTTTGTTTCTTGACTCATTATTTTTTCATGAATCTTCTCAGCCTTGTTCTTTGAGACAGTCTACATCCCTTTATCTTTATACACCTAAACACTCAACTTCTTTTTATAGTGGTGCCTTTACTGTAAAGGCCATTAGGTTATGGAATGCTTTGCCTGTCTCTATCAGACAGTCACAGTCTTTATGATAAAATCATGATTAAACATCCTAAAAATCACATTGACTACTGACACTCGAACACCATAGGATTATGTATTCATATATACGATGTTTACATATTTCTCCTGGTATTGTTGTATACAATCACAACATCCTGGTTCGCCATCTAACAAATGCCGTGTATTTGGCTCTCGCGTGTTCGTGCGTAGACAATTATTGCGTAAATATGTATTGTGTAAGAGGAGGTATTTATATCGGGATCCGATTGAAATAGAATTTGGCATGTTCGGGCGGCCGTTACCTATTTATCATGGTACTAGCGACTCGCCACGGCTTCGCACGGATGCAATGTAGATACTGATGTGTAGCATATGCATGTGTTATTGTTATAAGCCTTCCTCTTGAATCACTCTGCCTATTGATGGAAACCGCATTAAAATCCGTTGCGTAGTTTAAAAGATCTAAGCGTACAGACGGCGGGAAGCGACTTTGTTGTATACTATGTAGAGATGAGAAGGACAAATAGTTTAAAATATGTGTCATAATGTTGCGAAAGAAACTAGAATCAAAACAACAGCTTTATTTAGAACTCATATGTAAGTTTTTAGCGATGATAGCTCAGTGGTAAGTGCGGTAGGTTCGCATGCCGAAGGGCGTGGGTTCAAACCCCAACAATGAACTTGAGCTGCCGGTGAAGGAAAACATCGTGAGGAAACCATAGCAATGTGGTAGGGTACTTTAGTACTCGGCTAGCTACCACCTTCAACTTGAAAATCTGCTGCCAAGCATCTAACGGTGTGTTCCGGCAGCCTCACTTGAGAGCCAGTTCCATTCCAGGCTAGGTGTGATTTACCATCTTCGACCACACCTTCACTTAACACCAGGTGAGCTGTGGTCAAACACCTAGCCTGTAAACCATTAAAAAAAAAATAGGTACTGTATACGCTCCTGAAGCAAATGGGTTTGCCAGACTAATATTTCTAAAACCAGGGATGGCAACTTTCACTGCCAAACTTACAATGTACCTTTTTATCTGTACAGTATACATTGTGAAGAGAGCTATAAAGATAGCAGCCTGCAGTAATCACTTTTCGAAACAGAATAAGTACATATTCATGAAGTACTAATAAAATTGGCGTTGAAACTTTATTTATATATTTCTTCGATCCGAATTGCCACTGTGCGGCCTCTACATCTTCAGTGTATCTGTTTGTCTGTGGCATCATAGCTCCCAAACGGCTGAACAGATTTTGATACAGATTTTTTGTTTGAAATGTTATTACTGGATCGAGTGTCTAACATGTATTATGATTCAAGAGCATCTGTTTTTAGCCGTTTGAAGATGATCAGCTGTTTTCTTGTTACTGACCCCATGACAACATTGGTGTACAAATACAAATCATTTATTAATAACACCAAAGTCACAGGTAATTTTTCCATTCATATTTAAAAATATCAAAATCATAACATATGTCAAAACAATGAAAATTAAAATGTCAATGAACTTATATGTCACATAGGTTTAGGTTTAAAGTAACTTTATTATCAGTAAGACATTACTGTCACTTATGTGATAACATGATTGGACTTAAAAAAATATATAATTACATTCAGTCTTAAACAATCCTTTTGAATTTAATGAAAACAATGTAAATAAATAAACTAACATAGTTTTACAAAATTTGAGGCAAAAGATTAAAATGAGCAAGGCCCGTTCCACGCACTTTTTTTTTTTTTTTTAATGGTTGACGGGCTAGTTGTTTGACCACAGCTCACCTGATGTTAAGTGAAGGTGTGGTCGAAGATGGTAAAGCACACCTAGCCTGGAATGGAACTGGCTCTCAAGTGAGGCTGCCGGAACACACCGTTAGATGCTTGGCGGCAGATTTTCAACTTGAGGGTGGTAGCTAGCCAGCCGAGTACTAGAAAGTACCCTACCACCATGCTATGGTTTCCTCACGATGTTTTCCTTCACCGGCAGCTCAAGCTCATTGTTGGGGTTTGAACCCACGCCCTTCGGCATGCGAACCTACCGCGCTAACCACTGAGCTATCATCGCTACAAAAACTTATTTACATTACCACCACCACCACCACCACCATTATCACCATTATTACCAACGAAAAGCATATACATGTCAATAGTGTAATTATGTCAATAAAAACAAAGACATTATAATTACTTACTAGTAATTCAATAATCTCTTAGTCCATTTTGGTATGCAGTTACTTAGTTGGTGTATGTTTACAATTTTTTTTAATTTTATATTTCTAAAGCGTAATAAATGTTCATGCAGTGTTCACGCGGTTTATAACCTAAATATGTACTTATTAATTACGTCACGTAACATTGTTTATTACGTACGTGTATTAATTAGCTAATCTAGGTTCAATTCATAACCAAAGTTATCAAATTTCCATCAATAAATCGATTTAGACGATGATAATGTTATACAATTTATCTATTATATCTAATCTGGGTATACGACCAAATATTTTTTTTTTTTACATACCACGATATCGTCTTTATTGATTTTATATGGGTTGTTTTTATTTACGTTTTAATGGTATTTCCATAGTTTGTAACTGCGCAATAACCGTTAGTAATCTCTCTTTTATAACTTTGGTCGAGAAATGTCTTTATTTAATTGCCTTTTAGTGAGCTTGAAAATTGGTTACAATTTTTTAGTATAGGCTCATTCTATGTTTAGTTTAAAAAAGTTGTATGACAAGCGAATTAGTTTTTTTTTTTCTTTGATTTGCAAATTTAAATACTATCATAAAGGAAGGTGGTGAATGAGGATACGAGTAAAAGATTTCAAAGAGAAAGATAATTGGATTGGTGTAAATAAATAAATATGGGACATTTTACAGAGAGCCATCTCGCTACAAGATGAAAAAAAAAATAGATCGTTGGACATTACACACAGCGCCATATGACCCCAAACTAAGCAAAGCTTGAACAATTACTGTGATATGAGAACCAGATAACTGATAGAAATTCTTAAATATACTTTTTTGCAAATATACATGTATATGTACCTACTAATAATACATATATACATGAAGACACAGAAAAAACATCAATGTCACACTAATGTTTCTCTTGGGTTGGAATCGAACCCACGTCGTACGGCTATTTAATTAGATCGACAACCAATTGAGCTGTAAGTTAATCAACGTGCTATACAGACCTCTATAGTGGGACCTGAATGACACAATAATGAACGATACCAGTCCATGCATCCTACTCAATTAAAAAAGCTTAGCGAGACTTTATTTATTCAGTCGGCAATCATACTATTTGGCTAGTTGTCAAACTGCTAGTTGGTAGAATAATTTTAATCATAGGCATGTAACCACAGACCTCAAATACACATATTTGAATAAGTATCTGATAATTGGATATTTACATACGAGTTTATCTGCGAGAGTTAGATGGTTCAATCCGTGATATGACTATAAGCTTACAGAACATAGATGTAACATAACATCAATAAAATTTATTGATAACACCAGTCACAAGTCACATTTAAATACATTGACTCAGCTGAGCTGAGCTCATTTTGTAGAATATCTACTTCAAGTAAAAACTCAAACTAAGCAAAGCTTGTACTATGGAAAACAGAAAACTGATAGAATACATAAATACTTTCTTTTTTGTAAATACAATACTTATAATACATACAGTACACCCAGACACAGAACAAACATTTGTTTATATCACAAAATGTTTGTCCTGGGTGGGAATCGAACCCACGCCCTTCAGCTTTAGGAGTAGACATACTACGAATGAACCAACAGGGCTAACAATGCTGAGAAGAGACAATGTTACGGTATATATGTTTATCCCTAGGCGTATTATCATATCAACAAGGCTTTAACCATCTTACTGCGACATTGAATTGTCATGTGATACGTCATCTACACACCTATAGATGTACAAGTATCAAACACCAAATACCACAAAAATCTGCCTCCAACAAGCATCTAACAGTGTGATCCGGCAGCCTCACTTGAGAGCCAGTTCCATTCCAGTCCAGGTGTGGTTTACCATCTTTGACCACACCGTCACTTAACATCAGGTGAGCTGTGGTCAAACTCCTAGCTTGTACTCAGATATTAAAGAGCAAAAAGACTCTTTCCGAGATGGGGGGATGAAAAATATAATACAATTTTGCAAGCTAAACAAAGGAAACTCGCAAAAGAAAGAAAAGTAAATATAAATAAAAACAATGTTGTTTTTCAGCATCCTTAGCTGGAAATCCAGCACCTCGGCAGTTCAATTAAAAGAAAACAAACAGGAAACGAGATACAATAATAAAATAATGGTATTTCTATTACTTCAATGAACTATAAAATTGAATGTTGTACCCAACATTCAATTTTATAGTTCATTGAAGTAATCAGCCAAGTCGGTTGAGACTCGAGAGTCAGTCATATCAGCATGAAGACAAGTAGCAAGCAATCGACACACTTCGAAACAAGTATCGATTGACATCGATGAATACAGTCAAGTATAAAGTACGACGAGACCAATCAGACCTCTGTAATATAATCGTGAAAGTTATAACCGGTCATTGCAATCTGAATAGTCATCTGTACAAGCTAGGAGCCACAGATAGTCCGCTATGTCGTGGCTGTTTGGTGGAAGACGAAACTGTAGAGCACGTGCTGTGGCATTGCAAAGCCACAGAAGTAACTAGGATCCTCACTAGATTGCATGAAGCAGCTTCCTCACAAACCACATCCAAATCCCCGCAACAGGCAGACTGCTTTTCGCTATCATGCTTAACTCCATCTCATCCACTGGAGCTACTTTGCCAGCGCCCCAGAGCCTCGCTCCGGTACTTCAAGGAGCTGGGTTGGCTCGGGTAGACGCTGGTAGGGGGAAATGCACAATACACCCCAAGCGGGACGTCAGTGCAGGACTCATCGCCCCCATTCCGAATAAGAATAAGAATAAGAATCGTGAAAGTGACTGTTACACAGTATACGTGCAAATACTTGGTGGAAGATCTCCTTAGCAGGAGGTTGTCTAGGTAGGTATCACCGCAGTACCAGTTATTCTGCCGCTAAGCAGTAGTGTGTAACCATTTGTGTTCCGGTTCGAAGGGTACTGCAGCTAGCGAAATTACTGGGTTGTTGAGACTAACCATCGAAAATCTCAAAGTAATGAGCGCCAAAGCAGTGATGCCCTGGACTTTGTTTTGTTACTCAAAGTTCTGTGTATCGCTGCAATGGTCGTGGACAGGCGCTATCTCTTATCATCAGAAGAGCGGTTCGTTCGTCTCATAACTTTTTACATTAAAAAAAAATACAAATCATTTATTAATAACACGTTCGTGTAGTTCGGGAGTTTCTTTTAAACCAGGGTGCATTACTAATTTGTTTCAGTTTATTTTGTAGTATTACTTTTTATCCTTTTATAGTATAATTTTTATATGTATCTATGTAATTTAATCGGATTTTACAGATCAACAAAAAAAAATGACATGTCAAGTTGTTCACTGACGACTTGTCAAGTTATTCACGCCGTGTACGGATGTATCAAACTAATAATACTTTACGCTGGGAGACGCAGATAAACTGAAAACGGTTGAGACCGCGAAACTAAGCTAGCTGTTACAAAAGTGCATTAAGCGAATTGATGAACCTCATTTGAAGGGACAGTAACGAACGGCCACAAAAGCCATATCGGTAACAACCGTGAAAGTTTAACGCTTGTGACCCGGAGATACAATACTCACTGTGAAAGTTTGTGACACAGACTAATCACCTTGAAACTGAATGAACTAAAGCGACCATTTAGTGTACTTGGCATGGTTCGTACATTTTTGAACACTAAAGCTACATAAAAAAATATTGTAGGACTTTTTGGACACACAACGCCATCTGCCCACAAACAAAGCAAAGCTTGTTTTTTTTTATGTTAAAAGTAATGAGACGTACGACGCACGAGACGCTCTCCTGATGGTAAGAGATAACGTCTGTCCATGACCATCGCAGCAATACACAGAACTTTTACTTTGAGACTTTTGATAGAGTTAGTCTCAACCGCGGTTCAGCTTGACAACAGATTGTGCGGTATGCTTGCTTGTTGCTTGTATTGAAAGGAAATTAATGTAGGTGCATGAAGGCGTTGCATGGTGGTAGGGTATTTACTAGTGCTCAGCTGGCTAGCTACCACCATCAAGTTGAAAATCTGACGTCAAGCATCTAACGGTGTGTTCCGGCAGCCTCACTTGAGTCAAAGGTTTTATTTGCATGACAACAGTGTAAAAAGGCCTTAAATATAATTTTTTCAATCATTCATTGTTATTGAGCCAATTCCATTCCCGGCTAGGTGTGCTTTACCATCTTCGATCACACCATCACTTAAAAAACGCAAGCCTATCCATTATAAAAAATAATAATTTATATTGTATAATAGATGCATTTGCATATGTACCACATTAGTATATACATTATATCGGTGCGAAGCCGGGGCGGGTCGCTAGTCGTTGATAAAATTAATATTTGACGTTGCCTTTACCAGGCTACTAGGCGATCATGATCGACAAAGAGGTGCTTATCAAGTTTGGCAATGTCGCTGTCCGTGTGGCAACAACGCGCCTGGTTACGTAATCATCGGGACGCGGGGGGCGTCCGGTAGGTCAATGACCTATGTCCGCCGGTGCCAATTCGCACGTCGCATCACATCACTATATCTCCATTGCACAAACGATGCAACTCTTGAATTTGCGAGCAAAAAGGTCCTTCATTCTATATTTGCAAATACTTACATTAGGTATATCAAGGCGTGCGCGGTTATATTTGCCTTCATACCTACAAGTAAGTTAAGTAAGTTTCGTAGCGATGATAGCACAGTGGTTAACGCGGCCGGTTCGCATGCCGAAGGTGCAAGGTGCAAGCTGCCGGTGAAGGAAACCTAAAGTTAAAAATCTGCCTCCAACAAGCATCTAACAGTGTGATCCGGCAGCCTCACTTGAGAGCCAGTTCCAATCCAGTCTAGGTGTGGTTTACCATCTTTGACCACACCGTCACTTAACATCAGGTGAGCTGTGGTCAAACTCCTAGCTTGTACTCAGATATTAAAGAGCAAAAAGACTCTTTCCGAGATGGGGGGATGAAAAATATAATACAATTTTGCAAGCTAAACAAAGGAAACTCGCAAAAGAAAGAAAAGTAAATATAAATAAAAACAATGTTGTTTTTCAGCATCCTTAGCTGGAAATCCGGCACCTCGGCAGTTCAATTAAAAGAAAACAAACAGGAAACGAGATACAATAATAAAATAATGGTATTTCTATTTCCGCGAAATGTCCGCGACGCGACCTTCCTCGCTTTTCCTCTTTAATTGAAATCTGACGCGCACCACAATAACGTAACAACAGAACAATCTTGTGAAAAACACACATCAGAATTTCGTCTCGTCATTATGTCCCCACAGAACGGCAACGTCGCCAAAATGATCTGAACCGTGTCCGATCAATTTTATCGAGATCCAAGCAGTCCAACAACATAGAGCTGCTGGCTGCGTAATTTCACGTTTCGCCTCTCAAAACATCGGCATAATTCAAGGCATTTATCAAAGAAAATCGCCTCGAAATTTCAACGAATACGTACGTAATTACAAAACAACGCTGCGAGATTTTGCAAACATCCACCGATTTCAAGTTGGCAACCTATCCGACATCGATATATAATCGAAAAGGAGAACTGGTACTGTGTTGTGTACTTGTTTGTGGCCCGGTTCTCATTACAGGTAAAAAGTGGACACGTCGAAGGCGGTTGTACAGGCAGGGCTCGGCAACCGTCGTGATACCAAATTTGGCACAAGCACGAGTTGGCAACACCGCACCACCGCCGCCGCTCTGGTTGCTCGCGAGTGCACATACCCACTTGGCTCCACGTAAACAAACACTATTGCGTCACACGCCGCTCCACACAAAATCATGTCTAAACATCGCGAAATACGGTCCAATTCGGGTTAAACGTGATCGCGTTGATTAAATTGTTTTCCGCTAGCATTTTGATAGGAGAATATTTTGGAGCTAACAAAACTACCTATTACGCCGCGTTTCGAAAACTTTTTATACACGAGGCAGTTTCGTTTTGCACGAGCAGTTGGTGGCACGCTTAGTTCCACTCGATCACTGACCCCACGTGCAAACTGCTGTACTGACGATGATTTATTGGTAGAAAAAGGCTAGCCTAAAATATGCAAAATTTTTAAGATGTCTGGTCCGGTTTGCACTGAATGGAAGTTTTATGGTTGGTTATTTTTTTTTATGGTTGACAGGCTAGTTGTTTTGACCACAGCTCACCTGATGTTAAGTGAAGGTGTGGTCGAAGATGGTAAAGCACACCTAGCCTGGAATGAAACTGGCTCTCAAGTGAGGCTGCCGGAACACACCGTTAGATGCTTGGCGGCAGATTTTCAACTTGAGGGTGGTAGCTAGCCAGCCGAGTACTAGAAAGTACCCTACCACCATGCTATGGTTTCCTCACGATGTTTTCCTTCACCGGCAGCTCAAGCTCATTGTTGGGGTTTGAACCCACGCCCTTCGGCATGCGAACCTACCGCGCTAACCACTGAGCTATCATCGCTACAAGACGGTTACGGCTACGGTAGTTACAACGATCCCGGGTAAGAACTGCTAGTTTGGAGTTTTGGCGGGAACGCGGAAAGAGTCGTGTCGCTCCGTTTAATTTTTTTCCAAAACTTGTGTTTATGCATAAAAATGATGGTGCTTTATTCATAAAGTGATGAAATACAAGCGCGAGTGTGGGAAAACGATATAATGTGGTGAAACATGACTTTTCGTGTTGCTTCCAAAACTCTATCGAAGCATTATAGTAAAGTCACCACTACTTTACTAAAGCATGACTGGACTTGACTGACACGGACTGTACTTCACCAAGACTGTATCTATGGTTACGAGGCAACTTATTTAACCTTTGACATTTAAGAAGATAAAATACTTGACATTGGCAAATGCTCCAAATGCGACACCAAAACCAAAGAAAAATAAACTGCTAGTAATCGCCACAACAATTGCGTTTGACAGTCCGCCATCACACAAAAACAAGGCCTAACCTGATTGAATAACAGATATGTAGTACATAACCTCGGAGTACCGCTCCTAGAGGCACGTTTGCCGTTTGTCCCGGTCACGTTGGCCCGTCACGGGGCCTTTCGCTGGCGTCCACGTGCCGGTTTACCGTTCTAGACGTAAGTGCAAACAATTCGTTATTTTACACCTACAGTTTGACTGTTTTTCAGTGGATTCTACAATAAATAATCAAGGCCGGCCGGTTGTTTGTGAAGTCGACTATTCCGAGGCAGGTGTTTTTATCTACGTGAAAGATCTAGAATTATCTTTTTTTTTTTAAACTTTAAATTACACGGACCGTGTAATTTCTTTTTCCCTCTCATTATAACCTGGTCTAGTAGTTTTCAGGCCTCAACTTCTTGAGAAGAGATGCTTTAAGACGCAGTATTAATCAGTAGGTACTGGTATAGTTAAGGGTTGTCTAGAAGAAATAGATCAACGACAAAACTGTCTTTTGAAATTATTTTTAATGTTTATTCTTGTTGAGGTTGCGTTTTTTTATCCAAAAATAATGAGACGAATTCCTGATGTGAGATATACATATATAGTATATATATATAAATTATATAACGCCTACCCACGCCCTGACTTATTAGCGGTCTCAGAATTGTATAACAAAACAAAGTTCAGGAAATTGATGCTTGATGCTTTTGTTGAGATGATAGCTCAGGGGTTAGCATGGTCGGTTCGCATGCTGAAGGGCGTGGGTTCAAACCCCAACAATGAGCTTGAGCTGCCGGTGAAGGAAAACATTGTGAGGAAACCACAGCACGGTGGTAGGGTACTTTCTAGTAGTCTGCTGGCTAGCTACCACCCTCAAGTTGATAATCTGCCGCCAAGCATCCTACAGTGTGCTCCGGTAGCCTCACACGAGAGCCAGTTCCATTCCAGGCTAGGTGTGCTTTACCATCTTCGACCACGCCGTCACTTAACATCAGGTGAGCTGTGGTCAAAGACCTAGCCTGTCAACCATAAAAAAAAAATGCTTTGGCGCTCATTACTTTGAAACATAAAAGCCTCAATAGCCTGTAATTTCATTAACCCTTCAAACCAGAACACTATCGACTAAACCTCCTGCTAAAGATATCTGCCACCTAGTAAGCGATTTTTTTTTGTAATATTCCTACGCACAGGAAACGCTGAAGGGGGAAAAAAATCTAGTCCGTATTCATTGTCACGTCAGCAATGCTTTACTGCAATCTTTAAAGGCAAGCAAGAACGTGACCTAAACAACCACCTTGTGCAACAAAACGAAAACCTCAATTTACACATTTTTTGCTGTATCTGACATTTCGTATGGCTTGTTAAAATACAAATGACACCAAGTTCGAGTGAGTTTTAAATCAATTCAATACTGTTCCTTTAAGGTGGTTCGATTTCCATACAAACAATTTATGGACAAATGAAGAATAATTTTACAGTGAAAACACAGCTACTGGCATTTACTTTGGTCTTTATTTGCGGTAAATCACAATTGCTTAAAAAAACAGTAGATTATTAGCATAAAATCATATTTATGAATGATTTATAAATTTATGATTTTTTAATAGATTTAGATAGTGTAGCTTCCCAACGGTGAAAGAATTTTTGAAATCGGTCCAATAGTTTCGGAGCCTATTCAATACAAACAAACAATCAAATCTTTCCTCTTTATAATAATATAGATTGTAATAAAACCATTGCGTAATAAAAAAAAAAATACTTTAGTATATTTTAGAGGTTATTTTAATTTAATTAATTTATATTAAAATAACCTCGGAAACAACGGAAAAACATCAAGATTCATTCGTTATTTTGCAGATTTTGAATATGTTATAAAAAATTTAGAAAATAAATTCTAACGAGGCACGGCATTTGTTTTCTAATTACCATAAAATACTTCTTTAAAACTTGTAGGAATTTGAATAAAATCCTATTAATATATTATTAAATATAAATGTGAAAGTTTGTATATTTATTTAATCACACAAAAACTTGTGATCTGATTTTGATGTTGGCACACGTATAGTTTGTTACTTGTATTAACGTAATTACTTAGTCTGGCCATAAATACTGTTAAAACTAAAAATAAACAAAATATTACATTTGAATTTGGAATCTGTAATTTTTATATGATTATTCATTGTGTTTTTTCATTTTGGCGCCAATAAATTGTACAATATTTTGCGATATTAAAATGGAGTGGGGTGACAAAGAGAACCGAATCGCTGTGATTGCACTACGCAAAGTAGGTATGGAGCCAAATGCAATTTTTAAAACTCTCCATACGCTTGGTATTGGTCAAATGTTTGTGTACCGGGCTATTAATAGGTACAATGAGACCTCCTCTGTTTGTAACAGAAAAAGATCTGGCCGTCCACGTAGTGTTCGTACGAAAAAGGTGGTCAAAGCAGTAAGGGGTAGAATTCGAAGAAATCCTGTCCGAAAGCAAAAGATTTTATTTTGGGAGATGAAGATGGCACCTAGAACCATGTCGCGTATTTTAAAAGATGACTTAGGACTTGCAGCCTATAAGAGACGCACTGGTCACTTCTTAACTGATAATTTAAAAAAGAATAGGGTGGTAAAATCGAAACAACTACTGAAGCGGTACGCAAAAGGAGGTCACAGAAAATTTTTGTTTACGGATGAGAAAATTTTTACAATTGAGCAAGATTTTAACAAACAAAATGACCGTATTTATGCTCAAAGCTCTAAGGAAGCTTCCCAATTAGTCGACAGAGTGCAACGTGGGCATTATCCGACTTCAGTGATGGTTTGGTGGGGTGTTGGCTATGAAGGAGTGACTGAGCCATATTTTTGTGAAAAAGGTCTCAAAAGGTATCAAAACATCGGCACAAGTGTATCAAGATACCATTCTTGAGAAGGTAGTTAAGTAGTTAACAACACCATGTTCAATAACCAAGTATGGTCCTTCCAGCAAGACTCGGCGCCGGTCATAATGCTCGGTCCACGCAGTCTTGTTTGGAAGCGAACGTTTCGGACTTCATCAGAGCTAAAGACTGGCCGTCGTCTAGTCCCGATCTTAATCCGCTGGATTATGATTTATGGTCAGTTTTAGAGAGTACGGCTTGCTCTAAACGCCATGATAATTTGGAGTCCCTAAAACAATCCATACGATTGGCAGTGAAGAATTTTCCCATAGAAAGAGTGCGTACTTCTATTGATAACTGGCTTCAACGTTTAAAGGACTGTATTGTAGCCAATGGAGACCACTTCGAATAAGCTTGTTATATTTTAAATTGTTTTATATTTATGTATTAAACTAACACACTGTAAGAGTAATAAATGTTATTTGCAAAAGAAAAAAATAAATTTTCTTTGTTACAATATTTATGGCAAGACTAGGTATATATGACACTTTCATCCTGGGAAAATATTAGGTTCCTGTGGGATTATCAAACAACTAACACAAGTTTTATGAACATTATCCTTTGAATGAAATTTGGTATGGAAGTAGATTATCACATAGACAACTTTTTATCCCGAAAACATGTAGCGTGTAACACCGCGGGGCGCAGCTAGTGTAATAATAAAATAGCGCTAGTTTCATGACTTTACACACACGCTTTGGTTTTCAACTACAGGGGCTCACCGAAAGACTAGTGCTGGTCATACTATGACCAGTATCATGCTGAGGTGAGCCCCTATTTCGTAACTGTTTGTCTCTGTTTTGTTTTTGTATTTGTTGCAAAATAAAAAGATTTTATTCTTTCTTTCTTATACTTATATATTTTTCATTTCTCTCTGAACCTAATTCTAAAGTTAACGTATAATCATTAATATTATTGGTAAAACGCCATGTTGCCAATAGCTGCGGAATCGACATAAAAGACTTGAAACATAAACCGTCATCCGGAAGTTACGGCCCACAATAAAGGACTGCAATCCAATTTCGGTTCAGCCGTGAAGCGAGCCGTCTCAGCGGAGGCGGGCAAGGCGATACTTTCAAAACTGCCCCAGATGCTGGTTAACGGTACAAAGACCATCTCGCGACAGATGCGCCTGCATATTGTCGAAGGGGCTCGCAATTATTGAGGGGGGCATACTCAAACGTTTTTTAACGATCAACAAGAGGTGGTAACATGCAATGAACTTATTCAACTTTATACTTGGGATAATCATAATGCATGCGTCTTTCTGGAGAAGACTTTTTGAATATTAATAAATATCGCAGGACTTTCCACACAGCGCCATCTGACCCCAAACTAAGCAAAGCTTGTACTATCGGTATATGTACCGGCTTCCTTGTTTCCTGATAGATATAATCTGGATCTTTTCAAGGTCAGAGTGAATAGGTATCTTCTAGGTCTGCGTGCTTCATCTTTGACCACGTGTCACCTATGGAAGTCAGATAACTGATAGAATACTTAAATACTTTTTTTTTTGTAAATACATACTTATAATACATATACAGTACAACCCAGACACAGAACAAACATTAGTTTGTACCACAAAGTTTGTCCTAGGTGGGAATCGAACCCACATCCTTCATCTCTTGAAGCAGACAATTCTATCAATGAACCAACAGGGCAATATTGTACGGTAAGCCCGAAAAAAGCCATCTGCCCTTTTGTAGGAAGTTGTACACGTGATGCAATTTTAACTTCAAATCCTCCAAGTTTTCGGATCAACACGCAGCTTTCTCATTACATGCCCCTTTTGGGATGATATTCGATATACCTCCAGTGAAATGACAGCAGAAATTGTATATACGCCTTTTGGCTGGGTTGACCTTACAAACATTTCCATTACGAGGGTAATAAATCGATATTTACAAGGTTGGCTACCTGATATTAGTATGTTCAGATCCTTGACGCTGAAGGGTGTGACTAGGGTATGTTTGATTTATATCTTAGTCAAACACTACGTTAGATTAAACGTATTTCGTTCCTACCTTCTTCAAGTACTACGTTGTATAAACACACAACGCCCTTCATGCTCCTGGGAAATCATTATTTTTCAATGAGATGTTTCGTGAAGGCAACAAATCATTTTACCTCTTGAAAACGTGTTTACTGTGAAAATATTGCCAGATTTCTCAGCATTAAATCCCGATACTGAAGGTGACAAACATTAAAATCTTCATCGTACTTACATTGTGGTTGAGCGTACGTACGTAATGTCACTGACACCCGATTTCACCCGCGTAATTCCCGTTCCCGTGGGAATACAGGGATAAAAAGTATGTCTATGTCACCCGGGGATAGTGTAGCTCCTCAACGGTGAAAGAATTTTTGAAATCGGTCCAGTAGTTTCGGAACCTATTCAATACAAACAAACAAATCTTTCCTCTTTATGAAAGTATAGATAGATAAATGTTTTTTTTATTTAAACTCGACCAGCGCTGGTCATACCGCTTAGTATGACCAGTATTATGCTGAGGTGAGCCCCTATTTTGTAACTGTCTGTCTCTTGTTTGTTTGTTTTTTGTGTTTGTGTTACAAAATAACACTATTTTTGTTCTTTCTTTCTTTCTTTAGGTATTTCTTTCAATATCTATAGATGTATGTTTCGCTGGAAAATCGCGGCCCGTTTAAAAAGCCGCGATGTGATTGCATATTCATCAGGGTACGGTACTTGGTCGCGTTGTTGTGCTATCGACTGAATTTGTGACTCAAAGTGACATTTACCTGTTTTCCAATCTACCGTTAAACATCCATCAGATTTATCCTATCGGCTTTATAGGGTTTCGTACATCAAAAGGAAAAAAACGGAACCCTGCCTTGTAGGATCATTTTGTTGTCCGTCTGTCAAGACGTTCTATCTCGGGAACGCGTGGAGGTGAAAGAGTATTTATATGTTGTAATTATTCAAAGATTCACTAATCGGATACGGTAAAACACAGATGGCGCCACCTACGATTTTATCGTATGTTACGTAAAAATATAAACTCAAGTTTTTTTTTTAATGGTTGACAGGCTAGTTGTTTGACCACAGCTCACCTGATGTTAAGTGACGGTGTGGTCGAAGATGGTAAAGCACACCTAGCCTGGAATGGAACTGGCTTTCAAGTGAGGCTGCCGGAACACACCGTTAGATGCTTGGCGGCAGATTTTCAACTTGAGGGTGGTAGCTAGCCAGCCGAGTACTAGAAAGTACCCTACCACCATGCTATGGTTTCCTCACGATGTTTTCCTTCACCGGCAGCTCAAGCTCATTGTTGGGGTTTGAACCCACGCCCTTCGGCATGCGAACCTACCGCGCTAACCACTGAGCTATCATCGCTACAAACACATTGTTACCACTTTAGCAGATAAACATTATCATCAATGTTTATTAAAAATGCTATGCTATCCAAAAATATCATTCATTAAATATTCAAAAATTATAATAAACGAATGCTATGAACTCGGTTACCATTAATAAAACTGGTTGGTTTTATATAATATATATATTTATACGTGTATATATATATATATATAATCAATATTTCATAGAGGTTACACAGTTGATCTAGGTATAATTTCAAATCGTATAATTATATGAATATAAAGTTTTGTTCAAACAGCTTGAACAACGTTTTCTGCGCAATATCTATTTATTCATTCAATAAAGTTTTCAGTTTATGTCGACGTGACCATAGAAAGTGTTAATTCTTCGCTTTCCCGTCACGTTGCCTGTTATGTATACAATTGTTCACACATTCTCACCGAGATAGGTACGAAGATATTGAATATAAAACCTCGGTTTGTGTGCACGGAAAACAATACGACACCATATTGTTCTATTTCAGATGTCATGTTGATAATGATGTCTATCTTATCTATCTGGGTGCATTAGTCATATCAAAAAAAAGTAACGATATTAAAGATGGTTTTGTTACATATTCGAATGGCACCTTCGATGTGGAATAAAAAGTAGTTAGTATATAAAGCTTTCAGTTAATTCAGCAACAGAAAGTAGCCACTTTTTAAGATATTATATCTCAGTGACAGTTTTTAACTCCCAACGCAAAAACGACGGGGGGTTATAAGTTTGACGTGTCTGTGTGTGTGTGGGTGTTTCTGTCTGTGGCATCGTAGCTCCCGAACGGATGAACCGATTTTGATTTCTTTTTTTAGTGGAATTAGTCGGGAGTATTCCTAGCTATGTTTGATAAAAATCGGTCCAAGATGGCCGCCGCCACAAAATGGCGGATTACATATTTTTTCACAACTCTAAATATCAAATGAAAGGGCTTGACTAGTAGAACACTATACACACCTATCGGGGGATTTCTAAAATTTTATACTAAAGATACAAACATTTAAAATAAAAATTCACAAGTTTTGGAAATAAGTCAATACTATTAGGTACATTAAAAATAAATTTGGTATATATATACCTTGTAGCCGCTGTGATCTCCTTGCGCGTGGTGGAGTGTTTGGTGCAAGTGCGAGTGTGTGGGGCTCACAACGCGGCGCTTCTTGGCTGGCTGGCGCGCCGGCGAATCCGCCGGCTGGTACTCGTGATGGGTGTTCTGTGGCTGACTGCTGCGATATGGCGCCGGCGGCTCCGTGTACATGACATGCATTCCCTGCGTACAACGCAAACACGACCATGAGAAACGGGGGAAACGGTCATTTCTATTTGATTCATTTATATATAATATATACATAAAACATATAGGTACATATACAGGTGTCCCTAAGCTCAACGTCAAGCTGGCGTGGGGTGAGAGGGCGAGGCGCTGTATCAGATATTCTGCCGCCAAGCAGTAGTGTGTTTACATTTCTGTGTTCCGAAATATACGTGTATAATCGGTAATATACCATATAATAGATGAAATAAAGAAAAATGCTGTTAGTTGTTAAAATGTAGGCAATTCAATTCTTATATTTATAATTAGAATATTTTCTATCTATAATCTATATTTTTTTTAATATTTATGACTAGAACATACAAAACAATCACGGGCCGCAAGTAGGACAACCGCGGGCCGCGTGTTGCCGGCCGCCGAACCTAAAAGAATGACGAAATTTTGTTAAGTCATATCTATAGTAAACCTAAAACGATTTAAGTAATCAACGAACTTATTACAAGTCTGGATTTCAAAAGTCATTTGCAACATGTGTCGCCACTAATGCAGTTTTTTGGATCGTCTGCGGTTTGCGAACAGACGGCACCGTTCACCATCAGTTCGGCCACCTGCTATTTATTTAATGGCTAATTACTGTTGCAAAAAGTGTCTCTACGAATTATCGCACTTACATCCGTGAAGTACTAGGTACACTTAAGCGGGTAATACATTTTGGCCATAGCTTGATGAGCGTAGACCATTAAAATTTGCCTCGGCTTGCAACAGAGCTATACTAACTAAACTTAGTTGAAGCTCGGCGAGCTATTGCCTACACATGTACAGGTTCGACGGCCGTTGGTTCATTGGTATGTCTGCTCCAAGAGCTGAAGGGCGTGGGTTCGATCCCCACCTAGGACAAACATTTTGTGGTAAACAAATATTTGTTATGTGTCTGGGTGTTTTGTATTTATTATAAGTATGTATTTACAAAAAAAAGTATTTAAGTAATCTATCAGTTATCTGACTTCCATAGTACAAGCTTTGCTTAGTTTGGGGTCAGATGGCGCTGTGTTTTTTTATTTATTAGGTACACATGTAATACATACATAGACTTTAGGCTTCGTGCGTGACGAGTTTTTCTTTTCGACCTAACAGTTCTTCATTACAATTTGAAGACATCGCTGCTTAAATCACCCATCGAGGCTGTCTCGTTTTAATATTTCTCTTCGTTTACGGCGAGGTAATTCCGCAGAAAGCGTCGTAAAAATCGAGTTTTCATTTGCTAAGAGCCATTACCGTGAGCCGTGTCTGTGCTCAGTGAATGTGACTGCGAAACCTGTGTCGCCGAGCCGAATCTGAGACGGTTCATTAGTAAATTTGGAGAGTAATTACTATAGGCTAAGTAGGGCTTACAGTCTTGAGGCGTGACTTTGTTTTCTTGTTTCATACGGACGACGCTTTTTAGGTATAGTAAGTTTTTTTTTTAATGTAAAGCATTTATTGACGCGCCTTGGGAGTAAAACCGACTCGTACGCCGTGACGAGAAACGGTGTGACGCTAACCGCAGTGCCCTTAAAACCTGTGCACGGGTTGGCGGATATCTGAAACTGTAATGCTATGTAATGACCTCCAGCTAAGATCTACCACAAAGTAAAGGAACTTTAATTTCAATCTCAAAACTAAAAAAATTTTAGATTTATTATTTTATGCTAGAAAGATAGGAACGTTTTAAGAATATGATGTTTTGGGAGTAAGAAGCATTTTGTGCCGGATGTATGCAATATGCGTTTCTTTTCAATCACAGTAGCAAAAGCTTGTCTGCTTTTGTGTTTGTATGTTTGTACCGTGTTCACGCTGTCACGGGTTGACATATCAAATTTGGAAGATTATACTCGAGATTAAGATTGGCTAGAAAGCTAGTCTTCACTACATATTATAAAACAAAGTAGTCCGCCGCGTCTGTCTGTCCATCTGTTCGCAATAAACTTAAAAACTACTAAACAAATTATCATGCGAGTTTCACTAATAGATAGAGTGATTCATGAGGAAGGTTTAGGTATGTATATAATTTGTCAAGGTTTTGTGTAGGTAAATTATGGTACAAGCCCAGCGTAGCAGGCGGGTAACAGCTAGTTAATGATACGACAATGTGCGAGGGACAAAACCGTAACGCGACTATATGACCTTTAATGACGGTAACTTTGAATCCATTTGCTTGATGTTGGGAGCTGATATAGTTAGCATAGACAGAAAGGTCGGGGAAATACGAACGCCGCAAAACAATCTAGAATTCTACACAGTCTAGGCTTACATTGAAACCCAATTCGCCTTGAACAGTCGAGACGGAAGTACTACCCAGGTCGAACGTGAAATCCGCTTATTATAATAAAACTAAAACAAATCCTAGGGCTTCGTGTTATACAAGATTATTGTTAACCTAAAATCTATTAACGGCTTGTGTGCAATGTAACAAATTTGGTTCCGTGACATTTCGACTTTATTTTTCTTTCACACAAAAAGAAAAAAAAAATTGTAACCTCAGTATTATTTCGTTATATACGAGTATATAAGCAATTCAACGTGTTTTCTTTATTACATCTATTTTATTATTTAATTTAAAAAAAATGAAACATTGAATTATTTACTTAACAAGAAAATATTATTATTAATAACACATTTAGGGGTTTGCCTATCAAATATCATATCATATGCCATAATCAACGCTTAAGGTGGTTCGATTTCCATACAAATAAATTTTCGCCATTTATGGACAAGTGGAGCATAATTTACTGCGAAATCACAGCTACTGGCATTTATTTTGGTCGTTATTTGCGGTAAATCACAATTGCTTGAATAAAACAATAGATTACTAGCATAATCTACTGTTTTATTCAAAAATCATAAATTCATAAATTTTATATCATGTTAATAATCTACTGTTTTATACAATCAATTGTGATTTACCTCAAATAAAGACCAAAATAAATGCCAGTAACTGTGATTTCGCAGTAAAATTATGCTCCACTTGTCCATAAATGGCGAAAATTTATTTGTATGGAAATCGAACCACCTTAAATGATCAATTTCTCGCTGACATAAAATATTACAGCGTAGCAACGAAACGGGCTCACCATGAGCATTCGCCTGTAACGCAACAAACCAAGATTCGATTTTGTACATTAGGTTACAATACTGCCTCCCTGACTGACGAGCACGGGTTTGTAATATATCATCATCATCATCATCAGCCTATACTAGTCCACTGCTGGACATAGGCCTCTCCCAAGACACGCCACTCAGCCCGATCTTCGGCTTTTCGCTTCCATCCACCGCCAGCTGTCCTACGTATATCGTCACTCCATCGAGTCTCAGGGCGTCCTACGCTACGCTTGCCAATACGCGGTCTCCACTCTAGAACACGTCTACCCCAGCGGTTATCGGTTCTGCGACAGATATGTCCAGCCCATTGCCACTTCAGCTTGCTAATACGCTGAGCTATGTCAATGACTTTAGTTCTCTGGCGAAATACTTCGTTTCGGATCCGATCCCTCAGAGAAATGCCAAGCATAGCTCTTTCCATAGCTCGCTGAGCGACTTTGAACTTACGGACCATTCCCGCTGTGAGTGTCCACGTTGTAATATATAACAATTCAAATTTGATTTTAAGCATTTGCATGCAGCCGATGTTTCCGCGATGTCACACGAAGCAATGATGTTCTTATTCTTATTCGGAATGGGGGCGATGAGTCCTGCACTGACGTCCCGCTTGGGGTGTATTGTGCATTTCCCCCTGCCAGCGTCTACCCGAGCCTACCCAGCTCCTTGAAGTACCGGAGCGAGGCTCTGGCCCGCTGGCATAGTAGCTCCAGTGGGTGAGATGGAAGTGTTAGCAATGATGTTATCATAGCATATGTTCACGTAAAGATTAGCCGAAGAATTAAGACGTAAATTTTGGGTTAAATCTGAAATAGCTAAGGTAGCTTATCTCTGCAATGTTAGAGAAAATATTGCGGTGATTAGAAACGATGCCAAAACGTGCTATTTTTATTGAAATTAGTATCACATATTGTTAACTATTTCACGATATTGTTACGACACATTGGCAAGTGTTTTAGGCTTTAGCGTAAGAGATGTTTAAAATGCGTCATTGTAGTTCAAATAATGTAATTTTAACAGGCGTCCTGTATTTCACGTCACTCGGATCGAAACGCGCGCATTGCGACTAAAATACTCGTCTTTGAACGCGTTTTATGCGCATATTTCACTGACACGACCTGAAACATTTCCATTGCAGCTACCTATTTTTGTTTTTTCGCCTTTGTCTTAAAAATTAAAAAACCAACAACTCTAAAATGTTTCAAAAAGTCTATTGCACCAATCGGTACTCTGCGAGCCTTTCCCTGAATCAGGAAAGTATAACTGAAAGGAGTATGTAAGTAAATATGTGACCACGCACTCTCATTCTTCAGGTCGCTGAGGTGTTTCGGTCGCTGGTTCAGGACACCGAGTTGTTTTACATGCCTGGACATATCCCAATACAGCCAGATTTCTAACTGGGCCTGGTCGAGTTTGGGGCCTATTTATGGCAGAAAAAATTAAAACGTTTTAGTAAAAATATTGCTTTGATCTTCGTCAATCATGGAAAGCTTTTTTTATGGTTGACAAGCTTAGTGTTGGACCACAACTCGCCTTACGTTAAATGGCGGTGTGGTCGAAGATGGTAAAGCACACCTTGCCTGGAATAGAACTGGCTCTCGAGAGAGGCAGCCGGAACACACCGGTAGGTGCTTGGCGGCAGCCAAATTGAGCTAGCCAGCTGAGTACTAGAAAATACCCTATTACTATGCTTTGGTTTTCTCATGATGTTTTCGTTCACCGGCAACTCAAGCTCATTGTTGGTGTTTGAACCCACGCCCTATCATTGAGCTGTCATCGCTACAAGTTTTTGCACCATCATAAGTAAAAAGGATTTCCCTCTTTTTGCGATGGATAGATAAGTATTTTGTGGTGGTACAAAACGGTGCACAAGTCGAGACTTATTTGACATCGTGGAAAGCTGAACAGCACAAAACTCGTGATGTATAAGACCCATGTTTAAGAATGCTGTGGGAATGGAATCGCAAACAAATCACTGGAAAATATTTAGTTATCCATGTCACGCGAACAAGGGATAAAATAAAGTAACCAGCGGCATTTGTAATGTTCTGTGGAGCCAGCGGTTGGACATGCAAGCTTGAAGGTCTCTCCGCAGCCATACTAAGCTATGTACAGTTTAGACTTTACAGCTTTATAAGTAACTAGCGGACCGTCCCGGCTTCGCACGGGTAAACAAAACTCGATTAACAATATAGCCTTCTAGCAGCGCCCCGTGTTGTTAGCCGCTACATGTTTTCGGGATGAAAAGTAGCCTATGTTCTAATCTTCTTTAATCTTTCCTTTTTATAATGTTACATTTACTTATGAGTTTATAAAATTATAAATTAACTAGCGGACGCCTCGCGGTTTCACCCGCGTAGTTCCCGTTCCCGTGGGAATAGAGGAATAAAAAGTAGCCTATGTCACCCGGGGATAGTGTAGCTTTCCAACGGTGAAAGAATTTTTGTAATCGGTCTAGTAGTTTCAGAGCCTATTCAATACAAACAAACAATGAAATCTTTCCTCTTTATAATAGTATATAGATAGATTTACATCATGCCTTAAGGTGGTTCGATTTCCATACAAATATTTTTTTGACATTTATGGACAAATGGAGCATAATTTTACAGTGAAATTACAGCTACTGGCATTTATTTTGGACTTTATTTGCGGTAAATCACAATTGCTTAAATAAAACAGTAGATTATTAGCATAAAATCAAATTCATGAATGATTTATAAATTTATGATTTTTTAATAAAACTGTAGATTATGCTAATAATCTAAATCTACTGTTTTATTCAAGCAATTGTAATTTACCGCAAATAAAGGCCGAAATAAATGCCAGTAGCTGTGATTTCACTGTAAAATTATGCTCCATTTGTCCATAAATGGAAAAATCTATTTGTATGAAAATCGAACCACCTTATGGTATTACTCGAGCCGGTCCTGTGTGGTAGAGTACGGTGATTACTCTTATCTAGCTTTCTAGTACACGTGTTCTGCATAGAGACGAAGAAAGTTTCAGCTGCGTCATGCAATCTAGTGAAGATTTTTTCTAAGATACGTTCTGCGCAATTCTTATCGACGAGATTAGGTAGATGAGAAAATTTTAACATAATAATATGTTACATATGTTAAAATTTGTGATAGAATTCCTAATTAGTTATTATTTTAGCTAGAATACATGTGAGTCACTCGTTATAATAACATGTAATATATTCATAAGTCTGTATTTACAAAAAAAAAAAAATTAAGTATTCTGTCAAGTGTCTGGTTTCATAGTACAAGCTTTGCTTAGTTAGGGGCTAGATGTCGCTGTATGTATTGTCCTCCAATATTTATTTATTTCTTTTTATAACATCAGGTGAGCTGTGGTCAAAGGCGGAGCCTGTCAACCATAAAAAAAAAATAGGATAACCAACCAACGATTTAATATATTTATCTGAAACGCTCACGATATAGCGTAGTCTGCGCGAGCCACGGACACAAACACAAATAAGTGAAATAGGTCTCACGAATACTGATGTAGTTTCACAACACTTACGTGGTGTTGCGTAACATGTAGAGCTTAGAAAGTTTCGTGATATACGTTGAGGTTGTATTTAACTTTTATTACAGAAACCTTATGAGACCTAACTACTGGCATTACAGTTTTAACTTGGTGGAAAATCTCCTTAGCAGGCGGTCGTCTATTCCAGGTGTTCTGCAGCCATGCAGTAGCGTGTAAACATTAATTGTGTTCCGGTTTGAAGGGCACTGCAGCTAGCGAAATTACTGGGCTGTTGAGACTAATCATTGAAAGTCTCAAATGAGCGCCAAGCAGCGATGTTCTGAACTTTGTTTTGATATCCCTTATCCCTTCAATTCTAATCGCACTTGATTAAAAATACAAATAAGTACGTTAAAAAGAAAATGCGAAAACAAACGTTTTCGAGGAACGAGAATAAACGAGCCGGTTCAATCTTATACATTATTTACTTATTGGATTCCCTTTTTCTGAGAATAATGTAAAAGAATAAAACATCAAAAATCGCAACAGAAGGATAATCTCACCAGGAAAACAATTCCGAGAAAAATAGCCAGAAGATAAAAATATTAAACCTTCATTTTGTAAGTAACGGTGAAATTATATTTGCTAGAATACAATGGTTTTTAGGGTTCCGTACCCAAAGGGTAAAAACGGGACCCTATTACTGAGACTTCGCTGTTCATCCGTCCATCCGTCCGTCTGTCACCAGGCTGTATCTCAAGAACGGTGATTTTTCACAGATGATGTATTTCTATTGCCGCTATAACAACAAATACTAAAAATAAAATAAATATTTAAGGGGAGCTCCCATACAACAAACGTGGTTTTTTTTTTGCCGTTTTTTACAGATAATGGTACGGAACCCTTCGTGCGCGTCTGACTCGCACTTGGCCGGTTTTATATTATTATTGGCTGGCTAGGTGTTTGACCACAGCTCACCTGATGTTAAGTGATTGTGCTGTCGAAGGTGGTAAACACACCAAGCCTGGAACTGGCTCTCTAATGAGACTGCCGGAACACCGTTAGGTGCTTGGATTTTCAACTTGAGCCGGTCGAGTTCTCAGTTATATATATTCATATCTGAAAACTTTTCAGCTTTTATGTGAGGTATATAACTTGTCTAATAAAAAAATATTCTACATTAACACGTTTTAGTCAAATTAGGGCGTGGAGACATAATGTGCCTTATCCTACGATAAGAAAAAGCATTACTGTTTACGTTCTTGTCAAAATTTATACAAATTTAAAAATAAGCATGATCGATTACATATAAACCTTATTATTTCCCTTTAATCTAGTTTACAAGCTAAATATGGTTAACTATATGGCAGGACGTTAACTGTGGTAACCAGCTGAACGGAACCACTGTTGGTTAATTATTATTGAAAGGGCGTCTTTAAAACTGTTTTTTTTTATGACGTATAGACTTGCGTTTGACCGCCAACTCGCCTGATGTTAAGCGAAGATGAGGTTTACGGTGGACCACGCTCGCTTAGAAGAAACGCGATTCATCCCCGACACCCAGTTTGCATCTATGAACCCATGAATCAAATGATAACTTTGATATATTGAGGGAAACGCTATTTACCGAGGGCAAAATATTATGATTACTTATCAAGATATGTCGTAATTAAATTGGGAGTAAATGTATCGAGAGCAAGTTGTCTAGACGCAATAATTTTGAAACGATGTGGAGGCGTTATCTTGGGTGGAAACATATTTGTTACCGGCCTGAACCAAATTTTATTAACGTAGCCAAACATCGTGAGGAAACCATAGCATGGTGATAGAGTACTTTGTAGTACTCGGCTGGTTAGCTACCACCCTCAAGTTGAAAATCTGCCGCCAAGCATCTAACGGTGTGCTCCGGCAGCCTCACTTGAGTGCCAGTTCCATTCCAGGCTACGTGTGCTTTACCATCTTTGACCACACAGTCACTTAACATCAGGTAAGTTGTGGACAAATAACTAGCTTGTCAAGAATGGGATTTGATTAGTGAAATAGATGTCTCAATTTTTTTTGGAATTATTTATTTATTTATAAAGAATAAACTTTGAACTTATCTATTTCTAATTTCTTTAAGGTGTTAGTGACTTCCCACTAATATTATAAAGGCGAGAGTTTGTGTGTGTAAGTGTGTTGGTTACTTCGTCACGCTCAAACGTCTGGACTAATTTTTAACACCTAGCTTGCCAACCATAAAAAAAATGTTTTTTTTATTTTTTATTATACGCTCCACAGACGCTGGGGTCCGTGACCTTTGTCAACTTTAGTTACATATTAAAAAAAAAAAAAAAAAATGTTTGCCTTGGCTTGTATCGGAGAATGACAGGTTATTTTTCATTTTGGATAAATAGACACTTTGAATGAAATTTTCACCGCGAGTGAAACCGTGGTGAGCAGCAAGTAAATAGATCAACATCAAGGGACGGATGTTTTTTATAACACTTTCTCCATATTATTTTGTAATTTCCTCTTAAGCGATAATTTAGTTCCCCAAATAAATAAATCGTAGAAAGTTAATTTAGTGACCAGTGAGTGACCTCAAATCTAGTCGAAGTTTTTTTTTGTCTAAGCAAGTAAATTATATCGCTAAGTTGCAAAACCAGTGACATTTTAATTTACTCGTCTAAGAGAATTACGGGCTATAAAAACCTATTTTAACTGGCTTTTTTACCCAATAACAGTTAGGTACGTAGGTATAATTATGAATAAGTATGTACGTAGGGGCCGTTCAAGTATTATATAAGTACCAAGGGGGGGAGGGACTTTGTTTTGCTTATTTTTTTATGACATGGGGGATGGGGGAATCTGAATGATGCGTCAGCAATGTCAAACTTGGTGTCAAACTTCACTTGGTGGTAGGTACCACTGCAGTACCAGTTATTCTGCCGCTAAGCAGTAGTGTGTAAGTATTACTGTGTTCCGGTTTGAAGGGTTTGAAGGGGCAGCTAGCGAAATTACTGGGCTGTTGAGACTAACTCTATCGAAAGTCTCAAAGTAATGAGCGCCAAAGCAGTGATGCCCTGGACTTTGTTTTGTTACTTAAAGTTCTATGTATCGCTGCGATGGTCATGGGCAGGCGTTATCTCTTACCATCAGGTGAGCGTCTCGTTCGTCTCATTACTTTTTACATTAAAATTATTTTTAAATTTTTTAATTAAAAAATGTAGAATTTAAATTACGGCGATTGTTTAATTATTATATACACCTCGTTCACTACATGTTCTTGATACCGCTCGATAATTAGGTTGCCTGTTCAATGTTCAATGCACAATACACCCCAAGCGGGACGTCAGTGCAGGACTCATCGCCCCCATTCCGAATAAGAATAAGAATAAGAATAGGTTGCCTGGAAGAGCCATAAGACCGCTAGTTAAATCAATGTTTACGTAAGCAAAGTGGGAGTAAGAGCTTTGCTGACTACACTTCAAAAAATAGATTACATATTAGTTACATCATGTATAATAAGGGTCGATATACCGCGTTATAAAGCTTGAGGAGTACCAAGCCAAAAGATACAATTTGCACACAAATTTGAACAACTTTTAGATTGAAAAATATTGGCTGTTTTGGTATATAAAATTCATACAAAAACATATATAATTATATATATATATATACATACATATGTAAAGAGCTGATTTTTTTCGCGATTTCACATTTAGAAAGTTCTTTATTCATTCCTTATTTTCTTCCTTTCAGCTTAGTATATTATTTTCAATCGGTTTTACTGCGTGCAATATATACATACGCCAAAAACAACAACAAAAGCCATTACATTCGCCAAAGGCGAAGATTTTATAAATCATGGATTCTTGTACAATTCCGACGTACACTAAATATGATTCAATAAATCTTTGGAAACAACGGAAGTTAGTATTACATCCCGTAATCATACCTACCGTACAGAGAGAGAACAATAGTGCAAGTGGTCAGAAAACAATGGTCGTCGAAACCTAGCATTATCGGCTATCAACCACTTTCTAAACGGAACGCATGAAGAGGTGAACGGTCAATTTATGAATTTTATACCACAATTGAAAATTTTGTAAATGAGATTTGTAGATCAGGCTGGAAGCTAAAAGCCGAAGATCATCTCTTAGAAGTCTAATGCCCAGCAAAAGGCTACGTTATAAAGAACTATAACAGCCAGCCTTTTGACAGCCCTATTGGTAGTTTGTCTGCTCCAAGAGCTAAAGGGCGTGGGTTAGATTCCCACCAAGGACAAGTATTTTGCGATAAAAACAAATGTTTATTCTGTGTCTGGGTTGTACTGTATGTATTATAAGTAGCTATGTATTCACAAAAAAAAACTCAAAGATTCTATCAGTTAACTGTCTTCCATAGTACAAGCTTTGCTTAGTTTGGGGTCAGATGGCGCTGTGTCTAATGTCCTATGATATTTATTATTTATTTATAACAATTTACTTTGAACGCGAATATTATTATTAATTTATAAATAATAATTTACTTTGAACGCGAATAAAAAAAAAAACATAAAATTATAGTAAACCGTTACACATCAACTTTAAAAGAAATTTCTAATGAGAATTACCTCCGAAAAAGGCACTCCTAGGTACACATGTATATATATGAACAAAAACTCTTATTTTAGTAATCAGCATACATCAAGGTTTTTATGTGAAAAACGTGACATAGCCAAGTGATAGTCCGACAAAGAGTAATAACATGCCATTATCACCATTATGTACAATTGTTAGACCGGTACTTTCTTGGCTAGGCTTGTATGGAGAGCAATGAAGTCTACATAAATTCATTATAACAAACTTTTAAGTGTATTGTATATATACCTACTGGTTTTTATTTTATTTTTGCTCTTAGATCTGCACATTTTTTTTTAAATATGTGAAATATGTGTGCAATTTTCTAAGCTTTTAACATACCTACCTCAAATGAAAGCATTGATTTTTTTTCTGATTTATTTCATGGAGTTTTATTGATATTCGACTATGCCACTCCATTCTTTGCACATCTATCACTGTCCATAAATATGAAAGTACAGTTTTGTTAGACTCCTGGCTTTTTCTGATGTCAGCGTTGTTAGGAGACTATTACACATACACAACATATTATTGTCAAACAACTGGAAGTTCTGCCGTACGGCCTCGTTCTGGACACATTCAGTTAGAATGTGCTAGACATCCTCATCACATGTCACAGTAAAACATTGATCAAAGCAATACTAAACTTTTGCACTGGTTTTGAACACAACACACAATCTTTAAAGCAGGAAAAAAGGTTTTCATTGAAATTAGCTCATAATTAAGTCAATGTGTGTCAACCGATGGAAGTTAAAGGAAGCACATCACCCTCCTTTTGTTTTAGAAACAAAGAACTTTGTTTCTAAAACCAATTTAAAGGATAATGTGTTGTGAGATTAAAGCTATTAAGCTACACAGAAGCAGGTGGCCCTGCTGTCTGCAATGTGTCTGTTTATCTCATTGTACATAAAATAAAAAGTAAAAATTAAAATTACTATTTAAAAGGTTATTAAGTATTAACACAAATTATTAAGTATGTAACACCAGTCATCAATAATAATTGGTACAAATATAACAATCTGACAGCCCTCTTGGTTCATTTTTTTTTTATAATAGATAGGCTTGCATTTGATCGCCATCCCACCTGATGTTAAGTGAAGATGTGGTCTACCGTGGAGCACGCTTGCCTTGAAGAAACCGATTCACTCGAGACTTGAAGGTACCCAGACTATATTCATTGGGGAACACAGAACTGAGAAAGCTGGATTCCTAAAATTATAACATAATGGCTAATGAAGTTTAAAATTGACTAAAGGATCAGCTGCTCCATCAAAGAGTGAGCTTACCATCATGATGATGGTAAGCCTAGAATAGGAAAAAAAAACTCCTAGCATGTTAATTAAAAAAAAATAGCTAATGCTGTTTCACAAAAGTTATTTCATAGTAAAAAGTAATTGGGTGCTCAGTAAAAAAAGATTACCTAAGAGAGCAGTTTTACCTAAAACTTTAAAAAAATATATCTAGGGTGTCTAGCAGCTGTCAGGGCAAAGCCAGCACAACCATTCAGTGGGCCTATGCGTGAGCGCGGCAACACAATGAATTGCCGGTCGCCGTTATGCGTCTCGGTTTTCGTGCAACCTGACAATAGCTAACGGTGCCGGCGACATCTCACTATTGGCGAATGGCAATCTGACTGGAGCAGAATAAAGACTGCCTCACACAGATATGTGACAGCTGCAAATTTAACCACTACTGCAGGTAATACTTGTTTTGGTCAGGCTTTGCTGTTGCTTGTGTTACGATGCGCAGCAATGTAGGTACTGGGTAGTCACAGTATTATATAAATACAGTGCACACAGTGCTATCTGGCCCCAAACTTAAGCTTATACCTACTATGGAAACTAGCTGACTGATAGAATACATGTATACAGAACATTGAGACACTAAACTGAGTGGGAACTGAACCCACCCCCTACAGCTCTTAAAGCAGAGACATACCGCCGTGTTTGGGTGATGCAATCGTAACTAATA
Organism: Biston betularia; assembly: GCA_905404145.2. Classification (NCBI taxonomy): domain Eukaryota; kingdom Metazoa; phylum Arthropoda; class Insecta; order Lepidoptera; family Geometridae; genus Biston; species Biston betularia. Next base: position 8,640,731 of record FR989882.1, on the reverse strand, counting down.
TAAACCTGTAAAACCAGCAAACATAACTACGTTTTAAATTCACATAAGAGAAAGGGAGGACAACAGTAGGTTTTTACACTTGAAAAAAATAGCCAAGAGGGCAACATATTATTTAGTGTTAGATAGTACTTTTATTGGCATTGGCAAAAATTCAACCCACTGTGGAGCATAAGCCTTCTTCCTTTTTTGCCAATCATCCCTGCTACAACCTAGTCCAGATGCTAGCACAGAATTTCTGAATGTCATCATCCTAAAAATTAATTAATACTTTAATTTCATTATCATGTATGCCTGTCTGTCTGCTTTCTGTCAGACAAGTCGATTTAAAAATTATAATATATTATCTGTAGCAAAATTAATGGGTGCATGATTACTTATCTATTTTTAAGTTAAGCGTAACTATATTATGTGAGCTTGTTGGCCATGTAACTGAGATTATGTAAAAAGTCAAGTAAATTTATATGTATCAGTGCCATTCATACATTATATTATAAGTAAAACCTTAAGTATTTTGTTAAAGTATTATAGACCTTACTTTTAAATCTTAGTTTCTAATGTATGCTTAGAATCTGATTTCCACAGGAGACATTTTCATGTTAGTGAGATGTTGACAGAGCTAAAATCTGATATTACCTCTATTTCTTTGGTACATTTAATTACTTCCACTGAATAATAATAGAGAAGGTCACTGACTGACAGTAACTTAAAAATGTTATCATAATAGTTTCCATTGTATAATATTATAAAGAGGTAGAGTTAATATTTGTATATTTGTAGGAACAAGTTTCAAAGTACAAAACCTTTTCTGATAAGTTTTTCATAGGGATATAGATAGATAAAGTGACACACTAGACCTGTGTAAAAAAGGTGTAGGTTTTATTAATAAGGTGAGTAGTTGGGGCAAAAGCTTATGCAGGTTGTATAGGTATAGATAATTATTTACATAAGTTAAACTTTGCAAGGCAGTCCTGGCTAGAACAAACTGTACCGAGAATCACTACTTTGCAAAGAACTATCATTTTTACTAAACATTTAACTAGCTTCAAAAAGCAAGTTATTTTTATAATAATGAGGAGTAAAATGAATAATAAAATAAAATTATCAGCTGTGGAAAATTTCGAACAATTCCATGAAACAATTTACAACATGACGTGTTGATGTCTCCATCATATTTGTAAATTTCCACCCAGTAAGAAAAAAAATTAAGTTTTTTATAATATTCTTCAAAATCCAATATACCTAAATGAAAAAAAATATCTATGTGACAATAAATGCTAATATATGATACCTATCTTTATCTTTTCATCATAAAAATCATCTATATTTTATCAACAACGAATTTAAATTTATTTATAATCTAGTTTTATGTAAATATATACTTCTTCACCATGAATAAATTGCTATTAGTATGATAACACATGGAAATAAACATGTGATATAACACACCTCAAACTGTTTGATATAGGTTAGGTTGGTTGGTACATTCAAACATACCTGCGTAAATATATAAGTATTTACATTTTACATCACAATAAATATTTACGTTTTGGATACAAATAAACAATGATGGTTGTAATATTATTCCAACAAATGAGTCCAGTTAACTTTAAAGGAATCAATTGAGAAGTAAAACAAACAACTGGCGGTGCAAAATAAGATTCCTATTGGAGAATCTAAATTGGAATCTTCTAAAAATAAGTGGTGTCATGTGTTTACCTTCGAACGACACACGAAAACGGTCGCGAGGAAAATTAATACGAGGTTAAATTTATACCAACGCAGCGTACCAGTTGCCAGCGAGTATGCGCCTACTTAATCAGCGACAAGAATGAAAAATAAAAAGGTTATTAGAAACTTACACGTAGGCTAGCTTGTTTCGTACCGCTCGCGTAGAAAGCATTCATCCGAACATGGGCGGGAATCGGTACTTTTACGAAGGCCATACCCGAATTTACAGCTGTAAAATTGTAAAAGGATATATAACTCACCCTATGAAGTCAATTTTCTGATCGTATGACTCCACTACCATGCTGAAGAAGCACACGAAAGCGGACAAAGGGTCCTTCAAAACACAGCCATTTTGAAACCGTTCTAAGGAAATGTTACGTGTACGCTACGTACAATGTTTTGGGATCGTTTACAAAGAAATATGGTTAACCGTTCGCACTCATTTTGGTTTTTTAGCACAGTAAAAACTAACACTAAACATTTCACACACTTTTATGTACCGATTTCACTTCATACTTTCGCACACACCCGTTTACGTCGCAAAGTCCCTGACGGACGGAAGCAAGCGACGAACTCACACTTGCATGAAGTACGCACGATTCACGGAGAAGCGAATGAATTTTGCTGTGTTACCAGGATTTAAAAATACAATTCTACTAAAAAAACTATCGATGTAATAAAAAAAATTAACGGCCGTCTTACACAGCTAAAAATGACAACACTGAATTATTTTCAAAATAACTAGCGACAAGAGAAACAAAAAATATTAGCCATAAGAATTCAATTATAAAAAAATGCATGGTTATTCATACAAAAGAGTATGTAAATAAGACTAAAAAATTATAAATTAATGCACAATATATATTTATATTTATTATCATTCACGACCATAATAATAAAAATAATAATCGTCGCCTAAGTAAAACATTGCTTCCCTCTCTTTCTTTTAAGCACAGTGTCATACAAAATACAAGGCTGATAAGAAATTGCTAAGTAACATTTATATTTAATGGAGTTGTAGCGGAGTTTTCATGAGAACGCCGAAAAATTGTGTCACTGCTTTGTAATTTCAAAACATGTTCATGTCATGTCAAACAGTTCAAAATATAACACAAAGTGCCGAATTGCACACACAATGGAGAATGTTACTGGGTATGCAAAATCGCTTGAAACTTTGTCACAGTAAAGCCTATGTGAATATAAATATACTAATTTTTGTTTCATGCCAAAATATCAATTAGTTTAGGTTTTATAGACATTCAAAAATCCCGTTAATTTGAAATCGCTGCGCGGTGGCGCTGCTTCGGTATGACGTCACAGGTCATACACCTCTTTCCTCTTTCAAGAATAAATACTATAAATTATGATTTGAAGCATGTGGAGCAAAAGGTTTTAGCTCGTATTGATACACTAATACTTGTAGGTTCTCATCCTAACTAATATTATAAATGCGAAAGTGAGTTTGTTCGTTTATTTGTTTGTTTATTACGCTATCACGCAAAAAATATTGAACCGATCTTCATGAAATATAGCATTGGTATTGTTAAGAACACGGAGAAGGACATAGGCTAGCTTTCATCCCTGAAATAATACAGTTCCCGAGGGATCGACAGTAACGCGGGCAGAGCCGCGGGCGAAAGCTAGTAGATAAAATAAACAAAGGATGACGTAAAATTTGTTGTTTTTTTATTTACATATTAGGTAGATACGTTTAAACTCATACCAAAGGTTTTGCACCTCTGGTCTTATTTTTCATATAAGTTCCTACATATTTAGGTAGGTACTCTTGCTGGCGGCGACGGCCGCTCTTTGACTGCACTCGTGCACGCATTGAACGACTACATCTTTAAGTTTTACAACTTTATCCATTTTTGACTCAAATTTTGCGGAGTGCTTTTAAAAGAGCGCACGTCTCTCCATACAAACTATTGTTAGAAGATAGAAATGTTCTCGCGCGTGAAACGGAAAATGTTCTGTAGGTACTAAATGAATGAGGTATTCCTCATAAACGACTGAAATTAGGTCAAGGTCACGCAGGGCCTGCCCGGGCGCACCGAACGTCGTCACTCGGAAACATAGGCCGGGCGGGCGGCCTATGTTTCCTGTTGTTAATTTCAGTCGTTTATTGTTTCGCACCTGTGATGCGACATCTTGAAAGATTATAGTTTTATCGTTTGTTTGTTCTATGTAACTGAACCATCATTTCTTGGAATCACGAGCCACCACTGATACCTACTTATACAAACTAGATAGGTATAAGAGATACTAACCTAATGCAAACTACATACATACCTACCATCTAATAAATATACTTGTATACATAATAGATTGTCATGTACTTACGTCAAAATGATCTTCACAACAATATACTTTGCTTTTATCTCCAAATGGATCCAACCTCTTCATAGCTTTTATCCATTTCTTACGTATTTTAATATCCATTGGAACCAAAAAAAATAACTTTTTCGGTGCATTGGTGGTAGTGCTTTTACATTTTGGCACAACACATGATTTTCTTGTATTTAAATTCGACATTTTCGAATAATATTTGCGTTATTTCGTATTGAAACGTAGCGGAGCGCGCAACGTATTGCGTGAGTGTATAACTTGTGACGTCAGCGCAACGAGCGCCGGCCGGCCGACACTCGCGCCGTTTAAAATTCAATATCTCGGGAACTAAGTGACATATCGAAATAATTTTTACACACGTTTTTTTTATTTCATATGGACTATAAGAAAAGTTAATCGAAACTAGTGAATATTCTTCATTGTGGGGCAAACTACAAAATGTGGTGGGCATGCCTTTAGAGTTGTTTCCATAATTTCGTTATTTTGATTCAACCAGTTTTGTTTTAAAATAGTATGTAGTAATAATATTATTTTTAAAGTAGATTATCCAATTTCTGTTTATACCTAAAATATCTTTTTCGTTTCAGCTTGAGGCGTTGGAGTCTATTGAGAAACGTGCTAAGAAACTCATCAGTCTTGCTTGTTCAGAAAAGCTTTTAAGCTTTGAACATCAACGCAAAGTTGTTTATCTGTCGGGTTTGATTCCCATCCAGGACAGGCATTTTGTGATTAAACAAATGTTATATGTACTGTATGTATTATAGGAACCCATGTATTTACAAAAAACTATTTAAGTATTCTATCAGTTATCGGACTTCCATAGTACAAGTTTTGCTTAATTTGGTGTCAGATGGCGCTATGTGTAATGTCCTACGATATTTATTTACTAAAATAATAATAATAAAATATTTTTTATTTATTTAAAAAACTGACAAATATTACCAAAATGATAAGATTTTTCCTAATTTGGCAACATTATTCGTGAAAGTGTACCATAGACAAAAATAAACACGCGCGCTTAAATTTGAAATATTTTTTTTGTTCATTTTAGCAAGTCTTAAACATTTTTGTTTATTTTTGTGTTAAATAAGTCTCACAAAGAAAATCACAGTAAAGTTACGTCATACCCTAGTACAAAGTTTGAATATATTTCGAAAGATATATGTTAAGACACATTGCGTAACTGAGAATCGGCAGAATGCAGAAGGTGCGATGTCAATAGTTAAATTATAAATATACCTAGCTGTCTCTATTGTCTATGGCAGAACGCGCGTTATTCAATCATGTTACCTAGCAACGTGTTTAGAATTTCAAAAGCTATCGTGACTGCCAGTGCCAATACAGTACTTTTCTGATTTTGATTGCAACTTCATGCCTCATCCTTGGGGCATAAAATATCCCGTATTGCCAATATGCACGTGTGTTAAAAAATCTCACCAGAACAATCGTCAAATTAAATCTCGCATCTTGAACAACACTGTGAAATTTCTCCGATTGCAATGATGTTTTGGAAATATATTTAAAAACAATTGTGGGAATAAGTGAAATATTGAAATTGAGCGGAATGTTGGGAATGAAAATAATTTACATTCTACTGTTTTTCTTATTCAGTTTTATAAATGCAGATGATTATGAAAACGATGACAGATGTAAGTTTATTTGATAAATATAATAATAAAGCACTTTTACTAGGAAGTAATCTGCACTGATTAAAATTCAACTATACGATTTATCTATGTTTTAACATTAATGTTTGTTAGTAAAATATTCCTAGCTTGATCTACTTATTGACAAATGAAATTACCTACAGAAAATTTTGTGGGCATTAAACATATTTATATATTATTTTAAAAAACGCTAAACATACATAAAGTATCTTTATCATTCTGTATCTTTATTTTTAGTCCTTGCATTTATGAAGTTACCTGGAAGAGCTCGCTTTTAATGGTATTTCCGACGTTATAGTCTTTAGTGTTTGATATTGTATGTATCTACCATTAAGAAAGTTTTTCGAGGCTTCTTACTAACACTTTTAGTAATGAATAGATAGAGTAGGCAAGATAGTACCCGTCTAGTTCTGTTAAAAATGGCGTAATTAGTATTTTTTTTAGAATCAAAAAAAGTAAATGTAAAATCGTAATAAAATTCGACGGACCATAATATTTTGCAAACCGTGATCAATAAATAATCCATGTTTTATTCGTTGAAGCGGTAGACACAATTATAATATGTTTATTCCGAATCGTCTTTTAGAAACAAGCGAAGGAATCGAGCTCCATCGTAGGAATATACTTAGTCTGGCCATAAATACTGTTAAAACTAAAAATAAACAAAATATTACATTTGAATTTGGAATCTGTAATTTTTATATGATTGTTCATTATATTTTTTCATTTTGGCGCCAATAAATTGTACAATATTTTGCGATATTAAAATGGAGTGGGGTGACAAAGAGAACCGAATCGCTGTGATTGCATTACGCAAAGTAGGTATGGAGCCAAATGCAATTTTTAAAACTCTCCATACGCTTGGTATTAGTCAAATGTTTGTGTACCGGGCTATTAATAGGTACAATGAGACCTCCTCTGTTTGTAACAGAAAAAGATCTGGCCGTCCACGTAGTGTTCGTACGAAAAAGGTGGTCAAAGCAGTAAGGGGTAGAATTCGAAGAAATCCTGTCCGAAAGCAAAAGATTTTATTTTGGGAGATGAAGATGGCACCTAGAACCATGTCGCGTATTTTAAAAGATGACTTAGGACTTGCAGCCTATAAGAGACGCACTAGTCACTTCTTAACTGATAATTTAAAAAGAATAGGGTGGTAAAATCGAAACAACTACTAGCGGTAGCGGTAGTAAGCGGTACGCAAAAGGAGGTCACAGAAAATTTTTGTTTACGGATGAGAAAATTTTTACAATTGAGCAACATTTTAACAAACAAAATGACCGTATTTATGCTCAAAGCTCTAAGGAAGCTTCCCAATTAGTTGACAGAGTGCAACGTGGGCATTATCCGACTTCAGTGATGATTTGGTGGGGTGTTGGCTATGAAGGAGTGACTGAGCCATATTTTTGTGAAAAAGGTCTCAAAAGGTATCAAAACATCGGCACAAGTGTATCAAGATACCATTCTTGAGAAGGTAGTTAAGTAGTTAACAACACCATGTTCAATAACCAAGTATGGTCCTTCCAGCAAGACTCGGCGCCGGTCATAATGCTCGGTCCACGCAGTCTTGTTTGGAAGCGAACGTTTCGGACTTCATCAGAGCTAAAGACTGGCCGTCGTCTAGTCCCGATCTTAATCCGCTGGATTATGATTTATGGTCAGTTTTAGAGAGTACGGCTTGCTCTAAACGCCATGATAATTTGGAGTCCCTAAAACAATCCATACGATTGGCAGTGAAGAATTTGCCCATAGAAAGAGTGCGTACTTCTATTGATAACTGGCCTCAGCGTTTAAAGGACTGTATTGTAGCCAATGGAGACCACTTCGAATAAGCTTTTTATATTTTAAATTGTTTTATATTTTTGTATTAAACTAACACACTGTAAAAGTAATAAATGTTATTTGCAAAAGAAAAAAATAAATTTTCTTTGTTACAATATTTATGGCAAGACTAGGTATATAGGTAGGTGGCGGCCGAACGCAAGTTTAAAAATATGGTCCTTCGATAATTTTATTTATTTTTATTTGTGCTTACCTAGATGTATATACAATATAAATACAAGCTTAGGGTTTACTAAGCCGGAAGAAGATTATTTATTTTATGATTTTTTAATAGAACCAATCTGCAAGAAATCTTTTCAGATAACAAGGAGTTGTACCTTCCATCATCACTTAAATAACTCAAAGGAACATATAAGTAGCGGTCTATACGAGCCTATAATATTGAAAGAATTATCCACTTACTCCTAATAGTTAAGGAGTTATACTTTCCATTATCAGACAAATACTTCGCAAATACTAGGGTACTTAGAATAGTTTTAGAAAATGTATAAAATACATACACAATTATGCGTCTCTACAAAATTTGAAGTTCGTTTGGTTTGTTTCGGATCCCATCAACAAATCCTGACTTGGTGCCAATGGGACCACCTGCGGGATATATAATGGGGAACATAAATATATTAAAAAAAAGATTCAGTGAGAATCTCCTCCTTATTATGAATTCATTAAAAAAACAGCGATTCCAACATAGTTGACCTTGTATGAAGCAGCTGTTTTTTACGATTGCAGAGTTTTGACCATATTATATTAAAAGTTTTTCATGATAAACAGTACCCTTTTCGGCATTGTACACCCTAAGCTTTTAACCCGGTTTGAAAAACTGCTTAAACTATGCTCCACCTACATTTGTTTACGTGGGTTTATAGAATTCTGGAGCACACATCCTGTTACCACCAGATTTGTGTTCACAATAAAAGCCACCAAAAGGCATATAATAGCGATATAATGTCGGTTTTACGTGGACATGCGTGTGAGCACGCTTTGTTCAAAGCGGATGTGGAAGTAGGTCTTCACAGGACACACCGACAATACTCACATTATAAACCTTTTTGCTTTGGAATAAAAGTCAATTTTCATTATTAGGTAATAGCAGCCAAGCATGAAGAGATGACCCCTGATTTTTTTATATGCTTATGATAATTGACCCGTCTTTGTTGAGTGACCAACTTAATGAGTGGAATTGAGAGGGAGTCACTATCGCAGTTTCTGAACAAAATCAAAACTTTCGTGAGTGAATTTCGGCGCTGGAAAGATAACTTCTACAAATAACGTATTGTCCAATTTCCTAATTACATCATAGTGGAACATATATGGCTGAAAAAGGGGGCTGAGGTGCTAGGATATTAATTTGCTAGAAGTTCCTACATATGTATTATTTAAACCATTTTAAACAATAATCAAAAATGTATTAAAAAAACAGCACTTTTGCTTACGCCAGGAGTGCCGTCCCACTTTCCATACATTTTATGTTTTTTTTTATTATGGTTGACAGGATGACAGGCTAGATGTTTGACCACAGTTCAGCTGATGTTAAGTGACGGTGCGGTTGAACAGTAAACACACCTAGCCTGGAACGGAACCAGCTAGTACTCGGCTGGCTAGCTACCACCCTCAAGTTGAAAATCTGCCACCAAGCATCCAACGGTGTCAGCCTCACCTGAGAGCCATTCCATTCAGGTTAGGTGTACTTTACCATCTTCGACCACACCTTCACTTAAGATCAAGTGAGCTGTCATCAAACAAATAGCCAGACATAAAAAAAAAATCTAGTAAAACTTGTTCAAAGAATGCCTTTTCAGCTTAATACTGTCGCACCGTGTAACCTCGTGGTATCGATGTCTGATGAAGCCTTAGTAACAAGTAAACAATATCTAATTCTTTCGTCGTTTCTTTTCGTGACTAAGACGATAAAGCCAATGCATGATCTATTGCTACTTAAATAGTAATGTCCAAATTGCGGGTACTTCTTAAAACTTCAATACGAAGAATGTTCGCAAAGCATTTAAATTCTGAATTTTAGACAAATAGTTTTTTTTTTTTTTTAATGGTTGACAGGCTAGTTGTTTTGACCACAGCTCACCTGATGTTAAGTGAAGGTGTGGTCGAAGATGGTAAAGCACACCTAGCCTGGAATGGAACTGGCTCTCAAGTAAGGCTGCCGGAACACACCGTTAGATGCTTGGCGGCAGATTTTCAACTCGAGGGTGGTAGCTAACCAGCCGAGTACTAGAAAGTACCCTACCACCATGCTATGGTTTCCTCACGATGTTTTCCTTCACCGGCAGCTCAAGCTCATTGTTGGGGTTTGAACTCACGCCCTTCGGCATGCGAACCTACCGCGCTAACCACTGAGCTATCATCGCTACACAGTTTCCAGTTTAGACGGTAGTTTTTTGTTTTTTAGTAACTTTAAGTTTGCATTTTTTGACTACAACTACTAACTCATAAATGAATAAATGAATAATAATATATAAATGAGTATATCATCACATATTTAATATATTTTAAAGTTAAAAGTAAGTTAAATGATCGATTCAGTAGAAATTTAATAAAAAGATAACACGGAAAAATATTGTAAGTACCTACCTTCCTATGTATGTGTATCAACACCTGCTAAATAATCCATTATAAAAGCATGTAATTGCAAACCTAACCTGTCTTTGTATTTCTTAAGAACTTCGTAATTTTTTTTTTTTTTTACTTTTTTTTTTAATAATGTGAGAAAATCATCATAATCTAAGTTAGACACGCACGTATACCTACTTGTGTATGCGTAACCGCCATATGTTTCTTCTGCTAAATGAGACCCTATGCAACACAATTTTAGATTGACGATTGACTGCAGCAACAGACGTAAAAAAATCTGGAATATTTCGAATAGAATAGAATTGAATATAACTTTTTTGTAGCGATGATAGCTCAGTGGTTAGCGCGGTAGGTTCGCATGCCGAAGGGCGTGAGTTCAAACCCCAACAATGAGCTTGAGCTGCCGGTGAAGGAAAACATCGTGAGGAAACCATAGCATGGTGGTAGGGTACTTTCTAGTACTCGGCTGGCTAGCTACCACCCTCAAGTTGAAAATCTGCCGCCAAGCATCTAACGGTGTGTTCCGGCAGCCTCACTTGAGAGCCAGTTCCATTCCAGGCTGGGTGTGCTTTACCATCTTCGACCACACCTTCACTTAACATCAGGTGAGCTGTGGTCAAACAACTAGCCTGTCAACCATAAAAAAAAAACTTTATTATACACCAAAACAAAACACAACAACAAAAAGCTAAATATGAAACATAAAAAAAAAAAGAAGAGATATTATAGATATTTACTGTGGTATTTAAACAAATAAGCCCATCAATTACACAGGGTCATAAGCTTGGATGTATGTAATCGAAAGAAGGCTATTGTACCTACTTATCATTATGAACAACCCATACATACTATCCTGAAACTGCAAAAAATCAGCTATAAAGTTTAGTCAAGGGGCAACGTACTTTTACATAAACAGCAGTCATTTACATAAAGAACAGTCGTTTTTTTTAAATAGCTCTTTTTGGCTAAGTACCCTAATCTTTTAACCCTGTATTTTCTCCCGTTTTCCAATAAATAATTTTCAGCGTCGATTAAATTATCTAAATTAGGTCGAACTACACAAAATATCTGCCCCTTCCCGATAAAAATGTTAAAAGATTTAATAAGCTCTATAATTCCCGCGACATAGTCCTATGTTATTATTTATGAACTGAACTGTAGATATTTATGGTGTTCTCAGTTCTATGGTATTGAGGAAATGCGTTTTGTGTCGTAAACCGGCGCATGGTACCAATTGGTAACTCGGTGTATCCTTGCGAGTGGTACAAGTAAGCAGTGAGAGCGATTAGAATGCAATAACGACTTTTCAGCCATTCCATCCATCAGCTATCGTCACTACAAAAATATTATAACTAAAATAAATAAATATCGTAGGACATTACACACAGCGCCATCTGACCCCAAACTAAGCAAAGCTTGTACGATGGAATGGAAGTCAGATAACTGATTCTATTTTGTAAATACATACTTATAATAAATACAGAACATCCAGATACAGAACACACATTTTTATACCACAAAATGTTTATCCTGTATGAATTGAACCCACGCCCTTCAGCTTGGAGCAGACATACTACCAATGAACCAACCGAGCTGTCAGTATCTATAAACATCTTAATTAATATTAATATAGACCACTAGCTGCTGTACTACAGCTATACGCGCTAAATCAGCAGACATATAAGTATAAGGACACAATTTTTGTAACAATAGAATATTTTGTAAGCCTTTGGACATTTCACGCCAATTTTTTGTAAATTGTGCCACACTGAATGTTGACTGAATAGCTGAAAGTTTCCACGGAGGGCCAATAAATGAAGCTCCTTTTATTCAGCAGATCACGCGATGTTAGCCGACCTGCACGTTACCAAGCCAGCTTTTATGTAGGACGAGATATTGTTATTTGATAAAATTTTGATCACGATCTTATAGAGTCGCGTCTGGATGATAAAATATAGCCGTGACGAGCGCTTGTACGCAAGCTTAGGGAGTCCATCAGATGCAATGACGATTATTTTTATTTATTTATTGAGAAAAAATACGGTTAACCAATTACATTCAATCTCATAAAATTTTGACATTCCACAAAAACAAAAATCTAAAATACAATTACAAAAATTTAAAAAAAAATGAAGATGTCAAAGTACAAAAACAAATTAATAATAATATTTAAAAAAAAAACGAATAACGACGACGACGATTACTGTACTTGGCACAACTGTACCTTGGCAGCCCTGTTGGCTCATTGCTCATTGGTAGTATATCTGCCTTAAGAGCTGAAGGGCGTGGTTTCGATTCCCGCTCAGGACAAACATTTTATTAATCAACAAATGTTTGTTCTGTGTCTGGGTGATCTGTATGTATTATAAGTATGCATTTCCAAAAAAAAAGTATCTATGTATTCTATCAGTTATCTGACTTCCATCACACAAGCTCTGCTTAGTTTGGGGTCAGATGGCGCTGTGTGTAATGTCTTACGATATTTATTTATTTATTTACTACAATGAGCTAAAATCGTCAAAACAAATCAAACAAACTAAGAATACGAAATGAACAAGGTAGACATTGGGGAGTCTCATGATCAAGCTCCTAGTTTCATTATCAGTTTGTCGTCATTTGTAAAGAAACCATGGAAGAGTGGAAACTATTCCATGGTTTATACTATTCACCTCACGACTGCATTATCAGATAACAGCTTCAAATCAACAAAAAATTAAATCCCACTAATATTATAAATGTGAACGTTTGGATGAATGGATGTTTGTTACCTACTCTTTCACGCAAAAACTACTGAATGGATTTAGATGAAATTTGGTATGGAGGTAGCTGAGACTCTGGATTAAGACATAGAGGGGCGCAGCGAGCTCTATTTTAGCTTTCAAAGCTCTATTTATAAAATATGAAACAAAAGAAAACAATTAACTACACTTAATGATCCAGTACCAGACTTGATGTCGACATATAAAAATAATAACCTTCATAATACGAAATCGTCAATACAATAATACACTTTTTCAATTAATAAGTTGGTGAGAGCTGATTTGAATACGTTGATATCATCCTCAACTAATATAACAGTAGGTAAGTTAGGTAGCATACAGAAAACGCTCGACCGTAATAAATGGGTTCTGCAGTTGTGGATCCATTTTTTTCCTTATTCCTGCCTCCTTCTTTAAATTTGAAGGGATGCGGATAGATTTTGACAAAAAGTGCAACTTCGAAGATTCGCATTGAAGTTAAGATTATGTTAACGTTTTATAATTAACATCAATGTCTGGAAATCTGTCCGTTTTGTGGTATCATTTTATAATATTTTTTTCAGTATACCTGCTGGTATCACCAGATCAGCATCAGCGAACGCCTCGCCTCGAAGATTTCTTCTGGACTGGCTCTGGGGATGGTCCGCCACCACCAGAAACCCCAATACCAATACCATCAACTCCAGCGAGACCTGTCATCAAAACTACTACTGTTCTTGCCACTGTCTACCTCGATTCGTACCCGCCACAGGTTAATGTTAAGTATTTTAGGTGTTAAGTCTATAGAAATACAGCTGTTCCTGTTTGTATAATATGAGCCCTGTAGTATTGCAAAGTTCAAAATTTTGTTTAACTTATGCGGGATTACTCTTACCTACGTTATTCTTATTCTTATTCGAAGTGGGGGCGATGAGTCCTGCACTGACGTCCCGCTTGGGGTGTATTGTGCATTTCCCCCTGCCAGCGTCTACCCGAGCCAACCCAGCTCCTTGAAGTACCGGAGCGAGGCTCTGGGCCGCTGGCATAGTAGCTCCAGTGAGATGGGTGGAATATTCAAAGGCATTAATGACGAGAAGCATTCAAGGTGTTGCGGCGACATGGATGATAGCGAAGCAGCTTCATGCAGCCTAGTAGCAATTCTAGTACCTTCTGTGGCTTTGCAGTGCAGAAGCACATGCTCCACAGTTTCATTCTCCTGCAAGCAGCCACGGCATAGCGGACTATCCGTGACTCCCAGTTTAAAAAGATGACTATTCAAGTTACAATGACCGGTTATAAGGCCTACTAAAAGACGAAGGTCATGTCGTTGCAACTTCAATAAATCGTTAGTAATTTTCCTGTTAAGAATTGGAAAGGCGGTCTTACCATGTTTACAGTCGTCTTTCTTATCCCACAAGTTTTGTTGCTCTTTTTCGGTGTGACGGCGCAATAGCTCTCGCACTTCCATCGCTGATGGTTTGCATAGAGCTACCACGTCGTCGCTTACCTGCTTTTTTGCACCCTCCTTGGCAAGAGAGTCGGCCATATTGTTGCCCGAACAAGTTCCGTGGCTCTTCGTCCATCTAATTATGGTTCTGTACTTGCTTGAGAGTGTTTGTAGTATGGTATGACACTCTGCAATGACTCTAGACCTTGTTACAGGTCTTCTAAGTTGTTACAGGTCTTCTAAGTTACCTACGTTAGTAAACGCATATAATAAACACACAAGAATTGACCTAAAATAAAATAACTTAAAATAATAACTATCAATGGGAATAGTTCCCAAAACGCTGGCCCCATTGCCGCGTTGTATGGCAATACTCAAACGCTGAGCAAAATAAAGGCCAGCGTTTTGTTCACGTGTGGCGTCGACCAAACGAGATGACAATTCTTTAAAAATTTTTTTTGCTTCCGGCCCCCACGGTCCCAAAGTTTCAACCCCAAAAGGCTCAAATATGTACCCACTGTCCAGGGTGCTATATTTGCGCCTTTTGAGGTCTTCTGCAAATTCCGCCGCTGCGCCAGCCCTAATCTGAGTTCTTGGAAGATGTGACGGCGCAAATGTGTCAACGCAAGTGGCGTCCCATACTAAAAGCCGTCCCATCTTCCAGGGAATCAAAGTCATTCCGTCAGGTCTCTTACCATCATCTCTTATAAGGCCGACCTACCTACGTTTAAGTTAAACAAAAAAGTGTCAAAACCTCAGTTTCCATAGTAAAGTTCAAATAGTCGCTATATTGAATAAAATACAAGATAATAGAATATAATTTGGTTTGGCCAGCAACTCATTGTGAAGCGTTGAGAACCTCACAATATTCGATAGAAAAAATCGATTAGGACTACCATTTGAACATTTTTATCTAGTTATACAAATCAATCAAGATAAATTAATCTTGAAATTGGATTGATATCAGACGTACTTAGTAAGTCCTAAAGACATAGTCTGAATGGTTTAATCATGTCAAGAAGGGATATTTAATGACCCAATATTGATGAAAAGGAAGAGAAAAGCAGTATAAGTAGGAAGCGGTTGCAAGTATTTTAGAGTTTTACCTGAGAAAAGCCTATGGTGGTAATTTCATATTTTTTATTAAATAGGTATTATAAAGATTGTATAGTAGGTACTACACTTGTACAATGTCAGTACATTATGAAGTCGTTAAGATGAAAGATCAGTAAGTGCGTATTCCGTGAAAATATATTCCCAATTTCATCCTTGTATTTCGTGACTGTGGATTTCCTAATTACTAGATAATAGAAGTCGCATTTCTTATTTGCCTGTTTGTTCGTTTAGTTATTTTAATTTACGCAACAGATTGTTCTAAAGCTTTTACTACCATTTCGAAAATTTCTTCCGGAAGGTTGTTATCAAAATTGGGGCGAGTCACTAGTTGTTTTAATCGTAATGTAAACATTAAATTGCCATGTTCACCAATTACTCTTTGTATTCACAGGCGGTGACAGACAGAACAACAGGAGAATGCGTACTTAACTGTGGAGAGCCTGTTTCACCAGACAGCTTGGAGCCTGAGATACCAGAAGACCGACGGTACTGGCTCCTCACTGTCATTCAAGGTTCTACGCCTGATCTTCTGCAGTTGAAACTGGCCAAGTTGTATCAGAAGGCTTTTCTGAGGTAAAACTCTAAAATACTTGCTACCGCTTCCTACTTATACTGCTTTTCTCTTCCTTTTCATGAATATTGGGTCATTTAATATCCCTTCTTGACATGATACAACCATTCAGACTATGTCTTTAGGACTTACTAAGTGCATCTGATATCTGATAGTACTAATCGATTTTATCTGAGATTTTTTGGGTCATAAGGACTACTGAAAGTTAAAAATTACCATACATATTACTACTCCCTTTGCAAATGGAACTATTCAAATCTATGCCCGAACCATCCTGCTTAAGGACTCTAAAACTTTCATTATTTTCTATCATGTTTTATATTCCAGACAACAAGAGAAGCACCTTGGAATCATCAAATCATTAGACGCACCTACTGCACGGAAGAAACATGATGTACATTCATTCGTAGTAAATCAAGATTTTAGTAGTGATATTAATCCCAGTACAAATACTCCTTTCAAGTACTTTGATATACAAAGCTCTATTGGCAAAGTCACAGAAACGAAAATTACAAACGACATGCTATCAACAGCTTATAGAATCAATGCAACTGATGAAAAATCTCAAGATGTGATAGAGTTATTCCCTATTGAAAACTTTAATAACACAGATGTTAAATCTAAATTTATAGTTACTAAGGTTGTTAATCCTGAATGGATTTTAGCTACTCCTATTGTAACGATTAGAAAGAGAGAAGTTAGAGATGAGAAGGAGGAACTGAATGAAGATCTGATTGATATTCCTCTTGAGAGCGATGGAAATGAGACTTTCTTGTTTAAGAGAGAGATTCTAAAACCGGAACAGCAGCCACCAGTCCAAGTTCATATTCAAAACATTACTGAGGTAAGTTTTAAAATAATAGGCTAGACAAAAAGTATGTAAGTGGACTCTATATCGGAAAGAAGGCACAAATAACCTTCACAATCATTAATAAAATATTATTATAAATTCTATTTCAACCTCATAGTACCTACATGTAATAAAATTCTAAAAAAGATTTTAAATTGCTTCCAAATATTGATATGAATCTCTGCAGGACTATGTAGGTACATACGAAAATTTGTACCATTGACCGAATCTGATGAACGTCCAAAATGGTTATTTTACTAATCCTTCGATTTGGCCTCATTTGGTTTGTTTTGAAGAGTTGGTGATGAGGGTTTTAATGGTCCAGGATTTAAATAGGAGTGTTTACCAACGGGTGCTATCGAGCTTCTCGAGAAGGAATTTCTTTGGTCTAAGTGCAATTTGGCAGAGTTTTTAACGCAGAATGACAATATTCATGTGAAAAGGATATAAAAGGATTTTCATTTTCTAGTCGGCAGATACAGGCAGCGTTCAAATAGTTTATGTGGTGCTGGTAGGAGGACGAGCAGTGCCGGCGGCTGTGGCTGCGAGGGATATGCGCCTCGTTAGGGACGCTGAGGTTGCCAAGGAACTAGGCGCTGTGGTCACTACCAAGGCAGAGCGTGAGTATGATCAATATAGAGATGACATTTTATTGTTTAGCTCAAACCCTCAGTGCTTAAGATAATTGTTTATTCTAGCTAGTGTTTGGATCATGCAGTGGAATGTGGCAATGGACGAAGGAGTCAAGCCAAATTGGGACAATTGCGGTTGTTATAATTTTTTAGCTGTTAGTTAACCTGGATACGTAATTTGTTTGTGGCAAGCGGACAAATTTTGCGTAACCTTCTTTGTTAACATGCATAAATTAGCTCTCAGGAAACGTCAGTGAGGAAGCTGGGAATATACCCGATTGAATCCCGATGTTAGCAAAAATTTAAAAGGATAACTGTACAGTTAATGAAGTTAAATGACTGTTATCGGATTCTTCTCCCAGCAGCGTACCTGAAAGCGGCAGAGGGGCTCGAGGGAGAGGCGGAGGGCGGGGGAGTGCACGGGACAGAGTTATGGGCCCTGGCTGTTGGAGCCACTGCTGCTATACTGCTGATTTTAGTGTTACTGGCTTTGCTATGTGTTGCACACAGGTATTTTCTTTAGTGCTTTTTAAATTGATGAAGGTTCCCAATTCAATATGTATTTTCTAATGGTTTATATTGAAATAATAACTTAAGAACATTTATTAAATAAAATAAAAAATACCTTAAATTATACTATTTACAAAATGTATACAAAAAACTTAGTCTAAAAAACCGTCAGAGGAGGAATATGTGGCCAGAAAGCTGGCAACATTGCCACGCTGGATGGCAATGCTTAGCTTTTGACCAAAGTAGATACCAGCATTCTGGTCACCTGAAGCCTTCTCTAGACGTTAATGTATAATTATGTTATTTTCTAATGTATGTTAAAATCATACGTACTAACGTATGATTAAGTATGATAAATACCATTATTTGTAAGACGATTTACATGCAGGGTTACCAGAATGGTGCTTTAAGGTGTTCTTATTTTCTATAATTGTGTTTGTTAATGTATAGGTCCATTCGAAAAAAAAAAACAAAAAAAAGGACTGCAAAAAGGAGTTTAGCTCGCGCTGAGGTTGCCGCATTAATTATACACAGTTATTTAAAAGCTTAGGACGTACCTATCAAGCCAAAAGGAGATTACTGGACCTACTCATAATTAAGAACGATTTTTATTATGTGTCTCTGAAACATTATATTTAGCCCGGTATTGTATAAATCTCAAGATAAATAATAAATTACTAGGCAGTTAGCACAGTACCCCAAGAATAATGTGTCATATTTAATTTCTTCAGGAAAAAAACATTAAAATCAGCCGAATCGTTGAGAGCGTACCGCAGTGAGCTCATGCGAGAAATGGAGAGAAATCAACTGAAGCAAGTTCACGAGGAAAAGGATGGAAAGGTTTGCGATGCATTTAATACATTTCATTATATAGGGTACCGCAATGCTTTAATGTCGCAATCAAAAGCACTTATAACCAATTTTACCATGTTACAGTTGATCAGCGTAGTTTCTCCAAGCAGGACTCGGCCGAGCAGCACCTTGCTACCGATTTACAGAGCAGCCAGCGCTTCTAGGCAAGTTATCAGTTTTAACTAAAGAGTAAACATAAAGATTCTCAGTAGGTATGTATTGCACAAATAAGGCAGTTCGTCAAATGGTAACCAATTGCCCAATTGCCATCGCTTCCCTGCAACACCACAATGAAGAAACACCTGTCTATGACTCCTGAAATGATACTCAGATCTTTGACGCTCATTACTTTGAGACACTCAATTATTATTCTAAATAGCCCTGTATTTTTTAGAAACTTTGTCAACTTATCCTTTGGTTTAAACCTACACAACAATCTTTTAGGTTAAGGCCAACTTAACATAAAGACTTATTTTTGATTTCCAGTACATCTACCACTTCCTCGGGTGTGTCTGAAGTGACGTCAGCTCTTCGTCGAAGACCAAAAAAACCGCATGCTTTGAGGATGCCACAAAAGAAAAGAGGTCTGGCTTTTCTTTTTATTCCCCACAGTTTACACGACCCTGTGTTATTTGCCTCATATTTCTGAATCAAAATAGTCAAGTTACTTTCAAAGTTAAAAAAAATTTGATTTGCACGTCATACCATACACGTGAAGATGACAGCTCAAAGAGACTTACGGTGTCAGTTTAAACATTCCACATAGATCTACTTTTAACATGTTGTAGGGTCATATTCCACTACTTAGACCTGGTATAGTTTGACTTGGCACAGTCATAATGCAGATGAATGAATCCCTTCATATAATGATACCTTACACCTTGCATTCTGGTGCGACAGATTTGCATATATTATTGAAATTCCATTCTACTCATTGATGCTGGTACGAAATCCAACGCATAATCCCATAAATATCAGGTATATTTTGTTTTGATCTGATATGTTTGTGTTTGACTCTATCTGATGTTAAGCAGTCGTACAGAATAACATGGGTCCCGCCTTGAAAGATCTTGAAAGCAAATAAAAAGCTAGGAACTCCATGAGTTCGATATGGTCTCAACGCCATGCTATTGTTACATATTTTTTTCAGAATCTGATCCTTACTTTTCTTTTGCGTATAGTGGGAACAACAGACAGTTTACTAGAAGCAGCTGGCCTGGACAGCTCTGACAGTGGCCAACCTTCAATACCTCACACGCCTACTTCCTTCCTTTCCATGCCATCAGTCAACTCTTTCCCAAGGTATTATTAAACATCTAAATATTTTTCATAATAGGATTAATTCTAATGTTATTGGCTTTTTAAATTATTTGTTATTAAAATGATTTGCACGTTTGGTTCCATCACTTTTAATGCTACCAATTAACTGCAATTCGAAAGGCTACCAAACTCTTTAGCATGTAACAATAATTATTGACACAGCTTATCAGATGTTCGTTAAATGTGTTGCTAAATAAATTTTGGTAGAAACTTATCCTAGGATGGAAACTGCCTATTAGCGCACTTTAATCTCATATTATTGAGATTTCAAAAATTTGCCTTAATCGACATGTTATTCCGCATGAAAATCTTGATAAATTTACATCAATGTAAACTTTCTTCCAGAGGAAATATAGTGGAACCACTTTCAAGAATCCTGGAACCAGTATCAGTAAGGCACCTAGATATAGACTCTCCCGTCTCCACACCTAAGAATACAAAACAGGAGAAAGCCAAAGACCTGATTCCTCGAAGACAGATGGCGTCACAGCTAGTGAGGCTTGGAAGTATAGATAAAGATCCTGGTGTTATTGGGCCACTGGTGTGGGATCTTCATTGCCAAAGGATCAAAGACGGTAAAATACACAAGACTTGAGAGTTTTCTGGATCAGACCTTGACATTTTTGTATTATTAAATAGAATTGCGTTTGAACGCCAACGCGCCTGATGTTACATTTTATATAATCTACGAATTTGGTTTTTAATTATAGAAAGAAAGACTAACAAGCTGGTGGGTCGCTTCATAATAAGCTCACCGTTGCTCATGGGTATAAACTAGTATTTACTTATATCGATGCGTTGCCAACCAGAAGATAGGTAGGCATACTCAAAGTATTGTGGTTGTTGTGATTAAATTTTTTCATCTTGTTCACATATTTGTAAAAGGGGAAAATACAATGCTGGGTAGTAAATGAGTCAAAGTCTTTTGCCCCACAACACTGCTTGTCTTATACGATAGTTCGTACACGATCAGCAAATAATAGCTAGGTACTTCACGCAAATACTGCGCCCAGCGGTGGGAAAGTTTATATTAACAGGGCTGATTCGGAGTTAGTGTACGTGAATTCATTTTCTACGCAACATTCTCCATGTACTTTTTTCTAATCTGTGGAGATGTTATGAGCTGACTTAAAATCCACCGAATTTGACCTTTTCTCCCCAGCATCAAAACCCCCTAGTCCAGCGAAATCAACTGCGTCCCGCAAGGAACCTGGTCCTTCACGAATGCGTCAGCGTTTCAACGAGCTCATGGATGATGCTTTCACGTTATTCGGTAGTACAGGATCGAGTCCCGAGTCGAATATAACCTACACTGTTGAGAGAAGCAAGGAAAGCAAAGAGAGTCAGGATTCTAAGGAGTCTAAGAAGGAAAAGAAACCAGGTATAGTACGCGCAAATATTTCTGGGAGCTGAGATCCTGGATTAAAACATGAGCTACTTTTTATCCCGAAAACATGAAGCGGATAACACCGCGGGGCGCAGCTAGTAATAAATGTTTACGTTCAACTAGTTAGTAGTGATTGAAATATGTTTTTAACACGCTGTTTCTATGAGTAATTACATTTTCCACTTCATGTCTAGAGGACACCATTACGCAGTTGGCTCAAGCTCGTAACGACAACGTACGCCTACCAGGTTCGCCATATACCGCACTTGACACCGTCAGGGGAAGGTCAGCTGGCCCTGGACCAGGGTAAGAAACTAAGAACTGGCTATATATAGCTTCTTCAGATATTAGGGGTTTCTATAATGTCTTCTTTAATCATCATCAGGCTCAAAAGTCATAGGTACAGATTACTAAATATCTACTATCACTTTTGTAGCCTAATACCAAACACGTATAAAGGAACACTATCCTGGTGAAGCTTCTACCGAATACAAGGCTTGCTACTTTAGCTAGAATAAGATTTTTTTTGTATCAAAAATTGATCAAATCTTGGCCACCAATTCCACTAGTTAAGTAACACAATTTATAAAGGAGTGCATATTGTAAAGTTAGTGATAGACTAGTATTAGGATTGGATGCTACTGTGTACTACATTCTAATACAGGAGAGTACACTCTCTTCAGCAGGACAGTCAGCGCAGCAGTAGCCGAGGACTCCCGACCTCGTACCTCCTTCACTCGTCCAGTAGGGGAGCGTAGGGCGCCGCCTCCGGCTCGCGCTTGGGGACCTACTACACCTCAAGTAGGTTTCAGTTTTTTATGCTAAGAAGTAATGAGACTCAAACAAAACTCAATTTTCGTGGCTGTAGATAAGTTATTTCTAGATTAGGCTGTAAGTACCTACATGCGACATTTTTTGCTTTTAGTCCAACTTCAAAAAAGCGTAGATAATTCATTATCATAATTCCGTATTTTGTGTATGAATCTACTTTAATTGTTTATTTCTGTTCCACCTGCAGATTTGAAGTCAGTTTTTTAAGATTATTGTTATGGTATGTGCTTGTAGTTATTTCTAACGGTGAAGTGTAATTTCTATTTCTATCATTTTTCATACAAGTATTTTATGTATTACATTTTAAAAGACCTTTTCGCAAATTGTCATGCAAGACTTTTTTATATGATCCTAACTTAACTAACGTAATTAATTCCCCAATCGCATCGCGTCTCGCCTTGTATTTCATCTGCTCACGACAATGGTTTTTCTTGTTTTGCTTCACTATCATTGCAAACACGAATCACAAGGTTGTTTCTTTTTTCAATGACCACTAGCTGACTAGTATCATATTCACAGCAATGGGACAGCGAGACGATGATCATTTGACAGTCCATAGGTCGGCCGACCGTGAACATGGCTCTCGTGACGGCTGAAGGCAGGCTACCACCGGAAGATCCAGCGATTCCACTTATATCCGCTATCAAGAGTGAGATTCAGAGGATGCGGGAACATGCCCATAAACCTGATACTTAGATTATTTTTTATGTTCCTAAACCAAAGGGCCTATTGCCTTAAGTGTGAAGCGTGAAACTGTGTATGATTGTAATGTAAACTCTAAACTGGTTAAGTGCGAATCGAACTTTTTTTACTTATGACAGCTCACTTGATGTTAAGTGTAGAATTACGCCTGGAATAGGAACTGACTCTCAAGTTAGGCTATCGGAACACACGCCGGTGTTTGCCGAGTACCTGCTAGAAAGTACCTTACCAGACTTGGTTACCTTGACTTACTATGTTTTCCGTTTTCACCGACAGCTCATGTTTATCGTTGGGATTTGAACTAACGTCCCTAGTCGTACCTACACGCTAACTTCTAACCTATCAACAGTATGAAAAAAAAACTATAGTATCAACTCTATTGATGTACAGGGATAAAAGCCGAAACTGGGTCGTTGTACCTTACATCATAAACAACTTTAACTATGAGCACAACTTTAAAATTGCAAAAAACTAATCAGCTGTTCTATTTAAACAATTCGTTAACCCTTGACCAAATATTCCTATGAAATAGCTGAATTTTTGTTCAAGATTTCAGAGTTGTATCCATAGTAAAAGTTGTTTATAATGATAACTACGATGACCCCGTTTCGGCTTAGTAAGAATACTTACTTGTCGAGTTGAACACGAGTCCTCCTCGCACTTGTCCGGGTTCTTCTTTTTGTGAGGATTCTGGTATTGTTTTATACAAAAACTTATACTTGTTATATTATGTTATATAGTCTATTTGTTTTAACAATGTAGTATTGAGCCACAGAGATAAACAAAAACATACAATTGTGTGCGTTACGTTTTCCCTGGGAAACGTGAAACCCTAAAAATAACTGAAAATTATAGGTACCAATTTACTAATAGATATTGTTAGCTAGTAAGTTAAAATAATTAGGTACAAGTACAGTAGAGCCTCGATAATCCTAACCATGAAAACCCTACCTCTGTCCGGACTTACGTTGCGTTCGGATTAACTACTAAATAAAATAAAAATGTATGAACTTCCTAATCACAATGTACCCTATTTAGTAACTATTTGCCTCTGTTTGTTGTTTTTGTGTGTTCTGTGGTGTTATATAAAAAAAAACATTTTCTTTCTTTCTTTCGTCTTTAATTCTAGTCTGGCGGGTTTTTGTCTGCTTTTTTTATAGGTATACAATTTACATAGTAATTTTTGTTTTGGATAACGAAAGTTCATTTTAGGCTTGTCTGATTGAGTAGCGTGGACGAATAAACGTGGAGTAATTTACTTAATAAAATTTGACCATTTCATATAGGGCCTTAATTTTTTTGCATTAGGCAGTTCGGAGTAGCGGTAGTACCTGCGATTTATCGAGACTCTACTGTATATTTAATAGTAGTAAAATTATTTTGTAGAACGCAAGTTAAATTACAAACAAAACAAGTGCAATTACTTAGATAGGTAACTATTATTCTATAAATTTATTTTTATTTATTAACACACACAAAGTTCAATCAAAAATAACTAAGCTTAGGATCCGACTGGATCGCCAGAAGGCCGTGGATCTGATCTAGATTGCAATTGAGACCATGTGTGCAAAATGGATTCATATTAGATTCAAACTTAACATACTTTTCATACAGCCAGGAAATTACGAACACATAAGACAAGGCCTTAGTTATAATTAGAGTTAAGAGCGATTTTGCTCTAGCATATCTATCTATACATTAATGTAACGGAATTTGGAACCGGCCTTCAAATTCTTTCTAATCCTGTAAAAATATGTCTCACGTATATGAGAGTAATAGAATGGTGATTAGTTCTGCATTTCCCAAATTAATTATAAAATGATGTGTCGTACTGTCAATATGATATTTATACAAATTGTAAATATATATACCTAAGTATATTATTAACACAATCATGTATGTTAATTTATATATGTAAGCACCCTTGGAGTGTACTAAGCGGAATGGTCAATGTACTCGTCATTACAAACAACTTTTACTATGGTAACAACTCGGTAGCGATGACAGCTTAGTGGTTAGCGCGATCGGTTCACACGCTAAAGCAGGAAAGAAGGACAGTGGAAACAAGTGAAGGAAAACACCGTTCGGAAACCATAGCACGTAAATAAATCAGCTGCTCCAAACGATCACAGAAATTTTCCTATAGAAAAGCTGTTCTTTTTAGGATTACAGAGTTGCATTCATAGTAAAATTTGTTTACAGCGAAGAAACCCCTTTTAGCTAAACCACAAACCCTTGGTAAGTTTGATGCCAATTATTATAATTAATTGTAGGATTTAAAATAACAATCAACTTTACCTACTTACTTGATACTTATTATTTTACAAACTGTGTTCAAGAATCTCTATTAAACTTTGTAACAACTATATAGGAATTGTTTCTTTCACATACCTAGGTATATACCTATATTTATTTAGACTTATTTAGACTTGCAATTTTACCATTTCCCGTTAACACCGAGACATAATCGCGCACAAAAAATAAATTAGGTTTGCTTATTTACCTCGACGTTTCGGTCACATTAAAATGGCCGTGGTCACAAGATGACAAACTAATTTACCTATAGTATTTTGTGAGCGATTTAGTTCCAATGATAAAACATACGTTCGTACAAACTACGAAAGACTTAGCATTTTTTTAAACGCCATTATGTTTATCAGGACTTAAATGCTTACACAAGGTACCTGCCTAGTTTTATTATCCTCGACGTTTCAATAGTCATCATCATCATTTCAGCCGTAGGACGTCCACTGCTGGACATAGGCCTCCCCCATTGACTTCCACAAAGAGTGGTTGAAAGCGACTCGCATCCAACGCGTTCCTGCGCTCTTTATTAGGTCGTCTGTTCACCTTGTGGGTGGACGTTCCTACGCTGCGCTTGCCGGTTCGTGGTCTCTACTCCAGGTGACTTGTATGACTAAGTATTTTATTCGCGATAAGTCCCCGTGATAGGCCTTTAACCTTTATACCAACAACGAATTGAGTTACATGATCATGTTTTACCTTTTTATTAATTAACTTTCCCGATTTGAGCGCAATTATATTTATCAGTGGTAATATTTTAAATTAGTTTTGTTTATTTACCTTGACGTATCGGTCACGTTACAATGTCCGTACCTATAGTAAGAAGTTGACAAACTATTGCATTACGTGCGCGATTAAGTCCTATGGATAAACACATAATAATGAAATATTTTTTTAAAGTAAATAATTAAAACAACAAAATCAATAAAAACATGTTTATTTTATTCTCCGAATATAAAAAGTTTCACAATATCGAACTACGCTCAACTAATTTGATTATTTATTTACATAGTTACAAATTTTATTTACATACAAAACTGTAGACAGAGGAAGCAATACACAAGTATCATCTATCGAATTCATAGAAGAGAACGTCTTAACAAATGAGAGTCATTAAGATAAACCATTGAATGTCTCAAAGTAATGAGCGCCAAAGCAGCGATGCCCTGAATTTCGTTTTGTTACTAAAGTTCTGGGTATTGCTGCATGGCCATGGTCATGGACAGACATTATCTCATCAGCAGATCATTTTGTTGGGCTCATTACTTTTATACATCAAAATAATAATTAGGTATTGCATAGAAATCAGTGACGATATTATTTCTTGGTTTTTAATTTGCGAGTTTCAATTTAATTGTTGCCTCTTTATTATACACTCATACGAAACAGTTATAAAGGGTGTTTTGGAGAAGTTGCATGAAATCCCGAAAAAAAATTGACAATTTTTTTTTTCACTTTGTTGGGTAGATATGTATTGCTACACTATATACCCTGCAATGCTGTACAGGGTTAAAAGCTTGAGGTGTATTAAGGCGAGATAACATCATTGTACACGTCATTATGATCAATTTTTACTATCGGCACAGTTCTCAGTTACTCTATTTTTTATGAAAGAGCTGATTATTTTTCACGATTTTATTGTCGTGTCGGTAGCAAAAGAGGTTTATAATTATTATTACAATAACCCCCTTTCGCCTTAGTACATCCCAAACTTATAACCTTGTATTCATTCATCAATAAAATTTAAACAATAAAGTTCTGCAATATAACCCTCTTTGGTTTCAAAAGAAAAAACTGTTATCCAAAACAGTAAACAAAAGCTGTACACACATTTGTAGCAATAACTCAACTGCTATTATAACATAAAGCTTATTTATATTATGCTATAAATACAATAATTAACATAAAAAATAATATTAGGAATATAACATAACTATAACATTATGCACAGATATATAGATAGGAGGTGTCAGTCTGTTAGCTTTTTTTTACCAGAACAATTTTTTTTACGTTTTCGGGAGCGTTCCGATTACACCGGTAGAATAATTATTACCTACGGTATAATGAAGGAAAAATTGTAAAATCGCGAGTATAATCCAAATTATCTCAGTCCCCTAAATGCACTAACCTCAAACACGAGGACATGAACGCGATGCGATGCCGCAATGAAAAAGTTTAAAATAAAGCATCACTCAAAAAGAAGCGCCATCTATTGATTTGACCCTTCACTACAGCAAAGAGGCCAACGTAAAGGCGAAATAGCTCAAAACACGTAAAGAGAGTGGCGCCATCTATACACAAGAAAATAGTCCGATTTAACGTGGTACCGTTCTTTGGATGCGCTGATGTCTGTCTATCGGTATCTTCTAGGCAAGCGTGCTCCATCTTAGACCGTTTCATCACTTAACATCGTGTGAGATGACGGTCAAACGTAGATAAGTCTTACAAAAACTAACATTACATTATCTGTGGCACGATCTATATGGCCTGGCCAAACGTTTCGAGGAGGCTTCAGGTGACCAGAATGCCGTCATCTACTTTGGTCAAAAGCATTGCCATCCAGCGTGGCAATGCTGCCAGCATGCTGGCCACATTTCCCTCTTCTGATGGACTTTTAGATTAGGTTGTTTTTACAAATTTGTAAACAGTGTAAATAGTAATTTTAAGATATTTTTTAAAGTTGTTATCAGTAAGTATCTCTACATAAAATATTATAAAAACAATGTCGCTTCCCGCCTTCTGTACAGTTAGATAATTTAAATTACGCAACGGATTTTAATGCGGTTTCCATCAATAGACAGAGAAGACAGACATATAGACATTCAAGAGGAAAGTTTATATGTATCTACATTGCATCCGTGCGAAGCCGGGGCGGGTCGCTAGTCAAACAATAAATAGAACGTCTATATAAACCAAGTACACTGGACAAATGTCATTCAATGGCTAGTGCCGATTTGAAACCCCTATATGCCTAACAACAAAGTAACATAATACCAAAACCTAAATAAAAATCTAATAGTAGACAGTACACTCAAAATGAACTTCTCCAAAGTAACGCCTGAATCAATCAATAACAACCTAATATTAAGGACGCACAGTTGAGCGAAATTATCAGCGGCAAAATGGCGACAATGAAGTCTTCGGTGCGCTTTAGCAGTAGCCAGCCCATCGCCTTTGATAAATGTCAGTCAGCGCGTAAACGTCATATTAACCTAATCACATGACAGTTTTATTTTTTCTCCGCTTGTTTTTTTTAATCTTGATATTTAATTGGTGTTGCTATGTAGACTGCATGGTATGGTTTGGCGCCAGTCTTCGCCACGTGCCTTTGTCGTTTGATTCTTCGTCCTGGAAGTGTACAAAAGTAACTTAGTAACGTATCTTCGGTGGTAAGCAAAAATTATAAGTAGGAAACTTGTAAGGAAATTGTAGCTAATAGTTCTTACGATCACACGAACAGTGTTAAGTTTAAAAACCAATTTTGAAGGTTTTAATTGGCAGATATCAGAAATCGATCGATTGGCCGATGGGGCTGCGAAGTTCTGGAGTGGAGACCGCGGACCGGCAAGCGCAGCGTAGGACGTCCACCCACGAGGTGGACAGACGACCTAATGAAGACCGCAGAAACGCGCTGGATGCGAGCCGCTTTCAACCGGTCTTTGTGTAAATGAATGGGGGAGGCATATGTCCAGCAGTGGACGTCTTACGGCTGATATGATGACGATGATAAACTTATATTACTTTATTTTTAGTAGGTAATCTAACTTTTAACGTTATACGATATTTATCTGCTTAAATTCTATAGATAGTCTCAAATAAATGCATGTATGTATATTTTATGTAAGTATGTAAGTATATCTAATGCACATGTATTATCCATTGGTATTACTGACTTGGCATTGTAAGAATCCCTTCCGTAACATAATTGTATTTTGTATATATATATTTTTTTATAATTATTAATTTGTATACATTCTATCACTATTACTTGTCCTATCTACTCTTATTTAAATTGTATGTGTGTGTAGCCTGTATCTCACCAAGTAGCCTGTAACACTTTTGGTATAAAACCTGTAAACCGGGCCACCAAGATACATGCTTTGCCTAGTTTGGGGCCCAACGGTACTGCTTAATTAAACAATCTGTATTATTTTGTAACAAACAATCTGTATTATTTTGTATGTACTGAAATTATTTCTGGCAATAAAAAAATATTATTATTTAATTATTATTATTTGCCAAGGGCAGCAAAATTTTTTACAAGTAGGTTAACTAAAAGTCTTCAAAATTGATTTTAATAAATCACGATGTTCTTGAGACCCGCTAAAACCCTGACAAAACCGCTATTTAACGGGCAAGTCTTGTGAAATAAGGCAATCGATGTGTTTTTGTCAACATTTTTGTGCCGTTATACATCATGTGGAAGTTTGAAATTAATGAATACTATAGTACATATCCTGAATTATTATGCTTGGAGAAAAAATAGTTTCAAACGCTTTTCGTTTCTTGAAATTATGAAATAGAATATGGCCAAATTATTTTTAATCCGTAATCTTGACATCAAAATAATTATAGGAAAGGCGCAATTTTATAGATGCTAACTTTGATGCAGATACATTTAAGGCTTAGACCTTTTATTGTACGTTTTGTTTATTCTATTAGCAGATAAGTACGGATAGTTTGATGAAAATTTCTGATAGTGCCTGCTGAAAATCTCTTTTCTGCGTTACGTCTGTTGCTGTTTTATTTTGGTAGGCGCTACAAACCATCGAGAATCTCTGAATCTGACAATCTAACGTCACGAGTCTCGTGGTCGTGTATAGCACGTCACGAGAGGCCGCAAGAGGTGGGCGCGCGGTGGCGGCGGTACCGAGCACCGCGCGCATGCTTCCCGCCCGTTTTGTATTTGACACTTGACACTGGCAAATATTCAAAACGCGATGCCAAAACAAAAAAAAAACTTCTGTCATAATGTAACAGATAATCAATGTAAAATCCGCTTCCGGCAATAGGAATAAACATTCTGTCTCCTTCTTGCTCGTGGCTATAGTAATTTAACTCTCCTTATCTATTTTAGCGTGACGTCAATGTATTCAAATCTAACGTCAGACGTATGTACGTCTGTGTGAGTGGAAAATATCAATGTAGGTGTTCAAGCAGAAGTTCCCACGGTCGAGGACTTGGCCCTTAATGATGTGTCTGTAAGAAGTCGTTTCTGCAATAATGTATCTTACCTGAATAATTGTGATAGACACGGTTTCTGGTTTGATTTCTTCCATTAATTTCTGATCTTCCGACTGCGGTTCTTCAGGCTCTTTTTTGTTTCTGCAATTGACAATATAGTTTGTTCTATATCGATCTTAAAAAGGCGGGAACGCAGAAAAATCGTATGCCACATTAATAAATAAATAATAATAAAATCTATTTTTTTCCAAAACATTTGACACGGACAAATGCATACAGTGCGATGCCAAAAATAAATAGGACAGGCAAAGTCAACTCTATATTGGTATAAGGTGAGCTATAGAGATTATTCACGGCTCAATAATTCCATAGAGCCAAAAAGAGGTTATTACAATGGGCGCATCTCTAAATCGCAAAGGATCATATCGATGGACCATTTACAAAATGTATGGAACAGCTAAAATTAAAAGTTCACATAGATTAGTACAATAACCAACCCCCTTTCGGGACTTCGTATATACGCCGGTGACAATTTAAACTTTAATTTAAACTTTTTTAAAAAAAGGGGAATTCATGTAACATTTGTGTTATTAACTTACTTCCTGCTTCCGGAATGGAACCTGCCACCTTCTCCCCGTATTCTGTTCATTGCGTGCCTATGCCTCGACTCGTGCAGATATTTCTGAAAGCAAACAATGTTTATTTAAAAAACACAAATAATATATTTCATACATAAACATTTTTTACAAAAAAACAAAAATGAGACTCCTTTACACATTATTAACCCCCGACGCGAAAACGACGGGGTGTTATAAGTTTGACGTGTCTCCGTGTGTGTGTGTGTATGTGTGTGTGTGTTTATAGTAGCTCCCGAACGGATGAACCAATTTAGATTTTTTTCGTTTTAAAGGCGATTTAGTCGAGTGTTCTTAGCTATATTTGATAAAAATCGGTCCAAGATGGCCGCCGTCACAAAATGGCGGATTACATATTTTTTCACAACTCCCTCAATATGGGTATCAAATGAAAGGGCTCGACTAGTAGAATACTATACACAATAATACACATGTCACTGGTTTATTTTTAATTTATACTTGTCTCCAAAATTGGAGACCGCAATAAAAAAAGGAGAGCTAGAAAAATTAAAAACTTACCGGTCGTTCTTTAGGTATTTTCCCCTGGTCGTGGAGCTTCGCTCTGGCGGCGCGTCGCTTCAGTATCCGCTTGTACTGGCGCGCGTTCACGTACAGCAAGGGCTCCTCGTCGGAGCCCGCGCCCGACGTGGAGGCGCCCTCTGACGCCGTCGCGCCAGCTGTCGAACTGTTGCCGTTCACCATCTGTCGAATACACAAATACGCAGGCACTGCATTAAAAAATATACACCACTATTTTTTAATTACTAGATTTTTTTTATTGAGTAATACAGACCAAGTAAGACATCGTAAATGTGCAATCAGAATTATTGTTTACTTCATATTAT
Source organism: Biston betularia (assembly GCA_905404145.2). Taxonomy (NCBI): domain Eukaryota; kingdom Metazoa; phylum Arthropoda; class Insecta; order Lepidoptera; family Geometridae; genus Biston; species Biston betularia. The sequence continues at coordinate 8,608,638 of FR989882.1, read as the reverse complement.
CAAAGTTATTCAACATTTTCGGAAATCCTGCCTAAAATTATGGACATAGCACTCATTTACTACGAAAGAATACTATCACCGGACTAGCTGGCGGGAACCAATGGCGGCTTTCACTGAAATGTTGCAAAAACAATTTCTTTCTCTGTCGCACTATCCCGACCGAGGCCTCGCGATCCAGTTGCACAAGCTTGCCACGTGATTAATGAATGAAATCGCAATAGACTAGGTTTAGGTAAATGCCTACGTGTAGAATAATAACCAGGAATCAACTTTTTTTTGAGGATAAGTTTTAAAAGTTTTTATTTCATAGATGGGTTCAATTATAGCAGTAGCTAAATCCATTATTTTTCTTCTAGTAATTACAAAATCGTGGTGTACAGATAGATAAATAGATAGAAACTCTTTATTGTGCACACCAGACAGAAAAAAAGTACAGATAACAAAAAAATCTTATGAGCTTGTGCCACAAGTGGCGGCCTTATCGCTAAGAGAGATCTCTTCCAGGCAACCAACAATAGAAAAATCAGGACAAACATTTATGTATGTTGCAGAAATGTTTTTCCTAAATATTATTCCTGTTGTTATTCTTTATGGAAGTGTATTTACCATGACGATGTTTGGCTGATTCACGATTTGCTGCTGCTGATGCACTGCGTTGACGGTGTTTGCGACACCCGCCACTTGCACCAGATTCCCGTTCAGGTTTATCACTAGAAAATGTACATTAATAAATAATTAGAGCATCAGTCATGTTGGATTTAATCTGACGTTTTAGTCTTCGTTTGGTTTTGGCGGGAACGCGGAATGAGTCGGTCGCCCTTCGCCGTGTCGCCCGGAAAAAATACAATTTTCCAAAACTTGTGTTTTTTCGAGCGTTTATGCATATAAATGGTGGTGTTTTATTCATAAAGTGAGCGTAGGAAAATGATATAAAATGGTGAAACATGACTTTTCGTGTTGCTTCCAAAACTCCATCGAAACTTATAGTAAAGTCGCCACTACTTCACTAAAGCATGACTTGACTGACACGGACTGGACTTCATCAAGACTGGACTTCGACTATATAACTATAGCTACAATGCAACTTATTTAACTTATGAAACATGAAAACATAAAACACGTGACACTGGCAAATGCTCCAAATGCGACGCCTAAATCAATAACTAGTGTCGGGGGTTTATACATTTTAAATAGGTACTTGTTTGATGGTTAGTGTCAACAACCCTGTTATTTGGCTAGCTGAAACTGCGATGGTAGGTGATGGATGTAGGCTACGTAATTCGACGTTCTACTGCTAAAGATAGAATAGAATAGAATAGAATATAACTTTATTATACACCAGAAACACAGATCACAATTAATACAAATAGGAAACAAACAACAAACAAAAAAAAGAAGATATTTTTTTTTTTTTTTTTTTTAAATGTAATGAGACGAACGAGGCGCTCTCCTGATGGTAAGAGATAACGCCTGTCCATGACCATTGCAGCGATACATAGAACTTTAAGTAACAAAACAAAGTCCAGGGCGTCACTGCTTTGGCGCTCATTACTTTGAGACTTTCGATGGTTAGTCTATTGTTTTGTTATATAAAATAATATAACAAAACAATAGAATAAATGATGTATAAGGGCGGTCTTATCGCCTAGAGCGATTTCTTCCAGACAACCTTTGGATGGAAAGAAAAGTAAATAAATATAAGGTTGGTGTACAAAAGAAATAAATAAATAAAGTAACAATACAATAAACGTATATACATAATTATGAGATACTAAATAAACTAAATATATAGATTAGCAGGCTGATAGATAATGTTTATATACTAAAGATAGATACAAAGATATCTACCACCAAGTAAATACTCACCAGCAGGTTGGTGAATTATCTGGTGTTGGTCCAAGGCAGGCTGCGCGTTATTAGTCGGCTGATACAAGAATGTTTGTCCATCTGGAGTTTGGACTAACTGCATTGGCTGCATATTGCTGCCCGCACCTTTTTCAAAAGAGATTTTTTTGTTGAAAATGAGATTCGGTCGGTTCGCATGCCGAAGGGCGTGGTTTCAAACCCCAACAATCAGCTTAAATTGCCGGTGAAGGAAAACATCGTGAGGAAACCATAGCATGGTGGCAGGGTACTTTCTAGTACTCGGATGGCTAGCTACCCCCCTCAAGTTGAAAATCTGCCGCCAAGCATCTAACGGTGTGTTCCGGCAGCCTCACTTGACTTACTTGAAAAAAAACCTGCTTTTTTAGCTAGGTGTTTGACCACAGCTCGTCCGATGTTAGATGACGATGTGGTCGAAGATGGTAAACACACCTAGACTAGAATGGAGCTGGCTCTCATGTGAGGCTGAATAATAAACATAGACAGATAAATCTTCTATATTGTGATATTTTTTTGGTTGACAAGCTAGGTGTTTGACAACAGCTCACCTGATGTTACAATGTAAGTAGAGTAATAGTGCAGGTAATTTGGAATACTGAAATACCTAATTCCTAGTACCTACAAACATCTAAAAAAACACCGGTATCATAGTCTATATACTTGCTACTTAGTCCACGAATACGGCGTGGCTTAAAACACGCCATGTTCAGTTCAGTGTCCAAATGACTTATCCAATGACTAGTCCAAATGACTTGCATTTACTCTATACATGAACCTTATGACCTAGGGCCACAAAGTGTCGGCCTTATCGCTATTAGCTATCGAGTTAAACAGATTAGAGAAAAAACGTACCTTGTAGTCCGGATATAGGAAGAACTTGTAGTTGTTGTATTTGCTGACCACCGGGCGCCGCCACCTGCACCGTGAAATAATTATTACCTGTTCTTTCGTGTTTAGACAATAAAACTTCTAGTATTTTAGTATCTGTGCTCTAGTATACAAAGGGTTATTTAATGGGGTTAAAGGGTTATTAAAATATAAGGGTATTTTATGTTTAGAAGCTAAGCATTTGACCACAGCTCACATGTGTGTGTGTGTCACTGACGGTGTATACTTAGTTGCAGATTTTAAACGATAACTGGTTTTTAGAGAGGTTTTCGGGCCACTAATTAGGCAACAGACAGCTCTGTTGGTTCATTGGTAGTATGTCTGCTCCAAGAGCTGAAAGGTTTGGGTTCGATTCCCGCCGAGGACAAGCATTTTGTGATAAGTACAAACAAATGTTTGTTCTGTGTTTGGGTGTACTGTGTGTATTATAAGTATGTATATACAAAAAAAAAACTATTTAAGTATTCTATCAGTTATGTCTTCCATAGCACAAGCTTTGCTTAGTTTGGGGCCAGATGGCGCTGTGTGTAATGTCCTACGATATTTACTTATTTATTTAAGTTCCAGAATTATGTAATACCTATGTAGGTACATACATATAACAATGAATAAAAATAGTCTTCATTTGTTTCATTTCATAAATCAGTTACTTAAGTATCTGTTGGAGTTTTGGCGGGAACGCGGGAAGAGTCGTGTCGCTCCGTTGTATTTTTTTCCAAAACTAGTGTTTTATTGAGTATTTATGCATAAAAATAGTGGTGTTTTAAATAATTATGTCAATAAATGATTCTATCTAAATAAATGACAGCCCTGTTGGCTCATTGGTAGCATGTCTGCTTCAAGAGCTGTGGGGCGTGGGTTCGATTCCCACCTAGGACAAGCATTTTGTGATATAAAACCAAATGTTTGTTCTGTGTCTGGGTGTACTGTATGTATTATAAGTATGTATTTACAAAAAAAAAAAAAATTTAAGTGTTCTATCAGTTATCTGACTCCCATAGTACAAGCTTTGCTTAGTTTGGGGTCAGATGGCGCTGTGTGGAATGTCCTGCGATATTTATTTATTTATTTATTCTATTCTATTCTTAGCGTTTAGGTATTAGACACATACCTACTAAAGTCTCCGAAATTACAGTTTAATTTGACGTAGTAAGAGATAAGGTAGGTAAGAGGATGTAATTAGAAAGGTACTACTACCTGGATTTGCGGTGACCCAATCTGATTGCATGTCAGGAAAAAAAACAAAATTAAGATTTTTAACAAATTGTCATTTGTCAAATAAGTAGAGAACTAACCAGCAGCAAATTAGGCCAGTTTTTCAACCTTTTTGCATACACGACACGAGGTTGAAAAACTCTGGCGACACCCTTGGGTCAAATTTGAAAACATAGATATCTATTTACCTACGTTAAAATATTGTATTGTAACGGGATTGGATTCTACCCCTTAAGGTGGTTCGATATCCATACAAACAAATTTTTGCCATTTACAAATGGAGCATAATTTTACAGTGAAATCACTAAGACGAAACTGTAGAACATCTGCTGTGGCATTGCAAAGCCACAGAAGTAAGGAACTTCACTAGATTGCATGAAGCAGCTTCCTCACAAACCACATCAAAATCACCGCAACAGACAGACTGCGTTTCGCTATCATGCTTAACTCCATCTCGTCCACTGGAGCTACTATGCCAGCGGCCCAAAGCCTCGCTCCGGTACTTCAAGGAGCTGGGTTGGCTCGGGTAGACGCTGGTAGGGGGAACTGCACAATACACCCCAAGCGGGACGTCAGTGCAGGACTTATCGCCCCCATTCCGAACAAGCGGGTGGAAACTGATTTTTTTCTGGCATTAACCGCGCTCTTAAGGTGGTTCGATCTCCATACATACAAATGTTTGCCATTCATGGACAAATGGAGCATAATTTTACAGTGAAATCACAGCTACTGGCATTTATTTTGGTCTTTATTTGCGGTAAATCACAATTGCTTGAATAAAACAGTAAATTATTAGCATAATCTTATTCGTTTTATTCAAAAATCATAACACATTCATGAATTTAATTTTATGCTAATAATCTAATGTTTTATTCAAGCAATTGTGATTTACCGCAAACAAAGACCAAAATAAACGCTAGTAGCTGTGATTTCACTGTAAAATGATGCTCCGTTTGTCCATAAATGGGAAAAAAATTTTTGTATGGAAATCGAACCACCCTTAAGAGACTACTAGTCTGGTAAAATAAGGCAATCGATGTGTTTTTGTCATTACTTTATCTGACGTTATACATTATGTGGAAGTTTGAAATTAATAAATACTATAATACATATCCTACATTACGACGTGAAGTAAAAAAATAGTTTCAAATGGTTTTCGTTTCTTGAAATTATGAAATGAAACATGGCCAAATTATTTTGAATATATTGAAACCAACCTGCAATGTAGGCCCAGTGGAAGGTATAGTGTGCACCACAATTTGCTGACCATTCGGCCCTTGCAGCATGTGAGGTGTGTTGCCCATCTGCAGAACTTGTAGCTGCTGGCCGTTGATGGTCATCACCTGGGCACCGTCCGACGTCTGGAGCTGGGCGTGCTCCATGGTAGCTTACTAAGCCGGGGAAAATATACGATGCAGTAGTTAGGTTCTAATATAAGTTTTTTGTGTAAGTAATGAGACGAAAGATACGCTCTCCTGATGGTAAGAGATAACGCATGTCCAACGTAACGAACGAAACAAACACGTTACGTACTTAATATAGAACGAATTAATTTTAAATATAGTAGGTACCTAATAGCTCTAATGTAGCGATGATAGCTCAGTGGTTAGCGCGGTCGGTTGGCATGCCGAAGGGCGTGGGTTCAAACCCCAACAATGAGCTTGACCTGCCGGTGAAGGAAAACATTGTGAGGAAACCATAACATGGTGGTAGGGTACTTTCTAGTACTTCTAGTTCTTTAATTTACCTTTGTAAAATTTTATAGAGGCATACGAAACTTCTCTGATAGTAAAAAAACAAAAAAAAACATTTTGTACAAAATTATTTTGACATTTGTTCGGAAAAATATTAGGTTAGATAATTGTTTGTTATTTAATTGTGAGATAGATGTAATTGATTGTTATTGTCGTTTTTATCTCAATAAATAAATATACAATATAGTAAGAGGTAGGTAGGTACGAGATAACGCCTGTCCATGACCTTTGCAGTGGTTCCCAGAACTTTGAGTAACAAAACAAAATCTAGGGGTTCGATGCATTTGTGATCCCCTCCCTAACTTAAAACACGTCATATTAGCATGTCGGTGACGCGAACCCATCATAAGTTTTGCCCCCACTAAAAATCGTTTTCACTTAAATATTAAGTAGGTATACCTATCCTACCTATATAAATTTACTTACAACTCCATGACCAACTAAACGCACTACAGCAACGAAACAGTTTTCGGAGTACGTAAATGTTTTTTCGGAGTTTTCGGTGTTGATTTTTTATAAAGGCGATGGTCATGGACAGGCGTTATCTCTTACCATCAGGAGAGCGTTTCGCACGTCTCAATACTTTTTACATTAAAAAAAAAACCTACATTGAAAAACATATAATTGAGAAACTCCTCCCTTTTTTTGAGTCGGTTTAAAAGACTTCGTTGTGGTAGACTGTACCTAAGTGTCATTGCAATTGTAACCTAATTTCTAACAGTTAAGATTTAAAATCCATTAAAGATAGTTTTTGATGGGAATTTATACAAGATTTAATTTTTCCAAAATTTAGTTAGGTAGACTACACACTACACACACACAAATGTTTAAGTTGATATCTATGCAAATAAAACTTACTTACAATATTATGTTAGCAGGTAAGTACCTACTGCCTACGTAAGTATACAATAACTACCTACCTACTTTATACTTAAATATTGGCATTACAATAAAATTATATTTAAAACATTATAGGTAGGTAATAAAAAATGGTAGGTTATTTAAAAATAATGTAACGTTATCAGCAGGTAACAGGTAGATACAGTAGGCACCGAATACCGATAGATAAGATATTCCGTGTGGTTGGTTGACATAATTATATTAACACCATTAAACTAAATAGGCTTTATATGTGGGATAAGTAGACTATTTTAGATATGAACTACAAAGGGTGAGTGGACGATTTCAACTGTAACAAAGTTAAAACTTAAAACATAAAGGTTCGAAAAATAAAATACACGTCACTAGCGCGAGGTCGTCCCAAGCTACATTTACAAAATGGCTGCTTTTCATGTAATATTGTTAGGGATTTCAAACTACAATCATGCGTAATAATCTAAAGTTTCATTATTATTTTGGGGAATAGCCGGTGCGCCCGTCTCCAAGGAATAATCCGCGAAAATAAATTGTTCACTTACATTGGATCCTCGCTGGAATTTCGATGATTGGTTGACAAAAGATAGACCAATGGTCGAAGTCAATGATCGCGAGAAGGCAGTAGATTGGTTCGGCGCATTACCACTCCCAACGAAGCGCGGCCGGTCGACTATCCAATCGTTCACGTAATTAATGCGTTGTCTATGGTTCCAATTAACCAATCTTGACGAAAGAGACCGAAGATTTGAAATTCTACTACGGGCCGAAAATTATCGTTTATAAATGGTTTTCAATCCTATTTTCATATGTTTTTTTGGGTAAAGGAAGTTCTTAATCGAATATCGACACAACTTTGATATTAATTCTTAAAGAAATGAAATATTTTCGGTTTCTACGATAAGAAACAATATATTTTATAATAGCAACATTGATTAGTCATAGACTCAATATTATAGTTAGTCTGTGAAAAAATGTGTTCGTTATACTACATTTTAAGCATGAACGTTTTGGTCTCTTTCGCAGGCTTCTATTTTGTAATATCTCATCCTTTTCTATGCTATTTGTACAGTTTTTAGTTTTTGTGGCATGAATCAGAGAATTTTTAGTTTATGGTTGCCATTTTGTTTCGCGAAAACGACGCTATCGTATATTCGTATTGATTTCCGTATTTATAAAATTGTGAATGAAAGTAGTTGTTTTACTTTAGAATTTTTGAATAAATCTACGAATGTTGGTATAATTAAGGCAGTCGTAAGATGAATTCCTCAATTACTGACGATTTGACCCGTGAAAACTTAGCATTAGAGACTGCAAAGTGTTTAAGTAGGTTATGTTTCAAAAAAGGAATTTTAAGTTTTATTCTCTTGTTTTGCGTGACAACATTAAGAATAATCTGTGTGTTTTAGGGGAAATATTCGCAAATACCGAAAAAGTGAACGCATTGCAACGAGAGATCGTGGAGATCAATTTGTCCATATCTGCGTACATAGAGGAAAGTCGAAAAAACTTGGAAGAATTACACTTAGAACAAGCTAACAACGCCACTAGTTCTCATCAAGTAGTCCAGATATTATCAGAAAAATGTAAGTTGTCGTCTATTATCTCAGCATCGAAAATCTAGTTTGCAATAGTTGTAATCTAATAAGAAAAAAAACTCATTTCAGAAATGTTACTATGTCTTCACCCACCTCCGTCAATAACAGAAACCACAGAATGACAAAAACTATCCTGGAGGACAATAACAACAAAAGCAAAATCAGTGAACGCCAACAGGCTCGGGCTTTCATTACTTGGTACAAGCGTATGATTGATGATGACCGCAATAATCTTAGCTTGTACTTATCCGACGATGCTATACTCGAATGGTTTGGCCGTACTATTAAGAATAGAAAGAAAGTGACTGCCTTCCTCAAGTATGACATGCAATGTTCCCGCCATGATTTCACTACAGTTGAAAGTATTGAGAAAGTGGAACTAAGAAGTGAAAGGTTTTCAAGGTTTGTTTCCTTTTAAAATAATATTCTGTTTTGATTTAAACCCAAGCTACTATATTCTATTTCAAAAAGGATTTACATAACTTTATATTCAAATCAGTAAAGAAGCTTTTTAGAAGTAATGTTCATCAATGTAATTCCAGTTGCTAAGTTGTACAAGGTAATATATTTATAGATGGAAACTTGTATAGAATAATTATCACATTTAACAAGGTATAATATAAAGCCTTAAGTTTTTAGACTACAATTCTAAGCTATTATGACATAAAACTTACCCCAACTGATAAAGGTACCTTATTATAGATAAATAATCATACTTATTGTTACAGAAAAGACGATTCTGTCTTGGCCAGTCCACTCAATTCGCCAGAAATAGTAAAAAGTGAAAAATCAGGCAAAAGGAAACTTTTTCAAACAAGCAATAGCCCTGAATGGGCTGAGGGGTGCAAGCCACTTGATGACACAGATAAAAAACGAAACAAAAAAGAAAATGAAGTGGATACTCAATGTAGTGGACGTAAAAGGTTACATTCTGATGAAGATACTGGCAAAGGCGATGGAACTCTTGGACGAAAATGCAAACGCAAATGTATACAAGATTCTACTATCACTCCTCCAAACAAAGAAGTAGGTCAAGGCGACTGCTTGCCGTCGACAAGTGGCACTGATTCAGATCGGTCACATGATACTTTGAATGCACAGTTACCAAAACTAGCAGTAGAGTGTAATGGCTACATTGAGTTCACTCGGTCTAGAAATAGTCGGAATGTTGACTCAATGAAATGGGAGAGAAAGTGCAAAATGCAAATAAGCTATTCAGAAGATCCCTTGAATATTGGAGAGTACATTATATGGATGTTAAGGTACACCGATGAGACAAAATGTCGAAGGAACTTGCTTGCTGCATTTGAGGAGGCGGCTAAAGAAGAGTCAAAGAAAATTTAAGGTACTATGTCTTATACATGTTGCATAAGGAAAACAAGACAACCTAGTTCCAAACACATTATTAGAAACCTCAACACTACTATTTCTGTAGTAGTCCACATACACCACCCCCTAGTCATGCCATTGCTTGCCACAGTGGACTGTAGTTGCAATTTGACTGTGACTTAGAGACTTTATAAATCTGTATGTTTCAGAAACATAAACACTTTTGTTGGCATAACTAGAATTTTCAAAATTGCAGTAACTGGGAGTTCAAGTGTGATTGTAAATTTGTAGACTTGGAAAGAAGGAGGAAATCAAAAGTTGCATAGTATAGCTCAGTGGTGAGTGTGGTAAGTCCCTTATCGAAGAGTATGATGGGTTCAAATCTTATCAATGAACTTGAGCAGCCAGTGAAAGAAAACATTGTAAAAAAAACAATAGCATGAAGGTAGGAACTTTCTACTACTCGATGGCTAGTTACCACCCTCAAGTTGAAAATCTGCTGCCAAGGACCTAATAATGTGTTCAGTCAGCCTGAACTGAGAGGCAGTTTCTGTTCCAGGCTATATGTGTTTACCATCTTAACAACACCAACACTGAACATAATTAAAATGAGCTCTGGTAAAACACCTGGCCTAAAGTAATAAAAAAGTAACTTTAGCCTTATTTAAAACATTTTTAAATGAGGCTAAACTAACTTTTCTTTCCTCCTAATTATTTTTATAACCATGTGATAATGAAGATATTTTTTCTATGATATAGAATTTATTTTTATGTAGTTTTATGATTATGACACTGTTTATATTTTGACCAAACTGTACCCTCGTGTATTATGAATTACATCCAAGGCTTGATTTTTTAGTTTGTCTGTTAAAACCTAAACAAGAAATGTAATCATTTTCAACATAAATTGTTTACCATTCAATAAGAAAAGAAAAAACCAAATCTTTTAATGCAAAGATTATCCAAAGCAGTGTTGGCCTAACTTAAACCTTGGTCCGTTAGTGGGCACACATTTCTGCCCTACAATGTAATGGACTTGGAATTGGTATTGTTTGTTTTAAAACTTGATTTCATTGACCTTCATGCATGATCAGATGTCAGAAATTTGATAGTATTTCATACCATTTCAGTTTAATATATTTCTTTGTTATTTAACAGATCATTAAAAAATCTGCCTTAACCTTAGTTATTAGGCAGGTGGTTGGTTTACGTCTAGATTGTGAGGAAACTTGATTAGGTTTATAATTTTTCGAAAACTATAATACTAATCATGTAAGGTTACTTGTAACCTCCAGTTTTTTAATATATATGTACAGATTTACTAGTATTATCATAGTTAGGAAAATATGCAGTTGATATTCTGTTCTGCTTTAAAAAAAATATATTGCTCTTCAAATCTATTTAATATGAAACCAGTGCATTATTGAAGATTTTGTTTTAGCTTAGAAGTATAAAAATAACTATTAGTTTTTAGATAGTATAATAAATGTATAGGTGTTAGTAAGTTTCTCTGGTTCATATTAATATTTTCATCTATTTTTTTTTAAAGTTACTCATTGTTTCTTCTCATTTATCCAACAAAAGGATTAAAAGTTGCTGAACTTACTGAACTTCGATCTCTATTTCCGATTCCACTTTAACCACCGATTTGTTGATTCTCTAGTTTAGTTTATTGTAGGAATTTTAATCTTAGTTATTAGTTTTAGCTTATACACAAACTTAGATTGAACGTAAAAACTATAATATGATCCGCTTAGTTACAACACAAAAATTTATTTAATTTCATTTCTGTATTTTGGAAAAGGAGTACATATTACTTTAAAGGTGCCAAATATTAGCAAAATTCTTATGGAATATTCAAGAAAAAAATTAAATGTTATTTTTTATTTCTAACCAGTTACTCACACAACTTTTTTCGTTCAGAAATGCTATTATCTCGTCTCATGAAAGGTTTTGTGTACGCAGCCATCACAATTGACCTCATTGTTTTCTTTCATACATCTCCATTTAGAAACATCCCCATTACATTCTTCCAATTTTGGACATCTTGACCAGGGGTCACCTTCGTTACTATGGGATTCTCCGTAAGTCACCATCTATGCAATTTGTATCCCCTATATTTCTGCAGCAATTGACTCCAATTACATTTATTAAATCTATTCTTTGTTTTCGTTGTCACTGTTTGTACTACAAATTCCATTTTCAATGTATAAAAGGTACTACTGTTGACTAGTAAATTGATACAAATTTAATGATTCTCCAATGTGCTCAAATTTTTTATTAAAGGTGAAACACACTATTTATTTTTTCTGTGGATTAAAAAAAACTTTTGTTTTATTCACCATTCACGATGATCTATTTGCTTTTAGGTTTACAATGTTTAGTTTCTAGAGGTAAAAATAATATTAGCATTTCAAGTGTCATTTTGAAAATGTAATACTACTTTGATTTATCAAAATCAAAATCAAAATGTGTTTATTTGCTGAGTACAGGGAAAATGTTGGTACATAATAAAACGTCGCTTAAACCATACTCAACCCAGTATTGGGTGTGCAAAAATTGAATAAAATTGTTATTATTAGAATGTCAAATGGTATAAAATAATAATGTCAAGTTTATATAATTAAAAATATGTCATGAGGTTTTTTACAAAAATGTCAGTCAGTGCAATTTAATTAAATGTTAATACTTACTACATATATATTTTTTGCCTTATCATCATATCATATATTCATTACATCATATATTATATACACATTATGATGGGTTTGGTTCCCACCCTGGACCAACATATATGTTTGGTCTGTGTTCCATATGTATTATAAGTAGGTATATATTTGTAACAAATAATATAGGTATTATTGTATCACTGACCTGTTTCCCTTAGTACAAGCTTTGCTTAATTTGGGGTTTTTTTTCTGATGTTTATTTAAATAAGTTTTTAGGGTTTCATGAAGTAAATGCAATACCATTGATTTTCAAAAAATGTTTAGCTAAATGACTTATTTATATGTGTATTTTACTGACATTATATGTACCTACCAAATGTAATCTGCAAATTATGTACTAGTTATGTATTTTGTCTTGTTTTTTCTATTGTAATTTCCCAAAATTATTGTATGTATAATCTGATTAGACAATGGATTGTAAACGAGAATTTCAAGTGTATGTTAATTATTTACTTTAAGTTTTATGTTGTTACTCATTACTTGAGAAGTAATGCTGTGGAAGGTTTTTTTCGTTCTAATTATGCTAGAGATGTATAAGATGAATAAACTTGTTTTTAAATTATTGTTTTTGTATGCTTTTTTCCTTTGGCTTGGAATATTGCCCATCTTACATTAGATATGTGAAATTCTGTATAATTAGTCACGGTGTTTGTAAGATCACACTCATCCGAAAAGGTTCGACCGATTTTTTGTACCTTTATTTGGTAGGTATGAGAATAGGTCGTAAAGTATATTTCATACCGCTATAGGAGATTAATTACTTTCATCCCAAAAAAATTTAGCGGGTAACACCGTGGGACGCAGCTAGAAAATATTTTAAGAATGATATAAGGGTGGAAGTTAGTGACAGCATTTATTTCTTGACGGCAAGGTTTAGGAGCATAACAACCCATAATAATTGACAAGGTCTGAATAAGTAGTTTTGGTGCTACGGTGGAATATGTCGATACAAACACGTATTTAGACTGCCAAAAATATCCTTTCCTTTGACTTTAATAAAAAAAAATAGGGCGCCGCGATTGTTTATAACCAACGCGAAGCCAGGACGGGTTACTTTACAAATATTAGGAGAAAGAGAAGAGTAAGGAGAGTTCAGTAGGTAAACAGTACAATAATAAAAAATATATTTAACGGATCTAAAATTTAATCGTAAAAAGGACAAGTCTTAAACTTTTATAGTAAGTGTTAAATATTACAGTAGTTTTATTGTTTTTTCCCCCCTCAAACATGGTCTATAATGCATCCATAAATTTGAAGAACAGTCATAGTCAAATATGTGTTAGCGTTCAAAGGAACAGCCAAAAGAATCGAAAAAGCTATTAATTTGTTTGGATGGTCAGTCAAGTAAGCTTGCTCCATGCTAATCTATATTTCCATCACACAAGCTCTGCTTAGTTTGGGGCCAGATGGAAATAAAAAAAAACAATAGTATCATTACAAATGACATTGTGCTCACACGGAAACTTATATACAAATAAAATAAAGCTCTTATTTATATGTTCTTTTTAATGCATTACAAGCTATGTGTTGGAATTAAACAGGCTTTCAAGGCTGCCAGAACACATAAAATAAGTTATACCTTTTCGATTCTTTTGTATACCTTGGTAACCATACGCACGTATGTTTTCGTAAGTAGGTATATGAATACGGTCGATATTCGTATGGCATAGATTTATTAGTTTGCGAAAACTTAAGCGTATGTTAAAAAAATAAATATAGCCCGTGACCAACTACGATAACGGCGTCACTCGGTCGTCCTCGTCCTTTTTAAATTAACATATTATGCGCTCATAGCGAATATGATGGTCAATTATGTCAATCCCGTACATTTTTGAATATGTCAATCCCGCATCCCGGGATTGACATGAATGTCAATACCTTACATTTTGAATAAAGCCCCAAGGGCCCTGATGGCCAATATATATTTTACGCTGACTGTACTAGAAAATAACTCCACAACAATAATGATTCTCATTAGTGACATCAGTCTTTATTACATAATATCACAGCACTGCAATCTGGGCTAGTACTTGATCCCAAGATCAGTGCTTGTCACATACATATCGACTACCTACATTAGTATTAATCAAAGATATTCAAAATAATAGATTCGGTTCATCGTTGTAAACTGTCCAAACCAAAAGTAGACTTCGTACTTTAAATATATTTTAGCGACATTAATATAAACCTTATACCGTCAAAACAACATTTAATTTCGTTTGCAATACTTACAGTACCTACTATAAGTTTAGTTAATTTCATACACACAACCATTATAACTGCTTTATTGAAATGTTAATTCATACTGTTATTATTGCAAACGAAATTAGGCGTTTCTATCATGTGCGCGAGGGATTATGTTCGTTTGTAGCTAAAACGTATTTAAAGTATAAAATAAAAACGTCTACAGTTTTTACGTGACTTTTGTACTAGATAGATCTACATCCGTAGTCTTCAACATCTTTGATCGTAGGTATATGTAGAAAATTCATCAAATTCATTCATGGCAATGGTAGCCCGTACACGTTCCGCGCGATCCGCGATCCGCGATCCGCGATCAATGTTCGCGATCCAGATTGATCGTGTACGAAGCGGATTGGCAGCCCGTACACGTTCAATTTGGATCGCGATCATTGATCGCGGATCGCGGATCGCGGATCGCGCGGAACGTGTACGGGCTGCCTATAAGCACGCACAAAAAATTTGTAAAAATACTTTCAATAGGCCCATGACGAAAAGTTATATATATATCTAGAACCAAAATGTTACAAAAACTCTCACTAATATAACTTACGTCATAATTTCGAATAATAACTAAAATATCATACAAGACCAATCCACTATCCACGCCGAATTAAATCTAATGCTACCAACAATAATGCCTACTTTAAACTGTCACACGCTGAAGTTTTCTTCGAGTAGGTTACTCGTACGGTTAACGAGGTACAATTTCAGTTTGATTAGGTGTTATTTAATAGCGTAATAATTTTACAATCACAAGTTGCCATTATTATTGGGCATGGGCATATTAATTTTTTTTTAAAGCGTGTAATAGTCTTGTCTAATTTCTTGTTAACTAAAGGTTTTTGTAAGGTTCAAGGGCCCGATTTGTGAATCATTCGAAATTTCGAATGCGTCTTACCGACCCACTTTTATACCTTTCTAAAGACTGTAGAAATATTTTGTTGCGATGGCGAGATATTTCCAAGGATTCAAAAATTGGGAACTTGAGGTACGCTCGACTTTAATGTAGGCACTAGTCCCATATTATGCATTATAGATTTCATAATGCTTCTATAGTTCATCTACATTCACTAACGGTGGCGGTAGCAAAACAAACTATTTGACTAAATAATATACATTGAGCAGACTAATAATATTTAAGACAATATAGTTAATTATATACTACAATATTCATACATTTATTATAATCAGATCTAGCTACACTGTCTGTGGCACTACTATGGCAAATTTTATTACAACAACTCAACATTATTTTGCTATAGGTAGCACAAAGAAGTTTGAATGTAAACTACAAAACTTACAATACTTGACACTGGCAAATGCTAAAACGCGATGCCAAAACCAAAGAAAAAAAAAACTATACTTGTTTTTTTTCTGTCAATGTCATAAATAAGCTATTGTCAATTGTCCAAATGTCTAGTTTTTCTTTAAAAAATAATAATATGTATGGACATTGGCGGAATTGTGGAGAACCTCCGCAAAGGCCATTCATCAAGAATTGAATTGAATTGAATAATATGTATGAAATAAACTTCAGTCAATTTCATAGAAAATGAGATATCGCAATGCAGCTTCCTTGGATTTCATAGCTACAATTTACATTGTACAATCACATTGTTACAAATTAAAACAAACATACACATCTCCATAACAAAATCTAAAACTATAAAATAAATGCTGAAAGATATGTGATCCCACCTGCAACACAACAACAAAGTTTCATAAAATAAATGCCATGCTATTTCTTATCTAAAAGACACTACACTGTTTTTGTATTATGTATGTAAATTGGATAATTAATTTATCAAGTTAAAATGTAATAAAAAAGAATAGCCTGCCAACAGAAGTGATAAATTTGATAGCTACATATAGATCTATATATTAATATTATTAATAAAAAGATGATGCAAACCCACAAAAATCACTTAACATGGCTAAAGAAGTTTTTACTTCAATTACTAAGTTATAAAAATTAAAATTGCTTGTATTACCACCAAAGACAACATGAATAGACATATGAGTACACACATTATACAATTGTATTTACACAGTATACATAGGATTCCTTATCAGGAAACATTTCATGATTCTTCATGGTTCATTATATAACATCTACTTATAAGTGGTCTTTATCTTGTGATGTTTTTTTATCACTGACAACTGCTAAGTTAAATAAAAGAAAGGTATTTTCTACTTTCTGTTCAATTCCCTTATTTACTTGTGTAGATAGATTTCTTTTTATTACAGGTATAGTAGAAAGGTAGATAAAGTCATCATAAATAAATAATGATAGCTTCGATTTTATTAAGGGTCTGTCCTTAGTTAAATTAGAACACCAGTAAGAAGTTCAATGCCCTATATGGATCAGATCCACACCACTCCCAAGGTCAAATCGCTGTAATAGCTTATCAGAACTTAATTTTGCAACAAAATGCTATGAAAAAGTTTTGTTTATTTACCTCAACAGTTCAACCATATTGCATTTATAATAGCTGTGGTCACAAGTTCACTGGAGAATAGTTGACCAAGTAATGAACATTATACCTCCATATACATATAATTATTATTTTAAATTTTACTATTAAGAAAGAATAGTAAAGTTTACATAAGAAGTTGACGAAACAGAACCAGTAGTAAGAAATATCAGGATGAGTCTCCACAGAAAGTGGGGTAAAATCTACTTTAATGTTGGCACAGTGAACCCCAAAGTGAGTTTTGGCCTTAGGCAGTAAAATGTTGGAGATTGGACTTAAAAAAAATTAGCATTGAATAAAATAATAGTATGTGTAACATCTACACTAATTATAAAGAGGAAAGCTTTTCGTTTGTATTGAATAGGCTCCGAAACTACTGGACCGATCTGAGTAATTCTTCATCATTAGAATGCTACATTATCACTGAGTAACATAGGCTATATTGTTAACCAAGTTTTGTTTACCTGTGCAAAGCAAGGACAGGATGCTAGTCTTTCATATACTTACAAGAATATTATGTTATCCATTTGTCAAAACTGAAAATAAGCATTGAGACTATTTTCCCTTCAGTTGGGCATAATGATATAAGGTTTAGTTAAAGTTACATGTGATGTACATTGGTTCCAGCTGTTATGTTTTTGATATTGTATGACTTGGACCTTCTGGAGCCACATCAATTCTGTAATTAAGAGGGCCCACTTAACCTGTCTGCTATCTTAAAAGGTATACAAAGTGGACAGACAATCTAATGTAGACTCAAGCTGGATGAGAATCTTTCACCAGTCTTTATGAAAATTATTGGGAGAGGCCTATGTCCAATACTGGACTCCCTATGGCTGAGATGATGATGATGATGACTCATCCTGTACTTAATTTTTATTTTACTATAATCCTCTACCTTATGCTCATAAAATACATTTATTCTCACTTCTGGCTATTTATTCTTGTCAACTTTTATACACTAGAATGCATTGAAAGATTACCATTTTAGATTACACCAATGTCCAAAGATCTTAATCAAATTTACTGACGATTCTAACAATATTCGGTAATAATTATTATCACACTATGAATACATCAACACCAATGCATTATTATAAAAAATACATCTACAAAGGTGCATCAAAACTTCCATCATCATTAAATGCATTAACCTCTTCTAATTCTTCCTTTGCATCATTATCTTTTACATCAGTATCTAGCACTGGGTCATTAATTGGATTGTTTACCTTCAAAGATGAACTTAGCTTAGGAGGTTGAGGTGCAGGAGTGACTTTTGGAGATGCCGATGGCACAGGCACACTCTTTGTTGTTAATGCAGACTTTAGTTTCCCTATTTCCTTTTCTAAATCTTCTATCTTCTGCTTTTTCTCAGCTAACTGACTCGTCATCGTATCTTTCTCTAATCGTAATGTTTCCAACATAGCACTCTTACTTACTTGCAGATTTTTCAGTGACTGTAACTCTGTTTTGCAGAAGTCGACGTCAACGCGTGTGTGGTTTATCTGGATCTCGGATTTCATTAATCTGCTCACATGGTCGGTCAAGTTATTTTGCAGTTCCAGTTTTTTCTGTTCTAAGTCAGTGACCTTGCCTAAGTAAGTGTCGCGTTGTTCGAGCACAGTAAGGGATTCTTCCATGCAGGTAGCGGATTGCCGCGTACATTGGTGCATTTGCGTAGCCATTGCCTGTAACTTGGTACGTAATTCCGTTTCTAAGCTCCAACTATTCAGGAGTGAAAGCATCAGCAGTATGGTTACGGCGAAAACAGCATACATGGGCCATCGACGCATGTTCTCTATGCCCATATTCACAAATAGTTCACGAAAAGTTATTAATATATTTTTTTACGGATTACACAGTGAATAAATCGAGTTTTTTTTTCAATTTCAATATTGTTTGAGAAAGCATACGACTGACGTGACGAGTAAGATAAGCATTACAATACGAGCTTGACATGTTGACAAGTTGACAAAAACAATTTTTTTTTTTTTTTATAATTTGCCCTTTCGGGCAGGCTAAAGCTATAGAGCCATACTGCCTTGTCTTAAGTGTTATTTCTGCTGTATCTTAGCTATAGTTATCGTCAAAGTCGTCTTTGTCAAGTCCAGTTCGTGTCAGTTAATTCCAGTCATGCTTTAGTAAAGTAGGGGCAACTTTAATACAAAGCTTCGATGGAGTTTTGGCAGCAACACGAAAACTCATGTTTCACCACATTATATCATTTTCCCACACTCGCGCTTGTAATTCGGCACTTTATGAATAAAACACCACCATTTTTATGCATAAACACTCGACAAAACACTAGTATTGACAAAAACAAAATAAATTGATGTTTTTTTTTTTTCTTTAGCTTTGGCGTCGCATCTTGAGCATTTGCCAGTGTCAAGTGTTTTATATTTGCAAGTTTTATGAGATAAATAAGTTGCCTCGTAGCTATAGTTATAGTCAAAGTCCAGTCTTGGGCAAGTCTAGTCCGTGTTAGTCAAGTCCAGTCATGCTTTAGTAAAGTAGTGGCGACTTTACTATATAGCTTCGATGGAGTTTTGGAAACAACACGAAAAGTCATGTTTCACCGCATGATATCATTTTCCCACACTCGCGCTTGTGATCCGGCACTTTATGAATAAAACACCACCATTTTTATGCATAAATACTCGATAAAACACTAATTTTGGAAAAAAATACAACAGGGCGACACGGCTCTTTCCGCGTTCCCGCCAAAACTCTAAATTGATGTTAAGACATTGTAATATTGACAGTGACAGCTGACAGCGTCAAAAAACCAATGACAAAAGAGTACAATCAACGACAAGTAAAGTTAAAAAAAAGGCCTTGTCTGGTTCTTGTCTACCGTGACGCTGCCGGAAGAATCTTCAAGAAATCGGTTTATGTGTTTTCTGAGACAGCTAGAAACTAATAAACTTTCCAGATTATACAATCAACATCGCCATTTAAAACAATGTAAAAACATAAAAAAAGAAGGTCTGCATTCAACTTCGAATGGTTACAGCACACAAATGGTGGGAAAGCAAACCAAGTACGGTCATTGTTGAACTCGAGTACGTCAGATAGAATAAGGCGATATGTGGGACCGACTTCAGAAAAAATGGCAAGAATTTTGAAAATACACTATATTAATTAAATTAATTAAAAAAAAAATACACTATAGTAACTTTTTAGCTCAGTCTTTTAGACTAGTCACAATATGCGTCAACTATGCAATTGAAAGGATACCATTTAAGCGATGGAAAAAAATCATAAGTTAAAATGCGGCGGATGCAATGGTGTTAACATACCCTTGGCTTTTTACAATCAGGGTAGTCAGGATTTAACCCATTCATAAAAATCCTGATATATTTCGTCATTACATAGGTTATACTCTCAGATTAACATTTCTAACTTTCTAAAGTATTTAATGTAATTAATTAATGATCTGTGTTAGAATGCCGATACACTTTTCAATATCTACCAGAGGTGATTAGTAAAATATAGTAGAAATTATTTTTCTAACAATGGCCAGTTATTGGTCACGTGACCAAGTTCTATGAACCATAGACAGCTATCCTTCATCGACTTCTTTGGTTTATAGCCACGAGGTTTTTAGGAAATAATTCAATTTTTAGTGAATTATTAGGAAGC
The DNA here is from genome assembly GCA_905404145.2 of Biston betularia. Taxonomy (NCBI): domain Eukaryota; kingdom Metazoa; phylum Arthropoda; class Insecta; order Lepidoptera; family Geometridae; genus Biston; species Biston betularia. The sequence goes on along the minus strand of FR989882.1, from coordinate 8,588,008 downwards.
TAATTCACTTTATTGGAACAAAATGCCACCCAGCAATCCTTTGCCACCGAAAGAGAATGCACTTTTTAAAAGAATTCTGGTATGTACGGTTGTAAACACGATTTGATTTTGGATCGCTTGTCATTCTCGGCGAATTATCTTGAATTTATGAAAGAATGATCTCGGAGCCGACAATATTACAATGTTATTATGTAGTTAAGAGTCTACTGCTATCGTTAATCCATATTATCAACACAGTTTATGTAAATTAAAATATGATCTAAGCTTCAAGAGTTCTCCTAAATTTTTGCCCTAGGAGCGCTGAATCTAATAATAAATAGAGGTTACATTCGTAATAATAATTAGTTCTTTATTTTCCAGCGTTGCTACGAACATAAACAATACAAAAACGGGTTGAAATTTGCGAAGCAGATTCTGTCTAATCCAAAATTTGCAGAACATGGAGGTAAGAATGTCTTGTAAAGAATATAAACACTGCAGTTGCTTATACAGCCTAATGTTAGCTAAGAAATTACTATATATAAATAGAAATAAAGATTTTCATATTGTTAGAACCTACTTGCTCTAGACACAATAGTGAAACTTAGAAAATATACTGATGTTAAGGTATAGTATAATGAGTTTATATAAATAAATAAATATCGTAGGACATTACACACAGCGCCATCTGACCCCAAACTAAGCAAAGCTTGTACTATGGGAACCAGATAACTGATAAAATACTTAAATACTTTTTTTTTTGTAAATACATACTTATAATACATACAGTACACCCAGACACAGAACAAACATTTGTTTTATATCACAAAATGCTTGTCCTGGGTGGGAATCGAACCCACAGTAAAAAAAACAGTATAAAAATAGTTTGATGATTCTAACTACATGACTAAGTCTGTATCGTAATCTGGTGCCTTGCAGACCAGCATAGATGAGTTCTTGCAGAAACAAATGTAGATTATGCTGCTTTTTTGGGCTACTGCCCCTTGAACTGAGGGTAATTTTGTATTAAACAGAGAGGGTATTAAATCTTTCGTAGTATTTAAACTATTTGTTTTTAAAGTAAAGTTGAAATGTGACAGAGGTAACATTTGGGAAGAGACTATTGTCAAGAATAGCATAATAAACATATCTAAATAGTTTCTGTGTTGAAGGCTAGATAAGTTAAAGAATCCAGTAAAAGAAAACTTTTCCAACGAATAAAAATAAGTTAAATTACATTCATATCATTATTATTTTATTATTACATCAGAAATCTTTCTGAAGTAATAATTTCAGACCAAAGCTGTTAGAGCTAAAGTGTACCCCTAACAAATACATCCTTAGTGATCTGAAGCTAAACACTGTGAAACAGGAAATTGCTGTCCATAGCCAAAGTTACCAACGGAAATTCGCATCTCATGTTAATGCACTAGCTACAAAGTTAACAGGTTCCCGAAGTACACATTACACAAGACTAAGGAGGAACAGTATTCCGAGCCTTATTAAACGATTTGCCAAAGATTCATGAGAGGGATGTCAATGGACAACTCCTCACTGCCGTAAAACACAAAAATATGCAGAAGATTCAGACAGAGAAACAGCTAAATGTCTCCGACAGATTGCTGTGTTGAGCGGGATATAAAAAAATAAAAAAAATTGAACAGAAATTTGATCATGTAAACTGTATCTAGTAAGACTAATGTGTTAATAATTTTGTCCTTTACACATTTCAGAAACTCTGGCTATGAAAGGATTGACATTAAATTGTTTGGGTCGCAAAGATGAAGCATATGAGTATGTACGTCGAGGGCTGCGCAATGACCTCAAATCTCCTGTCTGCTGGCATGTGTACGGTCTCCTCCAGCGTTCTGATAAAAAGTATGATGAAGCAATAAAATGTTATCGAAATGCTCTCAAATGGGAGAAAGAAAATATACAGATCCTACGGGATCTTTCATTGCTACAAATTCAGATGAGGGATTTGGAAGGCTATAAAGTAAGTAAAAATTATCAACTCACTTGTAAATATCATGTACATGTATCTTAGGGTCCTTATAATGTACGTATGTATTATAAGTATGTATTTACAAAAAAAAAAAGTATTTAAGTATTCTATCAGTTATCTGTCTTCCATAGCACAAGCTCTGCTTAGTTTGGGGTCAGATGGTGCTGTGCGTAATGATATTTATTTATTTATTTATTTATTAGGAGTAAAATTGCCAGTAGCATTAAATTACAAACATAATTATAATAGTTGTATGTATAAGTTTTAAAAATTATTGTGTTTATGTTAACAATAGATTTAACATACAAGATAACCTTTTTATTGGTGTTATTAGATTTGATATCAAGTTGAGTCCATTGTAGTTTATTCTTATGATAATTTGATGTTAGTTTATCTTAATTTTAACCTGAAGTAGAAAGTGCGGGATATGATTTTTGACTTTAAAAGACAAGACTGATAGAGTAACCTTAGTTTGCTACAGGAGCAATGTAATAATAATATTTTGTTATCATTTTTTATTAACTTTTGTTGAAACAATTAACATTCTTTTGAATACTATTTAACACATTCAGACTTTGCGTGTATAACATTATTATTTATTATTTAGCCCATTTTGTCCCACTGCTGGGCAAAGGCCTCCCTCCCCCCTTCAACAATTTTTTTTTTGTATAACATAGACACGCAAAATCTGAATGTGTTATGTGTTGTGTCTCTTAGTTTTTCTAAAATATGCAACATATTTTGATGGGATTGTCACTATTGTTTAGATAATTTGTGACATCATAAAGCATTGGATTATAGAATACTATGAATGGGCTTAATGAAGAGGCAAAAATAATAAGTGATAGGAAAATCCTGGCTGCTTGCTGTAGCTACTATGCCAGTGGCCAAGAGCTTCCCTTTTATAATTCAAGGAGCTGGGTTTTCTCAGGTAGACACTGGTAAGGGGAAATAAATAAATAAAAATAAATAAATAAATATCGTAGGACTATACACACAGCACCATCTGACCCCAAACTAAGCAGAGCTTGTGTGATGGGAGTCAGATAACTGATAGAATACTTAAATACTTTTTTTTGTAAATACATACTTATAATACATACAGAACACCCAGACACAGAACAAACATTTTGTTTATTCACAAAATGTTTGCCCTGAGTGGGAATCGAACCCACGCCCTACAGCTCTCAAGGCAGATATACTACCAATGAGCCAACGGGGCTGTCAAAAACACCCCAAAAACACAAAGCACACAAAACACCCCAAGTGGGGACATTATTAATGCAGGACTTATTGTCCCCACTTTTGAATAAGACTTGTATTCATATATTTATATATTATTTCAGGACACGCGGTACCAACTGTTCATGCTAAGACCGACACAACGAGCTTCATGGATCGGTTTCGCCATGAGTTACCACCTCCTCGGAGACTATGAAATGGCAAACAGCATCCTGGATGCCTTCCGTACAAATCAAATGAAAGGTCCTTATGACTATGAGCATTCTGAACTGCTTCTCTATCAGAATATGGTGTTAGCAGAATCGGGCCAGTACGAGAGAGCCCTGCATCATCTACTAAAGTTCCAAAGTCAGATACTCGATAAGCTATCGATTAAAGAGACCTCTGGGGAATATTATTTGAAATTGAAGCGGTAAGATTTAGTTTGTTTGTTTTGCAAAGTATCAGAAAATAATCAGACAATACATTTTGCAAAAGCTATAGGAAAGCAAGTGTCAATATATAGTGAGCTTATTCCTTTAGGGTGTAGGCTTAATACAGAACAGACTGAAATTTCTTGACATTCAAGCTGAGCAGTTGCCAGTTACCAGGTCCCAGAAACTCGTATGATGCTTGAACCAGCACTTGTGAAGGCTGTCATTACTAATCTTGTCGAGCATACAGATGATTATAACAATAATCTAATAGACTAACGGATTGAATAGGCAGATTTTAATATAATGTTAATGTCTTTTAAATAAATTAATGTTAAATTTTTCTTTGATACCAGGTTCAGAGAAGCAGAGAGGGTATACGAGGAGTTATTAAAGAGAAACCCAGAAAATGTAATGTATTATGAGAAGTTAATAGAAGCTAAACAAATCACAGATCCGGATGAAAAAGTGGCTTTCTATGATGTATATAAGTAAGTAAACGATACATAGATTCATTGTTGATATTTCAAATGAAAAAATCGTTAGGTACTTGTCCATTTTCTAAGTGTGCATGACGCGATCGTTTTTAAACTGTGAGAATATATCTACACTATAGTAGCGATAATCTTTGTAGCGATGATAGCTCAGTGGTGAGCGCGGTAGGTTCGCATGCCGAAGGGCGTGGGTTCAAACCCCAACAATGAGCTTGGGCTGCCCGTGAAGGCAAACATCGTGAGGAAACCATAGCATGGTGGTAGGGTACTTTCTAGTACTCGGCTGGCTAGCTACCACCCTCAAGTTGAAAATCTGCCGCCAAGCATCTAACGGTGTGTTCCGGCAGCCTCATTTGAGAGCCAGTTCCATTCCAGGCTAAGTGTGCTTTACCATCTTCGACCACACCTTCACTTAACATCAGGTGAGCTGTGGTCAAACACCTAGCCTGTCAACCAAAAAAAAAAAAACTATTTATAAAGAGGAAAGATTTGATTTTTTGTATTGAATTGGCTCTGAAACTACTGGACCGATCTGAATAATTGTTTCATCATTAGAATGCTACATTATCACTGAGTAACATACAAGGTTATTTAGAGGTGAGATTATTTTTTAAATCGAATGAAATTAGGGATCCCTACGAAAACTCTAATAACCTGAGTTGTGAAAAATTTAAGCACAAAACTACTTATATCGCATGCGCTGAGAAAACTATTGGTGATAGAACAAAAAATGTACTACACATGTATGCTTATGTATACTTATTAGAGAACACGTCATTTTCTACAAAAAATATTTCCGGTTCTGTATGTCCAACTATTGTAGTTTTTTTACATCTACATCTACACTAATTATACAGAAGAAAGATTACATTTTTTAATAGTGTGTTTGTTTGTATTGAATAGGCACCGAAACTACTGGACCGATTTGAATAATTATCATCATTAGAATGTTACACTGAGTAACATAGGCTATATTGTTAATCGAGTTTTGTTTACACGTGCGATGCCGGGACGGGCCGCTAGTTCTTTGTAAACTATACACGCTTTCAGCTAGGGATTTTACGTGGGTTACAGAATTAGCCTATGATTTTATTACTTACTAGTGGATAGCTCGCGGTTTCACATGCGTAGTTCCCGTTCCCGTGGGAATACAGGGATAAAAAGTAGCTTATGTCACCCGGAGATAGTGTAGATTCCCAACGTTGAAAGAATTTTTGAAATCGGTCCTGTAGTTTCGGAGCCTATTCAATACAAGCAAACAATCAAATCTTTCCTCTTTATAATAGACTAGCAGCTCGCCCTGGCTGCGCACGGGAAAACAAAACTCGATTAACGATATAAATATAGCCAATGTTACTCAGTGATAATGTAGCATTCTAATTATGAAAGAATTATTCAGATCTGTCAATAAAATCAAATCAAATCTTTCCTCTTTATAATAGTACTAGCGGACACCTCGCGGTTTTACCCACGTAGTTCGCGTTCCCGGATTAAAATAGCCTATGTCACCCGGAGACAGTGTAGCTATCCAACAGTGAAATGTTTTTTTAAATTAGTCTAGTAGTTTATTCGTTACAAACATACAAAAATACAAATCTTTTCCCTTTATAATATTCGTATAGAGTATAGATAAACTATGACTTTGTGAGCGTTGCGATAGGTTTTCAAGACAGTGTAAAACATTTTCAGAAAAGAGTTCCCCAAAGCGATAGCGCCGCGGCGGCTGCAGCTGACGGTGGCGCAGGCGCCGCCAGTGTTCCAGCGACTGGTCGACGACTATCTCAGGCACGGCCTGCATAAAGGCATCCCACCGCTCTTTGTTGATCTCAGGTGAGAGTTTACTGACATTATGACTAATATTGGTCAAAGATATCTCCATTATAAGTTACCTTAAAAACGCATATTTAGAGATAAGCACCCTCATTTCAGGACATAACAATACTTATTTTTATTTTATTTATTGAGACTTCACATTAGCAACTACTTACATTAATTAATACAACAAATTATATTCTAAACTGTAGTTAAATATGTTGATTGATTGATTTACTATTTTTTGTAAACACCAAAATGTATACAATTCAGAAGAAAAAGAAAGCTTTGCTTTTTGAATACAAAAAAAAAAAAAAATACAAATACAAAAATATTTATTTAACAGAAAATATGTGTACAAAGATCGTAATATCTTACAATAGTCCCCGCACTAGGGCTAGCCTGTATCGCGGGAGGCTGAAACCGATTAAATATATTAAATTTAATGGAGAACTTGTACTATTTTTTAACTATATAATTTGACACTAATAAATTAATAAGCAAGGCGGAAGGAAGGAAGCGTAACATGCAATTCAATTCGAAATTATTAAAATAAAATATTAAAAACTAGCTGCGCCCTGCGGTGTTACCCGCTACAGCCTATGTGTTAATCCAGGGTCTCGGCTACCGCCATACCAAATTTCATCCAAATCCTTTCAGTAGTTTTTGCATGAAAGAGTTACAATCGTCCATCCATACATCCAAACTTTTAAATTTATAATATTAGTGGGATTAGCTTATTATTGGTACAAAAAAATGTATTTGGTATAACTAGATATATAGGGCGTTTCTCTAGACGACGGACATATTTCAAGGGTGTGTTCAGAAAGCGATACTGGACTCAAATACGTCATGAAAACAATACCTTACAATTGGATCAAATTGTCCCGCAAACTAATGTAATCAGACACATAACAAATCCTAGTAGGTATAAACAAATCCGGGCGCGAGCTATCTGTGCCTACACGTCGCGCGGCGCGGGCGCAAAGCTGCGGCGGCGTCTGAGGGGTCACGGGCGGGGAAGCGTGCGATTCTCGGGAAATATGTCCGTCGTCTAAAGAAACAGGCTGTATAATAGTAGAAATCAATCAGTTTGGTCATACTTACAAAAAACACCTGAAACATGTTAATGAAACTCAAAACTTTTATAAAATTATTTTCTTTAATTCCAGGTCATTGTACACAGACCAAACCAAAGCAGAGACAATAGAGAAACTCATTCTCCAATACGTAGACAGCCTCACGGAGTCTTGCACGTTCTCTGCCGAGGCGGGCGAGGTGAAACAACCCGCGAGTGCTTTGCTATGGGCGTACTACTTCGCAGCGCAACACTTTGATTTCAAAAAGGAAACTGAGAAAGCACTGCGCTACATCGATGCGGCGATAGAACATACGCCGACGTTAATAGAATTATTTATTGTAAAAGGACGGATATATAAGGTATGATACTCAATTTCTATCATCTAAAATTTTTATTCTGTTCTGTTCTGTTCTATTCTATTCCATTCCATGCCATGCCATGCCATTTTATTCCATTTATGTCTGTAGTTTTTTTAAAATGTAAAAAGTAGTGACACTCTCCTGATGGCATTCCATTCCATTCCATTCCATGCCATGCCATTCCATTCCATTTATATACGTATTTTTTTTTAATGTTAAAAGTTGTGAGACTAACGAGACACTCCTGATGGTAAGAGATAATGCATGTCCATGACCATTGCAGCGATACACAGAACTTTGAGTAGCAAAACAAAGTCCGGGGCATCGCTGTTTTGGCGCTCATTACTTTGAGACTTTGGATGGTTAGTTTCAACAGCCCAGTAATTTCGCTAGCTGCAGTACCCTTCAATCTGGAACACTGTAATGTTTATACACTACTGCTTGGCGGCAGAATATCTGGTACTACGGAAAGTCGGTATTTTTAAATTTGTTAATCCCACTAATATTATAAATGTGAAAGTTTGGATGGATGGATGGATGTTTGTTACACTTTCACGCAAAAACTACTGAACGGATTTGGATGATACATATTTTGTATTTTTTTTTTATAGTTGTCATTCTAGGTGTTTGACCGCAGCTCACTTGATGTGTGGTCGAAGATGGTAAATCATACCTAGCCTGGAATGGAACTGTCTCTCAAGTGAGGCTGCCGGAACACACCGTTAGGTGCTTGGCGGCAGATTTTCAACTCTCGTGTGGTAGCTAGCCAGCCGAGTACTAGAAAGTACCCTATTCCTCACGATGTTTTCCTTCACCGGCAGCTCAAGCACATTCTTGGGGTTTGAACCCACGCCCTTCGGCATGCAAACTGACCGCACTAACCACTGAGCTATCATCGCTACAAATATTTACCAATGATTTACCATTTTTTGACTTATGGTTTACTAAAAAAGATTATATTAGATTGTTTTTTTATTTTTTTATTTAGTTAATAAGGTTTTTTGTTCTCTGTACTCTTTTCTATTTATGATGTGCACAATAAAGAGTTATATCTATCTATCTATCTATCTAATTGTGTGTACAATTCCAGCACGCCGGTGATCCGGTATCGGCGTACCAGTGGTTGGAGGAGGCGCAAGCAATGGACACAGCAGACCGATATGTGAACAGCAAGTGCGCTCGGTATATGCTCCGAGCGGGACACGTGAAGCGGGCCGAGGAAATGTGCGCCAAGTTCACCAGAGAAGGTCAGTGAAAAACTATACACCCGCTTACTTGACAGCCCTGTTGGCTCATTGGTAGCATATCTTTTTTTTCTTAGCAGGAGGTCGTCTAGGTAGGTACCACCGCAGTACCAGTTATTCTGCCGCTAAGCAGTAGTGTGTAAACATTTTTGTGTTCCGGTTCGAAGGGTACTGCAGCTAGCGCAATTATTGGGCTGTTAAGACCAACCATCGAAAGTCTCAAAGTAATGAGCGCCAAAGCAGCGCTGCCCTGGACTTTGTTTTGTTACTCAAAGTTCTGTGTATCGCTGTAATGGTCATGGACAGGCGTTATCTCTTACCATCAGGTGAGCGTCTCGTTCGTTTCATCACTTCTTACATAAAAAATCTGCCTTAAGAGCTGAAGGGCGAGGGTTTTTTTTTTAACAATTATACGCTCCACAGACACTGGGGTCTGTGACCTTTGTCAACTTTAGTTACATTTTTTTTTTTAGAATTTTATTTTACAAAAAGAGGAAAGTTACGTTAGTCATGGAGGCGTGAAGGAAGGAAGGAAGGGCGTGGGTTCGATTCCCACTCAGGACTAACATTTGTGTGACTAACATCGATGTTTGTTCTGTGTCTGGGTGTACTGTATGTATTTACAAAAAAAAAGTATTTAAGTATTCTATCAGTTATCTGTCTTCCATAGCACAAGTTCTGCTTAGTTTGGGGTCAGATGGCGCTGTGTGTAATGTCCTGTGATATTTATTTATGATACTGTCATTTCAAAGTTGTCTTTATGTTAATCTGTATCTTTTTATTTGTGTGTGTTGTTTGTAATTATCTGTTGTTGTGTTTAATGTTTTGTAGGGGAAAAAATAAAGGTTTATCTTTCTTTTTTTATATACTTTATTAAAGAATCGTTTTGGACTTTTGGCGGGAACGCGGAAATAGTCGTGTCGTCACGTTGTATTTTTTTTCCAAAACTAGTGTTTTGTCGAGTGTTTATGCATAAAAATGGTGGTGTTTTATTCATAAAGTGCCGAATCACAACCGCGAGTGTGGCAAAATGATATGTGTTGAAACATGACTTTTCGTGTTGCTTCCAAAACTCCAACAATACAAACGGCCTAATTATAAAGCCTACACTTATTGTAAAGAGGAAAGATTAGATTTTTTGTTTGTTTGTAAAGCCTTTTCAAGCTCCGAAACTACTGGACCGATCTGAATAATTCTTTCATCATTAGAATGCTACATTATCACTGAGTGACATAGGCTATTTATTGTTAATCGAGTTTTGTTTTCCCGTGCGCAGCCGGGGCGAGCTGCTAGTCTATTATAAAGAGGAAAGATTTGATTGTTTGTTTGCGTTGAATAGGCTCCGAAACTATTGGACCGATTTCAAACATTCTTTCACCGTTGGGAAGCTACACTATCCCCGGGTGACATAGGCTACTTTTTATCCCTGTATTCCCACGGGAACGGGAACTACGCAGGTGAAACCGCGAGGCGTCCGCTAGTAGTTAATAAAGGCATTTGAGTATTAGAAAAAAAAAACGAATTAACATTGTTTTTTTTCTAGGAGTCCCAGCAACTGAAAATCTGAACGAGATGCAGTGCATGTGGTTCCAGACGGAAGCGGCCGCTACCTACCAGCGCGCACAGCAGTGGGGCGAATCCTTGAAAAAGGCACACGAAGTTGACAGGGTGAGTGTGCGACTTGCTTCTCAAGCTACGTTTATACATAGACAACAATACTTAATTTGTAATATAAAACAGATTTCAATACAATTACCAATACATACGAGTTTTGGCGGGAACGCGGGAAGAGTCGTGTCGCTCCGTTGTATTTTTTCCAAAACTAGTGTTTTGTCGAGTGTTTATGCATAAAAATGGTGGTGTTTTATTCATAAAGTGCCGAATCACACGCGCGAGTGTGGGAAAATGATATAATGTGGTGAAACATGAGTTTTCGTGTTGCTTCCAAAACTCCATCGAAGCTTTGTAGTAAAGTTGCCACTACTTTACTAAAGCATGACTGGAATTAACTGACACGAACTGGACTTGACAAAGACGACTTTGACGACGATAATTATAGCTAAGATACAGCAGAAATAACACTTAAGACAAGGCAGTATGGCTCTATAGCTTTAGCCTGCCCGAAGGGGCAAATTAATTAAAATAAAAAAAAAAACCAATACATACAAAAAGAAAAAAACAAACGTAAAAAAACCTTCATATTATATAAATTGAACATAAAAAAACAGAAGGAAGAAATACATTTTATGTCACACACCGGCCTCGTCACAATTTTCAATTCAATTCAATTTTTTTAAATTGAATTGAAAATACATTTTTTTTTAATTGGATTGAAAATTTATGAGCGTTCGTAGCCTTTCACTTAAGTTCTGTAATTTTTAATACAGGGTTGTAAGCTTTGGATGTGTGCTGAAAGTGGGCTATTACTACGGCAACTTTTAATATAAGATTGTGAAATGTGCCCTAAGTAATGTGCCCTAGTGCCAGAACTTGGTGGTAGATCTTCTTAGCAGGACGTCGTCTAGGCAGGTACCACCGTAGTACCAGATATTCTGCCGCCAAGCGGTAGGGTGTAAATATTACCGTTTGAAGGTTACTGCAGCTAGCGAAATTACTGGGCTGTTGAGACTGACCATTGAAAGTCTCGAAAGTAATGAGCGCCAAAGCAGGACTTAGCTTTACTACTCGAAGTTCTGTGTATCGCTGTAATGGTCATGAACATGCGTTATATTTTACCATCAGGAGTGCGTATCGTTCGTCTCATTACTTTTGCAAAAAAATCAAACAATGTGACATTCGAATGCATCTGAAATGACTAGACGGTTGACGGGCGATTTAATTTAGATTTCATGGTAGTAGGGTACTTTCTAGTACTCGGCTGGTTAGCTATCACCCTTAATCTACCTACTGTTTTATTCAAAAATCATAAATTAAATCACTCATAAATTTGATTTTATGCTAATAATCTGCTGTTTTATTCAAAAAATTGTAAATTACCGCAAATAAATGCCAGTAGCTGTGATTTCACTGTAAAATTATGCTCCATTTGTCCATAAATAGCAACAATTTTTTTGTATGGAAATCGAACCACCTTAAGTTGAAAATCTGCCGCCAAGCATCTAGTTTCATTCCAGGCTAGGTGTGCTTTACCATCCCCGACCACACCTTCACTTAACATCAGATGAGCTGTGGTCAAACACTTAGCCTGTCAACCATAAAATAAAACCTATGTTCAAATTTGTTCCCACTCCACAGCACTTCGCCGAAATAATGGAAGATCAGTTTGACTTCCATTCGTACTGTATGCGCAAGATGACTCTTCGCTCGTACGTGGGTCTGCTCCGGCTAGAAGACGTGCTGCGTTCTCACCCGTTCTACTTCCGCTGCGCCGCCGTCGCGATACAAGTGTACCTGAGGCTCTACACGCATCCGTTGCAGGACGCGCCGCAGACGCAAGAACCCGACACAGGTGCGTGCCATAGTTAAGAAAAACACTTTAATTAATTAAAAAAGCGTTTGGCCACACTAATTGATCGAATGATTGATTGATTGATCAGGACAAACATTTTATGTATCAATAAATGTTTGTTCTGTGTCTGGGTGTTCTGTATGTATTATAAGTATGCATATACAAAAAAAAAGTATTTATATATTCTATCAGTTATCTGAGTTCCATCACACAAGCTCTGTTTAGTTTATGGTCAGATGGCGCTGTGTGTAATGTCCTACGATATTTATAATTATTTATTGATATCAATTATTCAATCGATCAATCACGATTGAATAATTGATTGATATCGATCGATAGACTCTAACTCTCTCTCTCTCTCTTGATTAACTCTTTATTGTACAGACTAAAAATAATACAGTAGGTACAGAAGAAATAAACTTAGTTAATAGGTAACAACAACTGGCGACTTTCGCTAAAAACCCCAGTGACTGCCCCCCCCCACGTAATACACGAAACTACAATAATACTCAGATATATTTCCAACTAGCTGTTACCCGCTTCATGTTTTCGGGATAAAAAGTAGCCTATGTGTTAATCTAGGGTTTCGGCTACCTCCATACCAAATTTCATTCATATCCGTTCAGTAGTTCTTGCGTGTAGGAGTAACAAACATACAAACTTTCGCATTTATAATGTTAGTAAGAAGTAGGATTATTTAGACAGCCTTTGCTAGCTCATTGGTAGTATACCTACTTAAAAAGCTGTCGCGTGGGTTCGAATCCCACCGAGGAAAAACATTTTGTGGTATAAACCAATGTTTGTTCTGTGTCTGGGTGTTCTGTATGAATTATAAGTATGTATTTACAAAAAAAAGTATCTATGTATTCTATCAGTTATCTGACTTCAATCACACAAGCTTTTCTTAGTTTGGGATCAGATGGCGCCATGTGATATGTCCTACGATATTTGTTTATCCATTTATTATCTACTTATCTTATCAAAAATATCTCTAATCACTCAAAATATCATTCCATATTCAATCAAAACTAGATTTTTAAATGGGTTCCGTACCCAAAGAGTAAAACGGGACCGTATTACTAAGACTCCGCTGTCCGTCTGTCCGTCTGTCACCAGGCTGTATCTCATGAACCGTGATAGTTAGACAGTTGAAATTTTCATAGATGATGTATTTCTGTTGCCGCTATAACAACAAATACTAAAAAACAATATAATGAATAGGCGTGCTCTGATACGATACATATTTGATGAAGTCTTCAAGTAAAGGGATGCCCTTAAAATTTACGTAAACAAGACCTCCGGGCGCCTCAAATTTGCCAAACACAGCCTAACAGTCTCAGTCTATAAAAATAACTTTAAAAATAAAATAATAATCATGACATCGCTACTTCAGCCCTCAATACATGAAGGGCAATCTCATTTACTAAGAGACTTGTAGTAGGTTTTTTGGTTACATTAAATCATTCACAGCTGTGTTCGTAATAATCAGACAAACCTAAAAACTAGCTCCACTAGCTCTTGCTAGATAACCGTTTCAGCTTTCTATTTTACTATCAAGGTTGAATCGTGATTGATTAATTTATTTCTGCTATGAACTAACTTGATTTCTACAATGCAGGATCTATTATTTTTCGTTCGTAATTATAAGAATTTAATGTTACGTTATATCCTAAACATTTTCATAAACATGACTTGTAAAATGACAACTTTATTGTCGTCAACAATTTCGGTTATGGTGTTTTGCGTTTTTGTCATTATGAGACAAAATGTAATAATATTCAGATAACTGTTACTTAACTTTTCGCTTGGTTGGAGGTTAACAAACTCTCTGAGTAATTGCTCTTACCAATTAACTTCGCCTGTCACTGGGCATGGCTAAATTACTGGTAATTTAAATTTTTTATGACTCCTACGCAAGTTTTGACATTAATGGGTTATAATACATAGGTATAATAAAAATGCAAGGGTTTAATAAACATTTTCCATTGTTTTTATTTTTTTTAAATTCTTTGTTTTACAAAATACAATACAAAATCACAATGATTTGTTTTAAATAACAATTTACAATAACAATTGTAACCGACGTTATACTTGTTTTCTATAACAAGGTCACAATTTCCACACACGTTATATCACATCATTCCACACAGTTCGTTGAGAATACTGACATAAATAAATTAACTATCAATTAGCATACACCACGATCTCTTAACAAATAATTTAATAAATAACTCATATTAAGAAAGTCTTTTAGCGTCCGTTTTGTTTAACATATCGCTTTCAAAAGTTACACGAAAAGTCGCGTTCATTAAATATGGCAATGCGGGCGGTCCCGCTAGTCTTTCGTACTTACACTACTTAGGACACTTTAACATCACATTTGCGCTTTATTATTTACACTCAACCGCGCGTCGCGGCGTTTATAGTTCAGACTAGAGCTTTGGTTTCACCGTCCGTAGCCGGGTGCTCGGTATCTCTCCCGCGCCGCCTGTGCCGTCGTCTGCGGCGTCAGGAAGTACACGTGAGCGCCCTCTCCTGGCAGTCTATAAGAAACGAACGATCCGGGGCGACCCTCTCCCGCCGAGTTCACAGGCCCTATCCATTCCGCGTCAGGGTTGACGGGCGGTAGTGGCCTTTTGTAGTTCACATCCGTGTCACCCTCCAGCGAAGGCGGGTTTTGTTCGTTCAGGTCGAACTGCTCTCCAGTGTACTGTGGCCGCTGCACTTGCGTCGGCACTCTGTACTGTTGGAGCGTTCGATACGCTGGATTCGGAATCGGGATGAACTCGCTATCAGGGTTTATTGTTGGCCTCGGTAGCCGGTCGTTCACTAGCGTGTCGCCTGCTAAAGACACCGGTTTAGCTTGAACGAGTTGCGCATTCGCATTCGCGTAGCCCGGAACCGGTTCACTGTCAGGGTTGATGGGGGGTCGGGGATGGCGCTCGTTTACCAGTGTATCTCTATCCAGTGTTGGGGGATTTGTCTGCGAATCGACGATCTCGTAAGCGTACTGCAGGTTAATGTTGTTGTTGATCGGCGTTCGTACGGTATCGAGCGGCGCAGTCACAGCTATGCCGTGTACATCCTGCGTACTGTCCTCTAGCTTCTTCCCAAATATGTCGAAAGAATTCCTTGTGATGTCATCGAAGTAGCTCTCGTCCTGCTTAGTGTAATATCCGTGACTTATTGGGTTTGGGGTCGTAGGTTGCCTTGAGTGGACCCCAGATGCTGGTTTATCGTTCTGAAGCTGAATGTGATTTGGATTAATATTTCTGATTTCTTTTTCCGGCGCATCTTCATAGTCCTCGTCTCTCGGCTTCGTTTTGGGGTAGTATCTGCTGGAATTCGGCGTTTCCGTGGTCACTTGCACGTTCTCGACTAAATATTGCTGGTGGTACCCGGGTGATACAGAAGGTGTAATGGCGTTGAATTCGTTCTGGACGTTGAAGGGTTTGCTGTAGCTAACCATAGGCCTAAAAGGTTCAGGATCGAGCTTCGGAGCTCTAAATGGGTTGTGTTCAGGTCTCGGCTTAGATTGATAGGCAAACTGGTACACCGGCCTTCCAGTGATTGATTTTGGCTTGTGCGTATGAGGCCTGTGTGAGTGAGATTTTGGCTTGTTCGTCGTATAGAAATCAATAGTTTGTTGAATATCAGCTATTTGTTGGTAGAAAGAGTTTGGCCTCTGTTTCGGCTGCTGCACGTATACTGGTTGCGGTCTAGGTTTCTGTATGCTGAAGTACTCTTGTGTCAGTGTTCTAGTGCCTTGTTTCTGAGGGAATAAGAACAGAGCATCCGCTTGGTCAATGGCACCGTATGAGACGTCTACATTTGGTGAGAAACCAGATTGAGTATTGACATTTTGTTGCTGGTACACTTGTTGATTCGGTTGCTGATATACTTGTTGGTTTTGTTGCTGATAAACTTGTTGGTTTTGTTGCTGATATACTTGTTGGTTTTGTTGCTGATATACAGATTGGCTGGATGGCACGGTTTTGTAGTAGTTCCTTCCATCGAAATATGGTGATGGTGATGTTTTTGGCTGTTCATCGAAAAAGTAGAAAGAAGCTAATCCGTCTTCGCTTGGTTTCACACCGTTGTAAACAGGTTGTAGTTTGGTGGTAGGGATATCATTTTGCGTGTTGGAGTAATAAGCTCTCAATGGCACAGGCGTGGAGGTTACTTCGTGTGCAATATTTTGCATCTTCTGTGGGACGTTGTACACAATGTATGGCTTATCAGTCGTTGTTGGTGTCTTGGTATCGTAGACATCAGGATAATCATAGATAACGGATACGGATAGAGGTTTTGATGTGAGTTTGGTTCTGGTCTTGTAAACAGGTTTCTCTGTTTTCGGTCGCGTGGTGACTTCGTCTGGTAGATTGTGAACGCGTACAGGATGTCTCGAAGGTATGCGTTGGGGCTTTCTCGTTTTTAGTGTCGTGACGACTTCCACAGGAGGTGCAGTTGTGTATATAGTAGTCGGTGCGTCGGTCGTCTTGACTGACTCAGTTGTCGGAGGTCGCGTCTTGTATTTGTTTCGGTGAACTGTGTGCGGTGTCGTCGGTCTCGTTGTCTTCGGCCTCACGTATGTCGTGATTGTCGGCTTTGTTGTGGTTTTGACCGCTTCCGTGGTCGTTTTCTCCTCTAATGGCGCGAAGAAATCTGGCGGTGGAGGCAGTATAATGCCTGGTACGAGAGGTCCAGCAGGCACTTTATTTTTATAGTCAGCGCGGTAGGAAAAATTGTAAGGCGGCGGATAATAAATCGAAGGGTCGTCTTCGTCGTACAGGTCTGTTTGGTTGCTCGGTGGTGGTAGGAACGCGGCGCCCGGGGGGAATCCTTCTGGAAAAGAGCCGTTCATAGATGGAAGGAAGGGGAATGCTCCTTCGCTCGCATTCCCGGGTAGGAATGGGAACGGAGGACCTGGCTGCGGCGGTCCCCCGGCAGTAGAGTTTCTCGGATCACCACCCTGGGGGTAGGGCGCTCCCGGTGCGAAGGGGAATGGCGGAGGAGGTAGAGCGCCTTCGCCCTCTCCAGCATAATAGGGAGGGAAAAAGGCCGCAGGGACACTGCCGTTTGGCGTGAGGAAGACGAGCGGTCCGTCGTCGGAGAGTCGTACCGGAAAGGGCGGTGGCACTTTCGGTTTGGCCGGGAGCTTTACTTGCCTGTTGGGCGCCTCGTAGGCATCGATCGGCGGCCACGGCCGCTGCTCGTTCTCTTTCGTGCGCTCCGGGAATGAGCCTCCTTTCAGCACCAATAGGTGATCCTCTGCGAGCCATATTTCATCTTTTTTCAATCCACCGAGACTCTGCAAATTATCTTTTGTTCTCGTTTCGGTATTGGGCTCGTAGCTTACAATTCCCGGACGCTTAGGCGATTTGGCAAATATCTCATTCTGTATTAGGCCATATTTCCCCTCCGCCACTTGATCCGAAAGTGTTTTTTTGTCCTCATCGTCCTCCTTAGTCTTAACGGGCTCCTTGCCCTCGCCGGCGCTGGACATGAGCATGCCGTCATCCCAGATGCCCTGGTTCCATCCCACGTTGCCGCCCGACTGGTCCGGCGCGATCGCGCCCACGAACTTCCCGCTCTCGCTCTTCTGGTCGAAAATCAGAGAGTTTTTGGGGGTTCCATATTCTTTTTCGTTTTTAATCTTGATATGACCGCCGACGAGGCGCTTGATCGTGCGCTGCGACTCAGCTGCGCTGGCGTCCTTAGGCGCGGCCAGGCTACGCTGATCGCGCACGAACGAGTCGGGCGGCAGCACGTATGTCGGCACAAGAACGCTTGCTTGCGTGCACGCCCACGCCAGCGCCAGCACCAGCGCCAACGCCGCCCCTCTCACCATCTGAAAGCGTGAAAAACGACATCGTTAGTTATAATACTGCAACGCACTTGCTTAACAGCCACGTAACACTTATGAACTTATCTAAGTAGGGGTTTCTTTGTCGACGGAACGCGTCGTTTCGGCGTTCATGAGCGGGCGAAGTGAAAGGACGGCGGAGATAACGATATCCAGTGGCGCGGCCACTGGTTCGGCACTGGCGCGCCGCGCGCCACCACCCGCCTTATATGAAGTGTGGCACCACCTCCGACCCGCACGGCATTGAGAATGGACCGTTTAATTGGAAATTGAATGGCGGATTAACGCCCGCGAGACAGGAAGGCCGCGAAGCCTAAATGACTACAGAAAAAATCGAACTGTCATGCTTAATTTGCCTACGTTGTTATTGTTTCCAGCAAATAGGAGTCATTGTTGTTTAGTGGGTCGCGGCAACCTCCGCGGAGAAATGAGCGACGATCGTTAGCCGAGCCCGATCGCATCGATATAGAAATCAGTTTTGAAACAATCATCGGGTAATTTTTACAATTTCATAGGGCACGAGCTTTGCAATATAATACTCGGTATGGAGTCACGACTACGTTTATCATTATAACAGCTCTTCAGCGTGCATAATGATATTTCTCCATTATGATGGGGACGCGGTCGAGGCATGTTTTATTCGTACACTCCGTGGGTGGAAACTGTTTCGTTATTCGATTGTGGAATGGAGGCTTAATTAGAGTTAGACCGAAGGGAACTATATCAGTAGGAATAAAGATTGTGGTAGTTGGTGCAATATAAAGTACAGTCGCGATCAGCGGTGTTCTATAGGCGCGCCCGCTGGCCCGTGAAAGGCACGGTCACCCGCGAGCTCGCCTCTGATAAAATACTACCAGCAGTAATTGTGCTAAGCTATAGAAGTGTATTAGATTAAGAGCGCGCGACGGCGGAAACCGCCTGTGACTTAATTGGTTTCGATTGTACTGCGACTGCGTTACCTTGATAGGTCATGCTGGCCTTTTTCCTTATATTAATTTCGGACCCGGTTCACGTGCGGCCGATTTTTATACGTACTTTATTTATAAAAGATCTTGATTGTGGAAATAATCTCGCTCATTAACTCGGTTTAAATTATAAGACCTTGATTGTTTTAATGTTTGCCGACGTCGCAAACTATTGGGTAACAGCTGTGCAACCGTCACCGCCTAATGATGTATCAACAAATCTCAATAATCGTTAAAGGTATTAAATTGCAATAGCTTATGAACAGGTGAGTTGTAAAGTTCAATGCGAATTTGGCATTTGGTGCGCTCATCGCATCTCCATTGCATCCTTTCCATATCGAGTGTCTAAGTTGTTAGCCTTCGTAAAAATCTGTCGCGGGCCGCGATTGTTCAGAACGCAAAAACCCACGATATCAAAACGTATTGTTGTAAGTAATTATCCGACATGAGCGATGGAGACCAGAGACAAGCTCGGCCTTGTTGCAAGGTGCCCGATTTTTGCGGTCAACACAAAACGTGTAACGATTAACCAAGCGGCTTGGTGTCACTGCGGCCCTCGCTTTCGACAGCGCTGCTCAACCTTGCACTGATAAATAGATAGGATGGAGACAAATCGCGCTCGATCTGCAGGGCTCTCGATTCAAATGAGCTCGTAAAAAAGCTTTCTTCGCTAGTTTCACAGTGACAGCGTTGGGAAATTCTCTCGGGTGATGCATTGTCGCCGATTTGTATTCTTGAGGTTTGCGGGTAACTTTCCTTTGCTTTTGTTTGCGGCGACCGCCGAGGATAGGATTGCAACGCTTTGCTTATTTCTAGTTTTCGTCTAGTATTGGTAGAAACATAAGTTTTAGTAGAAATCATTTGTTTTTTTTAGCAAGAGCTCTTTTTTGTTTTATAATCATGGCTCAAATTTATTCGATAGTTCTTAGGGTTTATGTGCACTCCAGGGTGTGCGTGCTAACAATGTGCACTTTTTTGCCGGTTTAACGTCCTACAACCAACAATTTGCATAATTACGTAGCCAAGTCGCTAACAGATTGAGGTCTTATACGTTTGTCACAGCTTAGCACTTGTGCAAAGTGAAATTTTATAATGCTTAGTTGAAGCTTGAATAATCTTGATATTTTTCTACTGCGACAAGGAACTAACACATGAATAGTTAATCTGGCAATATAATTGCATACATTGATCTCCTTGACTTCACGGAACGACGGAAAACTTAACTAGCGTTTATTTATTATAGCTTTGCGACAGAACTGTTTGTTGACCACTCCTTAATGTCCGGCATGCATGTATCTAATTGTGCAATGGTTAATAAAATGATTTCTATCGATACGATCGCGCAGTTGTGTCGAAACGGTTTTGATACTTCAGAGGTACGCGGCATTGGGACCCGGTGCGTGGCAAATTTCGCTATTATAACATGTCCTTAACTCAACGACGTGTGTTAGTAAAGTGTTACTTATATGGCTTAACGATGTCTTAATGGTGGATAAAACAATATAAACCTACAATGTATATTTGCTCCAATATAGTGTAAAAAATTCGAGTAGCAACAGAACCAATTTGCATCGTCGTTGTAAAAAGAAAAAATACGATATCCGTATCAAGATCAAATGTTCATTGCTGCAAAAACTGGTTGTATCTTAGTTACAAAATATGAAAAGAGTCTGGCGGGTAGTTATTATTATCTCAGATTTAAATGTCGGTTAAGTACGATTGTAATACGTGCAAAAACAGCTGGTTAGACTCGGAACTATCAATCAGAAGTTTAAAAGCTAGCAGTCAAAGATGTAATGATAATGGAGAGTGCGCGAGCGCATCATTAGTTTAATAGAACATAATTAGGGTTGCCAGGGAGTTTTCATTCTAAAAATCATAGATCAAATAGGTTTTATAATAAAATTACTTATCAGCTTGCATTATTTTTATTATAATATGTATGGCAACGAATGTTTTTTGGTTGTTGCTTGATTGTGATAACCCTAAACTTGCCAAAAGACGGCGCGTGCCGTCTGATTGATCTATATCATTATCCGCCTAGTTTCATGTCAGCTAAATTACTAATCTTTTGTTTGTGTCTTATATTAATGGCATTATGATTCAATTTAATGTAGGTACTCCTATTGTGAAACTTTATTAATGGTCTAGACTATTGGAAGAAATATAATACGCTTGAATCCAAGGCAAGGCTAGATTTGAGCTCCGAAATATAAATATGGTTTAAACTGACATCTTTTTAAATATGATAGCAGATGATGAATCATATATTACGTGTGATAACTGTGTTCTCAACGAAAAAAAAAACAACGGTAATGCATTTTATTACTCTAGCTATAAAGGATAGACAAAGGAGTTCAACACGTCTATGCGAGCGGTTTCACATCTGCCTTAAATGTCAAATGGTTTGCATTGGCATTCCCTGGTCCTAATGGTAATAGTGTCACGGTTGTGGTGCCTACAATTATTGTCGTACAAGTCATTCGCGGTCAAGGCACTGCCATCTACAACCTACCACTAAGCAATACACAGGCTCCTAATAGTAAGAGATCTTCCTCGTTTTATTCGCTAGTGTTTTTGTTTCACTTGTACTCACTTACTATCAAACTTATGATGAACACTGGATGGGAAAAGATTTAATTTACGTCTTAGGGATGCATGTTGCAAATAAGATCTTATGATAAGTCCATTCCTTTCAAGTCATTATATTCGTCAATTATTACTACAAGTGCATAATTATCCTTACTGTTGCATGTGTCTATAACCTGTTTGAAATCACCTAGGTATCATCCTAGTGAGGCATCCTAAATGTTATGTCATCGTTCAGACACCTAGATCTTCTAGCACTATCCACTATCAAAGTCAAATTGTTTATTTATTCAAAATAAAAGCTTTAAATGTCATCTTTATTATGTCATTCTTATTAGTTTACTACTTTTATTTTTAAGTTATGTAAGGCAAGTCGCTATCAAAAATATTTATTAC
Source organism: Biston betularia (assembly GCA_905404145.2). NCBI lineage: Eukaryota > Metazoa > Arthropoda > Insecta > Lepidoptera > Geometridae > Biston > Biston betularia. Next base: position 8,566,094 of record FR989882.1, on the reverse strand, counting down.
AAGTAAACTCCATTGAATAAATTAATTTTGTTCAATGTCTAGTATTTACATTGCTGTTTCATGTGGCTTTTTATTTGTTTTGTTATAATAAAGATACATTTGATAATATACTTTGAGTCTTTGCAAACAAATATCAAGAATGAACGCAATGTTTAAATTAAAAATCTAATTTAGTTTGCTTGAAAATGTCTTGTTATTTCATGGAATCATAGATGTCTGACTCGCTTTGGTCCGTAACGAAATATCAGGCTATTTTTGATGCCAAACGCGGTGACCTTGCATTTATAATGTGGGAACTTTTTTAAAAATTCTGCTTCGTTAACTCTAATTTAGATTATCTTTTAATTTGGAAATTATTGTCGTAATGTTTGCTTTGCTATACGAAGTATTTAGAATTAAATGCGGCTACGCAATGAACTGTGAGATGTATGTTGACATTGTCGCGTAGAGACTTGTTTATTGCTTAGCGAGCGTGAGAATTTGCGGTATACATATTTTTTTCCTAAATTAACATCTTCACTAAGATGGGATATTTTACCAATGAAATAAATTTTATACGTTGATAAGGCATCTATAAAGAAGCTGTCATTTAAAATTATAATTTCTTCATTTTTGAAATTGTAATTCTGGTGTATTAAATTCCATGTTTCGTAATGGATCAAACACCTAAAAATAGATTGTATTATTTTCTTAGTCGATAGATTTCTCCAAAACTCCAACATGTGTATAGAAAACAAGTTCCATTGTTATTGGAATTTCGAGGTCGTTAAAAATTGATCTACTTGTCTGCGTCGTGACCGCTATAGGCTGCGCACGCGCCTCTGTGTCCATTCTAAAAAAAAATCGCGTTTGATATTCAAACTGTTTCCACCTCTGGTTCTGTTATAGGTTGTTCATTGTTGCCAACTTCATGATTAATACATATTGCCTTTAAAAACCAAGGTGAACCTTACAATGCAATATTCCAGATTATAAACATGAATATTTTTATAGCTTGCCCACTACCCAGTTTATTATATGTCAGCACATTTGTAGTGTATTTTTGTACCTTTTATGCGATCTTAAAAACATCAAGATGATCTTGTTCGTCGATAAATAACATGGTTTATGCATACAATGCGATAATCCCACCCTTGAGTTTAAGAACAACCTTCGCAAACAATTCTCTTCCGCGTACTATCGATGAATCCACTTGGACGGGTTTAAGTAAAGTAGATTGTTCAAAAGTTTCTACTATATTTAGTGGCATTTTTGGGTCCGTACTGAGAATTCATTTTTAGGGGGAATCATTAAGAAAAATATTTCAAATGTCAAAATATAAATTTTAAGGATCAACACATGAATTCTTAGATACATGCATTCAATCTTGGAAACGTTAGCAAACGAATAAAAATAAATCAATAAAGCTCCCCAAATTCAAAACAGATAATAAAAATTATATATCCCCCTATAATATATAATTGATACTACCGATGTCACTAACTTGCAAACTGAGCTATCTTAAATGATCTTTGAGATCAAGGGAAGCATAAAACTAGAGCCAAACAAGACGATACAACTTTTAAATGGTAAACATGACCACGTTCTACAAATGCGTCAAATGCTTATGCGGGGCGAGTTCAACGTGATACGATTTTAAAATAAATGGTCACTTTCTGTGGACACTTTCTTTTTTTTTTGGTTTCGTAATGTTCCGTTTTATTTGCACGTAATGTTTCTTCGCATGTCTGTGATTACCGCATCTCCTGTCATCTTAGCTTTTCACCATTGTACCTACGTCCGAATTTCTCAGGGTAATGATGGCTCGTCTACGTGAGTGTTGTTAGCTTTTGAACTCTGTTTATTGTCTTTGTTGAATGTATGTAGCGACTCATTAGCGAAGAAACTTTTTGTCAAAGATGGTATAGATATTAAAATGTAATTGGCTGTCGCACGGGGTGAGTACTAGAAATGAGAACCGACAAAACTGTATAAGTAGGTACGTACATTAATTTGAACAGATGGAAAAGTATACATGGTCGACGGTCCAGATATGACGAAAGATAACGAAAACAAAAGAAATAATGGTTGCTATATCGAGACCACAATTCACAATTTAGGATAGGATATACTTGTAGAATAAAGTCTATCTGTTATATTAAATAAGTTCTAATGCAAAGCATTCCTGTGCAAGTCACTGAATTTTTGTACGGTTGTTATCTGATCTTGAATAAAGGAGAAGATGCAGTTAATCCAATTAACCTTTTGTCTATCTTGTTACAGGTAAGAATTTATCAGTTACGGGAATCTAGGTGAGTAAACCACGGCACGTGCTTTTTTGATAACGAAGGGGCGGAGACGGCGTGATCTCCCAAACGATCGCTATGTGGTAAACATCAATTAACCGATTTCGGATAGATAATCGTCTCTATTAGTTTGTTCTGTATTGTTTAATATCAGGCGTCGCTTGTGAAATAGGGTTTCAAAATTTTTCCGCCGTTTTGCCGTTACCTTTTGGTGTTTTTCGGAGCGTGGCGGATAATAGGCAACCTCATTGCGCGGGGTCCTTCGGGCGCGTACGGGGAAAAGCTGCATGTTTTAATAGCCACTTTTGTAATGTTTCGAGCAATTGCGCCAGCGATCGCTTTGCTATCGGCAAGATTATCGGCGGCAATTACGTTCAAGGTGTTATTATTTTGAATTACGTGAACGGGGTGGTTGTCATGACGAATTCCATTTCGCGGCGATTAGAGCCGCGCCGCCGATGCGCGGGCGCATTTAATAGTTAAAACGCGTCTATTGTTCATCCTAACACTTGCGACGTGACAATCGTTTAAAAACAAACGAAGTACATTGTCTCAACCATTTTGTGTTACACAGCGAAAAGTGACTTTTTTATTGCGTACTCAAATGCTCCTTTTTTACTGCCGTCCATGTTACCATCGAGCCGGATACGGTTTTTGTTGACGTGTGGTCGCGCGCATGACGCAACCATATGTTTATATTATCATTATATATATTATGTATATGTACCTAAAGCATTTTGATTTACTCAGAAAATCTTGAACAGTTTTAGCAAACATGAGAGAAAGACTGATTTAGGGCGAGGTTTGATGTCACTTTTCTGTAATAGCAATATAAGTATAGCGTTCACTGATAACGATAGAAATAACCCGTTCGATGATAGCAATAGGAATGACGCGGAATATGTAATTTTAACTTTTGCAAATGGTGATTCACGTAAGGTCAAGGCGAGTTCAGATTAAGGATCGCAGATACGCGCGACATTCTTCGCCAAAGGTGAGCTGGTTTGCACTAACACGGCGTCTCATCGAAACCTTTTACATTCAACGGAATTCAACGCAACATTCTTAAACTTACGACTTTGTATTACTCTGTGTAGGCAACTTATTAGAACGATATTAAAATTGGCATTTACAAAATTCAATGACCCTAGTCGGATAATAAGAATTCTATCTATTCACTAATTTCCATTAATTAAATCATTTATAACGTTTGATCATCGTCGATTAAATCTAATAGATCCTAGAGTTACAGGAAAATATGTTTAAGATGCAATGACGTTAATTAAATTACCAGATTGCATAACAGGATATACATATATTTGCAAGGCAATATGATATTTTCATATAAATTGTTTTAATTTGAATTGTTATCGGACTTCATTAACATAATGTAACTCAGTTATATTGTCTAATAGACCTAACAGAAGCTAGTGATTTTGTTGCAAGGGCTTTTATAAACGTGATGATTTAATTTTGATTTTAAAATTTAAATTTTTATACTGACATAAATTTCAATCAGCTATGTAGTAATAGCTTGTTTCATTACTTCAATATCTCATGTTGTCTCTAAATGTAGCGGTAAACACTTTCTCGGTTCAAATGATAGCTGTGGCCAGTGAAATCAACACACTTTTGGTCACCGAGAAAGTGAATAGAAGTTCAAGGCTAGACTCCTATCCTAAACCCTTGATGTAATTTGATACAACATTTTAATTGTATCACTTCAACAGTATATATATCTTTATATTTAAAAATTAATCATTTTTTAGTTTTTGTCATTTGGATTTCACTTGATTGTTTGTTTATGAACATATTCGCTGTCCGAACAAATACGACACTCAGTGTATTGTTATTTTTCAGACTTAATCTTAAATGTTTCCTATTCTTATGCTCCTTTGGCTTTCAAGGCTTGCTGTTATTGCATGAGATTCTAATCTTAATGTTATTGTGCTGATATCATTTTCCACGCGTTTAATTTGTTCCGTGTCCGTGGACACGAAAAATAGCTCTATTTATTACCTCCGTATAGTTAAATGATCATTTCAAAGAATTCACACGTTACTTGCGCTCCGGATGGAATGTTTTTCGCAGATAATCAAAATCGCGTGCTGATGTATAGCATTTTGGTTAAATGTTATATAGTGATGTTATGTCATGTACATGTTGTATGCAAGTTTGCAGTGTCCGACTTTCGAGGCTCCCGCGCTACTTTCATTCATTTGGATTATTATTACAGAGAACGATCGGAAGGCTTCGATACGCTGTGATATAACTCAGATCTGCACGATAAACGCAGATGAAACGATATACATATAAAGATTATTCAAACTTCAAATCGACGTAAACAAGCTGTGTTTAATTTTGCATTTTAAGTTTTATTATTGGATTACGTTAAGGTTTTTCATTGAAGAGCAATTAGGAGTCAATCGTTCAGTACGTGATATAACACAATTACCGAGTCGCTTTTGGTCAATGGAATTTAAAATAGTCACGTAATCGAATCGACATGGCGTATCAATTGTAAATTTGCACACGTTCGTATGTAGGTCCGGTTGGGATTCCGTTATCGACTAAATGTTCTCGCATTTTCTCGATTGAAAATAAAATATTTTTGCATAATTTGTCATTCGGAATTTAGTGACTTTGGGAAACCCCACATGTTTAAAATTCTTTGCACCATTGACTTGTTAAACATACGAACAATAACAATTTTAGTTCCTTCGTTGTTGACTACTGTACTGAGAGTAAATTCACGGTGAAGTAATTCAATTAAGCAATGATTCTTTCTTATACATCGACAGGCGTTTTGCTCTGTGGAAAACATTTCGATTCTGCAACTCTAGATATCGCGTATAGTTTCACTTCGATAAAATAAAAAAATAATAATTTGATAACTGTTTCTGTGTTGAGTAAACAGCTTTCAAAATAATCGAGCGCTCACAATTGTTGAAAATTTATTTTATGAGTCGAATCACTGCGTGGGTTCTTACAGTGGGTGTTCGCAATTGAAATATTAAATACCGGTATTACTATAAAGGGGACCGGCTCTGTACCGACCAAATATGATCACTGCATTAATACGGTCACATTCACAGCACAATTTGGCGCGTTGGGCAATAATTATATTCGTAGAGCATGCGTATTACACTAACAAAACGTCTGAGACACACACTTTTGTTTGAATTTTCTCACAGAAGTTTCTTTACCTAACGTCATTGAGTTTTATGTCGAAGGCTGGTCGCTGTGAAACTTTAACTTTAATATTGTGTCGCGATAGCGTATTGTTGCCGGACTCATTGTGGAGGCGACTAGCCCGTGAGATCTGGGTCGGGGACCGTCCTAGTCAAACTGGTAAACAAATCACAAGCTTACATTTACTGATAAAGGCTGAGGCTGCGGCTGTTCACGTTCTGCATACACTGTTCAGTAGCACATGACAGTGCTAGAGTCACTTCACTAATGTCCACTGTTCAGTCACTGGCACATACTGGGGAGGTAGTAGTGTCGCGAGTGTCGCTCGGCGGTGGAATGTTGAGTGTGTGGTCCCGAGGGTCGCCGCGCCGGTCACTGGTGGGGTACGTGTGATCTGCAGGTCTCACGGCGCATGAGTGCTCGCGGTGGAAGGGATCGCCGGTGTAAATACGCCGCCGTAGCGCGTGCTCGGCGCCTACGCACACAGCCTCGCGCCGCACTAACACAATCGTCTCGGCTCTCGTGTGCACACGAGACGTGACACACGAAGCGATGCGCCTGACCCTCCGTGTAATGACAGCTATTGAGATGGAATTGATTGGGAGAACCCTAATGCCTCGATGCATGTTTGTGTGTGATGATGTTTGGGTAACGGTTGAATTAGGGGTTCGCACTTGAATTATTCATGTTTGTGATGTAAGGAGCTTGATGACTTGTCAGTGTACGTGATGCCACCTAAACACTACTGAGCGTATCTGCCGAACGTTGATATCGATTACACTACCTCAGTTTCATAGTTACTTCAAGAAGCTCGGTTTGTTTAGGTAGGTTTTTAGGATGTACAAAACACCCCGAGCGGGTCGTCAGTACAAGCCGCATCACTCCTTTAGATACAATCATTTCCCTAAATAAATTTAGCTTAGGAATGATCGAGATGAGAACAATTTGGCAAATTGTTTATGCATCCGTTTTGGGTGAATTCGAAGATGAATCGAATAGCATTATATTTACGCAAATAATTTTCACCCACGATTTACGAGAATCGGTACTATGTGATATTAATCCATGACGTTAGTTATTATTTCTGAGTCAAATCCACGGAATCCACAAGTTTCCGATAGCCCTTCCTAACATAGTCGGAGAGACTAGCATGAATCTATTCACAAATATGTGTGGTTCATATGATTAGTCCACTATTGGTAATTATGATGATCTCAAAAGAATACATAAGAATAGGTTAACTGTCCAGTAGATATTTCAAAGGACGCGAGAATCTCCTCAGTTCTGACATCTGAGTCAATGCAAAAATGCATTTCCGCCGCAAACGTATCCAAATAAGAATTAATAGAGTTAACTTGAAGGCGTCAGATTACTCATTGGGTTTTCTGTTTAACTTCTAACCCTTGCGGTTAACCTTAACTAAGATACGATAACTATTCGATTTCTCTTTACGAGTATATGCATTTGACAAAGTGGTGAGTGGTTAACAATCGATTTTCGTGCGTGTAACGAGTCTCACGTCCGTGAAATGGTAATTTGCATCGAAGTAACGGTAAGAACTTCAGACGCTTTGATTGCATCCGGCCAGAGAAAGCTCTGCTAAATTTCTGAGTAAAATATTTGCTTTGTTTATTTTAACGGCCAACGGGTCTATTAATTACCATTATAATGAAGCGCTACTGACTTTTCTAAAAAAAACTTAATTTTACCTAGACTAAGTTTTTTATCGTTGACAAGCTAGGTGTTTGACCACAGCTCACCTGATGTTAAGTGACGCTCTGGTCGAAGATGGTAAAGCACACCTAGCCTGGAATGGAACTGGCTCTCAAGTGAGACTACCGGAACACACCGTTAGATGCTTGGCGGCGGATTTTCAACTTGAGGGTGGCAGCTAGCCAGTCGAGTACTAGAAAGTAGTTCCGGCAGCTCAAACTCATTCTTGGGGTTTGAATCCACGCCCTTCAGCATGCGAGCCGACCTCGGTAACCACTCAGCTATGGTTGCTACAAAACGCTAATGCTAAAAAAATAATTTGCTATGGAAGTTTAGGAGACCGTTATACTCGCCAATTTGTTAATCCTGAGTTGAAATCTCACGGCACATACCTATCTTTTTAGGGTTCCGTATCTTAAAAGGAAAAAACGGAACCCTTTTTGGATCACTTTGTTGTCCGTCTGTCAAGCCCTTATATCTTGGGATCTTCGCGTGTAGGTCTCGAGTTGAAATTAAAACCATATACGCAGATCTATAGCACGCAGAGGTAATAATTCACTGTGAATTCCCTAATATTTGGCAGCATCCTCAAGTTCTTATTACACAGATCTTGTTTGCCAGTGTAAGATAATTGTCATTTGCTAGCTATTGACTTTGATCATAATATTTGCAAAGAATTTTCGTGAGTGCTTCAAGTGCATCGATTGCACAATCAAAACTAATAAAAGCCAATGATTTACTACGTTAAGTTGGAAATCATTTTTTTTAATCTCGCTATTGTACATATAAAATCACTAGCTGCGCTCCGCGGTGTTACTCGCTGCATGTTTCGTGATTAAAAGTACCCTATGTATTAATCCAGGGGCTCAGCTACCTCCATACCAAATTTCATCCAAATCCGTTCAGTAGTTTTTGCGTGAAAGAGTAACAAACATTCATCCATCCAAAGTTTCACATTTATAATATTAGTGGGATAGACATTAGTCAAATAAAAAGTATGGATTTACTTGTGAAGCCTTTATACACAGAAAACCAACATAATCTAAAGACTTAATTATTGTACTACTAAATGTAGGATTCATTTTGCTAAAGCATTTACCTCAGTTCTGTGCTTAATGGAGTCTACCAGTTTTGGATAAATAGTTGGCAAACCACATTAGCTCGTAATTTTTTTTTAAATCTTACGTCTATCAGTCAGTGACTTTGACAATATCGGTAGTCTTTCCGAGATGGTAAGCGGTAACCGGGCCAGCGTTTCGGTGGCATCGCTTACAACTGAGATGGTGTACGTTGGTTGCGCAAGTATTCGAGTCATCGACACCGGAGCGTCCTCGGAAGGTCGCGCTCCGGACCCCACAGTCACTATATTTGTATGGACAGTATATTATCTCAAGCAGAATAGCCTGTTTTAAACATTTCAACTCGACAAGTATAAATCAACCTTTTTAAAATACCAACTTCATGCCTAAACACGGCTAGGTTTTAGGTATTTTGGTTTAAAATAACTGAATTAATACAATTAAATTCAAAAACTCTATTTTTGCGAACCTTGCATAAAAAAAATTGCACTTCATTTGTCAAATTTTTCTAGTAATAGTAGTAATTTTTTTTTTTTTAAGTTTGAAATTTCTATGTTACCAATGTGAAATATCATTTAAAAATTAAAAATAATTTAAAATCGATTTATAAATGTCTATCTGCGTGGTGTTACCCGCTACATGTTTTCGGGGTAAAAAGTGAGCCTATGTGAATCCAAGGTCTCAGCTATTTCCATACCAAATTTCACCAAAATCCGTTCAGTAGTTTTTGCGTGAAAGAGTAACAAACATCCATCTATCTATCTATCTATTATATTAGTGGGATGGAGTTCTAAGGTAACAAACATACAACCAAATTGAGAACCTATTCCTGTTTTGAAGTCGGTTAAAAAAGTAAAAAATATGTGAGAATGTTATACCTAATAATTAGTAAATAATAGATATGATTCCACAGGTACAACGTGGTTAAACTTGGGACTTATTCATGAATAAAAAAAACACTTGAATTTTTCTCGAGCACTTTTAATTGGGTTTTTGATAAAGTTGTCAATTTTAACGACGGTAGTGAGAAAATATAAAATTTGATATCGTAGAATATTAGGCTAAATAAATATCTTTAATATTAACTTTACTCTTAGTAATCTTTTATAGGACATGTTGTATACCAACTATTGGTTGTTGTAAGTTCTACTACTGCAGTATAGAACTGAGAGTTGAGATGTTATTGCCATAACATCTGAACGCCAGCCGGCCGGCTTGCTTATCGGCCGCATCGATTTGTTTACGCCGCGGTCCCGGATCTAGGTTTTTGAGGTTCTTTTTTGGTGGGGAAATACGATGGTTCGAATTCCTTACACTTGCTTTTTTTTAACTGAACAATCCCACATTCCTGACCACAATGTTTCTCGTTTCTACGATCCCTCTCCGCCATACCCATGACATATTTTGATTGTGAAGTTTTTTATGATCAAGGATAACCTTTTTACGGTAAAGGAAATACCTTATTTATAAATTTGATATACAATAAATATAACAGAGCGTGAGGGGAATAACAACACAGTCTCAGTTTGTGGCTTTGATTTTGTGAAAAATCCCTAACCCAACAGAAACTTTACGTAAAAAAATAAAACTCATCGAAAACTTATTGACGCTTGTTTCAAAGAAAAACACTTTGCACTTTAGTTAGTTAGATAAAAATTTGCATTTACTTGGTACAACAAATGACATAAATTCACTTCAGCTTTTCTTTTTTAAGAGTAATCGTTACCTTGCTGACCTTTTATCAAACTGTAGACATCTGTTGCTTGTCACACAATGGTCCAGTTAAAAATTATTTAAAAGCTAATCACATTTTCCACGTACAAGAATATATTAATAAGACACACACTTGCACTGTCTTTTGTTTTGGTTTGCCGCTACTTCACTGAACTATGTTATTACTGCCTTTTATCACTTAGTTAGTCTTTGTCACTTTAGAAACAGTAAATAGAATTTTCAACATTTTATTTATTTTATGTTTCACACATTTTTTGTAACATTTTAAATCTTTGGTCGCACCAGCTTCTCCCTTGTACTACATTATCTTAACTGCACTGTCTTCTTGCTCTCGTGGAATTTTCACATCCTTTTCGGTGGCGTCGTTTCGCGCTGGTCGTTGATTATTTCCATTTAATTGTATTTTTTTCTCGGAATCGTGTTTAGGTAGTGTCGCGATGTCGAGTCCGTGCCCGCATTCCGCGACACACCGGCGCTTGCGCCTGACTTGACCGTTTGACCACTTCATAACTTTGGAGGCCCTACTACTTGTGCCAAATTTAATACGTCACACTGTTCTCGATTACCTTTGGTTATATTACTCAATTTTGTTTTTGCTATAGTTTGTATCTACACTAATATTATAAAGAGGAAAGATTTGTATTTTTGGATTTTTTTGTTTGTAACTACTGGACCGATTTAAAAAATTCTTTCACCATTAGAATGCTACATTCTCGCTGATTAACATAGGCTGTATTTATTACAAGAATTTAATTAAAAAATGATTGTCCACCCGTGCGTAGCCAGGAGGATATTTATTATTAGTATTTAATATTTTTATCATGTGATTTTTAGTTGGGAAACCTAGCTTCTAAGCTAGCTTGGAGGTCCTAAGTTCGAATGCAACGCCAAGCACCTCTTTTTTAAGTCATGTGCGTATTGCCGATAACTTGAAACGCTGAAGGAAAACATCGTGACAATGCCTACATGTCTCAGAGTTCTTAAAAAAAAGTTCTCGATGATGTGTAAAGTTTGCCAACCCGAACTTGGCCAGCGTGGCGGACGCTTCCATCCCTCTTACCCTTCTCTCATTGGGAAGAGGCCCGCGCCCAGCAGTGTGATAGTTTATAAAAACAGTGCTGATTCGGAATTTTGGGGTTACTGCTACGTTGCATATATATTTAAGAAAAATCAAGCTTTCATTCATTAATATCGCCATTCATTGTACGAGCGTATTAGTCATCTGGCGTAATATCGTATTTCGGCGTCCCTAAAAGCATCAGATACAGTCACCATCTCGTAATAGAACCAATGTCATGGCTTCAAACTAAATCGTAACCCGAATAGTCTTACGCATCGTCAAAGTCATTGACATTTTCATTTACAGCATAAACAGCTGTTTTAGTTCCGAGAATTAGAGAAATATCATTTGAGTACTCATTTCGAGCGATTCGGATGAAATAATGCATTTGATCTTGCCGAACCGGGTTCTAGGATTGTAAATTAAATTCTTTGTACAGTATACCACAAAAACAAGCTTGTTAGATAATGCTCATGATATTTTTTTTTATTTTTTTTATGTAAAAAGTAATGAAATGAACGAGACGCTCTCCTGATGGTAAGAGATAACGCCTGTCCACTGCTTAGCGGCAGAATAACTGGTACTGCGGTGGTACCTACCTAGATGACCTCCTGCTAAGGAGATCTACCACCAAGTAAATACGATGATGAGTATGACATGAATTACGTATATAAATATACGCTAAACAGCTTTTGATCTATAAGATTTCTAGCTAGCAAACAACTACACTTAATTAGTTTTCATTTGTAAAGTTCGTTTAATCGAATTCAATACATATATTCACAAATTCTCATTTGACTTTTCTATTGCTGTGCCAATGGTAGGGTTCGCGAATTCAACGAGGCGCCACCGGTCCGCCGCTGCGCGATAAAATTCGACACGGTCCGCTTAAATTATGTAATCGAATATTCATGATACCTCTTCTGTAGAAGCACTGCTTTTCTTGTACCAGTTGTAGAATGTACCTACTACGTCATACTGTTTTTTCTCAGCCAGGCGCCTCATCGTATGCGTATGCGTCAATATGCGTCCTTTATCGAGGGTTGTTTTCGATTTGAATATACGAAAAATCATGCCCTGTTTTTTGAAGTATTTAAATAAATTTAATTTGATTAGTTTTCGTCTGAGACTATTTTCGTCCCGTGTTAATATTTATATTTCGAGAACTTTAAATATAGAAATGATTATAAATTATCAGATAAATGTTATGTTTCTCTGTAGTATCACTTTGTTATTACGTGATTCGTAACAATTTTGCAACATGTTTAGTTTTTACCGAGTCGAACACTTGCGGTTTAATCGATATTAGAATCGATTACATGCTTATAATCGACTCTAGCGGTCATTGTGTAGCGATAAGCTTTATATTTGCTCTAGTTATGCAAGCTCGAATTATTTCCGGTATGATTTTTTTATTTTAAGCTGCTTTGAATATGATATACATACACTTACTTATTTTTTTATTAAATAAGATAGATATACCTATCATATGTACAATCTAAACCATAAAAAGCAAAATAAAAATAATGTTTATGGTTTTTATATAAAAAAATAGTAAGATAGGTACACTTGTCCTTATTATTTCTAAGCCCATATGGAAAGGTAAACAAAGCAATTTCCATAATAATTTGTTATCGTATACCAATTAATAATAATTAGTTTTACGACTCTGGATACGATCTTGTTATTGTTTATGAAAGATTCAAATTTTACATTAGCATCGCAAATTTTTGTAACATTTAAAGCAAGTAGGTAATGTTAACGTAAATTATTCCGTGACGTCTTTTGAAGATGACCCATTAATTCTTTTCGACAACATTATATTGCGACCGCATAAAAATGTATGTATCTATATGCCATATTTGACATTGAGGTGTGTAAAATTCTTCGCATTCCAATATTTTGACGTACAATGCCGTGTGATCTCATAATTAAAGGAAATGGGGTCCAAAGTCTATTACGAGAAGGTCCTCGTCACTAATGATGGGTCACCTTTACGGTGTTATGTAGGTATTTAATCATTATTTTAATTAAAATACTGTAAAAAATATAACGGCGCCGGACCGCTAATGATGAGTCTGAGATTATAAGGTCTGTCGATCACTGTGAGATGCGAGACTCGGCGTGGTTCTTTCTGGTTCACGTAAGTTCAAAAATTATGTTGTGTTATGACAGGGGCAGCGAGAACGCGTCAAAGGCGCAACATACATTTTTTGTGGTTAACATATTGTTAGCTAGACTACAGCTCATCTTACGTTAACTGATAGCGTCGAAGATGGTAAACATACCTAGAATAGAAACTGTCTTCCAAGGAAGTCTGTCGGAATAAACTGTTAGTGTTTTGATGGCAGATTTTTTACTTAAAATTAATTGTGAACCAGCCGAGTACAAGAAAATACCCCACCGCCTTATGCTATCGTCTCCTCATGATGTTTTCCTTTACCGTTTGAAGTCATCGGCAATACGCTCATGATTTAGAAAAGACAGGCCTTGGGATTCGAAACCAGGAGTATTCGCTTATGTAAATGCGTGTAGATACATAAAATTATATGTTAAAATAAGTGCAGTATACGTCGACGTTATAAAAATTGACGCACTTTGGTACAAATTACATGATACATATTTTATAGTAAGAAAATTTGTAAATATTATAATACCAACAACTTGGTGGTAGATTTCCTTAGCAGAACGTCGTCTAGGTAGTTACCACCGCAGTACCGGATATTCTACCGCCAAGCAGTAGTGTGTAAACATTACTGTGTTCCGGTTTGAAGGGTACTGCAGCTAGCGAAATTACTGGGCTGTTGAGATTATTGATCAAAGTCTCTCAAGTAATGAGCACTAAAGCAGCGATGCCCTGGCCTTTGTTTTGCTACTCAAAGTTCTGTGTATAGCTGCAATGGTCATGGTCAGGCGCTATCTCTTACCATCAGGAAAGCGTCTTCTTCGTCTCATTACATTCACATAAAAAAAAAACCAGTTACACCAGTTTCTTCTTATGTTAACTTTATGATAAAAGTCAATTATCACAAAGTTATTAGTTATTAGTTAAAGTTAAGTTAATGGAAACATCAGTTTTACTTTCAAATACGTTTTCGTTCGTTTGCAATTCGTTCAAATAACGTTTTAACATTACAGTCAGTGCGATCCGTTCTGTTAAAAATATTTCCAATAAAACGATGATCAAAAGTTAAAACTCAATTAAAAGTTGCCGCCAAAATAAAAATAAAAATATGAAGTGGCATTTTATCGTGTTTGAATCAATTGTTGGTGCGTTCCCAAGAAATGTTGCAAGGGGCCTCGCTCTCGTTAATTTAGGCAGAACTTTTAGCACATCCTCGACTTGCTAAGTAGCTGCAAGTTGTGCAACTGCAATTATCAGTACGCTGAACAATTTTCATGAGCTGATTGACGGAACAGGATAATTTACACTAGTTAAGTTATGTATCCCACTAATATTTCGTTTTATTTAAATACATTATTAAGATTATTCATTCATTTTTACATTATTTATGACAGCCCTGTTGGTTCATTGGTAGAATGTGCGTGTGTTCGATTCCCACTCAGGACTAACATTTGTGTGACTAAGATCGATGCTTGTTCTGTGTCTGGGTGTACTGTATGTATTTACAAAAAAAAAAAGGTATTTAAGTATTCTGTCAGCTGTCTGGTTCCCATAGTACAAGCTTTGATTAGTTTGGGGCTAGATGGCGCTGTGTTAATTGCCCTCCAATATTTATTGATTATGTACTTATTTTTATATACTTACTATATGTTTTTTTTTTTTTTTTTTTTTAATGGTTGACAGGCTAGGTGTTTGACCACAGCTCACCTGATGTTAAGTGAAGGTGTGGCCGAAGATGGTAAAGCACACCTAGCCTGGAATGCAACTGGCTCTCAAGTGAGGCTGCCGGAACACACCTTATACCACCTATTTATTTTTCTTATTAGTGTTACATCTCTCGTCTGTTTCTTATGTTATCTATAGTGTTTTTATTTTCTTGGTTGCCTGGAAGAGATCGCTGTTAGTGATAGATAAGGCCGCCACTCGTGGCACTAGTTCATAAGGTTCTTTTGTTCTCTGTATTTTTTTTCTGTTTATGGTGTGCACTATAAAGAGTTTTATCTATCTATCTAATATTATAAATGTGAAAGTTTTGATAGATGGATGGATGTTTGTTACTCTTTTACGCAAAAACAACTGAACGGATACTTTTTATTACTTGAATGGTTAGTGGTAGCTAACCATTCAAGTTGGCCAGTTCCATTCCAGGCTTGTTGTGTTTACCATCTTCGATTACATCGTCATTTAACATCAGGGAGTCAAACTAGCCTGTCACCGGTAAAAAAAAATTAATTTAGAAATCGGATATAAATATTTGGTACATAGGTAGGTCAACAATACATTTCCTTTTTGCCGTTTTCTTTACTAATGGTGTTACAACAAAATACGTGCATTTTTGCCGATTCAACAAATAGATTTTCATGTTGCAACTCTGATATGCTTCGTTGATCAATTGCTAAATATGTATAAGAACCTAAATATTTTATTATTTCACATCATAAATTCTCACCTTGTTAATTAAAAAAAAATGCTGTAGGTATTCCGTTCTAATTTCTACATTAGAAAAAATTATACGCTTTTGTTAGTTTCATAAAAAGTAAGTTGAAAAACTAAAACTGATAAAATAACGCTTTAAAATATTTGTTTCATTTGTTTCACAAGAAAATCTTTTCATCTGAATTTGTTATGTACAAACTATTAAATATTTGTCGTTTATTAAACAAACAACTTACACGTAATATATATAATACATATTCATTGTTATGTTTAGAGAATGGCCGTGGTCATATGACACTGCTCTAAAGCTTAAAATCGCTTACAAACGTTTGAATGTACTGTTTTGTTAGGGAAGGTGGCATATTTGTTTTGTTACTCAAAGTTTTGCCTATAGCTGCAATGATTATGGACGTGTCTCTATGATTATCAAGAGAGCGTTTCGTTTGTCTTATCTATTTTACATTTAAAAAAATAGGGCATGGGTTTGATTTCCATTCGGGGCAAATATTTATGTGTCGAATATATGCAGATGTTTTTTTCTGTTTCCAAATGTACGTATCTATACTATTATAAAAAATGAAAGATTTGATTGTTTGTTCATTTGTAATGAATAGGCTCCGAAACTACTGGACCGATTTAAAAAATTCTTTTACCGTTGGGAAACTACACTATCCCCAGGTGACATAGGCCACTTTTTCTCCCTGTATTCCCACGGGAACGGGAACTACGCGGGTGAAACCGCGTGGCGTCCGCTTGTTATAAATATGTGTACAAAATAAAAAAGTAAGTATTACATCATACATCAGTTATCGGGTTCCCAAAGTAGAAGCTTACGCCGACATCAGAAGAAGCCAGGAGTTTAATAAAACGGTACCTTCATCTTTTTGTACATTGATAGATGTTGTGCAAAGAGTGGTACATGTATTATGTTATTATGGGAGAGGCTAGAAGAGAGTCGAATATCGATAAAAATACATTAAAAAAGAACAGAAAAAATAATAATTTAAGCTTTGTTTAGATGACATTTTCTAGTCTTTCAAGCGGCATTTGGTTAGATGGCGCTTTGAGAAAATGTCATTCAATATTTTTTATTTATTTTAATGTCACGTTTAAAGATAGACCGTAGAACTTAGAGATTAGTTATATCATTGAATGCCATGTACGATTACAACGAATCAGTATTTATTTTTCCTATGTTTTGAAACAAAAATTAATGTAATAATGGTTTTGTTTTTACGTTCTTCATCCTACACCGTATCGTTTCTTAACGTTAGGCAAAACTTGTTCGAACCTTAAAACTCGAAAGAATGGGAAGGTCGTCTCTTTATATTCTTTAAGTTTATTAGATGAGTGTTACAATCAAAGTAAACGTAATGAAGCACTTGCTTGCGCCCGCGACTTCGTCCGCGTTTAAGAATTGGGTTTCGGGAGAAATGAAACATAATATTATGTAAATAACAAAAGAGTAATAGTTTCATCCATTATTAAACTTGCGCTACTCAATTACCTATATTAAGGTGGTTCGATTTCCATACAAATATTTTTTTCCCATTTATGGACAGATGGAGCATGATTTTACATCGGAACCACAGCTACTGGCATTTATTTTGGACTTTATTTGCGGTTAATCACAATTGCTTGAATAAAACAGTAGATTGTTAGCATAAAATCAAATTTAAGAATGATTTATGAATTTATGATTTTTTAACAAAACAATAGATTATGTTAATAATCTACTGTTTTATTCAAGCAATTGTGAATTACCGCAAATAAAGACCAAATTAAATGCCAGTAGCTGTGATTTCACTCTAAAATTATACTCCATTTGTCCATAAATGGAAAAAAATATTTGTATGGAAATCGAACCACCTTAATATAAATCTTTTATTCTGGAATAATGCTCCGTAAGACACATCTATGCATACCAAATTTCAATTGGATACGTCATATAGCTAGTTTTTTGATAATCCCACAGGAACCTAACATTTTTCCGAGATAAAAAGTATCATACATGCTAATTCAGGTAATAAACTAAATGTGTGCCAAATTTCATCCAAATCCTTTCAGCCGTTTTTGCGTGATTGAGTAACAAACATACAAACATCTAATAATTCAAATTTTCATTTAAAATATTAGTAGGATAAACACAATGTACTGTAGGTTATTTAGAGTTGATAATGGTAATGACTGTGCGAGTCCTATAATCCTTTGTTCAAAGTTTCTACACCGCAGTGGCGTGATAACTTTTAATCGTGCCTTCTCGATACAATGTGTCCAATTTAATTGATTAATTAATTACAGACTCAAACACTTAACAAGTTTTATATTTTACTGCCTTTGTTTTTTATAGTCTGTCAATTATAATCTAATTTGGCTTTTAGATATGTGATACCTACTTGTCGTCTAGCGCAAAAATGCGGACCTAGCTTTGTGGTACTGTAATTTATTCTGTGTATCAGAAAACGTGGGATCGTAAATTTAAATGTTATAAAAACGCTCTGAACAGATGTTACTCTTATATAATGTGGAATTCGCAATATGTAATAATAGACGCATTCATTAATATATACATCTTTGGTCTATTAAATATGTTTTACCTTTTTTGTGAGTTACGTAACTGAATGGTCTAAGTTTTTTTCTAAGTGAAAACTTTAGCCGCGATGACCGATTTTTTTGGTAGAGGCAAACTTTATGGGGTAACGTTACTGACATGCTAATATGACATGTTTTAAGTTTTCACTTCTATCTACATTTATGACTGGCAATTTTTTTTTCAGCTTTGGTTTGCGGTTTTACCCGCGTTTATGATAAAAAGTTGCCTATATCTTGAGCCAGATTATAAAACTACATGCGTTTCAAATTTCATCTAAATGTATTAAACCATGTTTTTGTGTTATGCCATGTCAAAATTCACCAAATTCAAGTATTTTTTTAATGTAAAAGTAGGTAATAAGACGAACAAGACGCTTTCCTGATGGTAAGAGAGACAAGGGCAAGACAAAAATAATGAGAGTAAATAACGACAATCGGCTTGAGTTTCCGATTGGTAATCGCCAGTGGTATTTACAACTGCACGCTACCAAAGTTACGATGACAAATTAAAAAGTCGATGTTATTTGTTTGACTTGTAAAAGCAACCGGAAAACCATGTTTGATGATGCTGACATTAGGGTTGGCCGCTCGGCATTAACAAATTTACCGATTTAGGTACATGCTATATGAAATACTAGCACTCGCGGTTTCACCCGCGTAGTTCCCGTTCCTGTGGGAATACAGGGTTTAAAAGTAGCCTATGCCACCTGGGGATAGTGTACCTTCCCAACGGTGAACGAGGTTTTGAAATCGGTTCAGTAGTTTTTGAGTTTATTCGTTACAAACATTAAAAAATCCAAGAAAATAATTTTAATATTTAATTTTAGATTTTACAATAACTCGCAGCTATGCTGAAGACACTGACAGGTTTGACTTAGTAGCAAAAAAAAAGCTTGTAAATAAAACCTAACGCTATATTAGATTCCGCCAAAAACATAAAAATAGACATTTATGGCATTGCTATTAAGAATGGCCAAAATATGATTGCTATTCATCAAAATATATTGATTGTTCCTTTTGTTCAAGTAATATTTGAAATGAATTGGTGAAATCCTATATTTTTTAATGGCAGTTTCTTTTTGTAATCTGGATATTGAATATTGGATATTAAATCAAATCTATTTTGATATCTTTTTATATGTTTATAAGATGATTTATTATATATATTTTTTCTATTTATCAATCCAATTTATCTGCCAGTCATCAGTATCTCCCTCATTTTTAACCGGCTCAAAAAAGGAGGAGGTACTCAAAAAATCGTCAAAAATCTAAAAATTATATACATCGATGATATTTTCGTTTACTCCGGAACCTCGCTGTTTTATTGGAGCAGTGCGTTTAGTTGGTAATTTTTTTAAATTGTAAATTATAGTAACTTTCTACGATGCGAATAGCAAATTGCATTCATAGATACAACTCTTTATTGTTCTCACCAATATTACAGAACAGAAATAATACAAACATTAAAATGAAATACAACGATAGGCGGCCTTATCGGTCAGAGCGTACTCTTCCAGGCAACCTTGGTACGGATAGGGCTCGGTAAAACAACGGGATGTGTTAATTAGAGAAAAACATATTTAATTAAACACCTACATTAGCATTAAAATCAAATTTATGAATAATTTATGAATTTATGATTTTTTAATAAAACAGAAGATTGTGCTAATAATCTACTGTTTCATTGAAGAAATTGTGATTTACCGCAAATAAAGGCCAAAGTAAATGCCAGTAGCTGTGATTTCACTGTAAAATTATGCTCCATTTGTCCATAAATGGCAAAAAATTATTTGTATGGAAATCGAACCACCTTAAACGATATTATTCAAAACCTCCATGTACCATAGTTAAGTATCTACCATTATGTTGTCGTTCCTAATCATAGTTTAGCGACGGCCTCATTACAGATTAGCCCTAAAGATCACCTTCGTGTGTAGCAAAAGGATGATTAAATACATGTGTGATTTTTTCATATTCGCATGCTGCATGTTCTGCTTCTGTGCAAATCGTAACAAATCTGCATTTTTTGCTTGTTAACGTTTAACTGCGTTTTGTAATGGTAGCTTGATTGTTGTTAATTTGCTGCAGCGAAGTTATGTACATATGAACAAGCTGTCGGCTATTCGTTGTTCTCATATTTTGGAACGGAGTTCCTTATCGCGCGTTATCGTTCTCTTTTGTTTGCGAGCTGAGGGGCTAGACCGAAAAATGAAAAGCGACACCAAAATATAGATATTTTTTGCGGTGATTTTTGAGGCATTTCCCGATTACCTGGGAAACTATTTTTTTTCAATCGATTCAGCTTGCCGTCAATTTTGAGAATACGCAAAAATATTGCACAATTAAAAAAAATAAAGCCTGTAAAGGAACTCCGTTCCAACCGAGTGTCTATAGGATTACTATCACAAATATTGTATTGCTACAAACCTATTTGTCTCCAGTTTCATGAAGATAAGATTAACGTTACTCAAGTTATTTTAATATTATTTTTTTATCGTCGAAAAATAAAGCTGACTTAACTAATAACTCGGCTAGGCTTGGCTATAGGGTCCCGTTGCCTTCCGCGACTAATATTATCTCAGCGTAGTCGTAATCTATAGTCATAGTTCATTTGAATTTTCTTTAAGATCCATCAAAAGGTGACAAACAGACAGAAAGACAGAGTTACGTTTGCTTGTATAATATTAGTTGGGATTAGGGTTAATGAGTAACACACGCGGTGGAATGGATCACCTACCGCAAATTCTCACCTTTCGTGGCTTGCCCTTGCGAATTATTCATAACGGCTCGTAAAAGACCAAGGTCGTCGCACTGGCGAGATTGCGGATTCGGCAAGCGGCGGACTGGTCGAAAACTATAACAAATAAAATGCAAACGAGCGGGATGTACGCGGATCCCAACCGGACGACGGCGACCGCGCCGGACGCCACTCTTGGCGCCTTTTTATCTTTTTCTTTTTATTATGGCGAATTTATGGCGGGCGATATAAGCTGCCAGTATTACGCGAGCCGAGTGCATTTTATTCTTTTAATACACTCGAATTTCGAAGGCTCTGTCTGAGTCGAAGAATGCGGCTCTCGAATATTGTACAGGAATCTGGTCCTTTGGATTCCCAACTGCTCATTGACTTGGCTTGTGTTACATCTCCAAAGAATTTAAATCTGCAACATAGGAATGGGTTTCCCCCGGTCCCAGTCAAGCGTTGTGATTGTGCTTAAATAAAATTCAAATTCAAAAACTTTAAAAACCTTTAAATATTTTGAGCTTGAACGCGTTACCTCTGCTGTAAGCTGGTTGGGAGTTAGGTATCCTGCAGATTCTAAATGATGCAGAATCGGGTCAATGTTACAATGTTCTTGCAATGTCATTGAAGTAACATGGTACTAAATTTCGAATCAATCAACCTTTATCACGTCCCTTTGTCAGCTAGAAAAGACAAGAAAAGAAAAATTAACAAAATTCTAGAAAAAATCTTCACACGGTTGTAAAGATTTTATTGAATCATAGCTATGAAGACTCGATTAAGTCATCTTTAAAACTAAAAAAAACCTGAAACAAAATCGATTCATTAGCTAGGGAGGCTCGATGCCACAGATATAAATTTAATTTTAAAACAACTTTGTAAACGTGCAGTTTATTTCGCCTATAATTGACACTAATATTTCTCTACATCTTTAGTACTCATTCTGCAAAGATTCTAAAGAGATTTAAGTTGTAATCAAATTAAAAATAATTAGTTAAGATACTATTAAAAAAAAAATACACGTAAAGCGATTGGTCGATCGCCAAAAGTACTCGATTCTTATCGCCAGGAAAGGACTGCGAAACCGACACAACCAATGCACGTCTTACAGCGACCAAATCTAAAATAGATTCCATCTCGATAAGTTGCGCAATTGAAGCAATAGGTACTGGTCGAGATTTCGCGGACGTAACTAGCCACCATAGAAAGTGGTATGAAACGAGGGGAAAGGGCTGATATTGCTTGTTCTGTCCTGCGTCCGCTAGATAATTGGCAAGCTGGCTATGGTAGCATGTACTCGACAGGTTACTTTGACGTTAGACGTTTACTTCGATCAGTGGCCGTATAACCTTCATTGTACATAGTTTCTCAGGTGTACCACTAATTAACACCGTAATACTTCTATGTATGTATGTACACGTGGCTTTGAGAAACAGCTCGAATAAGGCAGGAAAAACTATGATCAACATTAATTTACTAGTTATTTTAATGCCTTTTTTTTTTTTAATTTATAATTATACGCTCCACAGACACTGGGGTCCGTGACCTTTGTCAACTTTAATTACATTTTTTTTTTACAATTTTACATTACAAAAAGAGAAGAGGTTAGTAGGATCTTAATCTAAGGTTAAAGTAGGTACTAGATTGTGTGTATACCGCGAGCAGACCAGCGACCCGCAAGCAGCACCCGATCACGAGTATGACGCATGTGCCAGCCATCGCCCTCAACCATATCTGAGGGAAGAGAGCGACCCGACACGACGCCGCCGCAAGAAGGAGCCTTCGATGGTGAGCATGAATGCTCGAGGCATACACACAATCCTTATTTCTATTTACAACATGAGCTTTCATTTGAAATCGCCTCCTCCCGACTCAAGGCCTCCATCACCGCCGTGTTCCGATCTTTGATGGCCATCTGCAAATTATATATTTTTTTAATGCCATGTTTGTAGGTACGAATTAATTCAGGAAATAATATAAAAGTGATTTACTCGTGTATTGAGGTAAAGGTACTAAAATACATTTACAAATATTTTATTGATAACACCAATATTACAAGTCAATTCGAAATTCCAAACATTTTTTTTATTTTTATTTTTTTAATGGTTGACAGGCTAGTTGTTTGACCACAGCTCAGCTGATGTTAAGTGAAGGTGTGGTCGAAGATGGTAAAGCACACCTAGCCTGGAATGGAACTGGCTCTCAAGTGAGGCTGCCGGAACACACCGTTAGATGCTTGGCGGCAGATTTTTAACTTGAGGGTGGTTGCTAGCCAGCTGAGTACTAGAAAGTACCCTACCACCATGCTATGGTTTCCTCACGATGTTTTCCTTCACCGGCAGCTCAAGCTCATTGTTGGGGTTTGAACCCACGCCCTTCGGCATGCGAACCTACCGCGCTAACCACTGAGCTATCATCGCTACAAGATGCCATTATATGAGTTTGAAACACTGATTACATGTCAATGAATGCAAAAAAGCAAAAAAATGTTAAAATAAGGTATGTCAATATATAAAAAAATATTGTCAATACAAAAAAAAAAATTGTTAATTTATAATAAAAAACATGACAAAAAAATATCAAGTAAAGGTTTGTTACAGGAAGGTCGTAAAATACCTTAAGTACTTATCGAGTCTTGTCTATTTGGGAAATCGTCAGGCATCCAAACTTGGAGGTCCTGGGCTTTGAAACTTTCCTCAAAACAAGGCTCGTTTTATGATCGCCAAATTATAAATATTGCAGCATCGTAATGTAAAGAGCCCTTTAAAAACTCCCGCTAATTTTGGTCTAAATTTATTTTGTTATTCTTGAACGGACTTGGACGAATTACTTATAATTCTTCAGTAATAAAAAAAAAACGAAGTCGTATTCTACGTGTCTCTTACTACTTCAAGACTATTCAATATGATGGTTTCACTGTCATTTAGAGAATTTCTTGCGGAATTACTGTCCGGGCGTAAATGCGTGATTGAGGGTGCCGTGTGACACTGTTGCGGATAAATTTTAAAACGACGAAACTGATATCCCGTTAAAGAAACAAATACCCGTTATACCAGGAAAAATGTTTTGGTGAAATCGTGGACAAACATTTAGCCATATTTATTCAGGTGCCGTACGTAACTGCGCATAAGGTTTCATTACATATTGTTATATTCATAGTTCGTATTCAAATAATTGTTTCTTATAATACAATATAATGTATCGTTTACCTTCTTTCGGATTCAGGTCTTGGAAATAGGCACGCGGTGCTTCTCTTTAATTAAGTATTTATACAGTAATGTATTATCTTCTTCAATTTAATTAAAGACGATGTGTAACACAACAACAGTTGTTTTAGTAAATTAACAGAAATATAGGTAGTAAACTTAACACTTCTTCCAAGATTAGATAGATAGTCACCTCTTTCTAGAAATGAATTAATTCAAAATAAGGTGCAATGAAACTGAATTTTGGCACGACTATCCAAGTAAAAACATGTCTTTGCAATTAGATTCGCTTTTATTTCTAAGCTTATATTTTCCATTCCTTCCTAATTACAATTCCTATTCACTTTTTTATTTTCTTGTAATAATGTCACTAGCTAAAACATTTACGTACAATGTAGGTACATACATACATTAGCCATTAGTTTAAAATAAAATATTTGAATCATGCTAAAATATATTATAATCAGAACATCTTCATTTCAAATAGTTATCGTCAAATAATTATCAAGCCATTAAAAATAACTCGACTCTTCTAATGTCTCATCATCTTCGGACCGTATTGAAACGTGACTGTGGTGTGACCTTGCGACCTTCCTCACACTTGGTCACGTGTCACGTGAGTTCTCGTAGCCGGATAACTGTCCAGAGGTGTCACGCTGACACTGATTCATAAGGAACCACGTATCTCTAGTACAGGTTGAAAATAACCATAGTGACAACGTCATGTCTTTAACTACCGATGAATAAGTCAATCGGATAGGCACTGATGTAACAGTCACCTTAAATACTGATATTGAAATCAAAGAAGAAAAGATGGTGATCGAAGAAATGCTCGCAACATACGCAGTCTTAAAGATATTTCGCGTTGCTCTCCAAAAAAGAGTTGGCATTGACATTGATAAAACATATACACACGCAAGCCGAAATGTTACCAGTATAATATTCATTACGTACGTCAATTATACCGGCGACACGGTGGTGCCGTCATTATGGTAAACAGCCGGCCCGGCCGAAGCACGCGGTCATCTCCGCATTCCGCGCGGACGGTGCGCATGCGACGGAATTCCCGCCCAAAACGCGCAAACAACAAACCAGTCGCGGCAACATTCGAGAGAGATGACACTGTCGCCAAGCGAGATATCAACAAAACCAAAACGCTGACATACCATTCCGATATCAACCTAATCGAAACTTTATATCTCGCCACATAAAGTAGATGTACCGCTTTAGGAACACTGGCGCCAATGAACATAAAAAACGGAATCTCAAATGAGGACTGTTACCATTTTGGTAAAAATACATTATAATATGTGATTAATGTCGTTCGACTATAAACAAGTCGTTAATAAATGTTTTTAGATATTTTAATAATTCTTAACTTGAATCGTCGGCGCGACTACTGTATTAGCATAAATACAAAATAGTTTGGGTAAATAAAATATTTTTCGTGGAGGTGTCTTTATATGTCAATCGAATAGGTTTGACTATAATTTTTGATTTTAAAATAATTTTTGAGGGCAAAGGCCAATTTGTTACTTTACGAGGAAAATGTCCAACTTAGATTTTTTTAATCTGCAAAAACTGGACGGGTTAGTGCCGAGATATCCGTATAAACACACTCCCACGCGGCCGTTAAATTGCAGAAATCGATTAGAGAATAACAAGCGAATTAACTATGGCATTTTAAAATTGGAGCTTTTGTATATTTTACACATAAATTAACTATCACAATTATATTTAATGGTTTGAATTACCATACAATTTAAACAAAGCGAGAATATGGTTTTAACAGTGATAAAATTTATATATTTTCCTTTGTATCATCTACGAAAAGAAGTAATAAAAGATTATTTAATGTGTAATAAAATGTTATTCCGATATGAGCCCAATAAATACTTTTATCATATTTATAAAGTAAGTACTTTTATATTTATAAAGTAAATACTTATGGCGCTGAAACGTGGTCTCTGGCTGTGTGCCTTCTTGGTAAGCTCAAAGTAGCACAACGCGCTATGGAGAGGGCTATGCTCGGAGTTTCCCTACGAGATCGAATCAGGAATGAGGAGATCCGTAGACGAACCAAAGTTACCGACATAGCCTAACGGATTAGCAAGTTGAAGTGGCAGTGGGCAGGGCACATAGCACGCAGAACTGATGGCCGATGGGGCTGCAAAGTTCTGGAGTGGAGACCACGGACCGGCAAGCGCAGCGTAGGACGTCCACCCACAAGGTGGACAGACGACCTAGTAAAGACCGCAGGAACGCGCTGGATGCGGGACGCTTCCAACCGGTCTTTATGGAAGTCAATGGGGGAGGCCTATGTCCAGCAGTGGACGTCCTACGGCTGAAATGATGATGATGATGAAATACTTTTATATTTATACTAACTACATCGAAAGTAAAAGTAAAGAACGACGAGTAAGACTTTTTATTACAAACTAGCGACTTGCCCCGGCTTCGCACGGGTGCACTGATGTAGTGTATAATTATGCATGTATTATACATATAAACCTTCCTCTTGATTCACTCTTTCTAATAAAATCCGTTGCGTAGTTTAAAAGATTTGAGTGTAAATACGGTAGGAAGCGACTTTTTTATTACTATGAAACTAAAATGGTCTAGTAATTATTTTGGTTAAGGCTCATGATATTTTGAATAGGTAATTGAATTTAGATGATCAAAAAATATTTTGACTACGAAAATTAAATCCTGTTTCCTGTATTTTAATCTATCTTTTATAATAAAGATGAGTTGCTGTTGTTAGTTTCGCTTAAATTTAAAAACGACTTGACCGATTTGAATATATGTTTGTTTTAAAAGTTTTCTAATACTTTGTAGAAGGTTAAAAGGAGGATGAAAGAAAAATTAAGAAAGTCGGAAAATTTCAGATAACTACGGCTATTTCAAATTCGCACGTTTGACAGTTCGCGCTTTTGAGGAAGCTAAGACAGGACAACGCGTGTCAGGTCAGCTAGTACGAGTAGGTATAAATAAATAATATGAAATTGCGCAAGGCACAGCAAACATGATATCCATCAGTAAGTCATGAAGAATCAGTGTTATCTTATATTGTGCTCATATTTATGTTCATTCTATTACTGGTTTCTATCAACAAGTGGTAATTTGTCTTATACATCATAATTTACATGATGTGATAGTTTTCCCATGCGACGGGAACGATGAACAATGGCGCACGCAAGGCACTTGACAATGGTGCCGACCACTTTCCACTTTCCCGAGACTTCCCACCGTTTATGAAAAGCTGTTTTCAATTACAGCTGGTAACTAAATTTGATGACGACACATATCATAGAACATATCCATGGAATTTATTTCTTCTTTCAGATTTCAACACTAAAATGAATAATTACATAATCGTAGTATGTAAATAACGTGAATGATTTTCGTTATTCGATTTTAGTAAAATTATTGTGAATGTAAGTTTAGGATAGTAATAAAATATATATATATATATACACTGTTATATTCTTATTCGAAGTGGGGGCGATAAGTTCTGCACTGACGTGTATTGTACATTTCCCCCTACCAGCGTCTACCCGAGCCAACCCAGCTCCTTGAAGTATCGGAGCGAGACTCTGGGCCGCTGGCATAGTAGCTCCAGTAAGTTGGGTGGAATGTTCAATGATGATGACATGAATGACAGCGAAGCAGCGTACCTTCTGTGGCTTTGCAATGCATATTATACACTTATATTATTCTCATTGATTTCACATACTGACAAAGACTAAATACAACTTTAAAAAAATTATCTTAAAATTAATATTACTTACACTATTTACAAATTTATAAAAACAACCTAGTCTAAAAGTCCATCAGCAGAGGGTCATGTGACCAGAATGCTGGCAGCATTGCCACGCTGGATGGCATGCTAAGGTTTCACTAAAGTAGATGCTTGCATTATAGTCACCTGATTCCTGCTGTAAACGTTTGGTCAGGTCCCTATATAGATCGTGAGCGGCCAGCCCCCACGGACCTAAAACTTCAACAAACCCAAACGGCGCAAACAAGTAAATTCTATCTAAATGACTGTTATATTATGTTTGATGTTCATTTAATATATAAACAAGTTATTAAATAAGAACACGACTAGAGATAACTACATCGTTTGCAACAGTTATCACACCTACAAAATTGTGGGAACTATTCACAGAATTCGCTACATTTACTTATGGCAAATAAAAACGTCGGATTAAAATATCACCAGGTAGCGTATTAAAACGAAATAGGTATGTAGATTTTTAAATACCACATGAATTAAATTTGTTACGCCGCCCACGCGTGTTATCGACAATAAAATATTTGGAGATGAGGTTTTTGTTTTCTCTAAAGGTCTCAAAATCTAGATTCCTTTTAAATATTATGTTTCTGATAGAAGTATTTGTTTTTGTAGACATTCAATTTAAATCCCTCGATATCCGGCATAGGTACTTATGAATTTTTGGAATGTATGCAAATAAAATGCGCATCAAATATATAAATGTATCTGTTTAAATTTTTAATGATATATGATAAGGAATTTTATTAAATTCCAGTTTAAAGATAAAATACCATCTTTTAAGTCACTTGTGATTGATTTTGCGAATTCCTGATATACGTGTTTATGCATAAATGTATAGCAATGATTAATTTGATCTAATTTTGACAATATTGTGTTTGGCAAAATTTGGGCGTGAAAAAATGTTTATTGATCATAACCTATTTCACAATTAACATTATTATTTATCACCAATTTACAATAAACTAGAATACTTACAACACAATTAATTTCAATAAAAACATTTTAAAGTTCTTGATAACGTTTCTTTAAGTAAAATTTTCGCTGTTATTAATTGTTACACACGAAAACAATAAATTTATCTTTGTTTATGTACTTTGAGGCTTTTTAAAGTTTGAACTAAATAATATGAACAAATAAAGCTGATATTACATAGTTTCATCGTCATCATAATCATCAGCCTATCGTTGTCCACTGCTAGACACAGACGTCTTCAAAGACAATCAGTCCGATCTTCGGCTTTTCGCTTCCAACAACCTAGCGACAACCTAACAATGCTAGTTATCCTATGTATATCGTCACTCCATCGAGTCTCAGGGCGGTTTGCCAATTTGCGTTCTCTACTCCAGAAAATGTCTACCCCAGCGGTTATCGGTTCTGTGACAGATATGTCCAACCCGTTGTCAGCTAATAGGTACATGGTTTCATCACAATAATCGTAGAAACGCTGCTGAGTATTTTTCTCCGGTTTGCGGTGTGCCAATACCACGTTATAGTAACCCAGTATGGCAGTGCTTTCTTGTAATAAGTATGTTTGTGCAATTGGTCGATGTCCGATTCGTATCTAGCTAGAGCGTGTCGGCGTCATCTTTTATAGAGGCTTCCTGGAGTTTTGTGGTCAAATTCAGTTTAACATGCTGGCGCAAGAAATTTAATGCAGAGTGATATTTTTTTTTGTTATTACAAGCATTGACAAGATTTTTGAAGATTCTACATCATGAACTCTGCAATCGGCTTGAAGCTGCCGGCTTCCTTGTTTCCTGATACTTGCATACAACACTGTATATTTTTGAACACTAGTCTTTTAGATCTCCATACCTATATTTCAAGTGTTCCCTCAACGTTATGAATTCTTTGATCCTTTAGCTATAGACTGGTGTAATTACATTTGGGATGTAGATGATAGATATTATATAGCTGTAAAATTAT
The DNA here is from genome assembly GCA_905404145.2 of Biston betularia. Lineage (NCBI taxonomy): Eukaryota > Metazoa > Arthropoda > Insecta > Lepidoptera > Geometridae > Biston > Biston betularia. The sequence goes on along the minus strand of FR989882.1, from coordinate 8,536,204 downwards.
TTTTTTTACACATTGCCATCTGAGCCCAAACTAAGCAAAGCTTGTACTATGGAAGTCAGATAACTGATAGAATACATACATACTTTTATTTGTTGTAAATACGTTGTAATTTTTAGCGATGATAGCTCAGTGGTTAGCGCGGTAGGTTCGCATGCCGAAGGGCGTGGGTTCAACCCCCAACAATGAACTTGAGCTGCCGGTGAAGGAAAACATCGTGAGGAAACCATAGCATGGTGGTAGGGTACTTTCTAGTACTCGGCTGGCTAGCTACCACCCTCAAGTTGAAAATCTGCCGCCAAGCATCTAACGGTGTGTTCCGGCAGCCTCACTTGAGAGCCAATTCCATTCCAGGCTAGGTGTGCTTTACCATCTTCGACTACACCTTCAATTAACATCAGGTGAGCTGTGGTCAAAAAACTAGCCTGTCAACCATAAAAAAAAACATACTTATAATACATACAGAACATCCAGACACAGAACAAACATTGTTTATGCCACAAAGTTTGTCCTGAGTGGGAATCGAACCCACGCTCTTCATCAAACTGTATCCCCCTATTTTGTCATCAACAGTTTTCTGTATTGCGCAAATTCAAAGAGTGAATGACAAAATAAAAAGGAAAATATACAATATTGTATTAGAAAGGTGAATCAAGTTGTAAAGACTTGTAAGTTGTCGGGTTGCAACGTGATTCACTTTTCTAGTCAATGTAGTAAATGTAAAAATATACACGTATACTATTTGTTACGATCGAACACGATAGTATACCAATCGTATTATGAACCTAATCGAGTACTTATTCTTATAATCACAACATCCGCAAACCAACAATATTTTTCATATATTAATCGCAAGCACTTTGGACGGAACCACGAGTAATCAGAAATCATTATGTCAGTACCATCACTAAGTTACAAGCAAAACAACGCTTTGTACTCGAGTCGTGATTATATTTTTTGCTGCAAAGCCTGGGGAAATCCATATAAAACTGTATTGTATGTTGCAGTCGCAACCTTTTTGTTTATTTGAAATTATGACCCAAGTTGGCTGTGGAATGTGTTAATTTGTAGCTTAAAATTTACCTACTATGTTTTTGCTTGGTGGCCGTCTATGTTGGTAGTAGGTTCCACCACAGTACCAGATATTCTGCTGCCAAGCAGTAGTGTTATTTTTTACTATCTGGAGAGCGTCTTAAGTTTAAATTTTAGTAGGATAAAAATTCTAAGCAATTTTCTAATAAATATTTCTAGATTCATCAATGATTTGTTTGTAACAATCAATATTATCTAGTAATATCTAGCTTAGATAATGTTAAATTTCAAGTAGCAAAGTAAATCGAATGAGTCTAACATAGATACAATTACATTTTTAAATCGGTGTGTGGCATTTCTATGGCATTTACTACTTTACCACTTAGCGCGAGATTTGATTGGTTGAAATTAAGCAATAAATCTCAAAGGTCAACCATTGTATACTGGTTAGAATTGGAACTCTGCTAGCGCGGAAATATAACACGAAATGGACATTTTGTTTAGGGTTGTCACCGTAAAGAAACGTTACCGATATGTTTTGCAATACCTACTCTGAGTTGATATCACAAAAAAAAAATGTGCCGGTTATGGTGTATCATAACCATTATTTAAACTAAATTATCGCAGTAAAAGTGTAATGAGTGCTCTTGTCCATGTAGTTTAAAATTTGAGCTGCCGGTGAAGGAAAACATCGTGAGGAAATCATAGCATGGTGGTAGGGTACTTTCTAGTACTCGGCTGGCTAGCTGCCACACTCAAGTTGAAAATCTGCCGCCAAGCATCTAACGGTGTGTTCCGGCAGCCTCACTTGAGAGCCAGTTCCATTCCAGGCTAGGTGTGCTTGACCATCTTCGACCGTCATTTAACATCAGGTGAGCTGTGGTCAAACACCTAGCCTGTCAATCATAAAAAAAAAGAAAATTATTTATAACCTTGAAAAAAACGAGTCAATAGCAGTTACCATTAACCATAATTTACTTATTCTGAATTAAAATAACGTTAATTTAAATGCTGTCAACCATGCATGATTAAATTAAAACTACATTAGACAATTGGCTCGAGGCCCCCAATTGTCATATGCATGTAGTTCACTGCCTTTTCGTGTATGAATATGATATAATCGACAAATATAATAATACCAAACTCGACAGGCGAGGTCATTGCCACGAATCTATTGTACTCGTATGACTTGATCGTATAGTGAACAATGACACTATAACAACATATAGAGAACAATACCGTACAAGAAGAATGTTAAATAACTACGTATATTGCTTATTTACAGCCCTGTTGGTTCATTGGTAGTATGTCTGCTCCAAGTGCTGAAAGTTCGATTCCCTCCCAGGACAAGCATTTTGTGATATAAACAAAGGTTTGTTCTGTGTTTGGGTGTACTGTATGTATTATAAGTAGGTATGTATTTACAACAAAAAAAACTATTTAAGTATTCTATCAGTTATCTGTATTCCATAGCACAAGCTTTGCTTAGTTTAGGGTCAGATGGCGCTGTGTGTAATGTCCTACGATATTTGTTATTTATTTTAAATAATTCAAGTTGATTCAAAATTGGCAATAAGGTGTAAAGATATCTAAATAATTTTACATCGAGCAATAAAAATGCAATTTAAACACCGATCTTTATCTTAGTGCTGACTTACGTAATAACTTTTTTTGTGCAAAAAACTGAAGGTCGCTGTCGCTATTTGATACGTATAATTTTGTTTTGCAAAGTGGTCTAATTATATTATTAACATGACATAATATGAAGTCATTCATTAGCATATCAAGAACTCTAGATATTTTTATTGAGTTGTTCTTTTAATACTTTGTCGGCATCTGTGTTTTTTTTTGTATCGGTAAATTTAGCCGATAAGTGTACCATGCAATGTGATGTTTCTATAAATAATTTTACAATTATTGCTGTTTTATTATTGTTATTTTACTTGGTGGTAGATCTCCTTAGCAGGAGGTCGCCTAGGTCGGTACCACCGCAGTACCAGATATTCTACCGTCAAGCAGTAGTGTGTATACGTTACTGTGTTCCGGTTTGAAGGGTACTACAGCTAGCGAAATTACAGGGCTTTTGAGACTAACCATCCAACGTTTCAAAGTAATGAGCGCCAAAGCAGCGATGCCTTAGACCTTGGTTTATCACACAACGTTCTGTGTATCGTTGCAATGGTCATGTATAGGCGTTATCTCTTACCATCAGGAGAACGTCTCGTTTGTTTCATTACTTTTACATAAAAATAATAATTATGTAATGTTCATTTTAATTTATATTTAAATAAGTCAAAATAGTCATAGTACAATAGTCACAATAAATAAGCATCATATTTATTCATCATTATGTAATTAAAAAATAATATATTTTAATAAACACTGAATCAATCTCGGTATTCTCCTCAAACGCTGTCGGAAGTGCAAGAAAAGCAATGGCCCGAAAATAACTCCTTGACCCAACCATACACGGAGCGCGAGGTTTTCCTTCCGCCTAACGGGCGCCAATTTATGATGTCATTGTCAATTCGCCACATGCTGTATGTTTGCTTCGCTTTCTATAAAATATTATATAGCGACATCTATCCGAACAGATCTACACAAGATTCAGGTTAGATAAAGGATAAGGAGGTAACGAAAACCTATCACAATTGTTAAACTTAATTTTAAATTTTACATTCCGTTTTGAGTTCTGTAACTGTCAATAAGTGACACTACAGTGACAATATAGCAAGCTTGACGTGGCAATGATTGATATAAATCAAAACACTAATTTGAAACGTTACAATTTTGTGATTGACATAAATATTACTACGTTAAACTAGTATAAGTAATAATCATCTAACCCGTTCTAAAACCTATCATTGAGTAAAACTTTCATGGTGGTCTCAGCGAAAGTAAAATTAACTTTCTAACCGATTCGATCGACGTAAAAGTTACAACTAGGAAACTATTTCAAATTGTAGACTCGAGCCAGAGGTCAAGGTCAAAATCTATGGCTTCCATGCTTTCTTTAGACAGTAAAAGTATCGTGTTACGACAACAACATTATTTTTGTGTGTATTGTAACAAATTATATGTATATTCAGCCTCATTATGTTTGGGGTCGTAAAGGTCAAAAATTGACGATACTATAGTTGTGGCTCTTGAGTTCTGCACCTACATGCCAGAACAACTTTAAGGCCACCCACTAGTATATTTCGACATCATCTTACTAAGATCATTTCTGAAAGGCTGATAATACATATTTTTTGAGAATAGTGAAAACAGACGATCTTCAAGTAATTGTTTAATCACAACCGATGTCTATTGTTTATGGGAAAATTTGGAATCCAACATCGCAAAGTCATCTTTGTGCCTAGACTTTACATGTCGCTGCGACTTTTTTGATGAAGGAATTCTAAGAACATCCCTAGAGCGAGACTAGATTAGGACATACTACTTTTAGGCATCTAAAGCATGCATAGTTGCGTTGACGCAAAATATCCCAGTTCATGACGATGCTTATAAGTTCAAGCGTCTTTTAGAAGATCAATGATGAAAGGATCGGTTTGTACAGTTATAGCATCGTATAGTTGTCATCGTATCAGCATATTCGAATTCGAGACCCCAACAATTTACTTCGTATTACTTCAATCGCGTTTTCATCCGGCGTAGGGTCGCGAACCGTTATGTCGGTCACAGCGGCCGCGTCGGGTCAATTGATGCTGCGGTCATCAGAGCGTGTCGCGAATGTGGCACGGATGCCCCGGCCTCTGCGACCCTGAACTTGACCTGTCCAATTCTGTTTTTGCATTATGCCCTTGAAATGTGAAAATAAGACTCAATTTTATGGCGTGTGTTAGTTTTGAAGGCTATGTAACCATAATATTATTGAAAATACGTGACCAATCATCGTTGGTAGCTCATTTAGCTCACTGCAAAGTATAATACTTCTTTTTCTTTCACCAGTGTTCCTTGTTTAACGCCAATTTTGTCCAGTGCATGACTGACTCTTAAGGACTATTCAACCGATAAACTCGTATATTACTCGTATTTACTAAAATGCTTCTATAATAAACATATAAATGACGAATAGTTTTCAAGTAACAGCTACAGTAATCTTTTTATGTAAAACATTGGTTACACGTGTTTGTGTCGAGGGTTGAAAATAAATTGATTTTAATCAAGAATACATCACATCCGGCACGACAAACTATAAATAAATTGTTATTTATTTCAGGATTTAATTAATCATGAACTTCGTTCAGAATAGTGGAGTAGGTACTCATGAAAATGACTCATTCAATTTAATTTAGTACTTTCCGACTAAGAGTTGAGGTATTATGCCAAAACAGATAAAGCAGTGTGACAAATGTTGTTTACAAACAATTTAATGAGATATTTCTTGAAATCAATGACTGTTTTATATGATTTTAGATTGGCACCGTCTTAGGCGCGGTGTTGATATACATGACGTGATATTAATTCGTCGTTCAGTATGCTAATCAATGATATTGAAATGTTTGACATCATGAAAAGTTGTTAAATCATAATTATACGCAACGCTATACCTTGTTGCTTACTTAAAGATCGTTGCTAACCTTTTAAATCATTCCGTTATGTTATTTAATCTATACTATTATAAAGATAAACAAACAAACAATCAAATCATTCCTATGATTTGATTGTTTGTTTGTTTGTTTGTATTGAATAGGCTCCGAAACTACTGGACCGATCTTAATAATTCTTTAATTATTAGAATGCTACATTATCCGTGACGGACATAGGCTATATTTTATTAAAAAAAACGATTAGAGATCCGTATGGAAAATTTAATAATGTAACCGTAGCTGTGAAAAATTTGAAAAAATCTTTACTTAGCATGCACAGCGAAAACTATTGACAATAGAATAAAATGTCGTTTTATAGAGCAAATTGACAGCTACAAATAAGTCCGCAATATCATATGTCTAACTATTACAGTTATCTAAATCTACACTAATTATAAATATGAAAGATTTAAACATTACTGTGTTCCGGTTTGAAGGGTACTGCAGCTAGCGAAATTACTGGGCTGTTGAGACTAACCATCGAAAGTCTCAAAGTAATGAGCGCCAAAGCAGCGATGCCCCGGACTTTGTTTCGATACTCAAAGTTCTGTGTATTGCTGCAATGGTCATGGACATGCGTTATCTCTTACCATCAGGAGAGCGCATCGTTCGTCTCATTACTTTTACATTAAAAAAAAAAAAAGATTTTTTGTTTGTTTGTATTGAATAGACTCCGAGAACTGGATCGATCTGAATAACTCTTTCATCATTAGAATGCTACATTATCACTGAATGACATAGGCTATATTTATGTTGTTAATCGAGTTTTGTTTTCCCGTGCGAAGCCGGGGCGAGCTGCTAGTAAATGATAAAGTGATTTCGTGCTGCGTTGCAACACTACCTATTTATAGAGGCATTAGATGCGCAAGAGCGCCGCTAGCTCCGTGAACTTGACCGCACGGTCGGATGCGCCCGGGCAGACGGCCAGTCAGCCTTCTAACATGGACCGCGAATCCGCTATGATTTTGAAATCGCAATCTCTGGTCACTGCCAAGTCTAACTTAATCTTTACTCGTCTGCCTTACACAAGTTTCATAACATTGACGTGTATTATTATCAATACGAAAGTTTGCATGTGTGTATGTTGTTACAACTTTTTTTTTTTTTTTTTTAATGTAAATACTAATGAGACGAACGAGACGCTCTCCTGATGGTAAGAGATAACGCCTGTCCATGACCTTTGCAGCAATACGCAGAACTTTGAGTAACAAAACAAAGTCTAGGGCATCGCTGCCTTGGCGCTCATTACTTTGAGACTTTCGATGGTTAGTCTCAACAGCCCAGTAAATTCGCTAGCTGCAGTACCCTTCAAACCGGAACACAGTAATAATACGCAGAACTTTGAGTAACAAAACAAAGTCTAGGGCATCGCTGCCTTGGCGCTCATTACTTTGAGACTTTCGATGGTTAGTCTCAACAGCCCAGTAAATTCGCTAGCTGCAGTACCCTTCAAACCGGAACACAGTAATGTTTACACACTACTGCTTAGCGGCAGAATAAATGGTGCTGCGGTGGTACCTACCTAGACGACCTCCTGCTAAGGAGATCTACCACCAAGAGGAGATCTACCACCAACTACATCTACTTCTACAGGCTTTAATGGTAGAATAATAATAATTTGAGTTGAATTCGGAATGGGAATAGCTTGCGATTCCCGTAGATAGCGGGGGAAAAGACAGACAGGACGTTGCTAGAATTTAATGTTTTGGAATATATTCGTAGCAAGATATTCGTATCTTTTTTTTTTTTTTTTTTTTTTTTTTAATATGGATAAGTCCGCGTTTGACCACCAACTCGCCTGATGGTACTCGAATCTCAGCTTAAGGTGGTCTGATTTCCATACAAATTGTAGCGTATTGTAGCGATGATAGCTCAGTGGTTAGCGCGGTAGGTTCGCATGCCGAAGGGCGTGGGTTCAAACCCCAACAATGAGCTTGAGCTGCCGGTGAAGGAAAACATCGTGAGGAAACCATAGCATGGTGGTAGGGTACTTTCTAAGTACTCGGCTGGCTAGCTACCACCCTCAAGTTGAAAATCTGCCGCCAAGCATCTAACGGTGTGTTCCGGCAGCCTCACTTGAGAGCCAGTTCCATTCCAGGCTAGGTGTGCTTTACCATCTTCGACCACACCTTCACTTAACATCAGGTGAGCTGTGGTCAAACAACTAGCCTGTCAACCATAAAAAAACCATTAAAAAAAACAAATAATATTTATAATAATCTAGAGTAGTGGCTCCTTGGCAACGGTCGGTGACGCGCATCGATGCCCGTACGTTACACTGTTTTATTCAAGCAATTGTGATTTACTGCAAATAAAGACCAAAATAAATACCAGCTGCTGTGATTTCACTGTAAAATTATGCTTCATTTGTCCATAAATGACAAAAATTTATTTGTATGGAAATAGAACCACCTAATTGCCATGTTTTGATCATTTTTAGCTATTAATTGCTCGTGCTTTTAGCGTGTTTTTGTCCATATATTCATAATGGCGAGAGCAATAAACCTTTTACATATTTGGAATTTTCATTTCATGTTCCATTTTGATGTTATTTTTGATTGGTGCTATTTTTCAACACGTTTATTAATGACTTAATCATATTTTTATTATGGTAAATTTGTTCGTTCGAGATACTCGTGGCATGATAAAACGCGAACGTTTACAAATTGCGAATGATAAATAATTTTAATCGGAGGGAAATCGGCGCAAGCATGCGCGAGCGCAACCGTTTGCAAACTTTAAATCATTGCCCTGTTCAAATCTTTGCAAATATATTTATTTTACAACCATATGACTGATTATTGATTGATTATAACCACTCCTCGGCGACTTTCCAAAAATTTGCAACGATCCGACTCCGCGTTTTTGATACGTCTTTACCTACAGAGAATTAAACATCTTGTCGTGTTATAAATATAGTTTTTTTTCTAAATTAAATAATTCTTGCGTTTGACCGCCATCTCGCGTGACGTTGATGTTCTATTGTAATATATGGTATCTAACATATGAACTAGTAATGCAGTCGTATATAAATAAAATTAAAATTCCACGTTTTTACCTGCCGTGACCGTTATTTCAGTGCGTTCAACTACGCTAATTAGGAGACGAAATCTAATTTTAAAAAAACCAGAGCAACATGCCCATTAAATATTTTATGAGAAAACAGTTACCAATTTATGCATATTCTTTGTAAGAAACGTATTTCGCCTTCTAAACTTCTATTTAAGGCTAAACTAGGGACATTAAATTATTACGATCTACATGTCATGAAATATGTTAACTTAACCAAATATGGCCCTTGGGGCTTGATAACCCGAGATCATAACTTGTCGTGGGCGGTAATGCCCATTAAATAGAACCGTCATTGTAGGTTGTCTTGCATTGCATCACACCGCAGTGCTCTGTTTCTAGCGAAGGTCACCAGCTTCCACCTTATTTAGACGCAGAGAAATGATGCAAAATACGAAAAGCGGCCCAGAAATGCAGGCAGACACGTGAGTTATGTGCCTACGTGTTGAATGCTCGCCGACAGTCGTTGACCTACTAAAATCAAACCAGCAGTGACCAAACATCCAAATCGTGACATACCACGGCATGTCATATCCTTATGTATTACTTTGTCAGCAACATACGAATGTGAACTTACTACAAAATTGTTTCGTCCGTCCTGCTATTTTATCCCACGTTGACTCCTAACAAAATGACTCGTAACTCGTAATAAAGAGTTAATTTAAAATAATGCTGCAATAGGTGTAGCGGTAGTTAAAATGACAGATTAGCCAATGACGCTAATTTTATGTCGCTAAAATCAATATTAATAAAATATTCTTACGCTGATTTTAGAGGTGTTTTGTGGCAAAAATTTACTCCGTGATTACATATTAAGTAGCTTAAACATCAGCGAAATTACGGTGTTTCGCCCGTCCTTCAATATACTTAGTATTTTACGGGGTCACCGTAAATCACTTCGTGAGTAACTTACGCATTTGCAAACTTACTGTATTTCGCCTGTCCTTCGATAAATCGCATGATGTCTCCAGATAGTTTTTTCCTAACTCTTATATCTGATCGAATCGATTTCTTAATTTGCTGCGTCCAAGGCCGATATTCGTGTCGGATTAATTAATAGTTTGTTCGTGATTCTTACTATAACTGTCTTGTTAATTAATTTCAATAATCGTGGCCCCAACCATAAATAACTTAATAAAAAGTTAACCTTACGGGTCATGTTATTATTCATGATCGAATATTATTTAACTATGCCGATCTATTATAACTATCAGTTTTTGTATAGTAATAGATACTAGTTACACCAGTTTTTATTAACTTTAGGATAATCTTAAATTATACTACCTTTTATAGTTAAGTATAAGAGAGAAGATCTTGTATATCGATGTGACGAGCGCCATGTATAACGCAAGGGTTTGAACTGTTTAAATTGACGAATGAACAAATTCTCAGTGGCATTGTATTGTTACGTCTTTCAGTATAACCAAAGAAGTTAAAAGTTATTTTAAGATCCATAATCATATTTGTCACCCATTTTCTTTTTAGCTGTGATTGTTTCACTGCAGAGTTAAGGCCTTCCTCCTATTTATATATCTCGGTTGAGATTTTGAATACGGCGCGGTGTTCCAAAAATCTTGGTCATTGAACAAAAAGTAGGTAGTCTACATTTTTTTTTTACTGTTGACAAGCTAAGTGTTTGATTACCTCGTCTGATATTGTGTGACGGTGTGATTGAAGATGGTAAAGCACACCTAGCTTGGAACAGAATTGGCTTTTAAGTGAGGCTGCCGGAACACACCGTTGGGTGATTCGCAGCACATTTTCAACTAGAAGGTGGTAGCTACCCAGCCGAGTACTAGGAAATACCCTATGGTTTGTTTACGATGTTTTCCTTCACCGGCATCTCAAGCTCATTGTTGGGTTTTGAATTGGCCGTATGCCAAAAGACATATGGGTTAAGGCCACAACTACTACTCCAAATAGCTAAATGCCCTTCGGTAGATCCAAAAGCGATGGTTGGAAGTGATTTTCACTGCAGGCTCAGTGAGACCACATTCGTTATAAAAAAAGAACACAAACAATGTGAAATATTTAAAGTATCAGCATTAGAACTGGCTATCGTACCTGGGTCTCCTAGTCCTAAATGTCGAGGCAATAAATCGGCCAGGGCGGGGTCCGTTGCAAAATATCTTGCGTATCAACCTTTGCACAAAGGAATAATCAACTTTAGCTCTACATTTATACCAATTGAAACGAAATAGTATCGGATAAGTGATCGTTAAATAAGCAACAGGTGACTAGACTGTAAACGGTTTACTGGTTAACATTTATTGAACGAGCGCAGCGAAGGTCTCAAGTTAATAAAAGCGTTTTAAGAAAAAACATGTAGGTATTGTAGGTACTTGTAGACCAACCTGTAAGGTAGAGGAGAAGACACTGTGATTTCACAACACTAATTTGCCTAGTGTTATTTATTTCGATACACATAACAGAATATAATTACCACTTCAGTATTATGTAAATTACAGTAAGGTTTTGTACCCCGGTTTAGTTAAAACCCGGGGTACTTGCTTTAACTTTAACTTTTTTGTATAACAATGATACTGGCTGTTGCAGTAGGTATTTCATTTGAAGAATATGCAATACTAATATCGTTCAAAGTTCAACATAAACTGGATTGTCAGCTCTATTATTTATGCCAATGTATTATTCCGTATTTCTTGATTTCAAGTAGATGATTTTTTTTCATTAAATGTTATTAAAGATAAGTTTGTTTGAAAATAGCCTGATGTCTAATGCCACTAAGAGGTTACTTTTATGATAAAAAAGTATTGAATCGAACGAGACATTCCTTTTGATAAGAGATATGCCCCTATGAACATTGTAGTGATTCCAAGAAATTCGAGTAGCAAAAACAAAGTTTAGGATATAGCTGCATTGGTGCTCATTACTTCGAGACATTTTATGGTTAGCTTAATTAACGTTCACACTATATTGCTAAGCGTTAGAATATGTAACACTACCATGGTACTAGACCATCTCTTGCTAAAAAGGGTTCCACCTAATGGTTTTAATATCACTCCAATCTGATGCTACTACCAATCCCACTTTTCTGTCGCAGACTGGACATCACTATTTTCGTTTTTTTTTTTTTTTTTATGGTTGACAGGCTTGTTGTTTGACCACAGCTCACCTGGTGTTAAGTGAAGGTGTGGTCGAAGATGGTAAAGCACACCTAGCCTGGAATGGAACTGGATATTCCCGAGATAATATATCAACGGAGTCGTTTATACTTCTCATTTCACGTGAATAATTAAGCAATGGGTTATTGCAGAAGTTTCTGGCACAGAGCCTGCTAAAATTTACAGATTTTAGTCACTTATTATTCTGTAGTCGCGTTACCCGACTAACCGAATCCTTGACAGATGTTTGCTCATTCGGGACCGTTGTTTCGGTGAAACCTGGCAGAAGATTCATTCTTATTGGCATCAGTAGTAGTCGCTTTTAGAATTACTAATATTCGAGCTTTCTTCCAGGTGCGGATGGAGAATTTATTATATTAAATACAATTCGATGTGGATATCAAATTTTCAAATAAAAAAGAAAATAAAAAAATCGTAGGACTATACACACAGCGCCATCTGGACCCAAACTAAGCAGAGCTTGTGTGATGGAAGTCAGATAACCGATAGAATACATAAATACTTTTTTTTTTGTAAATACATACAGAACACCCAGACACAGAACAAACATTTGTTTATGCACAAAATGTTTGGCCTGAGTGGGAATCGAACCCACGCCCTACAGCTCTCAATGCAGATGTACTATCAATGAGCCAACGGGGCTGTCAACAACAAGACTATTCCAATTTGACAACTAGCAATATTACATTTTTGCCATTGACACCAATAAGGTCGAATACTCAACTTTTTTACTTTAACTCTTAAGTTACTGAACTGTCTCAATAGATGACATTAGAATAGTTAAAATATTAAAATCCTGAATGATTACTGATAGATGCTCTGCCTAAATTATGGACTCTAAATACATGCAAGGAATGTTCAAAACTTAAGTAAGTGTTAAAATATGAAATGCTCTTTGCCCTTGAACAAAATCCTGGATCCAGACCTGCTTTCTACAAGATTTGTTTACTGTATAAACTACAAATAACATTGACACAGTTGGCCCGCACTGCAATGTTTATCATATTTTATCAGCTTTCGGTATCAGGAAATAATATATATTATTGTGAATAATAATTAATTTCGAGAATAATATAAGTAGGTTCATAGAAATAATTTATTTACATCATGGATATGTCACAAAATCTTGCAAAAAAGTTACGCTTAAATATTTACTTGGTGTTTGCTATTTTTAATACGTCTGAATTCAAATGATTTATTATTTGTTCTTTAAATTTATGATGATGTGATTAAAATCGGCATAATCGCATTTAGATCCGCTTGATACTGTTAAGTATTTTATTTAAAGCGCTGGATGTCTTGGCTATGACTACGCAAATGCTGAAAAACATAGAAAAAGTAGCAGAATCAGATATAAATACTTAGCTATATATTATTCTGAACAGCATCAACATTTAAAATACAACTGTTACTCATATGCCTTCCCTTGAAAGGCAATAGGCCGTAATTTCACCACGCTGGCATAGAACGAATTGGCGGAGTCACATACGCCATTCAATTTATTCTGCATGAACCTTACGATGTTTTCATTTACCAAACACATAAAACTTATAACACACTGGCTATTGTTATAAGGTTTAAAATCTATAAATAGGTACATGTAAATCCTGTCAATAGTAGGTAGGTACAGGCCCGTGAAATAAGTCATGCAAATAGCATCTTTTCCAAATGGACTTCAAGTTCGACGAAGTTAAGAATGCATTCTAAACTTAGTGATAATTAAATTTGTGATATACATATTTATCTACCAGTTCCCTAGCATTTGTTGGAAGCAAATTAGCCTTCCTCGCGCGGAAACGCAACAAAGCGAGAATATGAATACGTCTGTCTCGTTTTGACGAATGGAAAAACTTTTGTGTGCTCGTGGGCTAGACGGGCCGGATATGTCTTTCAGTTCCACTACCATTATTTTGTGCATTAAGTTTCACCCGAGACTTGAACCATGAATCATAGGTTACTCTGTGGGTTGCTACTCAGCCACAAGGTTATGAAAGCTTGGCCTTTGTAGCGCCGTAGCGACATTACGAATGCTTATAATACTTGCACAGTGAACCGCCTATATTATTCTAATATTAAAACAACAAACTCTATGATTAATGACTTCTCGGAAAGGTGCGACCAGGAAAATCTTCCAACGACACCATATAATAACGCCTGACCATGGAAACGACTTGCATTTTGTTATACAATGTTGACCTTCCGAGATATAGTTATTGCCTTTTAATTAGTTGTCTAATAAATCAACAAACAAAGCCGGCCCCCTTGTGTTATATATTAAACGTACGTTTCTTATCAACTTCCTGTCAGATATTTGTTTATTTCGATACACAAAACATTTTTTACATCAGCATTGTGTAAATGACAAAAAGAAGCATATAAATAGTGCATAGAGAGTGACACATAATCATATAAATAAATAAAAAAATAATAATAAATACCGTAGGACTATACACACAGCGCCATCTGGCCCCAAACTAAGCAGAGCTTGTGTGATGGAAGTCAGATAACTGATAGAATACATAAATACTTTTTTTTTTTTCGTAAATACATACTTATAATACATACAGAACACCCAGACACAGAACAAACATTTGTTTATTCACAAAATGTTTGCCCTGAGTGGGAATCGAACCCACGCCCTACAGCTCTCAAGGCAGATATACTACCAATGAGCCAACGGGGCTGTATACAAATGAATAATGTTGAATGACTTACAAAGAAACAGACTGAATGTTCATTCAAGCCATCAAGCTAATCACGCTAATCACTATTGCTTTTTTTTTTTTCAAAATGGCCAAGATAATCCGTTTAAACTTTTTTAGGATTAAAATAAATATATCTATTAAGCTATGATGATTCACTAAGATATCGTTCTATTAACAACACATTCTGACTAGTGGGTTATGTAAAGAGGTACCTATTGGTAGGTAGAGGTATTGGTATACTTACCTCATGCTATTAATACAATATAGTTTTTTATGATGAATAAGCTTGCGTTTGATCGCCATCTCACCAGATGTTAAGTGAAGATGCGATCTACTATGGAGCACGCTTGCCTAAAAGATATAGATTCACTCTCGACTTGAAGACACCCAGATTGGATCTAGAACTAGATCTAGACTCGAGAATCAACCATCGAACTGCATAGAGCAGATTCGAAGTACGAGTGACGGACCTCTATATTCATCAAACTAATTTTGTATTTTAATAAATACTTGCTACTAACTTAGCTAAGAAAATTTAATTTAAGGTGTGGCCGTACAATATGTTGTATGTTAGACCACGACTTTAGCATTGTTCTCTTAACCAATACTATACATGAAGTTAAACAATATTCACGATTCATATTTGCTTGTTGCATTGTTGAGTCCTTTGTTATGAGTTTATTGGAATACTTTAGAATGCCTTATCATTGATGTAAAAAACATAACGTAAGCGTAAACATAACAATACGTAATTTTTAAACATAACAAGTTGACAGACGTCATCTTGTCTTAGTTTCATCAAATGGGCAAAGTTATAATAATCGTTAAGTTTTTTTGAAATTTTATTAAGTTTTCTGAACTCTGCGTAATTTTATAATTTTTCTTCCCGAATGAAACTTCTACAAGGTATTAGAAAACTTAGAAAAAAAGATCGGTAAAGTCGTTCTCAAGTTATGGCGTGACCAAGGGAAGCAGGAAGTCATTTTTATATGTATAGATTTCTGTTCGATTTCAGTGTGTGGCAGTCCACCTAATATCTTCAAAAGCCAACAAAAACAATGTTGTCTTTCCTGAGAGTGAAACTTTTCGAAAAGTAAAAGCCGATTGGGCCTGTTTTTTACCATATAAGTGATAGTATAAAACACTAATAGAATCGTAAATACATATATGGTCACAGTCAAGGTACTCGCTACTTGAAAGTAACAGTCACATGCATTTAATCGCATATAACATGTCTATGATACATGAGCACGATTGAAAAAAAACAACTAGACCTAAACTAAGCTAAGTTTGTACTATGAGAACAAACATAACTGAACAAACATCGCCTCAAAATAATGGGTGGGTTGTCCTGGATTATGGGACCTAAATTTGCAGCTCTTAAAGCAGAACAGAACCAACTGAACTTTGTGTATTGCTACGGAATTGAAGAGCATATTGAATCGGAAAGGAAGTCTCCTTTCTCATTTAATATTCTCTTTCTCTATGCTATGTGTTGGTTTGAATTAAATGCCACTAATTCACACACTAATAATTAATGAAACATCATGCTTCATGAAATAAATACGTAGGTATACCTTATTTTATTCTATATTTCATAATGTCTTGTTCCTTTTATACGCGAACGCGTAAAGCGGCTGCCAAATTTGGGCTGAATTCGCTACAAATATGCCAATGTCAAATTTAAAAAGAGACTAGGTGTTTATCTTAACAGTTGTATAAATATACATAACTGTTTATATATTATAAATTCTGTTAAAAATAGGCAGTCATGAGAACTGCCAACAGAAGCAGCACGTCACATTGGCATGTTGGTGATAAGAACCCATAAGTTTTGATCCTACCAAAAAATTACCAAAGGCGGCTAAATAAGTTTTCACTTTGAAAACGTGACAAGATGTGTTACATGCTCGTTTTGAACTGTATAAGCGTGTGTGTAACATTGTAAGCGCTACACGTTTTCGGCAAGGAATGTCGTCCGTGTTAGAGAATAAACCCTCAGGCAATTGCTGTCCCATATAAAATATCCTAGTGCTGAACAATTAGCTAGATTGCTAATTATTATTTGTAGGTAACAAATAATAAAAATGCTAGCTAATCTAAAAACCGGCCACAAAAAAAGCTATTAACTTTCCGTCTTTGCCATCAGAAGGATCTAATGAGGAGACGATTTATGAGATTATTTTTGTTACTATTTTTTACTCTGGTCAAGAAATGACCGCTTTTGGAATTTCCTACCAGCAGGGCTGAGTAAAGACCTGGTTCACACTATGATGAACTTTAAGATTATTCTAACTGCGTCCGCTATTTCATCCACGTCGAGACAAGCGGTTGTTTTGCTGAGATAAAAAATCCCTTATGTCTGACTGATATATCTTTATACTGTATTGTTTATACGTACAGCGCCGTCTGATCCCAAATTAAGCAAAGTTTATACAATGGAAGTCAGATAATTGATAGAATACTTAATTAATAATTTTTTTGGAAATAATCCCACTAATATTATAAATGTGAAAGTTTGGATGGATGGATGGATGTTTGTTACTCTTTCACGCTAAAACTACTGAACAGATTTGGATGAAATTTTGTATGGAGGTAGCTGAGATTAGGCTACTTTTTATTCCGAAAACATGTAGCGGGTAACACCGCGGGGCGCAGCTAGTAATATGTATAATTTTAGTCTATACTAAGATGACGATATTCATTGCAACTCTGATAGTTCCACGAATAATTAAAATGGTAGCAAATTGCATACTAATTATATATTTTCTAGGTACGAATATTCAATATGTCTACATAATGAGCACACACTAGTTATCATGATCGTAGATCTCTTCTCGCGAACACCTGTCTCAACATCTACTAATATAGAATATACTCGATCATCTACTACGAATAATCAAATAATGAATTAGTCATTTGTTGTGGAATTGCGAGGAATGTACACCGGCACGCCTTTGCTTTATCTTCGTATTTTGAGCTATTAATGGATGATGCCTAGTTTTCTCAATCTATAATATACATCTCTACATAGTATACAACGAAGCTGCTTCCCGCCGTTTGTACGTTTAGATATTTTAAACTACGCGACGGATTTTAATGCGGTTTCCATCAATGGACACAGTGATTCAAGAGGAAGGTTTATATGTATAATACATGCATATTATAGTAGAGAAAATTCGAGAATTTCAAAGATTTTTAATGTAATGTCGTCAAAACATGTTTTTGTACGCTTACATTGTAAACAATGGCTAAATCTTACGAGATAGATTAAAATATTGCAATTTTTTTTATTTTTTTTTATTAGTGACAGGCTAGTTGTTTGACCACAGCTCACCTGATGTTAAGTGAAGGTGTGGTCGAAGATGGTAAAGCACACCTGGTGGTAGCTAGCCAGCCGAGTACTAGAAAGTACCCTACCACCATGCTATGGTTTCCTCACGATGTTTTCCTTCACCGGCAGCTCAAGCTCATTGTTGGGGTTTGAACCCACGCCCTTCGGCATGCGAACCTACCGCGCTAACCACTGAGCTATCATCGCTAAAACGTTACGTTACGTTAGTATCTACGGGGCGGGTCGCTAGTATATATAAAAATGAATCAATGTTTCCCTTGGTCACACCATAAGCGACTTTATGGATTTGCATTTAATTTTTTGAAAAGTTTTCTAGTACTTTATGGAAGGTTTTTACGGAAAGAAAAATTCACAGAAAGTTGGAAAACTGCAAGACTATAGATGTATCTTATTATTAATTGCTTGTTTTTTTTTTACAAAAACATCCGCGTTGTCCATTATAATTCGACCCCGCGTTGCTCACTACATTCGAAAATGAGTAGAACTACGCCCCGTTACTTTTGTGGTATTTATTTGTACAAGAATATTTTATTAACGTAGTAGGTAAGTATACAAATTGCTTTATTTTTCAGTATTTACGATACAGTAAAGACAGGAAACTAGAACAATGCAAATAAATGATAAACAAGACGACAAAAAATGATAATTAAAAAAAAAGTTATCGCTGTAGTGTCCAATGCGCCTAAAAAGGTTAGTTCTCAGTATTAGTGCTTTTATTGCAGTACACAAAATAGTTTTATTGATTTATTTTTGTAACCTCTGCGTGCTCAATTGCGTTAATTGTATTATTTAAAGCGTTAAAATGATCCTGAATAGATTACATTTGTGAAATGTCATTCAATTTGCAACTTATCGGCAAAAAGTTGTCTGTCGTGATCCCGCGCTAATAAGATTTCTACTGCAACCATGTTCTTATCTGTCGGGAAACGCCTTTCTCAATCTAAATATTTGCAGGTCTCCTTTCTAATTGCCCTCAATGGTTCCACTCTACTCTAGATAAATAATAGAACTTACGTTTTCACTTTATGTTAATGAAGTATTATAAATTGTTCCCGTATTGTCTTGTACCGTGTGCCACTTCGATTCTATGTCCAAACTAAATAAGTGGACAGATGACAGAAATATAACTATCTACTTGATTAACTCGAGTGAATGGCCATCAATGAAAAGCTAATATATAAAGGAAGAAAAATACGTGAGTGAAAAAAATATACAGGGTTATAAAGTAAGATCAGGGTTGAGGTTTACCTAGCTGAAAGTTAGTCATTGTACTCATCGTCATGAACAATTTTTATGATAGGCACAATTCCGAAATCGCAAAAAAAAACAATTATACATTTGGGATCAGTGAACTTTTTCTATGAAACAACTTAAGGTAAGGTACCTTGTATTTTTCTAATGTATTAAAAACAAAATAACGTTATTTAAAATCAAATCTGCAGATTGATCGAGATGAAATCAAAACATCTAAATCTACACATGTCATACTGCATATAAAAGTAATGTTTTAAGCAACGTACGATATGATTGCAATTGCATTGCAAATTTTCAAGCCTGGCTATTATACTGCTAAGGGTCTATGAACACCATCATTTGTAGCGATGATAGCTTGGTGGTTAGCGCGGTAGGTTCGCATGCCGATGGGCGTGGGTTCAAATCCCAACAATGAGCTTGAGCTGCCGGTGAAGGAAAACATCGTGAGGAAACCATAGCATGGTGGTAGGGTACTTTCTAGTACTCGGCTGGCTAGCTACCACCCTCAAGTTGAAAATCTGCCGCCAAGCATCTAACGGTGTGTTCCGGCAGCCTCACTTGAGAGCCAGTTCTATTCCAGGCTAGGTGTGCTTTGCCATCTTCGACGACACCCTCACTTCACATCAGGTGAGCTGTGGTCTAATAACTAGCCTGTCAATCATAAAAAAAAAACAATAAAACATGAAACCTATGTATATCATTACTATGTCCCTAAGAATAAAAATTCCAGATTATAACCATTCATTAATTCTTATAAATACCGGATTCTGACGTACTTGTGACGGTGATGCGCAAAAAGGCCTCGTGGATAGGCCGTATCACCATTTACATGTCGCACGCATAATCAAATACTGACCGATTAGGAGTTAGGTCAAAAATGAGTTACGTATAGACGCAGGCTTCTTTCAATGCCATCTATGATATGAATTTGGAAAAACATCAAAATTGCGTCAATAGACCACCTTTACACAATATCGGTCTTTTTCATTTTTATGCGTTTCTCACACACTCTTTGTTCAAACACCGACTGATGTCAGTTTGTGTCGGACGCTGTTAATGTGAAGTTACTGTTGTTTAATTGAACATAGACCGAATCCGGGTTGAGTGTATTTTCTACAAAAATAAATAGTAAGTTTTATAAGTTGATTACTAATAAACAGACAAAAAACATATTGAGTCCTTGAAATAAAAAAAAATATTTATTTACCTAATTAATTTATATTCTATTTAAAAAAAAGCCGACGAGGTCGTGATTGCACGGAGGTTTTTTGTGATTTCCCAAAAACTGACTTTTTTTGATTTAAGCTAGTATTTGATTATGCGTGCGATGTCTTCGATTAAAAAACCAGTCCCTGTACAATGGTGGGTCGTCATCGATTGAGGTAGGACTTTAAATACTTACTGGGCAACAGGACGCATGACAAGTGAGACGCACAGTGATGTGCAATCATAATAATTATCGTGGGCAAAACAATATTTTGTGCTGTAAAGAAAAATATTGAAGCGAATTCTCCGGCGACAGCCAGTTACAGATCTTTTTACTCTTTGTTGTCTACACCAAAGAATACATACAGTAGGAAAAGTAAACTTAATTATTAGGTGTAACTGGCGACCTTATCGCTCAAAGCAATTTCTTCCAGGCAACCTTAGGATGGGAAAGGATTAAAGGAAGAATAAGACGAGGTGTGTCAATAACGAGGATAAACATGTATATATATATAGGAGAATTAATAACTATAACTATAAATGAATACACTCATATACATAGTTATGTTTGTTCTGTAAATGAGTATTTATAAAAGTATAACAAGTAAAAAGTATGTATACATTTTTTTATACCTTTTTTTAATGAATTAAAAAAAATTTAAGGTACATTTTTGGAACATTTTTTCCAATAAAGTATGTAAAAAGGAAGCGATCGCTTTTAGCGATAAGGCCACCACTTGTGGCACTAACTTCTTAGCTTCTTGTATGTGTTATATTGTTATTTTTTTCTGTTTCTTTTTGATTTCTGGTATACACAAGAAACTGTTAGATGTTTCTAATTTCTATTTAGGTATATAAATCTATGATTTAATGAATGGAAACGGACTTTTAGATACTATTGAAATGCTTGAGTTAAAACATTGCTGATATAATATATGTGCTGCGACTTTTAAAAACTACTCAATTCATTCAATTAAATTGAGCATCATGTGATATCTCTTAATTGAAGTAATTAATGACGTATCCAGTTTTAATAATTGTCACTACGACACGACTTTTTGCCTATAATAGCTTATATAACCATCATATAACTAGCACAATGTAATGCAATGCAACTAATTAAGGAATGTATAAATTACAGGCACGTGCAACTTTTTATTAAAATCAAACTCAAAGACTTCTGGATAATTCATACCTCCTTGTATTTCGACTTCTTCTCGGTATTACACATGACAGCATTTATACATTAAGTACCCATTATATATTTTTACCAAACGTCGTGACTTGTGTCGGTCGTCCATACTGATCGTCGTTCCCGGGCGCCCACCACGGCCTCTCTTCTTTCGTGTCAGTGGTGGGGCCTGAACCGCCAATCAGAGCAGTTTCCTTGCAACTCATCACGCTCAGTGTACAAAAACCGTACTTATTAAGTTTAAACCTGTGATACTCAAATATTTATGCGACTTCATATTAAACATATACATTTTACATATTTATCGATTACTAAAATCACGAATATTGCAAAGTAGGCGCTAAGATTTCAATGACATATCGTTATGTAGTCTAACAGCTCGGCCATCCTTGCAACAGGTACGTCCTCGTACGCCTCTTACGCGAAAAGTATACAATTACCAATTTTAATTATGTTGTGTTATAATATACCTACTCGATGTATACATGTACCTACTGTCCAAAATTGCATTTACACGTTAAGGTTATATTACATTTGACCACATGTCCCGGCGCAGTTTTTCAACCGTGCGATTAGTTTTGCCTGAAAACTGTAACTGCAATTTTGTTTTCACTTATACTTTCTACATACATATTTCTTAAATATTGGTGCTGAATCTATTCTATGAAACTAGATATTTGAGACCCTATGTAAAACGCGTCACATTTTACTTACTTATTTATCACAGAAGAGTTTATTATTTTTAACCGAATTCAAAAAAAAGGAGAAGATTCCGTGTTCAACAGTCAGTGTTTTTTTTTTGTAATATCTAATAAGCTGTCGTACGACATCATTTTAAAACAGTTTAGTTTAGGACTATTCGACCTATCTGCCTTTGAAAGCTTCTATGCACTGTATAAACATTTTACAAATCGCTAAATCGCTCTAGGCGTTAAGACCGCCCTTATACATCAAGTATCTATTGTATTGTTTAGTTATATATCTTCTTTTTTTTTACATTTTTTTTTTTTTTTCATCTTTGTATAAATTTGATCTGCGTTTCATTTGTAAGTTTTGGTGTATAATAAAGTTATATTCTATTCTATTCTTTAGTATGGTCACCCAAAATACAAATACAAAATAATATTCTATTGATAACACATATGTTACAAATCAATTCAAAATTTCAAATAATTATGTATGTCATTATATGAGCTTTAAACCACTGATTACATGTCAATGAATAAAAACTAAAATGTCAAAATTAAAAATATTGCCTGATCACCGTGAGCATCCTTGTAATAGCTTGGACGATGGCTAAGAGTTTTGGACCTGGATCTTGACCACCAGGGATTTCGCGAAGGTAATATCAGGCTTCGCGAACTATCGCGGCTAGTCGCATACCAACGTTCATCGACCAAGCTATTACTGCGCCTGCGTTCATGTTTTCTTACAGATTGTCGATTATTACCTAATCTATGTTCTTAGTAACTATGATTGATGTCAACACCACGCAGCGGGTACGTTCGGCACGTTCGGTCCAAGTCTTCATGATCACTTTTCGTATGCTAGGCACTCGAAAACCATCGCGCGAGGGACCAGGCATACCATTCATATTCTACGACTCCTGACCAGTATGATCAGTCTTTGTGGGCTGGGCCCTCGAAAATCGTCAAAATCATTGCGCGAGGGACCAAGCATACCACTCGTATTCTGCGATCCCTGACTAGCATGATCAGTCATACCAGAGATCGCAGTCTCCCGGGGCCTCGAAAATCTTTCAGTATCATTGCGCGAGACGCCCGGTGCCTTGCTTATGTTTTGCGAGTTGAAATTCCAAGGTTCGGTTAAAAGGGTAGACTCACCAGGGTTAGCATACATTGCTACTTTTTTTTTTTTTTTTTTTTTTTTTGCGCAACTCGCTTCGTCGCTCTTCCGCTCGCATTATGCGGCGTCTGGTGATTGTCGTGGCTCGGATTCATCCCTGGATTCATCCATGTCAGCACGGTATCACTGCAGGATAATCGACCGTGTGATAAGAATAATCCCCGAAGCGACAGCAGAAAATACGAGCTGGTCACGGAAGTCGTCACCCTTTCGATCGCATCTTGTGGTGTCTGGTGATCACCGTGACTCGGATTCATCACTGGATCCATTCATGTCAGCACAGTGTCTAAAACTCATTATTTCGAATAAACACATTGTATAATAAATCTATCAAATCACATCCTGTGAAAGAGTACAGATCTAATTACAAACCACTGCAGGATAATCGACCGGGTGATGAGAATAATCCCCGAAGCGACAGCAGGAAATACGAGCTGGTCACAGAAGTCGTCACCCTTTCGCTCGCATCGTGCGGTGTCTGGTGATCGCCATGACTCTGATTCATCACTGGATCAATTTATGTCAGCGCAGTGTCTAAAACTCATTATTTTGAATAAATATAATCAGTCAATCAAGTCACTTCCTGTGGGAAAGTACAGATTTAATTATAAACCACTGCAGGTCAATCAATCTAGCAATAAGAATAATCCCCGAAGTTATTGCAGAAAATACGGGCTGGTCACAGTAGACAACGTCATAGAAGGTCTTATATCTGAGTGGAACATCTATCCAGATGGCGCCAAAACGAGGCTGGAGCTGGTTGCGGCTATATACAGCTCGCCAAAACTTGGTCTCGAGCAAGCTATGGTCTTAAATAAGATCACGATAACACTGCTGGCCGAGGCTCTGGGCCTCGGCCAGGCCTGTTGGCTACAAGGGCAGCTGTGCCTTTTGTTGTATTTCTTGCCATTCCAGGCGATCGAGACGAAAATGATAAAGATATCTTCATGTTTATTATCGATAGTACGGCCACCATCTATGCACCAAGGAGACCTGTGTCAAGTTTTAGAGTCATTGCAGAGTGTCCTATGTGTTAGACTACAAACACTTTTAAATAGGTACAAAACCATAATAAAATAGACAAAGAGCCACGGAACATATTCAGGTAATATCATGGCGGATACTCTCGTTAAAGATTCCGTTAATGATCTCAATTTACAGTGCTCTTGTCCGCAGCACCTTAGAAAACTGCAGTGTGGTGTGGAATCCGCATTACGCTGTTTATAATAAGCGTTTGGAAAGCGTGCAGAAAAGGTTTCTCTGGCATTTGTCATACAGCTGTAATTTGGCTAAAAAAACAACTGCCAACATACGATGATCGTCTCCAATATTTCGATCTGAAATCTCTTCATTCTCGCAGAGAACTGCTCGATGGAATGTTTTTCTTCAAGTTATTTAATAGTGTAACAGACGCTCCTTACCTACTCTCTAAATTTAATATCACTGTACCTAGGAGTAAGGTAAGAGAGTGCAAAAAAAATTTAAGCCTTTTGCTATTAGCTCTGCTCGTTCTAATTTGGGTCATTATTCTCCTGTGAACAGAATATTAAGAAATTATAATGTGATTCATAATGAGAAAATCGATTTAGTTGATAAGTGTGGCTTGAAAAGGCATTTGGAATCGATGTTTTTTCAGGTCGCTTGCGTGATTTTAAATTAAGTTTTGGACAGATTCTATCGAAAGCATGCGTATCTTTGTTTCTGTTGTTATTATTATTGTTTTAACTATTATTTCGATTTCAATGTTTTTATCTTAATTCATAAATGTATAAATTAATTTAGATTCAATTTAGCTAATATTTCAGTTAAATTTAATTGTTTCAAAATTTTTAGCATACTGTCTTATTGAATGAGGTTTATACCTATAATTGAGGCAGCACTTAATTTTTGCCAACCTTGTTTAATATGTATAAACTGTATTAGTAGCTGCTTAGTTGGTATGACTATAAAATAAAATAAGGTACAAAGAAATAGGTAAACGACGACGCAGTAGCACTATGCAAACTATCAGCGATGCTTCCATCGTGAGTCGCTGCGTCGCCACACCAACAGAGAACAACAAAACCTGCGGTATAAGAAAGACGGCTGCAAACATCGTAAGACCGCTTTACCAATCCTTAACAGGAAGATCACTAACAATCTTTTGATATTGCTACGACAGGACCTTCGTATTTTAGTTAATTCAATTCTATTCGTTTATTTATGAACATAACAGTATTATATAGATAAAACATACAATCCGATCGCTTTTAGCGATATTGTCGCCAATTCTTACACCTATATTTAAGTTTGCTTCTTCTGTTTTCTATATTCTAGTGTGTACAATAAAGAGTCATCAATCAATCAATCAATCAAAATCCGTCAGACTCTGGACAAGAAATTCTGTTTTCCTGTGCTGTCCTCTTCCTGTAATACACTAAATTAGATTATTTTTTAAATGAAGACGAAAAGTAACTTTACACAAACTAAAACAAACGTATAGTTGACGGAGCTGTGGGGGCGTATTATAAACTCTTATTTCCAGACAGTTTACGGCGTCAATTGAACTGCCTTGCAATTTTGTATTATGAACTCATATTACCAGCCAGTCAGCGGTCACGTGCCACTCGTACCATCTTCTGCCTGGTTAATGACCGGCTATTCTGTATTATGAGCTTTCATTTAACATACTGTACAGTGTACACTGACAACAGCAATCGGTCGCAACACAACTACAGGTATGTCGGTAAACAAAGCGCAATGGTAAAACTGGTTCTAGTTTACCGATAGAGAAGTGAACCCACTACTTCATTCTCGACGTGCCGCCAACCAACCGTGTCGATAGACACAGTCTGCCCTAGATACAATTTATCTAGTAAAGAAAAACGGATTAGTTTATAATATCAAAACAGAGTATGTACACTATAGGTAAAATCATATATCACATTTATACCGAATACACAGAAAAACTTATTATAATATTACAGTGACACTTCTATTTAGTAAAATACAACTTTTCACGAGGCATCTACTAATAATAGCCCAAACAGTAAGCCAACCATTTTACTCGGCTACGCAAAAAGGAGAAGATCAATGACTATCTAAATATTTATTCACAATTATAAGTACGCATTCCGATACGGTACGTACCTACAAAAAATGTATAAGTGGGTAAATCTGTTATATGGATATGAACATTATCGCCAACACGTCATCTATACGCATAACAGACACATTTGATGTACTACGAACGGACTCAAGAGAACTTTCAGTATTTTTATATTACATCTCTATAAAGTTTACCTATATCATATATATCTCATCTCATATATATATATATATCGTCTATTATATAAAACCCTTTTTTTTTCTTTAATTACAATTTCGTATGTTTCAATCGGGAGTTTAGGTATTAGGTTTAGATACAGTAACCCATATAAATAGAAACAGCGAAAATGCGGAAATATAAATAAAATAAATCAATATCGTAGGACTATACACACAGCGCCATCCGATCCCAAACTAGGCAGAGCTTGTAAGTATGTTAAGTAAGTTAAGTGTTCGTTTCGAAATATGATAGTTTGTCATCAATTATAGATCGGTCCTCTGTCTATACATTAGATTAATTTAATTTACCTCATTAGTTACACAATCCTATAAATACTACGAACTCTGAACTAACAGTAAACTTTCGAAGTCTTCATTATCGAAGGCTTGAAGCCATTTATTAAGAGCAATTTTTGTTTCATACTTATTTAAATTTAAAATGTGTAATTGATTCTCGGTTTCTTTTAATATAGAAGATTCAGTAGGCCATAATTATAACAGGTCAATGTAATCTGAACAGTCATCTGCACGAGCTAGGAGCCACAGATAGTCCGCTTTGCCAAGTTCAGATTCAGAAATATTTACTGGATACATACTAATACAATGAAATATTATACCAGGTGCCATTGTAAAAATTGTGCCATCAGTCTACCCTTGTCGGACAATCAATAATTTAATATCACATACGTCATACCGAGTTTAACAATCATAAAATAATGAACAAAATCATATTCGTATTATTTATTTACGTGTATGGGTGGGTATACAAAGTAGCTGGAAGGAGTACATTGAATGTCTTTAAAATCAAAATCTTTGACTTATTTCAAAATATATTATCAGATGATATCTTTAATTTCACGTCAATTCCGAGCAAATTATATGTATTCTAATTTAATGTCAATTTCAATAAGTATTAAAAGTATAATTAGGTAACAATCAAATTTAAGATTGTTTATTTAACAACGCCATCTCGCCGGACATGCCCATTGTCCCCATTTGTAAATTTTTTCAAATCGTAAAATACATTGTCTAATAACCATTCTTTCAGCTTGCTCCCATTGTTTGTAATGTCAGTGATCAGCCTAGGTAACAAACCGTAAATGTGGGTGGCACTGACGAAGTTTTTTTTTTTTTTTTTTTTTGTAATGGATGGTTTCGTCTTTGGCATAAATACATAACACAATTGTAACACATTGTAGTATCTGGCACCTGCATATCAATTTCAATTTCAATTCTAAAATATCTTTATGTGTCAGAAGGCATATAGATTATACAAAATGTACGTGCAAATCGGACTTATTTTTAAATAGTTCATTTAATCATACCATACAATCATAGGTAATCATACCTATCATTGTTTTTTTTTTTTGTTATACATTATTCTCAAACTTCCTTTTTTTTTAGTATGTGTTAGATTTATTATCTATTCGCACACTTCTATTGGCGCCATATGAATTATCGGAACAAAATGAGGAATTGAACTGGCAACATCTGGGTCGCGAGGTGACATTCATGTGGTGGCTTGATTCATTCTGGTTTCGGCGTGCAAAACAGTCGGTTGTATTAAAATAATGGTACAGACGGCCACGGATGTACTGAGCAACAATCTAGATGTTAAACGTCAAAACGTGAAAAAAGGACAGACGGAAAAAGGTTGAACTGAGGAATGGAAGAAAATACAGATTAGTGAAATAGAAATAAATCATTAAGGTAATTGAACAGTTCCGTTATTTATTATGAGGCTTCCCAATCATCAGGTAATCGCAAGGCCATTGTAGGATATTGTTAGCGTTTTATTACATATGGTAGTCTGCTTTACATTGACGGAATTTTCCCAATTAATTTCATTAATTTCATTTCATTCGTTTTCAATTATTTTCGTTTTTTTTTTTCAGTAAGTCAGAAAAGGGTAAATACTGCTATTGTAGGCATTTTTAACCACTTCAATGGAGGCGACATTAACTAATAAGTACTAGAAAGCATAGCAATGGTTAGAGATTTTACATAATTATAAAATGGATGCCGTAGCGTTACTTACGTTTGCAGGCACGGATAAAATCACCATTTCTGAACTATTAAAATCAAACTCAAAGACTTCTGGATAATTCATACCTCCTTGTATTTCGACTTCTTCTCGGTATTACACATGACAGCATTTATACATTAAGTACCCATTATATATTTTTACCAAACGTCGTGACTTGTGTCGGTCGTCCATACTGATCGTCGTTCCCGGGCGCCCACCACGGCCTCTCTTCTTTCGTGTCAGTGGTGGGGCCTGAACCGCCAATCAGAGCAGTTTCCTTGCAACTCATCACGCTCAGTGTACAAAAACCGTACTTATTAAGTTTAAACCTGTGATACTCAAATATTTATGCGACTTCATATTAAACATATACATTTTACATATTTATCGATTACTAAAATCACGAATATTGCAAAGTAGGCGCTAAGATTTCAATGACATATCGTTATGTAGTCTAACATTTTTTTGCATCATTTTGTCGTACCTATCAGTTTTTTCCCCGACTAGGGTTTCTAAGGTTCCGAGCTCATTTTCCTTTGAATTTCCTAAACTTATTATAGTACATTAAAAATTATAAAGACATTACACACAGCGCCATCTGACCCCAAACTAAGCGAAGCTTGTGCTATGGATGGATAAATGATAGAATATTTAAATAGTTTTTTTTGACAGCCCCGTTGGCTCATTGGTAGTATATCTGCCTTGAGAGCTGTAGGGCGTGGGTTCGATTCCCACTCAGGGCAAACATTTTGTGAATAAACAAATGTTTGTTCTGTGTCTGGGTGTTCTGTATGTATTATAAGTATGTATTTTAAAAAAAAAAGTATTTATGTATTCTATCAGTTATCTGACTTCCATCACACAAGCTCTGCTTAGTTTGGGGCCAGATGGCGCTGTGGGTATAGTCCTACGATATTTATTTATTTTTATTTATTTGTAAATACATGCTTATAATACATACAGTACACAGAAAGGAGGAGATGAAGGAAAGATTTCTATTTTTGTATATTTGTATGTTTGTAACGAATAAACTCAAAAACTTGTGGACCAATTTCAAAAATTGTCTCACCATTTGGAAGCTACGCTATTCCCGGGTGACATGGACTACTTTTCCCTATATTCCCACGGGAACGTGACCTACGCAGGTGAAACCGCGAGGTGTCCGCTACTGTTTCTATAAACACTCTCTTCTAACAAACATTGTGTCACAAAAAAAAAAAAAAAATTGACGAGTGTACGAGAAATGTTTGTAAAACTACCCTCTTTTATTTTATCCTGCCGCTACTTCGATATCTATTGTATGGCGTTTGGATGTGTTTATTCATAAGTGAGCATCCTTAACTGACGCTATCGACGGACGGATTTTGGACCTTCTGTTCTTATCAGTAGTAACTGTAATGTTTTAAATTAAAGGTCTTACTTACAAACACTGCCTACTGACTAACGTTTTTTGTAGCCATGACAGCTCAGTGGTTAGCGCGGTAGGTTCGCATGCCGAAGGGCGTGGGTTCAAACCCCAACAATGAGCTTGAGCTGCCGGTGAAGGAAAACATCGTGAGGAAACCATAGCATGGTGGTAGGGTACTTTCTAGTACTCGGCTGGCTAGCTACCACCCTCAAGTTGAAAATCTGCCGCCAAGCATCTAACGGTGTGTTCCGGCAGCCTCACTTGAGGTCCAGTTCCATTCCAGGCTAGGTGTGCTTTACCATCTTCGACCACACCTTCACTTGACATCAGGTGAGCTGTGGTCAAACAACTAGCCTATCAATAATAAAAAAAAAAAAACTTCATTAAACTTTAGGGCGTGTTTATAATTAAGACTCCTAATGAGACTCGTTCGTCTTGAAGCGACGTTTCAAAGTAATGAGAGCAGATGCGGGGACGCATATTGAAAAATAATAAGATGAAGCATTTCGTTCGTCATCCCATGCGTTTTATCAAGCCCTTAATGACTACAATTATAACGTTTGTTTTTTTTTTATTAAAGTAAATATTATAAGTTGAATAGTACTGCTGGGAATGCCGCAGAATTTTTTCCATTCAATTTTGTCTGACACTAATTATACAATTGTGATGTTCTTACATAATATTTAACCGGAAACTTCCGGTGGTTACCTTCAATGGTAGTAATTAAAAGATGCCAGTTTAAGATAGCAATTTCTTAAAGCTGTGCGACTCGCATCACATGACAGACTAGCTGCTTCGCGCGGACTTACCTGTGATTTTCCTATTTTTTTTCCATAGAAAAATTATGTTATGTTCGTTTTAGTAAAACCTTCCACACACAGACGCAACCTGTGAAACCGGAAGCTTTTATAATATTGGTCATTTTATTTTACTACAGCTACCCCTATGCTTACAGATTACCTACTCCAGTGCACAGGGAGTCAACATTATACATATAAAATATATATAGAAATGAACCCCTGTTTCCTTTGGTCACGCCAAAACTTGAGAACGACTTTACCGATTTCATTCATCTTTCTTTTTTTTTTTAATACTTTGTAGAAGATGTGCAAATTTGCACAGAAAATTGGATTTTTTTTTTTAATTTCACGCGAATAATGTTTCAGGTCAGAGAGCTAGTATAATATTAATTTCAAATACTTATTTATTTTCGTAGATTTTTTTTTTACAATAACCATACAATAAATACATAAATAATAAAAAATACTTAAAAACTAGGGTGCCGCCGGCACCTGGGCAGGGCTCAAGCTGCCGGTGGTTAGGGCTGCAGAGTGGGGAACCTCCTCACAATGCGCGCCGTGTCAAGGATCACTGCCTTTTGAAGCTGACCTTTGACCCAACCGTCTAGCGAGAGTCTCTAATTAAGTCTAATTTAGTCTCCATTTTCCTGTACTCTAATTTTATTTCTATCCGCAATGAAGGCGACAGCAGAGTTCATGAAAAACTTCAATTTGTTATGAAGTCAATAATACAAAAAACACTTGCTAGTTTTTCAGTATTCCACTGAATATGGTTTCTAATAAGTTCTTCGTATTTGTATTTGTATCTTGTAATTGGCTGGGACTCCGTCTGTGTGAGACTTTCACGACTTTATTGCCGTGTGAAGAAAGTTTCTTTCTTTGCTTAGGTGATTTGTCACTTTTGCCTCTTTTAATTGTATGCCAAATATGAAAGCAGACTTTTTGCTAATGCCTTCATTAACGTAAGCGCTGTTTTAACATGTAAGTAAGGTAAACATGGATATTGGGCGACTGGGCGTATTCCATTATAAACTTTAGTGCCATAATATATGTAAAAATCCCTTACAAACTTATTGCGTTATTCGTAACTACATCCCATCGATCCAAAGTACGACAACCGTTCAACGATGGCACCTTGCGACTGAATCTAGAGATATTGCTTAAGATAAATAAATAAATAAAAATAAATTTCGTAGGATATTACACACACCACCATCTGATCCCAAACTAAGCAAAGATTGTACTATGGAAATCAGATAACTGATAGAATACTTAAATACTTTATACCCAGAGCATAGCTCCGGTACTTCAAGAAGCTGGGCTGGCTCGGGTAGGGGGAAATGCAAAAACTACGTAAGGTTACTACAGACCTCCCAATGCGCCACCGGAGAGCCGGGCGTCGGATCCACGCCCTTCTTCGACCCCCATAACAGGGGCCTTGGGTGGCGGACTCGGGGGAGTCCGTCACCCGACAAGATTAGCCCCTGAGATGGCGCACGCGGTGTTTCCGCGCGCTTCTCAAAGAAAGAGGGATGGAGTCTATGTAGCTCCATCCCTAACAGGGACGGGTCCTAGGGGACCAGCGTCGTCGGGGCCGCGGACGAGTGCGAAAAGTTGCCCCGGCATTTAGGCGCCAGGCAGAAATATCCCAGGGTTTTTAGTGGGTAGGCTGCCTGCTTGAGCGGAGAGTCCCACGTAATCACCGTGCTTCCCCCGGAGCCGCTGGTAACCATCAAGAATTTTCCCTGGGCAAAAAAAAAGCAGGACGTCGTCGCCTTTGGACGACTTATCGCTCCCAATTTGACTTAGATAATACACCATTGAACATCATTATGTTCCATTTACCCTCCCTGTTCAATTAGAACACTCTTTCCAAAAAAGAAGCTGATACAATTAACAGAACAATAGCTAACATTCACGTTGCGTTTATGAAGCATAAACAGTATACATGTTTTAGCTAATGAGTTTTTCATGTCGCCATATCAGGTTCATGTTTTGGTTGTAACGGGCACATTGCGTGCTGTTACGATGATGCTATATAATTGGACGTTGCGTAACCGTCGATGTAACAGTTGTAAATGCGATTTACTTATCGTTTGAGTTTATTGTAGCTCATTAGGTTTGTGAGAATGTTTTATACGCTTTTGATGCTGTAGCTTGACTATCACTCTGATGATGATTTGTATTTATCGAAAACTAGCTTTTAATAAATTAATAATAATAATAATTTTATTTATTTCAAGTAACTACATGGACTCTTAACACAGCACAAAATTAAAATTAAAAATAAATTAAAATACAATGATAATAAAAAAATAAATGTCAAAAGAATAAAATAAAAATGTCAATAAAATAAACATAGACATACACCTACATTTGACAGCCCCGTTGGCTCATTGGTAGTATATCTGCCTTGAGAGCTGTAGGGCGTGGGTTCGATTCCCACTCAGGGCAAACATATTGTGAATAAACAAATGTTTGTTCTGTGTCTGGGTGTTCTGTATGTATTATATGTATGTATTTACAAAAAAAAATGTATTATGTATTCTATCAGTTATCTGACTTCCATCGCACAAGCTCTGCTTAGTTTGGGGCCAGATGGCGCTGTGTGTATAGTCCTACGATATATATTTTTTTATAGACATAGAGCGTGCGCCACAAATGTCAGTTAGGAAAGTACTGTTTCCTAACCGGCATCGGCATCTTTTGTTCGCTTGAGTGGCTTATTCGGAAAATAGAACGCTGTTTTTATTATATGACTGTTCTGTGACCATGTTATCTTATAGTAATTAAATTATGTGCTTCTATTGTAAGTGAGTGTTCTTCCCACGCTTCAAGTCGCGCGTCACAAACACAGCGCATTGTCTCAGAATAAGTTATAGAAATTTCAGATTTTGTGTTCTGGCGATTAAAACAACCGCCACGTATTATCGATTTGATTACCAAGTTTATTAAAATAATTTAAATAATTCGTTACAAAGAAAAAAAATCTTATGCCCCTAAGAAACACAGTTTCAGTAAGGAATATTCAAAAGGTAACAAGACAGATAATAATTACTTTCGCTTTTAATTAGTTTGGGAACATGATGTAACATGTTATCGCTCGATCAACTCTTAATGGCACATCATGTTTAAACTTTCAGAAGAAATTGATATTTAAGCTTCAAGTAACTATCCGTGGGGCTATGTTACCGACATAACCCAACGGATTAGCAAGTTGAAGTGGCAGTGGGCAGATCACATAGCACGCAGAACTGATCGCCGATGGTCTCCACTTGAGACCGGGACGGGACGTCCACTCACAAAGTGGACAGACGACCTAATAAAGACCGCAGGAACGCGATGGATGCGGGCCGCTCCCTGTAAATCAATGGGGGAGGCCTGTGTCCAGCAGTGGACGTCCTACGGCTGAAATGATGAAGTAAATATATTGAAAAGATGCATACAGACGTTCGATCTTTGCCTCGATTCTGATGTTTTTACAAATGATGTCCCAGAAGATCGAAAGATATCAAACTAATAAAGAACTTGTCAGCAGATGTTTGGCTATTGTTTTGAAATCATGCGTTCTATTAAATTAAAATTATTACAAACATTAGCAAACTATGATTGAATATGCTAATTGTGTGATGTTTTTAATCTACGAATAATTAAAATAAACAATAGACTTTTTTTGCAATGCATTTCAACAACGAGTTTTGAATTTTAATATTTTCGTTCGCTATCTATGATCGCTGAAAATAACGTTCGAAATACTGAATAAAGTCACCTTATTTTCGCACTTTCGCAATACAATGTAAAAATTATGCAAAAGTAATGTAAACTTTTCTGATGGTAAGCGATAACGCATAACCGTTGCAGCGATACCAAGTAGTTTGAATAACAAAAAAAAGTCCAGAGGTAAGCTGCTTTGGCGCACATTGTTTTGAGATATTCGATGCTTAATTTGAATAGCCATGTAAATTCGCTAACTGTTATCCTTTGAACCGGACACTACTGCTTGCGACGAATGTATATTGCGGTAGTAGGTACCCACCTCCTGCTAAGGTAGCAAATTAGTAATAAATTAATAGTTAGCTTATTATTTTTTGTAGCGGAGATAGCTTTTTTTTTTAATGTGAAAAAAGTGGCAAATAAGCGACGGGCCACCTGATGGTAAGTGGTCACCGCCGCCTGTGGACACCTGCAATACCCGGGGTATTGCCAGTGCGTTGCCTACCTTTAAGGACCCTATTCACCCTTCAGTGGTTAGCGTGGTCGATTCACGTGACGAAGGGCGTAGTTTCACAACCCAACCATGAGCTTTAAGCTGCCGGTGAAGGAAAAACATCATGAGAAAATCAGGGCGTGGTGGTAGGGTGTACTTTCTAGTGCTCGACTGGCTAGCTAAAACCTTCAAGTTGAAAATCTACCGTCAAGCACCTAACGGTGTGTTCCGGCAGTCTCACTTGACAGCCAGTTCCATTCCAGGCTAGTTGTGTTCACCATCGTCAACCACACCGTCACTTAACATCAAGTGAGCTGTGGTCAAACACCGAGCCTGTCAACTATAAACAAATAATTAAAAGTATAAATATCGTTTAAATCGTTTAAATAATTACAATTATTTGAATAATTAAATAAAATAATCTTAACTCCGACAGCAGAACATGATACAATTTAAATACTTCATATTAAAGCTGGTCCGCATCTTAGAATAACAATGGAAGATTTAACTAAGGAAATTAATTCATAAATGCTACTATTTTATTGTAATTTTGTCACGATCTGGCACTAAATAGCGGTCGTTTGAGAGCTTTATTCCCATTAACATATAAATGTTTCAATAACGTCTCATATACATTAGTTGCCACCCGACAATGATCTCTTTACAGCGTTGAAATCACACAAAAGTGTTAAGTGATTTCATTTTGAGATCGATAAATTGCACTACCCGAGTGGGTGATTCCCAGTAGATATAAATTAGTAGCTTCATGTCGTAAGAGAACCGTTAGCTATACGTACCTATAAGACCCGTTTGATTGGAGATAGCCTCGATACATGAATCAGTTAAATAGGCGATGTAAAGATTGATTTTAAATTTTGTCTATAATTTCATTGATGCATTTCTCAAAGTGGGAGTGAGTGGAATACTGGTAACAACTTTCTATAATCTCATAAAAACCTGTCGAGAACAACTTTATTCATTGCTGGAAAGGATATCCAAAGAAACGTTCGTATGGCCGTATCAAATTTTGTTAGGAACATGGGCAATGAAAAGTGAAAACTGACGTCGGGATTTTGTTACATTGTTGTATTACTTATGCAGGATTACGCACGTTTGACAGCCTAGTTTTGACAGCCAAGTTTAGTTTAGACAGTTTAAGTTAAGTATTCTTTCAGTTATCTGACTTCCATGGGCTTAGTTTGGGGTCGGACGGCGCTGTGTATACGATACCTACGATACAATGTGTGTCCTACGATATTTATTACAATTATTTATATCGGAAACTCCGACTATAGTTTCGGCTATATGCGGTGACCTTCTTCATGGAGACAAGGCCGCGTGCGCGTGCTATTTTATTTTATTTTAAATAAAAATGAAAAATAAAATAACGAAAACGGGCGGTGAAGGCGAGTGTTGATATACGTAAAGGATCGACTTAAACCTACACTTGGGTTGCAAGTACTACCCATTGCAAGGGTTCCCGTCCTTGCAACGCGATGAACTTGGCGATACCATTGAATGCTAAGAAGTATCGTCTGGAAGTGAACAAATTCGTTGCAATTGTCATTGTAGTATTCAATAATGCTCCTTATGACTACAACAAAAAGCTAATTGCGACAACGTCGTCCATTACAATGTCAGACGGGATCGTGACCGGTGCGCGCGCCACTTGTCTCTCCCGCCCATTGCAGTATCGAATTCCAATCGATATTTGTCTCAAGATAGCGTACAGGATAATCGAACCATTTGTTAAAAACGATTTGTTTATTAACCATCGTAAATATTGTTGACGGTATACACTTCTGGAATGAGAAAACGAGCGATGTTCGCAAGCTATAACTTGAAACGCTATCCATTACATTGTTGCCACAAAGAAATTCGCAAGGCATTGAAATGTTTTTGTTTTGACACTTATCAGGGCCGTATTATAAAATTTTCAATCAGAAGAAAAGAGTGGAAACCGTATCAAAACACTTGTGTTAGTATATAAAATAACTAGAGGCTCGTCCCGGCTTTGCACTGGTGGATATTTATTTCTTAACTAAATTCTTGCACTAAATATAGCCTATGTTACTCAGGGATAATGTGGCATTCTAATGGTGAAAGAAGAGGAAGAAGAGAAGAGGGGATGGCAGCCTTGAAAAGCTGGCCATTGTTGGCAATACCGAAGGAAGGAGACCACGAGGCCGGTCGCCAACACAATGGTCTGACGAAATGAAAGAAGCCACCTCCTCTTCTAAATTCTACCAGGTGGTGAGGGCTACTTCGGACCGGAGTCGATGGAGACAGATTGTCCGTCTAAGAGATTCCAGTGACCACGATCCTCAGACATGAGGGAACGATTGAAAAAGAAGAAGAATGGTGAAAGAATTTTTAAAATCGGTTCTGTAGTTTTTGAGTTTATTCGTAGCATACAAAAATACAAACCTTTCCTCTTTATAAATTAGTGTAGATATAAGATGTAAGCGAACAAACATACACATGCGAAATATGACTTTATTTTTACCTGACTGGCTTCGTAAGAGGGAGGATTTTGTTTAATTGAAAAAAATTATATTAAAAATTTCTTTTGATTGAATTAAATTGATTAAAAAAAATTATTGATTACATAAATCAAAAATAAGGGTTAAATGCTTAAATTTTAACTAATTTTAACTCAAATAAGGATTGTTATTACAACAGGCGTCTATGTATTGCAGTAGTTTATTTGTTATCGTGTCTCGGAAACGATTAATGATATGTTAATAAACAAGGTGTCTGTCTATCCACGCGTCTTAGCAATGCGCGTGTCGTGGGTATATGTAAATTCAATATGGCGGAATTTATAAACTCTTTTCAAGACAAATAAACCATGTTCATTTTTTTTATTAAAATCGGATATGTGGTGCGGCGTAAGAAAGTAGGCGGGGATTTGTTATACGTGCACTATTTAGTGATAGTTCGCGATTGATAAGATCGAAAAATAAAGAAACTTTTCAAAGATGTGTGAATTCTGCCAACACGTACTTAGTCGGCGTGGTGGACTATGGCCCTTCTCACAATGAGAAGAGGCACACGCCCAGCAGTGGGCGTTTTATAAAAATCAGGGCTGTTCGGAGGGGAAGTATTTTACCATTTATCTGGTTACAAGTTTTGCTTAGTTCTACGGTAAAATACTTTTTTTTTGTATGTATTTATACACTAGCTGCGCCCTGCGGTGTTACCTGCTACGTGTTTTCGGGTTAAAAAGTAGCCTGTGTTCTAATCCAGGGTCTCAGCTACCTCTATACCAAATTTCATCCAAATCCGTTCAGTAGTTTTTGCGTGAAAGAGTAACAAACATCCGTCTATCCAAACTTTCACATTTATAATATTAGTGATATTAGTGAAATTACATTCAGAATAATTAAGTCACATAAATTTGCCATCAGTGGGAATTGAGCCCACGTCCTACAATCCCTAAGGCCGGTGGTATCAATTAAGGATTTTCACTGAGCATAAAAATATGCGTACATCATTGAAAGCGGCTGAATATCATTAAAAACTCGAGCTTTGAATATTCAAATGCGGAAAATCTCTTGGCAAGTTAAACTGCCGGGTTATCCTACTTTATAGAGAGTATATCCGGGTTGCTTTATAAATAATAATATATTATGTATATTCCACTATTTATATACTGCCTGCTTGATTAACTCTCCTACATACCTACACGTTGTTCGTAATTGCAATAATAGACTATAAAGTCTCGTAATGGACCCTTATAACACTCGATAATGAACAACATTTAAGTGTTGCTATACAGGATGTCTTAGAAAAGTGTAGGATTCCTTAAGGATACTGACCTACCCATCAATGTGATCAACTTATGTAATGACACATACCTTAAAAAACGCAACAATGACACCAACTTTTTTGTTGAAAAATATTATTGAAATTCAGGAAAATCTATGGAACAGCTATTGACACATACCTACCTTAAAAAACGCAACAATGACACTAACTGTTTTGTTGAAAAATATTATTGAAATTCAGGAAAATCTATGGGACAGCTATATTATTTTTTTCGCGATTAGGTGATTGCTATGGTTTCAGCTAGTAGGTAGTAAAAGTTTTTCACATTGATTGGCAGATCAGAACTCTTCAGATTACTATAGTTCTTCAAAACACTCTGTATAATTTCGTTCCATGTTAATTTTACAATTGTAAATTTATACTCGGGACAAACATTGTAACTTTTTGATTAATGTTATTGCATTACATGCAATAAGGGTAGTGATTAAGTAAACCGACCGCGCTGACCAGAATTGTCATCGTTACAGAATTTTTTTATATTTATAAATTTTGGTCAAACATTTAATCCAACCGAAAATTAAAGTAGCTAAATAGTCAATTCTATTAATATTATAAATGTAAAAGTTTGTATGACCATCACGCATAAACGGCTGAACGGCTTTGAATGAAATTTGGCACACATGACTGTAGTTTATTACCTAAACTAACATACAAAATACAAATACAAATATTTTATTAAAAACGCCAATGTTACAAGTCACTTCAAAATTTTAAACATGTCATTAAAAGGGTTTTAATACACTGATTACATGTCAAAATAAGGTATGCAATATCCAAACATGTCATTATAAAAAATATTGTCAATACAAAAATATGTCAATACCAAAAAAAATATTGTCATTATTGTTCTAACATTTTTTATCTAAATATAGTATACATTTATATAAAAAATATTAGGTTCCTGTGTTATTACCAAAAATGTTCTAAAGCATGTTTTTTCTAATGGCTATTCTAGATACTTATAAATTGACGACATCTGGTAGTTGTCATTTTTTGTTAAATTCCATTCGGACGAAGTCGCGGGTATCAGCTAGTACAATGTGGGTAGGTAATACGTAGCTGCTACTAATAAAAGTAGTGAGTGATTTACAACAGTTAATATATTATGAAATATAATATCCTGGCAACCAGGGTCATGTTTGTGATCATTATGCTTATGACCTTGAGCGATGAAAGTTATGAACTTACGATGAAAAAATTTCGAACCAGTAATATCTTGTTCTTTGTTGTCTAGTTAAGTAGGTAACCTAAATCATCACGCGCAAGGTGATCAGATATGTGAATATCTGAACTTAATTAACTTATTAACTGTTTGCAATGTTAATGTCGGTGTTACACGTACTATGCAATATGCATTATTCACACCCACACCTGAGACACTGCACTGCATAGCTGCCGGCACTCGAGAGCCAGTTCCATTCCCGGCTAAGTGTGTTTCCATCTTCGACCACATATCTAGCCTGAAGAACATTGCGATGTAGCTGAGTGGTTAGCGCAGTCGATTCGCATGCCGACGGGCGTGGGTTCAAACCCCAACAATCAGCTTGAGCTGCCGGTGAAGGAAAACATCGTGAGGAAACCATAGCATGGTGCTAGGGTACTTTCTAGTACTCGGCTGGCTAGCTACCACCCTCAAGTTGAAAATCTATCGGCAAGCACCTAACGGTGTATTCCGGCAGCCTCACTTGAGAGCCAGTTCCATTCCAGGCTAGGTGTGTTTATCATCTTCGACCACACCGTCACTTAACATCAGATGAGCTGTGGTTAAACACCTAGCCTATCAACTAAAAAAAATAAAAAGTTGAATACTTCGTACCCAGTGCAGTAGCGCTCGGCTTTTGGCTTATATGAAACAGTGAAATTTCATCAGAAGTGTCACAGAAATTAAAAAAAAAATGGCTAAATCGGTTGTAAAAAATTGTTTTTTATGTAGATTTGTCTCGCGTTATTGTTGATTTTTTGTCACAAAGGTCGACGCAAAAATCTAATTTTGTGATCGGAGAGTTTGAATGAAATAAAATCGTCATTACATTTTCAAAATTTTGCAATGCCTTTTACCGAACATGTCGGGCTTAAGCTTTATCCAATTCGCATAATCGTATGTGAAAACTTGAGCATTTTAATCGTAATAGTTATTGTTAGCCACAAAATAATCATGTTAATTCTAAATAGGTTCTGGGCGTGGACAGTAACAATGCAAAATGCGCCGGAACTGAACCGCCGTCCGGTTCGATCACCTTTAATTCCAATCAAACAAGATTGTGTATATACAGTTAAAATTATATTCAAATATAATCGTAGATTCGAGTCCTGTCGAATACCACTTTACATCCTGTTCAACAAATAAATGTTCTACTTTAAATTGTCGATCACATGCCACTAGGATCTAGAATAAATTCTAGGAATTATAATTGTTTTGTTTATGATGTGAGTGTTGTGTTTATAGATAGGTAGAAACTCTTTGATATGCAAACCAGAAATAAGAAAACATACCTACAGAAAACAAAAGAACCTTATGAGCAAGTGCCACAAGTGGCGGCCTTATCGTTAAAAGCGATATCTTCTAGGCAAACAAGAATGGGAAAACACGTTATTGACTAAGAACAGAACTTTAGTTCTAATAAATAAATAAATATTTGTGAACATTTCACACAGCGCCATCTACCCCCAAACTAAGCAAAGCTTGTACTATGGGAACCAGACAGCTGATAGAATACTTAAATATTTTTTTTTTTTGTAAATACTTATAATACATAGAGTACACCCAGACACAGAACAAACAGTTGGTTTTATATCACAAAATGCTTGTCCTGGGTGGGAATCGAACCCACGCCCCACAGCTCTTGAAGCAGACATGCTACCAATGAGCCAACAGGGCTGTCTACATAGATCCCTGAAGGACTACAGAACCTACGATACAAGCGTAGCTTAGTGTACAAACAACTAGTAATTCCTTAGCTATCACTGATGTAACTATTATTATAATGTTCTTTGTGTTGCTTAAAATGTAAAGATTAAGACATCGCTGGTTTAGCGCTCGTTACTTTGAGACATTAAATGGTGAAATGGCCCTGTTATTTCGCTAGCTTATCCTTCTCACCGGAACACATTAATTTTTACACACTACTGCTTAGTGGCAGAATAACTGCGGTGCGCTGTTATTCGATTCCCACCCAGGACAAGCATTTTGTGGTATAAACAAATGTTTGTTCTGTGTATTGTATGTATTATAAGTATGTATTTACAAAAAAAAAAGTATTTATGTATTCTATCCGTTATCCGACTTCCATAATAGCACAAGCTTTGCTTAGTTTGGGGTCAGAGCCGCTGTGTGTAATGTCCTACGAAATTTGTTTATTTATTTGATGCGGTGGTACCTAGACGATTTCCTGCTAAGGAGATCGACCATCAACTAAGCGGAAATAAAAGAGGAAAGAATGTATAGAAAACTTTATGAGGCGAAAGTCCATTTAAGTATAGTGAAGACTCCTTCCTTATTTCAAAGTTTATAGGTTTCAACTTTATTAGATTTAAATTATTATTTTATGTCGTAAATGTCTTTTAACAAAACAATACCAATAATCCGTATGATTGATTGACAATAAATTTGTATACCTAAACGGTACGTCAAGTTCGATCGTTTGTGGTATGGTGGTTTAAATAGGTACCTATTATACAAGCTTTACAAGCAAAACATTACAAGTTTTGTATTGATGACAAGGTTAAATGTGTGATTTATTGATAAAGTTATGTATTTATTCGTGTCGATCCTGACACGTTGTATCAATATTCGTACGAGTACGTACGTAAGTTATAACGTACGTTTAGGTGATGAAATGTAATTAAAATAATAGAAATAACATTAAAATGTAACTTTGTCTGTTTGTCACCTTTTCACACCTAAACGGCTGATCTGATCTTACTATAATTTAACAAGGGGGGATACTTTATATCATGAAGATTAATAAAGACTATTTTTTAATAATGTTATAATTATGTTATAATAGGTGTCCACGAGCGAAGCCGCGTGCAACAGCTAGTGCCTCTCATATATTGCAAATGTTTACTTACATTACATACCAAAATTCAAATTTTCAGATACCAGCAAGTGGTTGCAAAATAGTTTGCAAATTACATACATGCATAATTATGAATACTACGAATTAATACTACATACGAATATTGTAAGAATCCTAATAAACCAGCTAGTTGAGAACAATGATGCTCTTATACAGGCACAGATATACAGGTTAAACTTAAAACACTTTGCTACTGTATGCTTTTGTAGAAGTTTAAAAAATAAGTTGTCGTATTGTCTCCTAGGAATAATAACTCAACTCAACTGTGGGAATTCTTTATATTGCACACCATAAACAGATAAAAAGTACAGAGAACAAAAAAACCTTATGAACTAGTGCCACGAGTGGCAGCCTAAAAGCGATCTCTTTCAGGCAACCAAGAAAAGAAACACATGGTAGATGACATAAGAGACAAACGATAATAATTAGCATAATTCAAATATCTAGTTTAGTCAGTTAATAAAAAAAAAATTGCTCGGCTTCAGGAAATTGGCGGGTTTTTTGTTATGTTACCTTTAACTTGTTATTGTCTAACTTTTCCGTTTGTTTTATTTTCGCTTTATTGGCATCACGTACGACTCTATCAAGTCCGAGTCGTGATGTTGTTTAGAAATCCCCGCAGTTACGGATCAACATTATATCAGATACATGC
Source organism: Biston betularia (assembly GCA_905404145.2). Taxonomy (NCBI): domain Eukaryota; kingdom Metazoa; phylum Arthropoda; class Insecta; order Lepidoptera; family Geometridae; genus Biston; species Biston betularia. The sequence goes on along the minus strand of FR989882.1, from coordinate 8,492,484 downwards.
ACGCATCAACACCTAACACCTTTGAAGGTTCAACGACACTAACCCGACTGGCTTGGTTGTCCCCAGGTAAATACGTCTGCTAAATATGTATGCCACGATCCAACCTGCACGATGACCATCAAAACCCCATCTAAGCGTGATCAATTTGGCTAAGCAAGAGTCACGATCATTCCCATAACAAGTCATGAGTAGGCAAATGGAAAAGGAATATTGGAATACTAGCTGCGTCCCGCGGTGTTACCCGCTACATGTTTTCGGGATAAAAAGTAGCATAATTATGCGTTAATCCAGGGTCCCACTAATATTATAAATGTAGAAGTTTGGATGGATAGATAGATGTTTGTTACTCTTTCACGCAAACACTACGGAACGGATTTGGATGAAATTTGGTATGGAGCTGAAACCCTGGATTAGAATGTAGACTACTTTTTATCTCGTAAACATGTAGCGGGTAACACCGCGGGGTGCAGCTAGCTTATAATATTAGTGGGATGTACCAAAATCAAGCGTGCCACTTATACATACGTATCAGATATTGTGCTCCCAAGCAATAGTGTGTAAACATTACTGTGTTCCTGTTGGAATGGTATTGAAGCTACCGAAATTACAGGGCTGTTATGACCGTCGAATGCTCAAAGAAATAAGCGCCGTAGCAGCGATGCCCTGGACTTTGATTTGTTACTCAAAATTCTGGGTACCGCTGTAATGACCAGGTCAGGGTGGGCGTTATCGCTCACCTATCAATTTTTTTTTTTGTTAATTTGCCCCATCGGGCAGGCTAAAGCTATAAAGCCATACTGCCTTGTCTTAAGTGTTATTTCTGCTGTATCTTAGCTATAGCTATCGTCAAAGTCGTCTTAGTCAAGTCCAGTTCGTGTCAGTTAAGTCCAGTCATGCTTTAGTAAAGTAGTGGCGACTTTACTATAAAGCTTCGATGGAGTTTTGGAAGCAACACGAAAACTCATGTTTCACCACATTATATCATTTTCCCCACACTCGCGCTTGTAATTCGGCACTTTATGAATAAAACACCACCATTTTTATGCATAAACACTCGACAAAACACTAGTTTTGGAAAAAAATACAACGGAGCGACACGACTCTTCCCGCGTTCCCGCCAAAACTCCCTCACCTATCAATAAAACGGTTTGTTCGTCTTCAATATAATATTTAAAAAAAAAACAGACAACTGCATCACAAATGTAAATATGTACAGTTACAAGTAACAATAACGCCCGCCAAAACATGTTTGTGTAGGTGACAAAGTTAGCATTTATTACTGTGCTGCTAAACGAAGTACTAAATACAACTGGACAAAAACCTAACCAAAAAAGAAATTACTTCGTGCCGAGATGCTTGTCCTGTTACTGTGTGAAATAAAACTGAAACAAAAAGTTTCGTGCAAAAACAGTCAACAACATAAAACACGTTCAAGAAATACAAAAACATAATACGCGAGTTACATCTGCATAATTATATCCTGTTAAAAAAGATAAGTGTTTGTCTCTCTTCATAACATCATCTACTCTATTGAGTACAACAATCAAAACATCAAATCGAGTAAAACTTCTGATGTTATTTGTCCAACAATCGTGTTGATTTAGATGACCATCTGTGAAGTGAATAGCAGTCAATACCACATGAATATGGACGAACTGACGAATTAGTGTAAAGCGTGCAGTAAGTGGGCGGGATATGCCAGCTCTTAATATGGTTGTACATCTCGTGATTCATTGGAATCCCTTCTTGACGTAGTTAACCATCCAGTGCCCATAACGAGTAAGCTTATGCTTTACATTGTCATTTTAAAGTTGATTGGTGATCTTATTGACCTTATTGTTGTGGGTATTTGGATGAGAACCTTGAGTTTGTTGGATTAAAAATCACAGTTATGTATTTATGATATCGCCATGTTATTCGTCAGTATTCCAAAAATGATTAATTGATACAATACAGAAGATAACATTTTTACTTTCTACAAGGGGAGATGGAGCAGTGGCTACAATCTCTTGCTACTCACCTGATTATAGTCTAGGCGACTGATCGCAAAACTAAAATAAAGGAAAAAAAAAATCATCAGTATTCCAAAATTAGGACAATTGAAGTGGGACTGGGCAAGACACGTCTGTCGCTTGACGGACGACCGCTGGGCAAATTACAGTCATTTCAGATTCGACTTCAAAATTTAAGCGACCTAAGGGTCAACCTAGATGGAGGATGGTATGACGAACTAAACCATCACGACAGTCACTGGACCACCAAAGCTGAAGACCGAGCAGTCTCGTAGGAAGGTAGCTCTTGTCCAACAATGGAACACTAGAAGCTAAAACCCATTATTAAGTCTTATAAAAATTACTTATGAGTTTGCGTGTTTGATTCTTAAAGATCATGAAGCAAAGATAAGTCCTAAAGAGATCTTGCGTTCAGTTACTTGCTTATTTCCCTCTATTTTCATATAAAACCATCGTATATCATCGTTATGCAAATTAATGATGTCGGAAAATCCATTTTTCACACATTAACATGCCCTTTACAATGTTTGTGTATTTTTTTCACATCTATCTTATCATTAGTGTTTACCTGGAACTGTAGAGGCCTGCAAAAAAACATTCGTTTTTGTTAAAAAAATAATAGTTTTCTAAAATCTAACAATTTTTCAAAGATTTTTCTCGGAACGTCATATTGTTAGTGCATATGCTGTCATATAATTGTTTCTTGGAAGCTCTAATTATTATGTTTTTCCAACCATTAAATACAAAGTTGTCCTTTGTTATTCTGGATTGTGACAATCGATTAATATCCCCCATAGATTACTTTATTGCGTTTCACTATAAACTTAGTGTCATCAGGAACTTTAAATGAATAGAATGATCTATCATGTCCTTGAAAATATCGATTATCATGTACTCATTGTTTCTAAAACATGTGCCGCTATTTATGGAAAACGCATTCGTCATATTATATCCTGTCGATTTAAAGTTTCTTCATCGTTTACAAGAAGTCATCAAACTAAATATTAAAGAGCACCTTATTAGGTGTTTTAAAATGGAAACAATTCCCCTTGCTAATCGATTTAAATGTAAATGCAATTAGAACTTACATGGTGATGATGATACACGTGATCGTTTTTCTGATTTCCATGACATGTTTGAATTACTTGAATCGAGGCATCAATCTTGGGTTTTCTCAGATATTTTTTTATCCTACATTACTATTTAAACATCCGGGATAAATGAATTCCTTACATGCAGTGCGTGTCCGGGTCGCTGGCCCTTTTGTTTAAATCATGCGATAGTCTGAATTATTTCTTTTGTATTTTTACCATCAAGGATCTAAAATTACTTGTGAGTGGTCGACGCAGAGTATTTTTTTTGCAAGTTATTAAACAGTGAGTCAAGTGTGCTTACTATTTCAATGTTTAATTTGTCTGTCATTCTTTGTTTGTCATCGTTTTGGTATGCTGTGACGTATGTACGGGCATTGCTTTTGAGCTTTACGCTGATGTCATTTTTGTGTACGGGAATTTGTTACGGCATAATGGCTATTTTTACTTGTACCGTCATTAAACTTTGGCGTAACAGTTGCTATATCACGTATACTTTTGATAGGCTTAACATGCCTTTGCTTTAAGTCTCATGTAAATTGTCAATGGTTACTCGGAGTCGTAAAACAAACCGTATAATTTAATGCTTGTGCATTACAAACATTATCGTTGGTACAGTTTTGATAACAATGTAACTTTGAGAATAGACAATTATGTAGCTTATCTTTGAAAAAGTTTAACGCTGTATTGCGTCCGCTCACCTCGTCTCATTTGATGATTTACTCCTATATTCGAAAACAATGTAAACATTACAAGCTTTTCCATTTAAGATACAAACTATAACTTATTCTATTGTCTATGTTCTTTGAGAATAATAAAATTGCACTCAAATAATGTTCAACATCAGTAGCTTCAATTGCCTCATTAGATTTGTGGGCGCTTTTAAAAGTCTTTCTTTGTCTCTACTGTCATATTAGATGCATTTGACAAATGCTCTACGATTTAGCACAAAGGTTAACGTATCCACAATCCTACGTCACGCCCCCGCCGTCAGTGTTCCATTCGCGTGATGAGTTGATGAGGTCGTGGTGATGCGTACCACGTGTGTCGCCCACGCGAGGCGCCGCTGCCTGTGCGTCAACAGCCACCTGTCACTGTCACGCATACAGTGCGGTATTGCTCATTCTACGGACCTTTGTGGGTGAGCCTATGTCCTACTTAGTCACGACTCTGGAATAACTTTCGTATCACCTTCGTCAAGTATTATTTCACATAAACTAGCAGACGGATTACCTGATTGTAAGCAATCACCGTCGTTTTGCTTACCGTCAGGTTATCTTTGCAGATACCAGGGAGACCATAAATACGTTGCCGACTTTCTTAGATTCTGTCATCACGCCTTTTCATGAACCCAATGTTACATTCAATTTTTGAAATGTTGTACTACTACTACTAGCTACTTTGTCTTGCAAATTGGTCACAAGGATCAGTTCCACATATTTCGCTGTTTATTATTCTGATATACATATCTTTAGCACGACCTCTGTCATGAAATTTAAATCATAGTTTATTTTAGGTTACCAATTAAACCATGATATGTATCATTACATACTACTTTAAGGTTCAAAGACATCTGATTTTTTAATGTATTGGGACGCACGAAACGTGAAGGTCTAAGATAACGACTGTCCATGACCATTTCAGCGGTATTTGGAACTTTGAGTAACATAATCCAGGGTGTCGCTACGTTGGCGCTCATTACTTTAAAACATTCCATGATTAGCCTTAAAAACCCTGTAATTTCACTAGCCGCAGTACCCTTCAATACAGCAATCTTTACCCAGTTCTACTTGATGGTAGGATATTTGATATTGCGGTTATACCTATTAGAAGACCTCCTGTTAAGGAGTTCTACCACAAGTAATTATATTCTGGCTTCCACACTTAGCTTATTGCTTATTCTTCTGTCGATGTCACACGTACAGGAATCGAGTGGGTTTTTCTCCGTAGTGTTTACTACGTCCGACGGTTTATCGAGCACGAGGATCGAATGCAAAGCACCGCGGATGTGACCAGGTGCTAATAGTCATGTTTGCAGCAAATATGACGTGCGCACGAGTCTGTTGGTACAGGTTTTTCGGGGCATTGCTTGCCTAACAAATTGTGGGGTAATTTTAAAATCACCGTCATATGTTTGGTATGCCAGAGTAAATATAATATTTGGATAAAGCTATGACAATATTATCGGTAGTTCTGGTTTAGACGTGTATTGTATTCAGCGTTGGTAGATTTTTTTGCCAAGTCGGGATTTTGAAGTTTTTGAGTGAAAAAAGCGGGTTTCTTTCGTCGAAAGCAGTAGTAAAAAAAACGTATATAATCATAAGTTTTTAGTACGCACCGACTGCGAGACGCACCCCTCTCTCCCGCGCTCTTATCTTCATTAAGCGCCGGGCGGGCGGCCCAGTCCACACTTGTCAGTGCCACCCGCCTGCGCTTCCTCAGCACGCTGCACGCACGGTCGAGTTATCCCCGAAAAGCGGGACTGAGCCTGTCCCGCGCGGGACATTTTGATTTAAAAATCGGGACGTCTGGCAACGCTGATTGTATTCCTTTAAATGTAATTAAGATGCTATTGATACCGTTACTTACTACCGATTGCCCTGTTAACTCATATGGTATTAGCTCTACTTCGTGGGTAAACATTTATGTGTCAAAAATAAATATTTGTTCTGTGTTTTGTGTGCTCTGTATATAATACAGGTATATATATATACGTATTTAAAAAAATGTGTCAGTATTTTGTTAGTTATCTAGTTCACATAGTAAAAGCGCTTAGTTGGGTGCCACTGTGTGAACTCCGTTATTTGTTTCCTTTTTATACGGGTAAGTCCTCGTTTGACCACCGACTCGCCTGATGGTAAGAGATGATGTGGTCGAAGATTAAGCATGCAGACTTATATTTTTACTTTCCTTCGTAGATATAGTGAATACCTCTAGATATTGAAAACCACCAGAACATAGTTATGTTCTGGTGGTTTTCAATATAATTATTGTATAGCACTTCAAATACGATGAGCGTAATGAATTCATTAATACAATGTTTAAAAAGTATGTATAAAATAAACCAATAAACAACTGATAGAACGATCATCAAGATAAAATTAAATTTAATGCTATTATTTCATAGAATACAGTGATTATTTATTATTATTTGCGTTCTCTAGATGAGACACGTAAGAAATAGCAATGCATAATTTGTAAGGGCGTAGGATTTCCCAGGTGCTCATAATTGACGTAAGTTTTAGTCATGGCCCTTTGCCCTTCTGGGTTCCACGATGCCATACCTAGGCACACTGATTGTGCTACCAATTAGGTAATTTTGTACAATTGTAAATTACTAAGTTTACTGACAACGTTGGACGTACTGGAATTCTTGTGATGTGTCTAATGACTTTTGATGCATTTTTTTTTAGAGAAATTATTTTTTGTTGTTTTTGTTTTATGTAAAATGAGACAAACGAAAAGCGTATCATTGCAGCGGTACCTAGAACTTTGAGTAACAAAACAACATCTAGGGCATCGCTTACTTGGCGCTCATTACTTCGAAACATTCCATGATGGTGAGCTTCAATACAAAAAAAAGTTTGTATAGCCCTGTAACATCGCTAGATGAAGTTACCCTTCAAACTGGAACACAGTAATAGAATCCATTTTTTTTTTAATGGTTGACAGGCTAGGTGTTTGACCACAGCTCACCTGATGTCAAGTGAAGGTGTGGCCGAAGATGGTAAAGCACACCTAGCCTGGAATGCAACTGGCTCTCAAGTGAGGCTGCCGGAACACACCGTTAGATGCTTGGCGGCAGATTTTCAACTTGAGGGTGGTAGCTTGCCAGCCGAGTACTAAAGTACCCTACCACCATGCTTTGGTTTCCTCACGATGTTTTCCTTCACCGGCAGCTCAAGCTCATTGTTGGGGTTTGAACCCTTCGGCATGCGAACCTACCGCGCTAATCACTGAGCTATCATCGCTACGAAATGTAAAGGATGTAATGCTTCTCTTCCAGGCTACGTGTACTTTTTTACTATCTTCTACTACACCGTCACTTAACATCAGGTGAGCTGTGGTCAAACACCTAGCTTCGTGACACATTGTACCCATTCTTACAATAATGTTTGAAATAGTTTTTACCGATTGATGGTATTATTAAAAATATCTCTATCTCTTCATAGTACACTAACGGCCTGTCCCGTACGGTTGACATTTATTTTTTAATTAAATTCTCGTACTAAATATAGCCTATGTTACTCAGGGAGAATGTAGCACTCTCATGGTGAAAGAATTTTCGAAATCGGTCCAGTAGTTTTGTGTGTTTATTCGTTACAAATATACAAAAATCCATAAATTATACAAATTTTTCCTCTATTAAGTATAGAAAACAAAGTCGCTTCCCGCCGTCTGTACGATTAGATCTTTTACGCAACGGATTTTAATGCAGTTTCCATCAATAGACAGAGTGATTCAAGAGGAAAGTATATATGTATATATATTGCATATGCGCCACATTGCACACGCGCGAAGCCGGTGCGGGTCTCTAGTTATGAATATAAAGCAAAGCACGAAGGCAAATCATTACTGTCTCCGCGAATGGAACTTTATCATTGCGCGAGAGTATGGAAGTGGGTCAACAGCCGGTACGGATAAGACAGGGCCACTTTATACAACAATTTACGTAGCCCCCGCCCCGCGCTGGCTAAACAGGACAAGTTAAAGTGTTGCTACTGCTTATCTACGGGGCTACCCGGAACGGCAACAACAAGCCGAAAACAGCTTATGGTTCTCATCATTGTGAATAAAAAAAAAAAAAAAATATCGTAGGACTATACACACAGCGCCATCTGGCCCAAACTAAGCAAAGCTTGTGTGATGGAAGTCAGATAACTGATAGAATACATAAATACTTTTTTTTTCGTAAATACATACTTATAATACATACAGAACACCCAGACACAGAACAAGCATTAAATTTGTTTATTCACAAAATGTTTGCCCTGAGTGGGAATCGAACCCACGCCCTACAGCTCTCAAGGCAGATACCAATGAACTACCAATGAACCAACGGGGCTGTCGAATACCTTTTTATTTTTTATTTGATCGTAGAACTCTCTTTGCCTTCGTAATAAATAATTACATAACAGTCCCTTAACAATGTGGCTTGAGACCGCGTACGATGTTACATATTCATGTTATGCTGTTACATATTCTCACAGTTATGTCGCCCTGTTTCACTGCTCAAATAAACAAATTTCCATTTTCATACCTGTTGCTGGTTGTTCACAAACTTAAGTCTATCTAGTCGGACGTTTCGAGTATTCTGCAATTGCATTTATTTTGGTCTTTATTTGCGGTAAATCACAATTGCTTGAATAATATGCTAATAATCTACTGTTTTATTCAAGCAATTGTGATTTACCGCAAATAAATACCAGTAGCTGTGATTTCACTGTAAAATTATGCTCCATTTGTCCATAAATGGAAAAAAATTGAAAAAAATCGAACCATAATGAAGTTGTACGAAATGTAGATATTAGTCGCTCAAGCGCCATTTCCCACCCGATAATGTAATTTAAGGTTTGTTTACTAACAAATTTATCATTGGGATTCAACTTGAAAAAAATAATTTCAATGTGGACATAAACTAGTAGGTATTTACATATATCTGAATATGTTAAAAATGGCACGAAAACAATTTATAAAAGATTTAAATAACGTTTAAAGAGGTCAAATATGAATGACAAATGAGTGTAAAAAGTACTCGAATGCGGGTAGGCCGAAAGAAAATTTTTGTGATGATTATTTATTAATTATAATATCACTGAGATAATTATGCTGACATCCTAACACCGAAGTCCGTACAATATAGTTTACTAAATAAGCAACAGTTTTTGAACAATGAAAGAAAGAAACACAATATAAAGTTCCAGTGCCCTCAAAAGGAGGTTTAAGAGGACATTTTACAGAGCGCCATCTAGCTGTATAAGGATTAGTGTAATTCGATCGGCCTTCTAAGAATCGAGTGGCCCTATAGTCTCTACCCATGTTAAGATATGCACATCCAATGCCAACAGGAAAACTTGTAAGCTGTACTTAGTAGATAATGATAGATTAAAGTGCTATTGCAATCGAGTCTAGGCTTTCAAGACATAAAGTACGATGGTGGGCGATATTGTCAAATCGGATTATTGTTAATCAACTTATAATGTTTAATCTCTTGGGAGAAATCGGCGTTCGTATGTTTGTATGTTTGTGCTACGATAGCTCGAGTACCGTTAATCCAATCATCACAAAATTTTAGCAGCTAGTTTAGGCAAATACAATTTTTAAGTTGTAATAGGAGGAAATCGATGACAGCTGGGTATTTACACCGAGCTGTCTTTGATGGCGCTTATTGAAACAAAAGATCAGGTATGTCCCGATCTCAGTTCGGGAAGAATTATTGTTATTAGAAGAGAAAGCAAATAAGCCCTAAACTCGACTGTTATTTTAAGTAACTATATAATTAGACGACAAATTCTGTGATTATAATTATGTGATCATTAAATTGAGTGTTCATGCATGCCTTGAATTACGTTTTATATAGGTACTGTCGTAGATAACATTTAACAAACTTTCTTTATTTTTATGTAAAGAGTAATGAGACGAACGCGACGCACTCCTGATGGTAGAAGATAACGCATGCCCATGACTATTGCAGCTATACACAGAACTTTGCGTAGCAAAACAAAGTCCAGGGCATCGCTGTTTTGGCGGTCATTACTTTGAGACTTTCGATGGTTAGTCTCTAGAGTCTTTTTATTTCGCCAACTGCAGTACCCTTCAAACCGGAACACAGTAATGTATACATACTACTGCTTGGCAGCAGAATATCTGGTACTACGGTGGTACCTACCTAGACGATCTCCTAAAGAAATCTACCACCATGTAAACTAATGATTGAATCGAAAGGATGTTCCAGATACATGGTGAGCCGGTGTCTCACTAGCCCAGTGATAGTTGTTCTTTACAATGATTTCAGGAACGACCGGTTGTACAATGCACATATACAACCAGTTGTGCTATCATAGCTTGACCACGTATACGCAACAAAACATCCAGTTAAACGCATCTCAATAGTCTAAACTGATTAATGTTATAGTTGTAAGTCACGAGCGTTTTAGCCCTTCAACTTTTGTTGTCCTGACTATTTCCATAAGTGAGCTACGCTACGCTATTTCTGCGTGGGATTTTATCACGAAAAAGCGGATGAATAAATGATTAATGAAGAAACACAAGACAACACACATACACGAATGCACGAGAAAAGTGAGAAATTTGATCATAAATTGCTGGCGTACCAATACAAACAACTTACAAATTGTGTACATCAATAACTTCACAATCACGTTCGAAATCCGTTTCCGCTTGTGATTTACATCATATATGGGCTCCAACAATCTAAGCCGCTTGGAGAGAAAGACGCACGATCTCATTAATTTTGTTAAAAGTATGTTAACGGTATTTGTTGTCTGGCATGGCGTTCGATAAGTCATCCTTGATTGTGGTTGTAATCTTTGAATGTTTAACCTTTTTTTGTTTAGTCAGGTGCTTGTATGTTTCAATCTTTTTTAGCCGGATGAAGGCCATTGTTAGGTTTACAGTAAGTAGTGTTACTATTTTAATCTTTCCAGACCTACTACGCTTCCATGTCCGGGATATCATATAATGTGCTACATATGACGGTTGAGATTTTGTCTTTCTTTTGACGATGTAATTTTACTTTGTCCAATAATATACTTTTTATATATTTTTTTTTTTTAGGGTTGACAGGCTAGTTGTTTTGACCACAGCTCACCTGATGTTAAGTGAAGGTGTGGTCGAAGATGGTAAAGCACACCTAGCTTGGAATGGAACTGGCTCTCAAGTAAGGCTGCCGGAACACACCGTTAGATGCTTGGCGGCATATTTTCAACTTGAGGGTGGTAGCTAGCCAGCCGAGTACTAGAAAGTACCCTACCACCATGCTATGGTTTCCTCACGGTGTTTTCCTTCACCGGCAGCTCAAGCGCTATTATCGTCCTATTTTTCTTTCTCTTTAATATAATGCCGGTCGTCGATACAGTGCGTATGTTTTCTCTATTTCTCTCAATCTGCCGTTGTCTCTAAATTCCCATTCCTTACATTCATATCCTCTTTTTCTTTTTAAACCAATTCATAATCGTCATCATCAAACAGCAATTGTAGCATTTGTAGCGATGATAGCTCAATAGTTATCGTGGTCGGTTCACACACCGAAGGGCGTGGGTTCAACCCCCAACAAAGACTTGCCGGTGAAGAAAAACATCGTCAGGAATCGACAGCTTGGTGGTAGGGTACTTCTCAGTACTCGGCTGGCTAGCTTTAAGTGCTAGCACACTTAAGTGCAAAATCGGCCACCAAACATCTAACGGTGTGTTCCGACACACTTACGAGAGCCAATTTCATTCCAGGCCAGCTGTGTTTGCAATCTTCGACCACACCGTCACTTAACATCAGGTGAGCTGGGGTCTGACACAGCCTGAGAAACAAAAATTATATTCGTTAAAGTAATTTATTTAGTGGTTGACAAAGAAAGGATCACAGTTCTCAGCGACGTGATCTGATATGAAGTTGATAGTTGCTAAAATATTCTATGGATAAAGCAATAGCTTCCAATATGTAACTTAAAATTCGAAACTTAACCACTTGTAACTTCAGCAGCGGTTATCTGCAACACTATCGGCATATCACGAATATTACAGACTTCGTTAATATCAACCACTGTTCGTACGATTCTATGGTTATGTGATTATATGTCCTAAATAATGGGAATCAGATGAGAATTTTCCTACTAAATGTGAAAGTTTGCATGGACGAATGGATGGGTGTTTGTTATTCTTTCACGCAAAAACTACTAAACGGATTTGGATAAAATTTGGTATAAAGGTAGCTGAGACCCTGTATTAACACTTTTTATCCCGAAAACATGTAGCTGGTAATACCGCGGGGCGCAGCTAGTTTATATACATTTGAAACTCCGATACTGTATTAAAGTTATAGTAACATTTATTAATAATGCAGCAGAGATACAATGTGCGCGGGCGCAAGCGCCGATGTATTGTGAAAGCCGACCACCTGCCTCTCTCGCCAGGAACAATGACATTGCGCAGAGGTGCTCGTGGCTTCAATAATAGCGATGATTGTTAGTATGCTTATTCAATTTTACTGCGTTGCAAATGACCTCAGAGGTCGCTTTCATGTCCATTGTAATAAATAAGCTTTAGGATCTTTTCTATTTTCTCCTCATTGTAAATTCTTTTATGTAGTAACTAGCGACCCGCCCCGTCTTCTCACGAGTGCGATGTAGATACTAATGTGAGTCTAGGGGTGGAATTAAAAAAAATACTTTCACCTACGTCACCTAAGGAACATTTATGCAACATTTCATGCTTATGGACCCAGCGGTTTCAACGGTGCGTTAATCGATCAGTCAGTGAAGTCAAGATCAGTCGATGAATTGAGTCTAAATAAATCAAAACCTATTCCGTGTTTCCCATTGACATAGTTTTTTTAAATCATGAAACTTTTCAAGGTAAAGGAAAAATCAGAAAATCATTGATTTGTCACTTAAAACATTTTTGCGATTATAAACGTACATGATTTGCTGGCGAAATGACCGTGATGTTTATCGATGTCGTTTGTAACTGTAACAGACTTTTTTCTTCAATCCGACTCATGTTTTTGTAAGAGAAATACAAATACAATATGTACCTATGGAGGTTTTCATAGTAAATAACGTTGTCTTCCGTGATGGATTTTTTCGTTATGTAAAAAGTAATGAGACAAACGAGACGCTCTCCTGATTGTAAGAGAACGCCTGTCCATGAGCATTGCAGCGATACACAGAACTTTAGAGTAACAAAACAAAGTCCAGGACATCACTGCTTTGGCGCTCATTACTTTGATACTTTCTTCATCTCGAGATTGATCGAATTTCGATGGTTAGTCTCAACACATACTACACTACTTATAACACTACTCACTACTACTGATTACTTATATGCATACAAATCCGTACGGGACCTTCGTCACGCGAGTCATACTCGCACTTGTCCGGTTGTTATTCCCGTCTACGATTCTTGCTTTTTCGAGCAGGAGAAGCTATCGTGCCAGTCTGTAATCATTGTAGACATTTTCACGGTTACTCTACAAATATAATATTAGCATATCCAATAACTGAATATTGCTAATAACAAATTCTATTGAGCAAAATATCCGCGACCTTGTACGGGTTTGGAATTTGTAATTTTGTTTTGGTGTGGCTGAGTTTTAAAAGGCTTTTCCCTAACTTGTGTTAGTTAAATTTATTTCCTGGAATGAAATTTATAAAATTGTTTAATTTTTAACTGATTCCTTAAAAGATATTTCCTTATTTAGTTATGATGTTTCTGCAGGCATGGCACAAGGTGACACATTTTCTTTCTTCGTACGTGACCGTGATTAAGCTAGAATATTGTTGTTTTTTTTTAATATATTACAAGCTAGGTAGCTAGGACCACAGCTACCTGATGTTAAGTGAAGGTGTGGTCGAAGATGGTAAAGCACACCTAGCCTGGAATGGAACTGGTTCTCCAGCGAGGCTGCCGGAACACACCGTTAGATGCTTGGCGGCAGATTTTTAACTTAAGGATGGTAGCTAGCCAGCCAAGTACTAGAAAGTACCCTACCACCATGGTATGGTTTCCTCACGACGTTTTATTTTACCGACAGCCTTAGGTCATTGTTGGGATTTAAACCCACGCCCTTCGATATATGAACCCACCGCGCTAACCACTAAGCTATCATCGCTACAAAAAAGTACAATAAGTAGAAGCTACTTTATCTCTGTGCGGGATATAAAGTGTCGAAAAGATTATGTAATAACTCACGTGTTTGTTTTACTGTAACTCCAAGAAGTTTTAAGTTCCATTTCAGGCTAGGTGTGTTTACCATCTTCGACCACACCGTCACTTAACATCAGGTGAGCTGTGGTCAAACAAGTATTAAAAAAAAAGAATACGAGGTTTTCGTCCCGCTTTAGATTCAAAGTTTATTTAAATTCATGTATTCTATAGACGATTACACTTGAAATAGTTAGTAGTCATGTTAACAAAAACAAATAGACGATTTGTTTATTTGAATGTGGTCTAGACTGGGCATGAAGAGTCGGTGACCTTATACTTACATGTTGCTACCAACTTACATTATAGTCAGTATCAATAAATCAGTTATTTATGATTTTAATGCTCCCGATCTGACGCTATTTCACACGATGAGTTAGTCTTCACTTCCACTACCATAGATGTAAAAGCTGCAAGCTATAACCAGACAGATAAAACTACTGTGTTTTTGCTGGGTATATTCGGCATATTTTCAGTAAAAAAATAATAAATAAATATCGTAGGACATTACACACAGCGCCATCTAACCCCAAACTAAGCAGAGCTTGTGTGATGAAAGTCAGATAACTGATAGAATACATAAATACTTTTTTTTTGTTAATACTTACAGAACACCCAGACACAGAACAAACATTTGTTTATTCACAAAATGTTTGCCCTGAGTGGGAATCGACCACGCCCTACAGCTCTCAAGGCAGATATACTACCAAAGAGCCAACGGGGCTGTCAATAAACACCTTGTTCCATATATTTTGTGAAAATTAACATTTCGATTTTAACAGTGATTTCAGAGTTGACCCCATAGTTAAATATTAACAATTACGAGAACCTTAAAATCAAAGTAGTAAAACAATCTTATTCTTCTTATAAATTGCTTTTATTGGACGACAAGCTGTAACTACCGTTGGAGTTAATGGGTATCCTTACACATTCCTTAAAAGATACGGTATTTTTGCAGCAGTAAAACAAAAAGTTGTCCGTACCATATTAAAGCGATAATTTTCTGCTGTAAACGGCGTAGTTTGCGGTTTAATAATCAGATTGATATCGATAGCTTTTTATTAGATATTTGTCAGACTAATGATCTTTAAAGAAAACTAGCGATCCGCCCCGTTTTCGCACGCATGCAATTTATTTTAGTGACTTAATTACAAAACACAACATTTGTACATTTGTATAAAACTTTGACAGAACGTATCACACTAATATTATAAAAGTGAAAGTTTGTGAGTGCGTGTTTGTTACTTCTTTACGCTTTAACGGCTGTATCAATTTTGATGAAATTTGGTATGGACGTACCTGACACCCTGAATTAACATACTTATAGGCTACTTTTTATCCCGTAAAATGTAACAGCGGATAACACTGCGGCGCGTAGCTAGTGGTCTAGAATAAGAAAGCGGACAGACAGACACAAATACCGTCTTTGTTTAATACTATTGAGAGATTAAATTAGTGTTATGTATTAGTAGGTACTGTTATTTTAATATGGTACCGCACATATGCACTGCTCAAATTAGGGCAACGTGGTATCCATTGATATTTATTTTCAGGGTTTGACTGTCGACTGTTCAAGCTTAAGTTGTCTGTATTTCCTTTAAAGACCAGTATCTTTAAAATCATAATAATTTATCGATTGACAAGCACAGATATCTTAGTAAAATAATATGTGAAAATTGCAGGTTCCTCCTAAATGAAACGAGTTAATGCAATTAAACGTGTTTTGTTTGTCATCAATAAATGAAAATACATAGAAACTTCCAATTCAGGAAAATTTACATACATTTAACCTATAAGTAAATATATTGTTAACTATATAGGTATTATTTTTATTAGTTTACATTTTTTAACTTTATAGTGTTACAACATCTCCCGTCTGTTCTTAAGTTGTATCGTGTTTTCCCCATCCTTAGTTGCCTGGAAGAAATCGCTCTTAGCAATAAGGCCGCCACTTGAGGCACTAGTTTGTAACATTCTTTTGTTTTCTGTACTTTTTTTTTCTATTTTTGGTGTGCACTTTTAAAAGTTTCTATCTTTCTATCTAAAATGTATGAGTGTCAAAACAATGTCAGTTTCCATAGTGAGATCAACAATAGTTTTAATAATTACCTTAAAAGATATTTCTGCACGATCGGTAGTAACTACAAGTAGCATTGTAATGACTTTATCGGGAATCGCGTCACAAACAACATATTTAGCGGTCATTGTATTTAAATGTGTGTTGTCGTGCGACCCACTTCTGATATTGTTTTGATCACAATGAGAAACCATTGCATTGCGAATATTAATTATATATGCAACTTGTTCACTATTCATACGTAAATTAAATTTTTTATTGCTAAATTCATCCACGTATAACAACTGAATTTAATTTTGGTAGTTTTTTTTTTCACGATACTGGCAATCATTTTATCGATATTTAGGTTACTCTTAACTACCTATGAAAACCTGGTAAGTTCATTTCAAGTAGAATCATTATGAAATTTATGCGTTATATTGCGCCAAACTGTCGCGTTAAAATTTGTTTGGTAGAAGCAAATTATAGACTGGACCAAATGGACGAGTGGTCACAAGTTTGTCTTTTAGAGTCAGGGCTATTTCGAAATTCGGCGTAGGGCCGTCGCGTCATTCAGGGCTATGCATTAAACCGTAAAATTTATTCAAACATTGCTATATAATTGACATGGTCATACGTTGTCTGATTCATAGCTTCTTCACCTGCTCTTCAGCTTCAATAAAGGTTTCTAAACAACAATTTTCTTCGTCTATTCCTTAACTATAACAATTTTGTCTTCGGTTTTTGTGAGATCAGTCATGATCATGGGCGTCGGGTTCTAGGAAGAACTGTGTGGAATACAAAAGAAATGATTACATCATTGCTTTTTCTACGCTCTGTCATCTTTTTAACAGAGTAACAGAGCAAATGACTCATTGTGGTTATGATGGTCACTTCTCAGTTTGACAACTATATTGTCTTAAAAGTTATGCCTATTTAATTTTAATATCTATGAACATTTTCTATGGCGACATTAGCATGACAGCATCATTTGCAGACACACCCCCTTTAAAGAGCACCTAATCCCACTGCTGATTCATATAATCTACAGTAGGTATAATAAAGATTTACTATATATATGTTATTCTATAATACGTATCTATTCCTCTATTCGATCTGAAGTTTTTACAATATTGTCATTTGTCTATATATTTCTTTTTAATATAGATAGCGATTCCTTGAACTCTCAAAAATAAAAGAAGTTTTTGTTTCTATGTTACAGGAATGTTATTTGCCTGTTACACTAAACTAATTTATTAATATCTTAATCTCAAGGTCAGATTAGCATATTTACCATCTTTTATCCTCGGTAGTCCTCCACAGATCATAATCGCTTATCAAGTAAAACGGTGGTGGCCAGACCTATTCTTAAAAAAAAAATAGTTTTTCACATCACGTGCTCAACTTAAAATCTCGACTAGAATGCTACTATTGTTACAACTGGCTTAAATCTGCAGTTTTGTATTTTAATTATGAGTGACCTCTCCGACCCTCGTAGCAGAACCACGGCCGTTCTATTAGTTTGCGAAATTCATCCGAATTGGAGCAGCAATTTGTGTGTGCGACGTGTCCTACAACCACAAGCAGTCTTTCGCAATTACCGCATTGAAATTTTCAAAATCTCCAGGAGCGAGCCGAGAAAATACGTTATCGTCGAGTTATTTTTATGAAAAGTTGACTGCGTTCATATCGCCATCCAAATCTATTGATAAATGGAACCCTTTCTCAAGATAGGTCGTTTAGTCCAATCCCCTGATCCTCTTCTTTCTACAGTAACTTAAAACTTTCATTCCATCGTTATAAACATTAGAATTTTCCAAACTTGTGCTTTGTGATCAGTGTTGCTGACCCTTCAATCATATCCCTTATAAGTTTTATATTAAAACATTCAATACATCATCATCATCATCATCATCATCATCATCAGCCTTTTGTAGTCCACTGCTGGACATAGGCCTCTCCCAAGACACGCCACTCAGCCCGATCTTCGGCTTTTCGCTTCCGTCTACCGCCAGCTGTCCTACGTATATCGTCACTCCATCTAGTCTCAGGGCGTCCTACGCTTCGTTACGCTACGCATAGATAAATAAATTTAAATACATTGGATTCAAAGTCCAACAATGAGATTAACAATAAAAATTATGAGATTTCGATCTATTCCTATCAGCGCTTTAAATTTTCAATGATAGAGATGCAGCTTGTGGGAAAACGTCTAATTCAAAGTTTGTCCATGGATTCGTTAGTTAAGGTGCAGTAACAACCCATGACGTAACTGCTACTAAGTGGATTTATTGTGATCGTTGCAACGAGCACGTGCGCTGATGCGCGTGACGAACACACGGCTTAATTGGACGAACGGTATGGAAAACGAAATTGATTGTGTAAGACTTTGTATAGAGCCTATTAGTTGTGGGTTTTTAGTACATTTCAAATAATTAATATCGTCTATGTAGCGATGTCAGTGGTTAGCGCGTTTGATTTACACGCCGAAGATTTAAACCTCAACAATGAGCTTGAACTGCCGGTGAAGGAAAACATCATGAGGAAATCATAGCGAGGTAATAGGGTACATTCTAGATTCAAGATATTTATTGCTTCCATACAGTACAAGATCTCTAAATACAAATTAGTTTATGGTACACAGTCAAATATGAACCCTGGCGGGCACAGCCACGTTTAGAAGAGAGTACTCGACTGGGCTACCAAGCTGAAGATATGTCGCCAAGCACCTAAGGGTGTGTTCCAGCCGCCTCACTTGAAATCCAGTTCTATTCCAGGCTAGGTGTGTTTACCATCTTCACCCACACTGTTACCTAACAGCAGGTGAGCTGTGGTCAAATACCTATAGCCATGTCCACCATGAATACTGGTCAGAATTTATGCGTCCATTTCACTTTTACATCTTCACAATTAGCCCGCGATATTACTATAGAAATATCACCTAACTTTGTATGATGTATCTGGTGATATTAAACGACTAGGGACTTTTCTCCGCAATTGAAGGAAGGAATGAAGGAATCGTGTACCATCAACTCTGTAATGTGAACCATGTATGTCGTGAAATATCTAGCAACGTCACATCCTGACTTCATGTTTCTGGAGACATTTATCGAAGGACATTTCAATGGTAATTAATTCTTAATATCTTTGCAGTTCCATCAACTACTTATTAGAACATCTTTGCAATATTATAACCGTCTTCGTGTAATCTTTAAGATTTAAACTATTGGTAATTCAGGTCGATATTGTTTGCATGGAACAAGTCAAACAGCTTCGCTATGCAAATCTCGTGAACGGTATAGTGTTAGATGGCAAAAGTGTTGCGCTATGACATCCGGCACACCCTGTCGCATTCTGCACATTGGTCCAGTTCACAATCTAACCAAACGAATGCACTATTTCATAATCTTAACGTTCATTGTCGAAAAAAAAAAATATATCGTAGAACATTACACACAGCGCCATCTGACCCCAAATTAAACAAAGCTTGTACTATGGAAGTCTATAATTTCCTTTATATTGATACCCTACTCGATAGGTTTGATTATTTTTTTTAGTAACGTATTACTATTTTGCGCCAAAAATCCGTCATTTTTTTTTCAAATGTCTTTTTAAGAACACTTGGGTTTTTAAAACGAATATAACGATAGTTAACTGCCGAAATCCATTCAGCTGTTTAGAAGATACGAGGTAATAAATTTACAAGTATACAAGATACGCGCAAAAAAACTTCCCTTCCTTGGCGGTCGGGTAAAAAAGACTAGAGACGTCTATAACCTATTTAAATATAGTGGAATGTATTTTTTGTGTCCGTTTTCCAAGCTGTCTCATTCAGTTTCGAAATATAAAATTACATTGATATATTATCCAACATGAAGAATACCAGTCACCATTTCCTTGTTTTGGTCACAAATCGTTGCCAGTATCGCCTTGACCTTTCCAGGATCCTATTTCTTAGCAAACAATCAAATAAAATTACACTTCCGGTCTGGCCGTTTGACACTGTTCCAATCAGAATTGAATGGCTTAGTAAACATTAGAAAAAAAAACAGTAATAATATTTTATTAGTCTATTTGGTATCCGCAATGTTAGTTGATGAGTGAGTTGTTTACATAAATGTCATAATTGCTGATCATTTGCATTTTAAGATTCAACACTTTGTAGGAATCACACTAATGTTAAAAAGGCGATAGTTTGTAAGTGTATCTGTATGTTTGTTATTTATTCACGCTCAAACGGCTGGATAAATTTTGATATGAAGTTAGCTGTCACTGTGGATTAACTCATAGGCTACTTTTTACCCCGAAAAAATTGGAGCACGTGGGAGCAGCGGGTAACACCGCGATGCGCAGCTAGTAGGGTCATATTTAAGAGTTCAAAGGCCAAGGGGAAAATGGTCCGGAAGTCATAAAAGATGTTTTTCATTTGGATGACAATGTAGATTAAATTATTATTAGTATAATAACTGACCATAACTAATTTTAGTTAAAATTGTTGTTTAAAAGTTTGATGAATAGTTGTTTATGAAAATTACATAAATGCAGGCATCGGCTGATACGATGAGTAGTGGTCCAGCACCAATAGGCGGCTTTATCGCTTATAGTGATCTCTTATAGACACGAGCTGCATGATTCACGCGGCTTAGCTGTCTTTTGTTTTGCCTCCTCATCTTTCTCGTCCATTTCAACATCCAAGTTTACTCAAATGTTTGCGATATTTTATTTTGCTAACATTAGCACAGTATGTAATAGAAAGAGCATAAGAACTAAATTAATAATAATAAATTAAATAAGTACTCAATTTTCTAGTAGCTACCACTCTCAAGTAGAACATCTGCCAGCACCTAACGGTGTGTTCCGGCAGCCTCAATTGAGAGTCAGTTCTTTTCCTGGCAAGGTGTGCTTTATCACCTTCGAATGCACAGTCACTTAACATCGGTCGTGAACTCTGGTCAAACGCCTAGCTTGTCTATCATATTTTTTTTTTTTTAACAAATAACTTAAACCGACGTCCAATGATAACCGAACATAACTTATAATGTAATGGCGGAGGTGAATGGATGCTCGAAGCGTTGACGCTTACGGTAATAACAATAAATATCAATCAAGTATTTCTACTTATGGTCGAAGCCAAAAACTTACGCATTAACTTACGTATGTACTCTGTATTGACATTGAAACAGTTTTTATCATGCTCAGCCGGTTTTCTCAGAGTGCCCCATTAACTGGATCATGCCATGCGCGTGCGCTGCGGTGGCGCAACCCGCTTGCGAAACTGTCTCAGTAATGTTCTATGGTCAGTGGCCCTTTAGCCGAGTACGCCGGCTAACTATATACGGCCTAACGAGTCCCTACGCGAGCTTGTGTACGTATGATTACAGTCGGTGCCTTATTGTATGATTACAGATGATTACAGAGTAAGGCACCTGTACGTTAGCTCGCTGCCTATTGCTACTTATTTATCACTTACTTTACTGAGACTTATTTTAGAAATGAAACAACGATCGCGGAACTTATCATACTTTATTAAATATATTGTTTGCTTAATGTACAATTTCATCACCTTGCACTCACTAGTAGTGAACGGAGTACGTTACTCAGGAACGTCGGTTTGTCAGCCGGCCGCGGTCGCGCCTTCATATAAATATACGCAGTTAAAATACTGCGTCAGTCGGCTGTAGAACTCCGCTTCGGAATGTCGTCGCTTGTCTCTTGCTAAGGAACGCGCGTCGCGCTGTCGGACGCGCTCGACGTAAATATGCGCGCTCCGATCGCGCTTCCCTCAGTATGCGGCGGCGCGTCAGCCGGCGCGCACGTCTGATGTATGTAGGTCACTACATCACTCCCCCCCAACGACGAAACGAACAGGAGGTTTTGATTCTCTTCCAGATCGTGTGACGTACGTTCGTTTTTCTAGTGATGGTTCCACGTCATCGTTAACGTAGAATGCTGGCTTTAATCTGTCAATAGACACATTATCGATCTTGGTGGGTAACTGAATGGTATAGAATTTTTCGCTGCGTTTGAGCACTCGGTAAGGACCGTTATAGGCAGGCGTAAGTGGTCGTCTATACGCATCGTTGCGGATGAATACGTGCGTACTGTTTGGTAGTTCTTGGTGAACGAATGTGGCCCGTGACATGTTCGTCTTCCTTTGAGCTTGAGCTTTTCTGATGGCTTCAGTTAGCATGCTCATAAAATATGAAGGTGAATGGCTTTGTCGCACGGGTTCGCCATGGAATTCGCCAGGTAATCGTAGAGTTTGCCCGTACAGGAGCTCAGCTGCACTGACACCGATATCTTCCTTAATAGCTGTGCGTAACCCGAGCAGAACTGTGGGTAGTTCTTGTACCCACGTTGACGTATCGAGTCTCGCTGTCAATGACGCTTTCAATGTTCTATGCCACCGCTCAATCATTCCGTTTGCTTGCGGGTGGTAAGCGCAACTACGGCTATGTTCAATTCCCAATCGTTGCATGAGCTTTCTAAATAGTTCAGATTCGAATTGGGATCCTCGATCGTGCCTGGGATAGTGACGACCCGTACAATGTGCTGCTGTTCCTCTTTTATGCGTTTTAAAGTTGAGTCTGTTCTTTGACTCGTTGCTAGTTCTGTATAATTAATCGGCGAGGGGCATGCTATCGCTTCTACTGAAACTCTTGACAGCGCATCAGCGACTCCATTGAATTTCCCAGCGATATGTTGAATATTTGAAGTGAATTGGCCAATGAACCCCAAATATCTTGACCTCATAGGTGTCTCGTTTTTACTGTCCATGACCAATGCGTTAAGGAGTGGTTTGTGGTCCGTGTAGATTACCAATTCCCGCCCCTCAAACATCCGACGGAAATAGCGTACGGCCATATATATGGACAATAGCTCTCGATCGTATGTGCTGTACTTCTTTTGAGCGTCATTAAACTTCTTTGAGAAAAAACCTAGTGGTTTCCATTGGCTGTTAAATTTTTGTTGAAGTACAGCGCCAGCACAGTTTTCTGATGCATCGGTCATTAACGCATACGGTGCATTTGTTGATGGATACGTTAGGCAAGTCGCGTTAATTACATCTTGTTTGCACTGTTCAAAAGCTTCTCTGGTGTCGTCATTCCAGTTTATTTTCCTTTTGTCATTTTTCCGTGCGTTGTGAAGGTATTCGTTGAGCCCTTTTTGATGTTCTGCCGCATGCGAAATACTTTCTCTATAAAAGTTTATCATCCCCAAGAAACGGCGCAGGTCATTGATGGTCTCTGGTAACGGGTACGTTCGAAGGGCTTGGACTTTCTCTTCAGTGGGAGTGATTCCATCTGTCGTGATAGTGTATCCTAAGAAGTCTAGTTTCCTTTGTCCGAAAACGCATTTCGCTACGTTGATTTGTAATCCGTTATCGTTCAATCTCTTGAATACTTCTTCCAGCTCTTGCTGATGGCTTGTTTCATCTTCTGATGCCAACAAAACGTCGTCCACAAAACAGAACACCGGTAGGCCTCGCATCACATTATCAATATGGCGTTGAAAAGTCTGGCCTGCGTTTCGTAGTCCGAAACACATTCTCGAAAATTCGAAAAGTCCGAATGGAGTGATAACCGCTGTCTTTTTAATGTCCTCTTCTCGATTCCTGACTAAATAATAAGCTTTCTTCAAATCGATCTTCGAGAATATATTCTTGCCCTGAAGGTTGTACGTGAAATCGTGCAGTCGAGGTATAGGGTATCGATCGGGTACGGTGATAGCGTTCAGGCGCCGATAGTCACCACATGCTCTATATGTTCCATCCTTTTTTAACACCATGTGTAGTGGACTTGCCCACGAGCTGTTTGACGGCCGACAAATGCCTTGGTTAAGCATTTCCTGGAATTCTTCTTTTGCTGCCTTGTACTTGTGCGGTGGAAGAGGTCGCGCTTTGGCGTATACTGGCAGTCCGGTAGTTTCTATGTGATGCTCGACTTCACTATGACAATTTTTCAGCAAGGTTGGTCTGGTAATATCCGGGTATCTTGCGAGCAAATGGTGGTATGGCATGCTTTCGTCGATGGTGCGAATGCTTCCTTCTGCCAATGGTGTTAAATATCCGTTTACATGTATTTGTGTTTCACGATCAATTATTTTCCTGCCGCGCAAGTCCACGAGTAAGTTGTGATGGTGCAGAAAATCAGCGCCTATTATCGGTCGACTGACTGCTGCTATCACGAACCTCCAACTGTAAGGCCGCCTCATTCCCAAATTCAGGGATAATGTGCGTTCCCCGAATGTCGGTATCGGTGTTTTGTTTGCTGCGTAAAGGTAGTTGTCGGGTGTGACATCTTGTTTATCTGATGGACGTGCTGGCAAAACTGATACGTTGGCTCCCGTGTCGACGAGGAAATGTAGCCCCGAAGTTAAATCTTTTATGAATAGGCGGTATGCAGATAATTCGTTGACTTCAGCTCCCACCGCAGCTTCCGTCTTCGTTAGTTTCCCGAATGCTCTTGGTTCGAGTTTTTCGATGTGTGAAAGTTGCATGGGCTCCGACATCTATAGGCAGCGCGGCCAAACTTTCGATGAAAGTAACACATACCCGATGAATCATTTCTGCCATATTGTCTTGATGCTGAATTTGAGCGAGATCGATTCCTCCCGCGATACGATTGCCTGTGATAATTATTATGTGCATCGGTCCTCAGGGCAGCGACTTCCTTGGTGAGTGCCTCAATCATGCTAACGACATCATGGTTTGATAAGCTAGTCGGTGCTTGTTGTTGCGAAGTAGTTGCCTGGCTTTGACAGAAACATACACTGTGAACCTCTTTTGTCTGTTCATGCATTTTGTCTGCCATAGCTGCCAGAGTGTCGAGCTTAGCTTCACTGCTAACTGATAAAACCGCTCTTATCGACTTAGGCAGATGTCCCATCCAAAGCATCCGTAAAGCTTCATCCGGCAATTTGTTACGCGCCAAATCTCTCATGCGACGTAGCAGTTGTGAAGGCCGTTGATCACCCAGATCAATTTCGTTTAAGAGTTTCTTTAGTTGTAGCTCTTCAGACTCTTCATACACGGACAACAGTCGTAATTTTACAGCATCGTATCTGCCGGTGTTAGGTGGAGCTAGAATGATGTCGCTAATTTGCTCCACGTCCACCTTTTCAAGTTGCGCGACGACCATGCCGAACTTGTTTTCGTCGCCTAGCTTCTGGCTTGCGATCATAGTTTCGAACTGTGCGAACCATAATCTAGGCTTGTCACGCCAAAATTGTGGAATTCGGGATCTGACTCCAATCATTTCTAAGGTTGTTTCCTTTATAGTGACGCTCTCTTCCGTCATGGTTTACTTGTTCCAAATCGGGGTCACCACTTTAGCCGAGTACGCCGGCTAACTATATACGGCCTAACGAGTCCCTACGCGAGCTGGTGTACGTATGATTACAGTCGGTGCCTTATTGTATGATTACAGATGATTACAGAGTAAGGCACCTGTACGTTAGCTCGCTGCCTATTGCTACTTATTTATCACTTACTTTACTGAGACTTATTTTAGAAATGAAACAACGATCGCGGAACTTATCATACTTTATTAAATATATTGTTTGCTTAATGTACAATTTCATCACGATTCACGTTCTGAGTCTGCTCTCGGTGTTCTTTAGCTCGAAGTTCGAATTCTTCCAGACTAACAGGCGGTATCCCAGCCACTTTTCTTTTTAGGTTGTACCTGTGCCAGTCCAGTTTATAATGTTCCCGCTGCAGCTCAGGAGTTTTAAACATCACCTGGCAGGTTATACACGTAAAGGAATCAGGCATTGTGGCTATTATTGATTTATTGTGAAAAACCAAAGCACTAGAATTTTTAAACGTCTTTCAAAATTATGAAACTCTAATGTAAAATTATATGATATATATAACACTATCGGCCTCAACACGCACGAGTAAGAAAAAAACCTACTGCCACCACCCATTGTGTAGCTGAGTAGGTACTGTCCACATTGTTTCTAATATTATGATTGTATCAGTATGAGACATTTATATGATAACTGTCCTGGAACGTTCGCCGTTATTAATCAAAGTGTTGCTTTGGATAGGTATTTGATAGGTCAGTGGTTAGCGCGGTCGGTTCATATGCTGAAGGGATCAATGAGCTTGAGCTGTCAGTGAAATAAAATATTGTGAAGAAGCCATAGCATGGTGGTAGGGTACTTTCTAGTACTCGGTTGGCTAGCGATCATCCTCAAGTTGAAAATCTGCTGCTAAGCATCTATCGGTGTGCTCCGGTAGCCTTACTTGAAAGCTAGTTCCCTTCCAGGCTGGACGTGTTTGGACTATCTTCGACCACACTATCAGGTGAACTGTGGTAAAACACCTAGCTTGACAACAATAAAAAAAAATTGTTAATGCTGCCCAACTTGACCTGACCTGCTGCTAACCGGAATGAGTTGCGTTCAAGAAGAGAAGGCCTATGCTCAGCAGTGGGCGATTACGGGCTTATGATGATGACTGAAAAATGACGAATTTCGAGTCGACTTCAGTAGACATCCGAACCGAAAATATAATATAGCTTTTTTTTTTTTTTTTTTTTTTTATAGTAGATAGGCTTGCGTTTGACCGCCATCCCGCCTGATGTTGAGCGAAGATGCGGTCTACGGTGGAGCACGCTCGCCTAGAAGAAACCGATTCATAGAAAGACGAAACATCTTAAAACTTTTACGGTATCGCCATGCGGAGGTGGCAGGTTCGTCGCGGTGCAGGTGTAGTTTAAAGGAGCCCCTTTACATGTGTACTTAAACAACACATCACCCACCTCGACTGCTCGTACTTGACTGGTACAGTTTGGAATTAGTCGATCGGTATTCATAAAATTTATTTAAACTCGTATGACAACAAGGCCAATTTATAATGGATTTTTACGTATGTGTAATGCTAACTATTATTGTTAATCACATAAATCGTAGCTGCGACGGCCGAGAACGATCGAAGCCCAGAGAACTTCCAAAGTACGATCGTCAGTAGCGATCAGTGCCCTCAAACCAAGTAATCACCTGCAATGATCTAATTCTCGTGCCGGTGACGTTGTTTTTGTCTCCACTACTCAGATGTACATGTCAACATGAATGACAGAGACAAGATAACATTGGAGGGCGTTGACGCTGGCACAGTAACGTAATCACTCGTAATCACACGGCTGACGGGTATAGGTAATAGATTATAAACATTCATAATGATTGTCACGCTCTTGGACAACTCAAGCACGTCAAATGTTCTGATTACGTGTATGACCGCAATGACTTTTGTTTTTTTTGCACGTCTGTGGAAGGAATGTTGTTTAGAGTATTTATTTTACTACTTGACAGCCCCGTTGGCTCATTGGTAGTATATCTGCCTTGAGAGCTGTAGGGCGTGGGTTCGATTCCCACTCAGGGCAAACATTTTGTGAATAAACAAATGTTTGTTCTGTGACTGTGTGTTCTGTATGTATTTACAAAAAAAATTCAAGCTCTGCTTAGTTTGGGGCCAGATGGCGCTGTGTGTGGCGCTACGATATTTATTTAATTTTTTGTTTGTTTTATGAACACCAACGTCGTGTACATTAAAAGTAAAAATGACTAAAAGAAAAAATGAAAATAGAAAATATGTATATAGATAAATGTCACAACAATTACAGGTGCAGAAAGCATACAATAATTACAATAAAATCAAATCATGAATACAAAATTAAATGTCAAAGAAATAATTAAAAAAATGTACCTATAGTTAATTAATTTACATGTCAATTTTTGTCAGAGAGTATGCGAGTATGTATTTCATACATTATGTACATAATATTCTAATCTAATTTTATGTACGTACTAATGTATAAACGAAATGATAATCGCTCTCTATAATTGTGATCTTTGTGTGTACCTGCATGATGTCATGAGGTTTTCTTTTATTGAAAGAGTCATATGAGATTTCGAATAAATAAGTTTGAGATAAATTACTGGTATGGTGGATGGGAATTGACGACAGTTCGAAATGACAAATAAAAGTCCGATTCAGCTCACTTTTTTAGTTTTGGATGAGTATTATACTCGCAAAATAATAATTCTTACACGGTTGTACTGCCAGGACCAAATACACACTGGTAGTTGTACATGTTTCATCATCATCATCATCATCAGCCTATATTAGTCCACTGCTGGACATAGGCCTCTCCCAAGACACGCCACTCAGCCCGATCTTCGGCTTTTCGCTTCCATCCACCGCCAGCTGTCCTACGTATATCGTCACTCCATCGAGTCACAGGGCGTCCTACGCTACGCTTGCCGATACGCGGTCTCCGCTCTAGAACACGTCTACCCCAGCGGTTATCGGTTCTGCGACAGATATGTCCAGCCCATTGCCACTTCAGCTTGCTAATACGCTGAGCTATGTCAATGACTTTAGTTCTCTGGAGAATTACTTCGTTTCGGATCAGATCCCTCAGAGGAATGCCAAGAATAGCTCTTTCCATAGCTCGCTGAGCGACTTTGAACTTACGGACCATTCCCGCTGTGAGTGTCCACTCAGTTTGAGCTGTACAAGTGTACATGTTTGTTACATATTAATGATACATTAAAGAAATTTTAAAACTAAAACTAACTCATAGTTTACGTATAGGTACGTAGTTGCCATACGACGTGTCACATCGCATTGCGTTGGTGGAGTCACCAGTGTGGAGTCCAGCCACGACCGTTAAGTGACAACACACGCTCCAATAAATCTTCTACTAAGGATTTTAGACCTAATCTGATATTCTTCGTGATAAAAGCTCGACGAAGCGTAGAGCAACGGCATACTTAGTATAATAATCGACGATAGCTCAGTGGTTAGCGTGGTTGGTGTACACGCGAAAGAGCGTGGGTTCACATCCCAACAATGATAAGCTACGGAAACATCGTGAGGAAAGCATGGTACGGTCCTAGGGTACTTTCTAGTACTCGGCCGACTAGCTACCATTCTCAAGTTGCAAATCTACACCTAAGCACCTAACAATGTGTTCTGGCAGCCTCATTTGAGAACCTTTTCCACTCCAGGCTAGTTATGTTTACCAGTTTGACCACACCATCGCATCGGTCAGATATCTAGCATGTCAACAATAAAAAAAGAAGAAAAAAAAGACATAGATTTTGTGGTGCAAACAAATGTTTCCTAGGAGATTTATTTATTTAATTATAAACTAGCTGTACTCACAATATCTTTTGCGACACGTGGAATCTTTATTTGTTGTACATTTTTTCTTCTATAGCTCGACAAAAAAGTGCTTTTCAACAGTGTTATTTTGAATATCTATCGTATGCCTTCGGGGTGGTCCGACACACGCAAGTTATCCGACCAGGCTGCCGAAACTTCTAACGCGTTAACTCAAAAATCGTTTTTATATTTTATATTTATATAACACTGACCCTATGTGATGATACAGAAATTTTTGTTACCTCTTCAATATACCTTTTTTTTTTTTTTTTTTTTTTTTTTGCCCAGGGAAATCCTTAATGGATACCACCGGCTCCGGGGCAAACACGGTGGTTATGTGGGACTCTCCGCCAAAATGGCGGCCTACCCACTAAAAACCCTGGGGTGTTTCTCTGCCTGACACCTATGTGCCGGGGCTACGGGAACGCTTTCGCACTCATCCGCGGCTCTTCAATATACCTGAATTAACTTAATCTCAACCGTTATCCGTCTTTTCCCCCGTTCTATGCTAGTCTCCTTTACTGCTATAGATAGATAGAAATTCATTGTGCACTTCAGAAATAGAAAAAATGGTCAAAAAACCTTATGGGCTAGTGCCACAAGTGCTTTATTACCGTTTTAACTATTTTCGTCTAATGGAAATATTTTCTTTGTTCACAGAAAACTTGGCGCCATCAGAACTGAAAAAACTTAGGAATAAGCAAAGGAAAGCGAAACGTAAAGCGGAACAGGAGAGCGCGCTGCAAGCACAAGTACAGGTAAATTTATTTTATTTTATTTCTAAGGCACACTAAACAGGACAGATTCAATACTTGCTATACATAATACATAAAAAGCCAAATGCAGCTTAGTGTATAGCAATGTTTCGTCTCACTATTTTTATAAAAAAAGAGATGTAGTGTTGTAGTTGCCATGGAAAAAAAGTAAAGTAAAGTTTTTAACTAAGATACACGCGGGTTCCGGTGGCGATAGCTAAAAATGTGACCAGCAAATATGCGGATAGGCTTAACAATAGCCAGCTTCAAACAAACACGGTCTGCGGTAGCGACCAAATTCACAAATGCCAACAATGTCGTTACTGTAGGCTGCGTCACTGCGGGGTAGACATAAAGCCGTCGTATGGCCTACCGACGGTGACCTTTGTTATTTCTTACTGTGTAGAAAGTGGTAAATGGTTTACCATAAAAATTAATGATATTTAATAACATACAAAGGTCACAGCCGTATTGTCTAGCACGCGCAATAATCATCATCATCATTTTCATCCCACATCATCTCAGTGTTGAGCATAAGCATTTCTTTATGATTTCTATTTCTTATACTTTTTTGGGATAAACATTGAAAATTTTCTGTGATTTTTTCAGAGCACTGGTACTAAAAAAACAACGCTTTTACAAACATGATATGTGGTTATTCCAGGTGAAGAGGGAGCAGCATCACAAGGCGCGGGCGCAGCAAGAGCAGGGCGATCCCGAAGCGCCTCAGCTCGACGAGCTCATACCTGACAAATTAGCTAGAGTGAGTAGCGTACATAATCAGTAAAAATACGTCGCACAATAATACGTTAAGCAGCTGACGGTGGCTGAAACCGAGGAGCCGAAGATCGGGCGGAGTAGCATGTTTAGAGAGGCCTATGTCCAGCAGTGGACTATGATAGACTGATTATGACGATGAAGAACTTCAAACCGTATCGGTTCTTAAAATCTTGCACTCATACATACATCTTTACACACACCCATCAACAGCTTATGAAGATTTATGCTCCAAAGTGCTCGTTGGTACGTACTCGAAATCGAAAGCGTACCTCACAGTTGAAAGGCAAACATTCTTCACACATTCAACCATACTCTGTCTCTCTAGTTTATACAGTTCTAATACAATCTACGTCTGTCATAAAACTACAAGCAGTATCTTAAGTAATTTCCTATTCCGAGCGGAAGCAATCTATTCGTAATGCTAGTACGAAGCTCTGCATAATTGCATTCAATCAGTTTCCATGCATATAATATAATAATATATAAACAAATGAATGTGTACACTGTACAGGTATCAAGTAACACAGCACTTCCTTTATTTCCTGTTTCAAAAAGGAAGTATTAGTTGACCTGTCTTATAGTAAAAGGTTATTTTTAGCTCGCATAGTAGAAAATAACATTAGGTCACGCTCGGTAGATTTTGCTTCTGATTCCAAATATGAGCTTTTACGATTGACCAATCGTGGATAATTTAGAAATCAAAAATATGTAGTTGGTTTTTGAAGTGAACACTTCTTTAACCGCGTTGAGCGATTTTTTGATTGGAGCAAAACTTACGGGTTCGCTTCACCGACATGCTTATGTCACGTGTTTTAAGTTTTACTCTTCTGTCGGTGGTCCCCATGACTAATTATTTTTAGGAGATCGTTCAAAAATGGAGTGTAATGTTATTAGGGTTAATGTATGAATGTATGTGGGTTTCTTTATTCCACCATGACTTTTAAATGCCAGAACATATTTGGATGTGTAGGGTATCGTTAGAATCCTTACATCATCCCGAGTGACACAATGTTTAAAGAAATATGTGAGATGGCATTTATGATTTTTAGTTTTCTTAATTAAGCTTGTTTTTTTTAATAAGACTGTTCTGTGACCAAGGTACATAGGGGATTAACTAATAGGTTTAAGCTGGGCTTATCAAGCTCGTATTGCCTTTTTCGACTAGTATTATGTTGTAATTAATTTTATGCTGCTAGTGAGTGTTCTTCCCGCACGACTCTTTAGTTGAATTGGGAACGAGAGGTACTTAAAGACCTCGGGCTGCCAAAAATGTCTATAAATTAATTAACCAAACTCCAAAGCACCGTGTTGGTAGGATCATATCAAGTTTGGTTTAGCAGGAATGGGAACATAGGCAGTTAAGGTGAGCGTTGATACATCCCCTTAAATCTGCAATAGCAGTTGCAATAGCCAGTTACAAAATAGAGGTTCACTTCAGCTTATCCTGAAGTGAACCTCTTTTCTATTTTGTAATTGGCTCTTATTTGTCTGTTTGTTTGTTTTTGTGTTGCACAATTTAAACTTTATTTCTTTCTTTTATTTGCACCTGGCTCGGTACTGCTAGGCATCTTACCGGGTTCTGCAACGCAATGGACCCAGCGTCCATACGGTGATATCATTGAATGTTAAGAAGTTTCTTTGGTGGTCTACTTTTTTTTGTTAAGATTATTTTTTACCCAATATTTAAAATAATCTAAATATTATGATTAAAGCATATAGGAACATATGTGATAAATGAAAAATGTACCTATGTTGATCTCCACTCTAAGATACCCTGTGCTGTAAAGATCGAAATCGCTTGAAATGCGAAAGGGGATTAGTATTATGTGCTGACAATGCGTACAAAATATATAAAATATAAAATACTAGCGATCCATCCCGGCTTCGCACGG
Organism: Biston betularia; assembly: GCA_905404145.2. NCBI lineage: Eukaryota > Metazoa > Arthropoda > Insecta > Lepidoptera > Geometridae > Biston > Biston betularia. The sequence goes on along the minus strand of FR989882.1, from coordinate 8,459,787 downwards.
GTGGAGTGGACATTTATTTTTTAATTAAATTCTAGTAATAAATATAGCCTATGTTGCTCAGAGAGAATGTATCATTCTGATGGACAAAATAATTTTTGAAATCGGTTGACTTTGTTCGTTACAAACATACAAAAATGCAAATCTTTCCTCTTTATAATATTTGTGTAGACAACAACCAACAAAAACAACTACGTGAAATTAACTTGGCGCCTTCGATTTTCCACTATCAAAAAGCCGAGCGAAATCTACTTCAAAGATTAATAAAATGACAATTATAGTCAACAATAACGATTCAATTTGATAAGATGTCAAGAGACAAGGCAATTATTTGCCCCGCTCAAGGCGAGTGTCGCTGCACACAACACGATTCAAAAATTGTTTGTTATATCATTGCATACGTGTAGTCACGACGAATTGTCTGCACGATTATTGAATACACATCTATACATTGTAGGCAGTTTATAACAATGATGCCTTTGTTAGTCACCTAACAGTAATGACCACCAATAATTTTACAAAAAAGAAACAAAAAAATTTATAGTAATTAAGATGGTTCGATTTCCATACATTTTTGCCATTTATGGACAAATAGAGCACAGTTTTACAGTGAAATCACAGCTACTGGCATTTATTTTGATCTTTATTTGCGGTAAATCACAATTGCTTTAATAAAAGAAAGTTTGAAGAGCTTTTAAGAAAATTGAAAGTTTGAATGGATGGATAGATGTATGTTTCTCTTTCACGCAATAACTAATGAACGGATTTGTATGAAATTTGGTATGGAGGTAGCTGAGACCCTGGATTAATACAGGCTACTTTTTATCCCGAAAACATGTAGCGGGTGGGGCATAGCTAGTAATATTATAATAATAATAATTGATTTATGTTTCTACAAGGTTTGCTTCATAACAATAAACTTACAAAATACTTATATACTAACTGTAATTTTGTTTGACGTTTCAGGCAGACGACCCCTTAGAGCAAGCACTGAAGTTCCTACAACCGCTGCGCACTCTCGCTGCGGATAGAATAGACACACATTTAATGGCATTCGAAATATACTTTAGAAAAGGTAACATTCCTATGATATTAACAGACCTCTGGATTTTGTTTGAATCGATGTACGCCTGGTCCCCTTGTCTTGAACGATACCTTTAACTAAAGTGCAATCTTTGTATATTCCAGAGAGGCCGCTGCTAATGGTGCAAAGTTTGAAGCGCGCGTGGCGTCTGGATAGCAACCACCACCACCTGCACGACTGCCTGGTGCGGTGCCAGCGCTGGCTGAGTGGGAACATGAGCTCCCTGGACCCGCACGTCGTTAGCGTCGTGCAAGCGGCCATGGCGCCCGTGAGTCTCACACAACTTTTTACTAGGGGCTGATCTTCTTACCAGGTCCTTTAGGTGCGAGTAGGTACACACCCCCACAGTAGGTACTTATCAGATATTCTGACGTCAAGCAGAAGAGTCGCCTTGAAGGGCGCTACTGTTACCAAAATAACACAGGGTCATTGAGACTAACCATCGAAAGTCTCAAAGTAATGAGTGCTAAAGCAGTGATGCCCTGGACTTTGTTTTGTTACACAAAGTTCTGTATATCGCTGTAATGGACAGGCGTTATCTCTTACCATCAGGAGAGCGTCTCGTTCGTCTCATTACTTTTTGCATAAAAAAGAAAAAAAAATGTCTCAAATTACAAAGAAAAAATTGTTGTTTCATAGTTAATTTTTGACGTGAAACCTCTATTGGTGTCAGTAAAACTGACTCGTATGCCGTGACGGCGAACGGCGTGACACACTCTTATGCCGTCATGCTCCTTATATGTAACTTCTCTTGATTCCCTTGTGTGCGCGCGCGTATACTATACAATTCGGTGCTTTGCGTTTTACTTGGTGGTAGATCTCCTTAGCATGAGGTCGTCTAAGTAGTTACCACCGCCGTACCAGATTTTCTACTGCCAAGCAGTAGTGTAAACATTACTGTATTCCGGTTTGAAGGGTACTGCAGGGCTGTTGAGACTTACCATCATCATTATAGTCTCAAAGTAATGAGCGCCAAAGCAGCGTGGCCCTAGACTTTGTTTTGCTACTGAAAGTTCTGTGTATCGCTGCAATGGTTATGGACAGGCGTTACCTCTTACCATCAGAAGAGAGTCTCGTTCGTCTTATTACTTTATTTTTTTTTTTTAAAAAGCTACATATTGCTTAAACGTTTCACATTTGCCGGTTGTCTTATGATGGCCAACTTTTTATCACGACGTCTGTAGTAATATTTTATACCTTATTATTTGCGTCATCACCCAACGTCCCATCATCCCAATACCAATTCAGTTTCGATTGTAGACGTTGGATGATGGGGTGGATGGCGAGGCTGAATACAGCAGGGCCAAGTGGTTCATCTTGTTGACAACCCACAGCCGAAGTAATTCTGTTTATAGTATAATCTGCATGATATTGATGGTTGCAGATGGTGAACGGTCGCACAGAGTTACAAATCGCGGAGCAGTTCATGTCGGAGCGAAGCGGCAAGTCGCAGTCGTGCGCGCTGTGGGGAGCGCGGGCGCTGGCGAGGCTGGTGCCTGCGCACACCGCGAAGGCGCTGCGGGCCGCCACCGGCACGCACTACCCCGACGTCTCCATACAGGTAACCTAACATTACATATACCTATATGGTAGATAACTCTTTATTGCTCACACCAAGATAACAGAAACAATATAAACAATTATGACAGCCCCGTTGGCTCATTGGTAGTATATCTGCCTTGAGAGCTGTAGGGCGTGGGTTCGATTCCCACTCAGGGCAAACATTTTGTGAAAAAACAAATGTTTGTTCTGTGTCTGGGTGTTTTATAAGTACGTATTTACAACAAAAAAAAGTATTTATGTATTCTATCAGTTATCTGACTTCCATCGCACAAGCTCTGCTTAGTTTGGGGCCAGATGGCGCTGTGTATATACTACGATATTTGTTTATTTATTTATTTATTTTATTGAGAAAGAATACGGTTAACCAATTACACTCAATCTCACAAAATTTTGACACAAAAACAAAAATCCAAAATACAATTACAAAAATTAAGATGTCAAAGTACAAAAAACAAAGTAATAATAATATTTAAAAAAAAAAACGAATTACAAAATGTCATAAGATTTAAAAACTAAATGTCGAGATCGGAGCCTGGATTACTATTATTGCATCGGTCCCACTGGTCTGTTAAATTTTCACAGTATATTCGGAAAGATGCAATAATTGACCTCCAGTTGTCAAATACAATGTCGAGTTCAGTGTTGGCGGCGAGGAGTGCGTTGAGGTGGCGGCGGGCGCGAACTAAAGGCGACATAGAGCGCGCCACCGTGCGACCGCTGTCAACGTGAAACAAGTAATGCGGCCGACCGCGCCTGTTCGCCGGGACCCCGGGTTTGTCAGGCACAAACAACGTGCAGAGGAGATTGTGAAGGTCCATAGAATCGACCGCTCCTCTGAGCACCTTGAAGCAAATGGTGATTTGGTCGATTAATCGCCTCACCTCCAGCGAGTTATAGCCAAGCTGGCCGAGCAAAAACTTGGTCGGGTACATATACGGATAGTATCCAAAAACCTTCTTGTAGAGCGATCTCAAGAAAGCTTTTTGGACCTTCTCGAGCATTCGTGTGTAGGTTACGTGGTGAGGGTTCCAGATACATGCACCCGACTCAAGTTTACTTCTTACTAAGGTGTTATACAATACTTTTACAATTTGCGGATTCTCAAAGTCCCGGGCATTACGGAGAACAAAACCCAAACGACGGTAAGCCTCCCTCGTAAGATCGGATATGTGGTCATGAAACGTCAAGCCGCGGTCGAAATGTATCCCAAGATCTTTAATACTACATACTCTATTGATAGAAAAATCATTTAAATGATAGTCAAAGTGAATTGGTTTCTTTTTACGATCAAACGTCATACAATTGCATTTATTAATATTAAATGTCATTTCATTTCTAACGCTCCAATTATAAATCTGATTAATGTCATTTTGTAAATTAAGGCAGTCACGGGGGGTTTTTATCTCTAGAAATAGCTTAAGATCGTCAGCATATAGTAAACATTTGGCATTAGTCAATACTCTAGGTAGCTTATGAATCATGATTTGAAAGAGTAAAGGACCAGTAATAGAACCCTGACTCACGCCGGATCTGGTAGAATACAGGCTTGATGTGTATGTGCCATGCTTCACGAACTGACTTCGGTCCTTCATAAAGTCAGCAAAAAATTTCAGCAAACTTGGTGTGAAACCAATATCAGAGAGTTCACGAAGTAATACGTCGTTACTAATTCTGTCGAAAGCTTTCTGGAAATCGAAGTATATTACGTCGACTTGCGATCCCCTATCCATGGCGCTAGAGATATATTCGACAAGACATAGCAAGTTCGAATTAACAGAGCGACCCGGTCTGAAACCGTGTTGCTCTTCGCCTATCTGGTGTTTCACTTGTCTGTATATTTCCTTGTGTAAGATGTACTCAAATACCTTGGCCGGCGCGCAAAGAATGGCTATTGGCCGGTATTCTTCTACCAAAGTCGTTTTACTATTTTTAGGAATAGGGGTCACTCTGGATAACTTCCACTGCGTGGGGTATTTTGCATTTTTCAGCGAAAGATTCAAAATGTGACACAGTGGAGGTACCAAGTGTTTTTTGCAATATTTGAGAACAAAACTGGGCAGATTGTCAGGACCTGGTGAGCTGCCTGATTTTAGTTTGTCGAGGCCACGCTCAACATCCGCTGGAGACACAACAGGCACGCTGACATAACCGCCAAAATAGCCTTGATGAGAACAAGCATCGACACTCAACTCAGGCATATCCTTTAAGAAGACACTGGAGAAGTGTTTCGCAAACGCTTCAGCGGCTTCTATGCCGGTATGTAATTCTCCATTATACGACACACAAGGTTCAAAACCACCCTTGGACCTGAGACTGTGCACATGTTTCCAAAAATGCTGAGGATGTAACTGCAAGTTTTCCTCAATATGAGCCATATGCGATTTGTAGGCTTCGAAAATACGATATTTTAAATTAGAACGCAGATCGGAAAACAACATGTAAGTTGTGATACATTTTGTATCCAGCCAGGATCTGTGTAACTTGGTTTTACGGCGAATATCTTTTATAATATCTGCATCGTACCATACGGGGTACCTATTCCGTTTAACAAGCTGCCTATTCTTTTTTGGAACTGACATATCAAACAACGCATAAATTATATTGTAAAAAGCATCTACAGCAATGCCAACGTCAGAGGAGTCAAGTACCGGTGCCCATGAGGTCTCAACAAGCAACGAGCTAAATAGTGGAACATCCATTTTATTGAAATTCCAGTCACGCGTCAAATCTATATTACTCGGCTGGAGTTTAACAGAGCTGTTTTTATGTAGTCGTGGGGCGAGCGTTATTTCAAGCGCGGGATGGTAGAGCGCGTCAAGCGGGACGAACCCGTCGGCGGCGCGATGCACACGCACAGGCCTCACTGCCTCCGCACTGCACTCCTGTGCCAACACTACGTCAAGAATGCCTCCATGTGAATTAAATACGTCATTATAATCAAATAGATTACATAATGTCAAAAAATAACAATAATAATGTTTAATGTTATTTGAAGCGCTATTCATGTTTAGGTCACCGATAACAAAAAAATTACTATTTCCGTTACTTGAGAACATTTCAATGTTGTTAAATACTGCCATATATACTGAGTCATTGGCTTTAGGTTTGATGTATACCACGCAAACAAAAAACGAGACACCATGGTAAGTGAGAGAAGCCCACAGGTCCTCCCCGAGGTCGGACTCGAGTTCTGGTCGACGATGCACGGTGACCCCCGGCCTCGCAGCAAGCAGCACGCCCCCACAGGGCGTCGCGCGATCACGGCGGAGCAGGGTCCATCCATCCGGCGCCACCTCCGCGTCCTCTACCGACCCGTCTAAGAAAGTTTCCGTAGCAGCGACGAACAAATGATCAGAGAGTAACATGCTGGCATACCACGAGCGAAGCTTCGTCTTCAGGCCTCTAACATTTTGGTAAAAAATGTTAATGGGCTCCTTACGTACAGCGGCACGCGGTTCACTGCGCACCGACTCCGCGATGAAATGTTTTGCCGTCCGAAACTAGGGAGCGCTTACGGTAATTGATCCATTTCTTCACACGTGCGTTCTCCGGCCAGACGTTTATTGAAAAGCACTTATCGTAGCAATCCTCAGGAACGCCTATTTTAAAAGAGTTGTAGCTATTAGCAGTCCTGAGTTGTTCAACCGTGATTACTCTGTCCGGACAAAGCCCACCCAGGTATTGCTTGTATTGTTACCAGGTATTCTCCTCCAATTCCGATAACATATTCCACAAGTGAAAATGTTTCCGAGACTCAGCAGCCCTCAGTGAAGTCACAGTCGGCCCGGCGACACAGCGAAGTGACAAAGATTGGCGGGATTTTTTGTATCGCACCTCATTCCAATTTTGATCATCATCAGTTGCAGTTAGTGGTTTAGGTTTGGATGTATCCAACAAGACGGCGGCTTCAGGTGAAAGTGTAGTGTCACGCAGTGATTTAACATTAGAGATTTTTTGGGCCTGTCCCGACTGTTTATCCGTTGGGGCCGGTACAGAGCGAGGCTCGGCAGGCATAGCTCCAGGCATGAGTGATGCTGCTGAGATTGCCACCGGAGGCGGGAATTGGGGCTCGGCGATATCGGGTTTCTTGCAGTTACAGCTGCACTTGCATAATTTGTCGTAAAGTTTGTCCATTTGAAGTGCAACTTTCAACAACTGTTCCCTCATTTTAGTTACTTCGCTACGTAGTTCACAAATTTCAACGGTCAGGTTTTGCGATTCATCCACACAACGTTCATCACTTATGTTGCTACGCGATGTTTTGGAGCGAACGGTAACATTTGCGTCGCGTCTTTTAGTAAGGCCTACTGGCGTCGAGCTGTTATCTCCGCCTCGCTTAGCGGCACAGCAACATTCGGGGCAGACCCACGACTCGGATTGCAAATCCGTCAGGCGCTTTTCTCCGGTACACAGGCAGTGGTACCTTTTATTACAGCCCTGGACAGTACAGCGCAAAAATTGTTCCTTCTCATTTATCATGCTGCGGCATGCTGAGCAGTTCATAATGACGATAAAATAATAAAACAATTGAAAGTAAAAAGTAGCAGTAAACTTATCGATGTGAGGCGCAAACTGTCAGCGAACGGTGCGCGATGAATTACTCGAGTGCAAGCAGCCAGCGAGCGCGCGCGATGAGTCACTCGAGTGCAAGCAGCCAGCAAGCAGCGCGCGATGAGTCACTCGCTGCGGTGTATGTATCGGTTTACGAAAGTATGCGGCAGTTGGCAAAATTTTTGAAATATATTTGCTTGTAACTTCGGTTTCCGTGCACAGATTTATATCAAGCAAACGTCATCTGGTACAGGATTATTCCCGCTACTAACGCAATAAAGTTTTATACACACCACTGCACTTTAAACACAATTTAACCAAAATAATTTACGGAGCAAAGAAACGTAATGTAGTCTACGAAACAGCTGAGCGGAGACTGAATTTTATTTAAATGAAGTGCAATGTACGACCTTATCGCTTAGAGCGATCTCTTCTAGGCAACCTTTGTACGTATAGGACTCGGTAAAACGACAGAGCGTACCTATGCACGCTCTATCGTTTTTAGTGTTTCTTTATAGAAACACTTAATATTTACATTCCCCTTATACATGTACAATCAGAGTAAGACCAATATAAATAATATAATGTTTATTTGTATATATTTATAATAGTTTATTATCTGTTTATATAAAGTTTTTATTTTCATATTTATTTGTTTGCTGTTTTTTTTATTTATATATAATTATGTATACATATTTTCGTTGTGATGCGCGCCTAAAACCACAACTCTTACTCTGTGGGGATGGCTGGCAGAAAATGCTTTAGCATTAAGTCCTCCTTTGGTACATATTATACTATAGGTGTGCAATAAAATATTAAAATTCCCTTCGTGCGCGAGTCCGACTCGCACTTGGCGGGTTTTTTATCTTTCTGATTTGTTACTTATTTATCTGTTTTTTTCTCAGGGTTGCGTGGAAGTCCTGAACAGTTTGCGCGAGGGCGACTTCGGTCCGTGCGAGAAGGAGATAGAAGATTATGTGGCGGCGTGTAGCGCGAAGTTCCCATACGCGATCGCATTCAAACCGCCCGCGCCGCCCACCGACGTACCCGTCTCGGATACTGACAACCAGGTATACTAAACTAGCAGCCTTATCGCTAAAACGATACTGAAAATTCAGGCGTCTAGTTTTATTCACAACGAAGTTTTCGAAGATCGAAAATGGCCTGAATAGTTTCGAGAAAAGGTTGGTACGGCCGCGCCGCTTTTTGCTCGACTTGGCGTGCCCCCAGATCTCTTCCAGGCAACCTAAGTATCGAATTCAAGAACTTGTAGAAAACGAAGCAAAGCAAGGAAAATAAATAACCTGTAATTTATATGACAATAGGTGCGCCCCGTGGTGTTATCCGCTGTTTCCACTACATTTTTTTCGGGATAAAAAGTAGCCTATGTGTTAAGGCAAAGTGTCAGCTACCTCCATACCAAATTTCATCAAAATTGTTATAGCCGTTTGAGCGTAAAGGAGTAACAATCATACAACCACACTTCCACACTCACAAACTTTCGCCTTTATAATATTAGTTTGATTGCTGACATTATCACCATTCAGATTACCCCATCCCCCATGTCATCAAAAAGAAACAAACACATTTGTAATTTAAAACGACCCCTTATGTATAGAAGTAATGTATTCCTAATGTACCGAATTCCATATGTGAAAATGGATTAAATTTACTGTGTTATTGGATTATTATTATGGTATATTTAATTGTAATGTTTTATTTTTATATGGGTCATGTTACCTTAAATGAAAGTTTTTAAATTATAATCTATGTTCTAATTAAAAAGGCGGTATACGAAACACTGTACATAGGTAGTCAATATATATTAAAATTCATGCAATTCATTCGTAAATAATTTTATTTTCCAATTTTCAGGTTCTGGAAGAATCTACCCCCCTTCAACCCAAAGAGGTAGCCGTCAACAATTGAATACGTCCACCGCTTCCATTAGAGAATTGCCGATACGCTGTGAAAACTAACGACATATGACTTTATATATAATATGATAACATTGGTATTAACATTTTTGCCTCTACGATATTTATTCGAGAGCAAACATTGAAGATTATACTTTGTCGTGACGCAATAAGATTTACTATCATGGCAGCCAAAGCTTTGAAATATCTGTTTACAGTTGAAATGTTCAATCTTCTAATGGAAAACGACGGTATTAAAAGCGCTCATGTATCTTTCACGGGACGGTTTGTTAGGTTGTAATTTGTGAACTGTCAGGAACAGTTGTATATTTACAAAGTATGAATATTTTATACTTATTAGTATGTTTGTATTTCGTATAGGTAGATCATTATAAGCTGATGACATCACTGAGTTTAGATTCGTATGTAGAAAATGATTATGAATTACCACTTTTTTGCCTTTCTCTCTTTATGACGTCTACAACATTAAAGGCTGATTGACGGTATTTCTAGATTTCGTCATCCGTCAGTGGTTAACCCGGCTATGATTGCTTTTAAAAGGTGTACATTTATTTGTGACGCCACAAGGTTTCCTGATGTGTACACACACAATTAGACACATCACTAAAATAAGAAAATTAATTTAATATAATAGAATAACTGAGTGACCAGTCCTTGTATCAAAGTTAATGTGCCTTTGACATTGTTAGACGATTTTTGTAGAAATATGAAACAAACAACCGGAACTTACAATTTAACGCGTCATAAGACTCACGGTAACGATCAACCATCAGAAACCCCATTGGATCGTCCTATGCTTGGTACATCTCATTTCGTGATTTTCCTCCTCTATTGTCGGGGAGGTAGGAAATCGGTCTCGAGGTTAACCTTTGCCGAGCCAGGGCAACAGAACTGACATTACACACATGTAAATATAATTTTACCAAGTTGCGTAATATGTGACCAAAACAAACTAAACGTTTTTTTTTACATGAATTTTATTTGTTGTTTTCTTTATACGAGATTACAGCTGTATTTTTTTTTAAATGAAGGACATTTAACACAGCGCCATCTAGCCCCAAACTAAGCAAAGCTTGTACTATGGGAACCAAATAGCTGACAGTATACTTAAATACTTTTTGTTTTGTAAATACATTCTTATAATACATACAGTAGGTACACCCAGACACAGAATAAACATCGATGTTAGTTACACAAATGTTAGTCCTGAGTGGGAATCGAACCCACGCCCTTCAGGTTTCGAAACAGATATACTACCAATGAACCAACAGGGCTGTCAAAATTAAACGGAATATTCCAACCATATAGTTGCAATCGCCTCCGATGATAACCTTATTCTAGGAACGAAAACAGAAACGGGACTTGGTCATTCGTCAAATTTTCTCGTGCACAAATGTGTCTTATAGTGAAGTGTCTGATTGATTTGTCAATTAAAAATGTGAGAATGAAATATAATCGTCATCTTTGCTGAAGCAACGACTCAAAATGGGTATTTGCCATTCCAGTTATTGACTTCCAGTTCTGAGAGATCTTTCGCCACTTGATCTTAAATTTAGTCCTTTTTTTATCGAAATTGAGACGTTTAGGCCACCGATAAACGTATGCGATGTTACCAGCTTATGTTGATCTACCTGTATATAAATTATCTCATCTTTACGATGGTTTGAAAGCTAACAAACTTACCTTCAGAAAAAAAGGTAAATTTAATCTACTGACACGGTTAAAATCTACCAAAAAATTGGGCAAAAATTTACCCCAAACGGAGAACAATTTGTAGAATTTTCTATGTTAATATACTCGGTACGGTGATTTCGAATTGGTGTATCATATCAGAGTCACAAAGACTAATTGGTTAGCAAGAGAATTGCTAGTCTTCGCCTCGAATTGTTTAGAAATGACGATGTTATTTTATTTATCGTGGCCATTGGAACAAGAATTAATTTTTTAAACGGCATATAGTCAATGCATTTGTGGAAATATTCTTAGGTAAAGAAATAAATAATCGAATACGCATTATGCGACTTATGAAGTTAATTCTACAAACTGACCGGCAAAAATATGGTAATAAATAGCCTATAGCATCATACGGCCGGACATAGAACCGTCAACATGGGATCGGAGTAGATCCCACTACGACGGCCCAGGCACTGTGGAAAAATTCAAATTAGTAAAGTATTGTAAAAAGAATGAAAACACTCCTATCCACGACCATTACAGCGATTCCCAGTACTTATAGAAACAAAATAAAGTCCAGGGCATCAATGTTATGGCGCTCATTACTTTGAGATGGTTAGCCTCAATAACCCTGGAATTTCGCTATATGCAGTGCCTTTCAGCAATCTCTCGGAGATGATGCTATGAGCTAGTTTGGTTGGTTCTAATTCATGAATTTTAAAAAGAAAACAGTTTTACGCAGTCTGGTTCGGGGGGATTTGTGTGTTCGCGTTTACTTATGTTGTGTTTGATGCCGGTCAGTTTTTAGTGACGATACCCTCGATGTTATTATTTAAGGCTTTGTTTATTATAACTTGAAGCTTTTACTTTCTATCAGGGGCGTTGCGTTAGTCTGGTGGGGGTGGTGATCGCGTAACATCTCGTTTGCAAGGGATGCTACGAGAAAGTTGGGAGTTGTTTTGAGTCATGACAGTATTTGTATTGTGTACGTTCATCATTGCCACCAGACATCGACAATGCTCCAGGCCTGATTCTCAATATTTCGTCATTGTTTAACTTTATAGTCTCAAGACAAATTTCCTTTTTAAAAGTGAAAACTTCTTTTGACACGACCGATTTTTGGTAGGGGCAAAACTTTTAAGTTTTCAATTCTGTGATCAGTAACTTATTTTTATTTTGTTTGAAAATAAACGTGCATTTGACTTGCGCTTTCTGGCCTTATGTTAAGCCACGATAACATCCAAGATGAGGACGCTAGAAGAAGAGGCATATGACGTATTTGTCTTGTTTCTGGGCGTCCTATAGAAAAATAGGTACCAAAAAATGGAATTACTTCATTTCATTACTTCATATTCATTACAATTAATAATCTTGAACGCAATTCAAAAAAAGATTTATGCGCCAAATTAAAAGATGCCATTTGTTTAGAAGCGTGGATTCGATTCCCGCTCAGAACTAAAATCTGTGTGACGAACTTTTTTTTTATCGTACGACATTACACACAGCGCCATCTGATCCCAAATTAAGCAAAGCTTGTACATGTACAATGGAAGTCAGATAACTGATAGAATACTTAAATACTTTTTTTTTGTAAATAGATACTTAGATATTCGTTCTTTGTTTAGGTGTTCTGTAATATGTATTTACAAAAAAAAGAATAGTAGTATTCTATAGATTTTATAGAATACTACTATAATGATAAGCTTCCTCGTTCCCATAGTGCAAGCTTTGCTTTGGGGGTAGATGACGCTGTGTAAAAAATCTAATTAGTTAATTTAATTGTATGTACCAATAAATACAGCAGATAAATTCTTAGTAAATAATAAGGAAACTCATGGAAAAGCACAGAGTTGTCAGACGATTCCTGATCACATAATAACTACATATTTGCTTATTGTCGTCGTAACTATTTCCCCTCCTTCCAAGAGAACAATAAAGTGAAAATCTTTGAGAATCAGGCCTCACAGTACTGAAACGCTTTTTCTCCTCCCCTGCTTTAACTTTATCAAAGAATTGAAACGCTACCGTGTGATATCTCCCCTAGCATAGGTAGTCTTTATAATTCCTAAACAATTTTTAACGGATAGCAATAAATAACTATATTAATATAATTGTGATGGCTTACTATCATACCTACACGGTTGCCCCATATCAACATTTATATATTTCAATATTTAATTTAACAGGAGCGCGTAAAAATAAAACTGTATACAAACGGTATTTGACAGTTGGTAATAGGCATCACGTGGACGACATGTCAAGGAACCATATTTAAGGATTATGAACGTACTTTGCACCAACATTCAGACAAAATAATATCCTACGAAAATAAAAAGTTATACATATATTTTTTTTGATAATTTGCCCCATCAAAAGCTAAAGCTGTAAAGCTATACTGCCTTGTCTGAAGTGTTATTTCTGCTGTCTCTTAGCTATAGTTCTGGTCAAAGTCCAGTCTTAGTCAAGTCCAGTCCGTGTCAGTCAAGTCCAGTCATGCTTTAGTAAAGTAGTGGCGACTTTACTATAAAGCTTCGATGGAGTTTTGGAAGCAACACGAAAAGTAATGTTTCACCACATTATATCATTTTCCCACACTCGCGCTTGTAATTCGGCACTTTATGAATAAAACACCACCATTTTTATGCATAAACACTCGACAAAACACTAGTTTTGGAAAAAAATACAACGGAAAGACACGACTCTTCCCGCGTTCCCGCCAAAAAACTCCTAAACAGTTATATTTTATACTGTACTATATTGTAGTTGTAAAAACTTCGGTTGAGTTATCATTTTTTGTACCTACGGGTACGTTCATACTTACGACAACTGCTAGATAAGAAGTGCTGACTTAAAACTTACGTTTTAAGACGGTAGGAGGATAAGGATAGTTACGACGTGATTGGAGGTTTAGTTTATAATGACAGAATGACGAATACTTTTGCAGACTTTACTCTTTTTCGATTAAATAAATTCTTTAATATTATGAGATTTTAATGTTGGTGCTTTTGTACTACGTTATCCCATTTTTTTTTTCAGATTACATAATGTATAGAAAAGAAAAAAATACTTAGGTACTCATTTATCTTATTTGATATTGGGCAGCCGAACAATAGTTATACGCAAAATGATTTCTTCGTAAACACCAAGTGTGCCCTGAAGTGTTCAACAGATGTAACATAGTGTGTTAGAATGTAATTCAATGATAACTCATTCAAAGGCCGCGCAAACGAGCCACCGGTGGCTAGGCAAAAGCCGTTTATGGCGCTTTTTCATACTTTTTATGTAGATTCTCCGCATTCGTGACACTCGCTACAGCAGTATCACAGACGTCTCTTGTGGCTGCCACTCGCTACAGCAGTGTCAGCAACACCTCTTATGGCTGCTACTCGCCACAGCAGTGTCAGCGACACATGTCTTCTTGTGGCTGCCACTTACTATAGCTATGTCAGCAACACCTCTTGTGGCTGTCACTCGGTACAGCAGTGTCAGCGACACTTCTTGTGGCTGCCACTCACTATAGCAGTGTCAGGACACCTGTAGCTGCCACTCGCTACTACATTATCAGCAACACCTCTAGTGGCAGCCACTCGCCACAGCAGTATCTACAACACTTCTTGTAGCTGTCACTCGCTACAGCAGTGTCAGCGACACACATGTTGTGGATACCACGTTGATGGTCGTCAATAAAGCTTCGATGCTACTTCTAGAACTTCTGGTAACAGAGCATACATTGTGGTAGAAATCGTGCCACATGTGATTCGTTTGCGCATCACCTTAAATGTAAAATTTTTGTCCGTACCGAAAATAACCGGGGTACGTGTTGTAAATAATAATTTTTAAGTTTATATTGTAAAATATTAGAATTCTCAGTCCTTGACGTACTTTGCTGACTATTTTCATTGTTAAGGTATTTGTAAAAGTAGAATTGTTTTTTTTTTTTGTAATTGGTTTAGTTAAGTTCAGTTTTCTTTCCGTTGTAGATATGTGTAAAGTTTGGACAATAAATTTTTATAATTGAATACTCTTGCTTATCTGTAACGTACGCTTATTTTCACTGCAGTTATATTTTGTGAACTGATAATAATAGGAACATTTTATGTATTTATATACCATAAGGGAATATTGCTATTTCAAACCAATGAGTTAAATTAATGTCTTAATATCTGGAGATATTACGCCTGAAATATTATGATCATAGATATACAAAGATATGGGTTGGTCTAGTAAAAAAAAAACACAAAAAATGTGCCTGTGTGTGTTTGTGTGTGATGTGATTGATATTGAAACTGAAATGCGTGAAATATTGTTAAACATTAATTTGTACTATTTTTACAATGAATTATATGTTCATTAGCACAATGTTAATGGTTTTTGAGCTCCGAATCCATGATACATTCGAAATCCATATTTGTAAATCTATGGTTTTCCACGTCGCTCAATTTATAAGCAATAAAATAATATGATAGATTCTTATGTTTCTCTCGTTAGCCAATCTGTCAAAACATTATTTAACAAAAATTGAAATACGTTTTCAATTGTTTCCTTATACATATAAAAATACATTTAAAATAATAATTAGTTGACAATATGTTTCAAAATGAATTATTGTCATTGCTAATTGAATGAATGAAAATCCTAGCGTATGCTGTTTTTATCAGTGAAAATGGGCTATGTCTACATAAGTTTTGTATTTGAGTTTTAACTGTAACCAACTGGTCTTTACCTGTCTTACTATGGAGTATATGTACCCCTCTTGACTTGTACATAAAGTAATAAAATTTTATTTTACAAATATTTATATTTCCGTTTTATTTTTACTCTGATTTAGCTTGAGAGACAAGATTGTTATCTAAATTTTGACGTAAATCCGTTTTAAGGGTTCCGTACCCAAACGGGTAAAAACGGGACCCTATTACTAGTACGCTGTCCGTCCGTCCGTCCGTCCGTCTGTCACCAGGCTGTATCTCAAGAACGGTGATAGCTAGACAGTTGAAATTTTAACAGAAGATGTATTTCTATTGCTGCTATAACAACAAATACTAAAAATAAAATAAAATAAATATTTAAGGGAGGCTCCCATACAACAAACTTGACTTTTTAATAGATAATGGTAATAGTATTGGCCGGTTTTTAAATCTACTTCTATAGTAGGAATTAATTCAGAAAACTTGGGGGATACAGTTTGGTGTTACACTTAGCTACGCGTTTATCATCTACATCCCAAATTGAACTTAACCACTCTATAGCTATCATATGATTCGTTAAAACATGGTTAAAATATGTACGCGTATTCAAGTAAACACGGGCGTGTCCCCGATACACTTGCACGATAAGATATAAACGCAGAACCATGCCTTTCTAAGTGTATTTCCGCTTAGAAGTCGTTCTGGTTACAAGATTTAGGATTTTTTATTACATGATGTATTGCTATCACGTCATCTATGAGATTTATCGTCAGCCACGAAATTATCTGCGTGATATCCTGACTGTGGTAGATAATGAAAGTCTATATTTCCGGTGGTCACCATTTCTATTTCATTCACGTTATTTACGGACAGATTACACAGCTACAAACGAGTGCACTCTAGCGCGGCTATGGGACAACTGACGAGTGGCGACCAAGCTATGCAATGCTCTACTGTCAGCAAAGACAATGTAACCCTACAGGATTTAACTAAATCTACAACAATTTATGATAAATATGTAAAAAGAACAACGGTGTGCTCAATAAGGCAAAACGGTACTTTACGTCTGGTCAGAGACTCCTGCTGTACAAAGTGCAAGTCCGACCTCACGTGGAGTACTGTTCACACCTTTGGAACGGAGCACCCAAGTATCAACTTGAGGCCCTCGATGCATTACAGCGTAGAGCTGTCAGAATTGTCGACGACTGGGATCACCGATGCCCTAAAACCGCTCAGCTTGCGTAGAGACGTCGGGTCTCTGTGCGTATTCTACCGCATGTACAACGGGGAGTGTTCTGAAGAATTATTCGATCTTATGCCGGCGTCACGGTTCCATCACCGCACTAGCCGCCGCCATCGTATCAATCCACATCCACACGTTATTGATTCATGGAAATCGCACACTGTGCGATTCACGCGATCTTTTTTGCCATACACTTGCAAATTGTGATCTTCCTTCTTCCGTATTCCCGCGGAGTTACAACATTGGATTCTTCAAAAGGCATGTTAATAGAATCTTAAAAGGTCGGCAACGTATTTGTGGTACCCCTGGTATTGCAGATATCTATAGGCGACGGTGATTGCTTAACATCAGGCAACCCGTCAGCTTGATTGCCACCTGTGGCATAAAAAAAAAAAAAAAAAAAATCTATGTATTTTGTAAATAACTTTATCGACTGATTAACTATCAGTATTTAGCCTTATCGTTTTAGTAACCGGTTGCGGTCACATGTTTCGCCTCAATACGAGACATCCTCAGGAGGTATAACCCTTCAAGCGTTCGGCAAAGAATGAGTCTACCAAGCCCTAGAAAAAGACTACATTATGGGTTTGATCGAAGTCACTCGCCTCACACTGGCAGTAGTTACGTTAACTATATCATTGTTGTAATGTCATTACCCAATTTATCTCACTCAGATACAGTTTGGACACTTTATAGTGAGCTAGTAGACCTCTTCAGTTTAACGCGTCGTCTTACAGGAATCGCTCCTTTTCCGGGATAAGAAATTTGCTTATTAACGTTATTCCATAATTATTCATACATCCGGCGACGAACGAAAGTTCGAGACGTCACGTCGGTATCGCAGTTATCAATCTCAAGTGGAGCTGGGCAGGACACGTTGCTAGGCGAAGTGATGACAGGTGGAGTACGGTTCCAACAGAGTGGTGGGCTAGGCAAGGTAGGCGGAGCGTTGGGCGTCCAGCCGCTAGATGGGTCGACGACATTGTTACCGTCGCGGGTCGAACCTGAACCAAATTGGCAAATGGTATAAACAGAGAGAGGCCTATTAGACACCAGTGGAATAAATGATAAATGATAATAATCATGCGTGCCCTATATTAAAACATGAACGTTTAATACAATAAATTATTGAAATTATGTTGGTTTCCGTTGTCCATAGTGTATATATTATTATGTACTGATGCTCTCTTTTTCACATACTTAATTCTAATTCTATATGAGCGATGCGGCCTGTGCTGTCATCCCATTTATGCATCCCATTTTCATATATACCAATTTTTCATAGATATTGGTATCGAAAACGCACCTAAATGCAACACAAATATTGGGTAATGTAGCAGACATATTGGTCTATCTCCCTTGGCGCGAATTTTGGGGCCAATTCCCGGAAAACACTATTTCGTCAATCCTTGCGTTTTGCTAATTTTATATTTATGACTGTTAAAATAATATTACATTATTATTTTAGTGAGAAAAAATGCGATAACCTTACAACGATACGGTGTTTTTCCGGTCGTAGGTATGTACGAGTATACAGGGTGAAGTGCTTCGGGAAAGTAAAGGATCCTCGACTCCTTATTTAAATTTTAATAAAGAATTTGAAATAAAACAATGATAAAGTGGTAATTTTCTACTTTTCAGGGTCCCGTACCTTTATCTGTCTGTCAAGACCTATCTCGGGAAAGCATGCAGGTATCGAGTGGAAATTAAAACCATATACGCAGATCTGTAGTACGTTGTAGCTGTGAAAAATCATACTTTTTTTTTTTTTTTTTTAATGGTTGACAGGCCAGGTGTTTGACCACAGCTCACCTGATGTTAAGTGAAGGCGTGGTCGAAGATGGTAAAGCACACCTAGCTTGGAATGGAACTGGCTCTCAAGTGAGGCTGCCGGAACACACTGTTAGATGCTTGGCGGCAGATTTTTCAACTTGAGGGTGGTAGCTAGCCAGCCGAGTACTAAAGTACCCTACCACCATGCTTTGGTTTCCTCACGATGTTTTCCTTCACCGGCAGCTCAAGCTCATTGTTGGGGGTTGAACCCACGCCCTTCGGCACGCGAACCTACCGCGCTAACCACTGAGCTATCATCGCTACTTCTCGGTTATCGTAAAAAAAAAAGTTACACATACTTACATATTCACTCACAAGGGAATTAAAACCTATAGGGTACTTCTCGTTGACCTAGAACTATGAAATTTAGCAAGTAGCATTGTTTTGTAGTACCTACACATTTTTTGATTTAATCAAAAAAAATATATTTGGGAACTGAATTTCAGGAAAAGCTCGAAAAATACTTCAACATTTGATTCCCGAACTATTTCTCTTATTCTTCATACCTACTAGTTTGTACGGAAACCTCGGTGGGCGAGTCTGAGTCGCACTTGTCCATGTTTTTTAACCTCTGATGTAAACAAAGGGTACCTCCCTATAAGGTATAACACTCCTCCCAAAGATTGCAGTATCTGTTTTTTTTTTATGTTAAAAGTAATGAGACGAACGAGACGCTCTCTCTGAGTACCTATCTGCGGCAATGTAGCTCCCAAATGTCTGTACCGATGTTGATTTAGTTCTTTTTATCGAACCATAGGCCCTTTGAACGATTTTTATGTTAGCTACAAAACTTATGTCGCACCACCGACTGTTACTTATGTCCCAGGAATATTATAAATGTGAAAGTTTGGATGCATGGTTGGACGGACGGATGGATGTTTGTTTATTTTATTTTTATTTTATTGTTACTCTTTCACGCAATACTTAATGAACGGATTTGGAAGAAATTTGGTATAAAGGTAGCTGAGACCCTGGATAAGAACATAGGCTACTTTTTATCCCGAAAACATGTAACGCGTAACACCGCAGGACGCAGCTGGTTTTTTTATAATTATTATCAAAATGTTATAAGTAAGTCATCCTGTGTCTAACAGCCAATTTTAACTGCTCTAAGTATAATTAAATTGGCTTCTCATTTCTAATAACAAATTTATTTTGCGCGGGAAGTTTTTCTTTCTTAACTTTATTTGTGTTTTGTCCTGTGAGTTTGTGGACGGTGCGATGTGGAAGGTGCTGGCGGCTGTCCTGCTGGCAAGATCTGCGGCGCTGGACCGGATGTCCTTACGCTGTACGCACGAGAACTGCGAATATGTCGGATACAAGTACCAGCTCGGATATATTTACAAAGTTAATGGTACGACATCATTATTAGCAGCTCACTAACACGCTGGGCATAAGTCTTGTAGCGATGATAGGCCAGTGGTTAGCGCGGTCGGTTCACACGCCGAAGGGCGGGAGTTCAAGCCCCAGTAATAAGCTTGAGCTACCGGGGAAAGAAAATATTACAAAAATTTAAAATTGCGTCAACTCTCTAGTAGATAATCAGCCGTCAAGCACTTAAGGTGTGTACCAGCAGCCAATTCCAATCCAGGCTAGGTGTGTTTACCATCTTCGATCACACCGTCACTTAATATCAGGTGAGACGTGGTCAAACACCCAGCCTGTCGACCATAAAAAAGTTTTTCCCTTCTTTAGCTTCTCTTGTCCGTTGCACGCCGATCTTGTCTAGGTACTTCTACAGAATTTTTAAATGAGGTCCTATCATCATAGCACTCCTACTCATGTAGTTTTTAAATTTTCTATAATAATAAACTTATAATAGATATTTGAATTAAATAGGGTCATACACAAAACGCGACAAAAATTAATAATGTGTTTAAAATCAAATTTATGAATTTATGATTTTTGAATAAAATAGTATATTATGCTTATAATCTACTGTTTTATTCAAGTATTTGTAATTTACCGCAAATAAATACCAAAATAAATGCCAGTGGATGTGATTTCACTGTAAATTTATGCTCCATTTGTCCATAAATGGGAAAAAATATTTGTATGGAAATCGAACCACCTTAAGTCGCGAAAACTTAAAAACTAAAACAATAAGAGTGCTACGATGAGTTTGAATATAAAAACCTGGAGACTATTTTGGGTCTTTGTATAACTCTCTTTGCAGTAGAGTAAACGAGAAACAAGCTTAAAATAAAAAACACCGATCATTAAGTTTCAATCACGTTTTCAAACGTTCTAGGTCAAAACATTAGAATCATTTACGAAAACCTTAGTCTGACGATTGATTGCGACGGAGCTAGCGTGCTGGATTCTCCTGCATTACCGTGCGCTGATTCCACGATGCGCGTGGCCAACACGGAACTGCGGTTCTGTCCACCACCAGCTATCAACTCGTTCTATGATATGTTCACGGCGCTTAACGTTACGCTGCTGTATGGAGACGCTCTGTCACGCGGCAAGCTGGCCTTGTACAAGTTGCCGCCAGCACCGCCGCTCGCCGCAAAACATTTCATCGGTCTCGAGCAGCTCGTCTACCTGGACATTTATGCGACGAGAAGCGCTCGTGCGAGCCCAATGGCTGGCTTTCTCGCGCCGCTGAGAAACTTGCACACGTTGTCCATGTGGAACGTGGAACTGGCAGATGGAGAACTGGAGTTAGTGCCGTCCACGCTTCAAGTATTCGCATTGAAAAGTACCCGCGTAGAACGTGTTCCAAAGTCGATATATGCATCGACATTCCTACGTGAGTTGACGATTCTTTGTATGAGGGCGCTGGACGCGGTAGCTGTGCCGTCATCACTGACCGTGTTAGAGCTGGACTCGCCTGCAACGACTCTGCGTTTAGACGCGACACCCGCGCTCGAAACGCTCTCGGTGTCTCATTGGACGGATTTGAGACCATTACCGCTAACTCGCTGCGAATCGCTACGCGAGTTATACCTGAAAGCGCCCTTGGTGACTTCGCTGCCAAACGGCTGGCTTACAAACTGTTCACGTCTGGTGAAGATTGATATCAAACACGCACATAATCTCATCGTTCTGCCGAATATGCTTTTTAGCGGGAATGCTCTCGAGCATATCATTCTTAGCTGGGGTAAGCTCGAGTCGCTATCTAAAGGACTGCTGGACAATGTACCTAATTTGCGCATTATGGATTTGAACAACAACAAATTAAGGACGATTCCGAGGTAATTAGTAGTCACGAACTCTATAAAAATAATTCTTAAATTAAAGTTCTCTGATTATCCCCCTTAGCAATAGTAGAATAAATACTAGCTTCCGAGCATGATTTTTAGAATCCGTATGATGTATTAGTTCTTTTACGTTTGATTTTTGTTAGAAGACAGCCACTACGTCGTATATTGTTTTCAGCGGTACGTTCGCAGTGGCGCGGGGGGTGCGAACGTTGGATTTGTCCTCGAACGAACTGGAGAGCGACGCGATGGTAGCCCTAGCGCGGCTTGAAGACCTTTCCGAACTCAACCTTAGCTCTAATTCAAACTTCGGCGATGTCTGTGAAGCCGGTGGTAAGATATTTGTTGAAAACGATCTCTGCCCTAATTTTTTTTTATGGACCTCAACTTTCTCAACCTCAACTCTAACGATGATAGCTCAGTAGTTAGCGCGGCCGGTTCACAATCCGGAGGATGTAGATTCAAATCTCAACAATGAGCTTGAACTACCGGTGAAGGAAAACATCTTGAGGAAACCATAACATGGTGGTAGGGTATTTTCTAATAGTTGGCTAGCTACAAGTTGTAAACCCGCCGCCAAGCACGTGTGTTCCGGCAGCTTCACTTAAGAGCCAGTTCCATTCCAGGCTAGGTGTTTTACTATCTTCAACCACACCGTAACTTAAGATCAGGTGAACTGTGGTTAAACACCTAGTTAGTTAAATGTCAAAGGCTGATGCAGTAATCCGAATCGATGTTTATTTGCAGGATATTCGCCTATAAAGAATTTGGTGAATTTGACAAAGTTTTCCCTGGTCCAGACCAGCGTGACGCGCATCTGTCGAGACTGGCGACTAAATATGACGCTCCTAGAAACATTGGAGCTGAGCCTCACGAAGGTTTCCTCGCTGACGGTAAGTCGTCCAGCCCAAAATCCCACTAATATGATATATGTGAAAGTTTGGATGGATGGATGGATGTTTGTTACTCTTTCACGCAAAAACTACAGAACGGATTTGGATGAAATTTGCTATGGAGGTAGCTGAGACCGTGGATTAGAACATAGGCTACTTTTTATCCCGAAAACATGTAGCGGGTAACAGGGCGGGGCGGGCTAGTTCTATCATAAATCTTTCGCTTAGTAATTCTCAAGAAGCAACGTTTCCCATATAACAGTCTGATAACACTGTAGGTTTCACTTGTTTTACTAATGCGGGATTACTTACGATTATATATATATCGGATACGCCGAATAGTTTCGGCCACATTCGGTGGCCTTCTTCAAGGAGACAAAGCTAAGTAAAATGCGCGCGGCTTCGTTTTTAGTATAACCAACAATTTGTCAAAACCACGCCAGATTCCATATAGTAAAACATTGTTGGTTGTTGGAGGCCCTACCCTTTACAGGTTACAGGTTAAGATAAGATAACCTTTACTGCTTCAAACTTTGTAAGTACCTACATGATGGTCCTTTATTATATAGGTTTTTTGATTCAACAGTTTATCCTAGCGGACATGCAATATAGGTACTTACCATACTTCTGTGCCTCAAGCATTTAAGAATATAGGTAGATAAGTACTTAGACGTCAAATACTTACAAGATTTTTTTCCTTGAAAAAATCCTGAAAAAAATCTTGTCCCGTATAAAAGCTTGTTTTTAAAAATGTTTTTTTATTTTTCTTTTATTCTAACTCATTAGTCCGTGGTTGTGTTATCTTAAATTATGTATTTGAAATGAGTTTTTCTCGTATATACTACTACTCGTACCAAGAAGCGCGATTGTAGCGATGACTGCTCAGTAATTAGCGCGGTCGGTTCACACGCCGAATTCCATTGGTTCAAATCCCAACAATGAGCTTGAACTGCCGGTGAGGGAAACCATAGCATGGTGGTAGGGTATTTTCTAGTGCTCGACTGGCTAGCTACCACCCTCAAGTTGAACATCTGCCACCAAGCATCTAACGCTAAGTTCCGGCAGGCTAACTCGAGAGCCAGTTCCATTCTACGCTAAGCATGCTTTACCATCTTCGACCACACCGTTACTTAACATCAAGTGCGCTGTGTCAACCATAAAAGAAAGAAATTTGGGAAACTACATTCATTGGAAACCTTCCATAACAATCGAAGCCTAGAAAACTCAAAATTGTTTTAGATTTTTTTTTTAATTCAAAATAGGTTCGCGTTTGACGACACTCTGCCTGATGTTAAGCTGTAGTGTGGGTCTAACATGTAGCACGCTTGCCTAGAAGAAACCTATTTACTCTAGAATATTCTATTAAGAAAACCTTGTGTAACAAAAATCTTCAAAATATTAATTACAACTGATCTTTGTAAAAAAAAAACTTTCGCAGATGGAAGACCTGCAGTTCCGGCGAGTCGTGAAGGGGGAAGTATGGCTTGCAGGCGCTCTCGTCTCAGTTGTGGAAATGACACGCAAAGATTTCATCGAGGCAGCAGTCGCGACACCCAGCGGCGCTCGAGTTTATCTCAACGGAAGGTACGTGACAAATAGACATTGTTGTTTAAGGCTCAATTCACACTGACGTATAGTCGAGCCAAAGCGCATCTACAATCACAAGTTACTCGTAAATAGTGACGGGATTTGTAAGCTAATTTCGTAAAATATCTGCTTCAAGACCTATAGGCATTGGCTCGATTCCCATCAGGCCAAAAAGTTATTTGGTGGTATGTTTGTTTTGTCTGGGTATTCTTTATATACTCGTATTATAAGTACTTTTATGTATCATCACTACATACATAATATATCATAAAACAAAGTCGTCCGCCGCGTCTGTTTGTTCGCGATAAACTTACAAACTAGGTACTGAACGAATTATCATGCGAGTTTTACTGATAAAGTAATTCGGAAGATTTCTATGTATAATACATGTATGATATAGTAAAGATTTTCCGAAAATTTCAAAGATTTGTAATGTGATGTCGTAAAAATCAATAAATAAGATTAATTAATTTATTGTTTCTATTCAGGTTCCAAAAAGCTGCGCTGCAGTGCGACTGCCGCATGTATTGGACGCGACGCATTTTGAAGGAGCACCCTGAAGCGCTTGAAAACATCGACGAGTTGCGATGCGCTGACGGCAAAATGCTGCGCGATATACCGCTTAGAAATATGACTTGCCCGCGACCTGCAGAGTGCAAGTTGGCTGCGCTGCCAGTTGAATGTTCATGTGCTATACAACCAGATGCTGATAGTGATCGGAGTTTGGTGTTAGTGCGCTGTGAGGGGGCCTCGTTGCGTCGCGTGCCGCGACCGCATCTTGCTGATAACTCTACTGATCGACTGTACGAACTTTTTCTAGCAAACAATAACATAACCGACTTGCATGCTGATGACCTTCACAATGTGAAAGTGAGTATGTACTTTATACACGAATTCGTGTCCCAACTTTGTGGGTTTGAGATTATAGTTACGATTTTCGGCTTTTTTATAGGAAAAACTATAGGTAACTTATTTGTCAAAATGATAACATAATTTGGAGTCGGTTCGTCGTAAAATGGTATACAGAGCAGGAAAACTGATAGACAAAATTCGTATTAGCATTTACAATGATTAGGGATGCGATGACTACCTATTCGCTTATTCTTCTATATACCTATTATTCTCGCTAGGTAGGATTTTTAAGTGCAATAAATGCATGCAAATGTATTGCTATCACGCATTTCTAAGTAGGTACGTATGTTACCTACACCTTATTTTGCTGACTAGAAGAAAATCTGTGAAAGAAGCCTGACATTGAAGTGTTCTTAGATTTTATTTGATTGTACCCATTAAACATCCCAGTGGATTGATTTGGTATGTTACGGTAGGTATTGGAATCTCCATTGAAACGCACACGGGCCATCAGCAGTGCGATCAGGTTCTATCAGAACAGTAGCATGGTAGGTACCTAGCTTATCTCTTGGGGCAGAAACTACTAAATTGGTTTTTTTTTTAATTATCTTTTTTGTCCAGATTGTGACTGTGGCATTCGGTTTCAGGGGCTGGACTTGAGCAACAACTCTCTAACGACAGTGGACAAAGAGACAGCTGCAACTCTCGGACGCATCGGCGGAATGCTACGGCTGGCCGGTAACTCGCTAGATTGCGGCTGCAGCGCAGTGCCGCTGTTAAGCGCTTTGCATTCTCGCGCACCGTTTGAGTCCGATATAGGATTAGCTACATGTAGCGATGGTACGCCACTATACGCTGCTTCCATTGTTGATTGCCCGAAAGCGCTCTCCGCACTGCCTGCGTGGCTCGTGACAGCGCTCGCTGCCCTGTTTGCTTTCGCGCTCATTTCCGTATCATGCTACGCGTCACGCAAGCGACACTTTTTCCTAAAAGCGGTGTTACACACGCCCTTTAGGAGACCTACCCCGGAAGAAGACGACGACCGTCTCTATGACGCTTTCATCACATTCTCGCATGAAGACGAAGCAATCGTCCACAAGCTTATGGAAAGACTTGAGCCGGCGTACAGTCTGTGCATACACTACCGCGATTGGATCCCTGGGCTATTAATCTTTGAACAGATAGTAGAATCAGTGCGCGAGTCTCGGCGTACGATCGCGCTCGTTTCGCGTCACTTTCTGGCTAGTTCATGGGCACGAGTGGAGTTTCGCGAAGCGCATTCGTCGGCGATGGCGGATTCGCGGCCGCGGCTTATCGTGGTACTCCTAGAAGAGCTAGATATATTGCCGCTCGATGACTTGCTACAACGGTATATTAACACGAATACATACGTGCGCTGGGGTGAACCGTGGTTCTGGGATAAACTGTTGCAAGCGATGCCGCCTCCGCGATTATCTAAGCCTTCAAACCGCCGGCACAATGAGTCATCTATTACTTACGCGGCTATAGAGCCAGCCTATCTTGCAGAATCAACGGTTTGAATAACAATTATGTGCCTACAAGAGATCAACGGTTTGGACGCTTGGTTATTTGATGCTTCGACCTCCGTTCTGAGAATTCGACTGCATATCTAGCCTAAGCGACTTAGCAGAAAAAGCTTGTCATCTGTTGCAGCTTGTCCCAGCGCGACTGAATATTTGTGGATCAAATATGACGTAAAATCAAGCAGGTGAAGTTTGAGATGAGTTTCAATAAGTAAGTACCTACTTAGATATATGCAATTAACTTTTCATGTGGTTAAATGATCGCAATTATTATACAATCAAAGATTTCTTTGAATTTAATGAAAAAAGATACAGTCCAACCTTAAAGTAGTCCAGAAATATTTGTTATAATTATTTTATTTTTATAATTTTTTTAATACTTTCAAGTTGTTATCTTATTTTAAGTTTCAGTTGTGTAATTTGTTGTCGTATTTGATATAAGTGCCATACCGGTGGTTATGTGGGACTCTCCGTCATTGTGGCGGCCTACCCACTAAAAACCCTGGGGTGTTTCTGCCTGGCGCTTGTGTGTCGGGGCTACGGGAACGCTTTCGCACTCGTCCGCAGCCCCGACGGCGCTGGTCCCCTGGCTGGTACCCTTCCCTGTTAGGGATGGAGCTGTAGTGCCTCTATCCCTCTTTCCTTGAGGGGCGCGCGGAAACACCGCGCGTGCCACCTCAATGGCTACTCGAATACTCAATAAGTGCCATACCAATGTAACCTATTTTATGTTAGTCTTACAGTTTAATATTATATTTAAGTAAGTAGGTAGGTACTATCTAAAAAATGTTGCATGCTTATTAAAGCGAAAATTGTGTGTAGGTACGTACTTATAACATAACCATAACATTAAGACCTTATGTAGCCATAATTTATCGCGATTAAACGACTTGAACTTGAACAATGAACTTTCTGCACTGTAAAGCTCGGGCGTCGGCAACCGGCGACTCACAAGCCGTATGCGACTCTTACGATGTAAAGTTGCGGCTTTCCAGTTATATACGCAAACATTATAAGTATTTAAAATCGTTTTGTTCAAAAAAATCAAGTACACTAGGTACCCTATGTAAAATACTATAATATTGAAACGAGTGTCATTAACTTTTGGCTCTTCGGTCTCAAAAGATTGTGGACCCCTGGTATTGGTATTGTGACGTACAAATATCTTTTTTTATTGTTTTCTTAAGATTTTTATCCGGAACACAGCAATGCTGACACACTACTGCTTAACGGCAGAATATGTGGTAGGTACTGCTGTGGTACCCACCTAGACGATACGACGACCTCTTGCTAAGAGATCTACCACCAAGTAAAAGGGTTGTATTCCGAGATATTTATAGTTAGGCACCTACTCATATTCGATACATTATAATACAGAATTAATTCAATCACGTAAACAAAGGCATATTAAGCAAAACAAAAAATCAATGTTGAAAAGTTTATTTCATAATAATTACACTTACAACATACATGTATATAAATTATGCAAAAATTCATTGCTATATAGTTTTATTATCAAAAATGCATTATGCATATAAAAATAATTACATATTTCAATTAAGCCTGTGCTACACTGATATTACCGATACCCTTACCAAAGTGACCTTTGTAATTTATTAGGTACTTGATGTTTTAAAATATACTAGCTTAATTCTTTTATATTTTAATGTATCGCTTCAGATAGCGTGAGCGCCAAAGTAAAAAATGCGTAGATAGAATATGAATTTCTTAAAATGTATCAAGGTCAGTTTGATAAAGATTATAATTTGCTATGAAACATGATTAGAAACTTATAACTTAATATTATACCGGAGAAGGTCTACAAAAGATAGATAAATAAATATCGTAGGACATTACACACAGCGCCATCTGACCCCAAACTAAGCAAAGCTTGTACTATGGGAGACAGATAACAGATAGAATACGCAAAAAACTTTTTTTTTTGTAAATACATACTTATAATACATACAGTACACCCAGACACAGAACAAACATTTTTATACCACAAAATGTTTATCCTGGGTGGGAATCGAACCCACGCCTTTCAGCTCCTGGAGCAAAAATAGCCAAAACCAATGAACCAAAAGGGCTGTCTACAGTCTACTGTCAGATGCGTTACTAGTAGTATAGTTAGACTAAATTAGAAATTAATTTATAAATTACGGGTGTACTGTATGTATTATAAGTATGTATTTACAAAAAAAAAAGTATTTAAGTATTCTATCAGTTATCTGTCTTCCATAGCACAAGCTCTGCTTAGTTTGGGGGCAGATGGCGCTGTGTGTAATGCCCTGCGATATTTATTTATTTATTTATTTATTTACTTAAAAATACTACGCGGCACATTCTTTAGGGTTGAGTTTCTTTAGAAAAGGGTTTTATGATTGTTTTAAATCTTTTCTCCTAATGAGTATTGTTCCATTACTGTACAATATGAATCACAAAAGCTTAGAACAACCGGCGCGCATTATCAACCTTCTCCGATTTCTTATCAGAATTTACAAACACAGCTAGTTTTTAAGAAAAAATAGTCCATCCTCAAAAAACATACAGTAATAATTTTTATCACCAAATACAGAATTACTTTCACATTTTTTTTTTAATGTAAAAAATAATGAGACGAACGTGATGCTCTTTGATGGTAAGGGATAACGACTGTCCATGACCATTGCAGCGATACACAGAACGCTGAGTAACAAAACAAAGTCCAGGGCATCGCTGCTTTGGTGCTCATTACTTTGGAGAAAATTAATTAGATAAGATTATAAAAGTAATCCGCAGAAGTGATAAGGATGTAATTTCTCAGTGTAGCACAATGATTTCTTGTTATTTAGAAGCAGTGAAAGTAGACTATGTGTGCAATGTATCGATCTCTCTTAAACATATACCAACTAATACTTCATTCGTATGTAAGAGGTTGAAGGAAATTGTAAGCATTTTATGCTCAGATTATCATATACGTATGTAGGTACCTATATGCATGAGAAGTTCTTTAGTAAGATCTGTTGCACATAATCTAATCGTACTGCGCAGTTTTGTAATTGACTATAAATAAAAATAATATGGTTTTATTGTATAAATTTCATCTCATAATTAAGTAGGCGCTTTGGTAAAACAGGTAATAAAACGAAAAATAAAATTAACACAAGACTATTATTCATAGATTTCCCTAATATCACAATGAGTCTTATTAAAATGCTATTATTAATAATGTCTCTAGATTCAAGGTTAACATGATCTTCTAAGACTTTATTTTTGTTCTTAACTGAATTATGAGCATAAGTGTAGGCATAATTATGATATAATGTAGCTCTTTAAAAACCTCTTTTCGATTTGTTCCCATTACTCCGTAGAAGCTTTCAGTAAAGTCATCACAACTTTACTGGGGCTGGGAGTGGACTTACCTTGACTTACTTTATGCGATCTTTACTGTGTCTTAGACGTATTTTACTTGAACTTGAGACATTTGAAAATATGGATTTCTTGATACTGGCAATTGTGCGTTGCCAAAATTAAAGAAAAAAAATATCGCCTCCAATGCCGGAGCAGGCAAAAATGTTTTTTTTTTTTTGCAACAGCTACCGGAGATAAAATGTTAGACAGACCTTGACCTTTGTTCATAATTTCATACTGGATATATAACGGTTAATGAAAAAATCTAATCAAATTTAGATGACATAACAGCAATTTTAGTGTAGACTGTTAACGGGCAAGTCTTGTGAAATAAGGCAATCGATGTGTTTTTGTCAACATTTTTGTGCCGTTATACATCATGTGGAAGTTTGAAATTAATGAATACTATAG
The DNA here is from genome assembly GCA_905404145.2 of Biston betularia. Classification (NCBI taxonomy): domain Eukaryota; kingdom Metazoa; phylum Arthropoda; class Insecta; order Lepidoptera; family Geometridae; genus Biston; species Biston betularia. Next base: position 8,429,334 of record FR989882.1, on the reverse strand, counting down.
TACATATCCTGAATTATTATGCTTGGAGAAAAAATAGTTTCAAACGCTTTTCGTTTCTTGAAATTATGAAATAGAATATGGCCAAATTATTTTTAATCCGTAATCTTGACATCAAAATAATTATAGGAAAGGCGCAATTTTATAGATGCTAACTTTGATGCAGATACATTTAGACCTTTTATTGTACGTTTTGTTTATTCTATTAGCAGATAAGTACGGATAGTTTGATGAAAATTTCTGATAGTGCCTGCTGAAAATCTCTTTTCTGCGTTACGTCTGTTGCTGTTTTATTTTGGTAGGCGCTACAAACCATCGAGAATCTCTGAATCTGACAATCTAACGTCACGAGTCTCGTGGTCGTGTATAGCACGTCACGAGAGGGCGCGCGGTGGCGGCGGTACCGAGCACCGCGCGCATGCTTCCCGCCCGTTTTGTATTTGACACTTCACACTGGCAAATATTCAAAACGCGATGCCAAAACAAAAAAAAAAAACTTCTGTCATAATGTAACAGATAATCAATGTAAAATCCGCTTCCGGCAATAGGAATAAACATTCTGTCTCCTTCTTGCTCGTGGCTATAGTAATTTAACTCTCCTTATCTATTTTAGCGTGACGTCAATGTATTCAAATCTAACGTCAGACGTATGTACGTCTGTGTGAGTGGAAAATATCAATGTAGGTGTTCAAGCAGAAGTTCCCACGGTCGAGGACTTGGCCCTTAAGTCTACGCTAAAATTGCTGTTATGTCATACTATCTAGCACAACGATGCTATAGTTTGGATTCAATTTTGCCCCAGGGTTTCCAGGGGTCTATTATTATGTGAGTTGGGTATCCGGGTTGTCATAAGAAATACAAGTAAAAGCTTAGAGCTTGTTATTTCGACTAAGAAATTACTTTTTAACCCTTTGTCAGGTTACCAGTGACGGGCATTTAGTTGCCGGCGCCGCCAACGAAGGCACTTTTAACGAACATACTTTGGTTCTTGTAAAATTATTTATCATAAATATCTAAGTAATAAAGACATTACCTGTCCTAAAAATATTGCCTACATAAAATTTATTATTTACTAGGGCTAGTTACCTTGTCCCAATCAACTGCTGCAAAGTCGATCTCTATTTTAGAGTGACTTGGTTTGAATTGCCTGAAAAAAATAATCGCATTCTTATATCTCTCACGGTTTGGGATCAAGTTTTGGCGGGAACGCGGAATATGTACTTTATTCATAAAGTGCCCAATTATAAGCGCGATTGTGAGAAAATGATACAATGTGGTAAAACATGTTTTCGTGACAAAACTCTTTGAAGCTTGTAGAAAAGTCGTGAACGCTTAACTGGGGCATAACCGGATTTTACCTTGATTTACTTTGTATGACTTTAACTGAACTTATTTGAAATCGGTCCAGTAGCCTATTCAACTTACCAGTATTTTACCCCCGCTGCATCTAGCATCTTTTTAGAAGCGATATAGATAGGTTTATGGGCACCCTTATCTGACAAGTAGACAACCTCCCGTATGCCAGATTGTATGATCATCTTGGCACACTCATTGCAAGGAAACAGACCTACATAGATAGTGCAGTCTTTAACGTCAGCAGAGTTCTTGTTCATTATGGCATTCATTTCTGCATGGCATACTGGAATTGAAAGTTCTTTGTTATAGTTTTCATAGCAGACAGATATTTTTTGGCTGCCATATAGACAAGCACATAATATATTTGTTCATTTGATAGTAGCTCCCTGAGCTGCGGGGTGTTGGTTTGATAAGGTTGTCAAGTCAGAGAGGTCTGTATAAATTCTGAGGCCTGCAGTCTCCTCTCTCTCAGTCAGTCTCAGTCTCTCCGCAACCACCTACCTAAGATCTTGACCACAAATTTTGTACAGGACACTAAACAGGATAAATTCTTTATGTTATTCATAATGCATAAGCACTTTAGACCAGAAAATTACTTGAATCTACTGCATATAGCTTGCCTATTTGTTACTAGCAGCTCACCCCGGCTGCGCACGGGAAAACAAAACTTGATTAACAATATAAAAATAGCCTATGTCACTAAGTGATAATGAAGCATTCTAATGATGAAAGAACTGTTCAGATCGGTCCAGTAGCATTGGAGCCTATTCAATACAAACAAACAAAAAATCAAACATTTCCTCTTTATAATAGATTGAGATTGTGTAGATTTTAGTCACTACAAATACAATCTGAGTAAGTTTTATTACATTAAAGTTACACAAAAAAGCAATTAATAAGTCTTAGCCAATTGCAATTTACTGTGCATGACCTGGCGTCATCTCAGACAAAAGTATGACCAGGATTTTTTTCTAAATATTGATTTAATAAATCAGTTGGATGAGATTGAGCTGCTACATTCTGTTATTTTATAAATATTTTATATTTGAATAAAGAAAAACAATCTTAAAGGTAGTGATTATAGATATTTGCTTTTTGATTTAATTGATTTTTTCATTTGAACACTCATTACTTGAAGAATCTATCTGTCTACCTCACGTATACAGCCATTATGAATATTGTCTTGATATATTTCTTTAGACTTTAAGTATCAGTTTAGCTCCAGTGTAAGTGAGCAACACAAGTGCAAAACCTGGCTCACTTTACAATCAATCAATTCAATTACATCTTTATAAAAACCAGACTAAAACATGACTGTTGTCTCACTGAACACTTACCATATAGAAACTTGCTGTCCAATGGTGATGGGGTATTCTTCCCCCATGGAAAATCATCATCGCTACATCCTGTAGGCATACCATTGTAACTGGAAGAGCAGAACAGAGCACTAAAATATTGCCAAAGCATTTGACAGGTGTACAATAATGGTCTCAAAAACATAAATTTAATTTAATAAGGTTTACAAAACCAAGTTTCGTAAACCTTATTAAATAGATAGATAGATGCACAGTACAGTTGTTTTAGTAAATTTTTTTTGAGACTGAAAATTTTACTATACTAGACTCATATTTTAAAGTATAATTGTTGGTCACTGCAGTTATACCATGAGTTATCAGTAAACTATATCTCTGGGCTACAATTCAGATGAAAAGGGCTTTCAAAAGTAGGAAGATAAACAGACAACATAATTAGTAAAACAATTTAGGTTTAGATATGATATTATGTGTATTAGCATCACATTGTGGTTTCACCAGCAATTTCCAGGATGTAGAATTTTGACATGTACAATTTTAGTGAGTATTACGATAAGATTTATTTTTTTTATAGTTGATAGGCTTGCGTTTGACCACCATCCCGCCTGATGTTAAGCGAAGATGCAGTCTACGGTGGAGCACACTCGCCTAGAAGAAACCGATTCACTCGCGACTTGAAGGTACCCAGACTATATTCATTGGGGAACACCCACTCGGGCAGCTGATTCCAATGTCTAGCAGTATGCATGAAAAATGTGGAATCAAACCGCTTAGTTCGAGCTTTTGGAACATCAACCATGAAGCGGTGACGCTTTTTAAAGCTCCTGGCTGTCCGATAGTAGAACGGGCAAGGTGGAATTAGGTCATGCAGATCTGAAGCGCACTCTCCAAAATGTATCCGGTAGAAAACCGACAGACAAGCAACTTTCCGTCGATGTTCAAGGCTTTGGAGCCTTTTCTGAACAAGCGAATCGTTGCTTATGAGCCTCTTAGCACGTTTCTCAATGGACTCCAACTCCTCAAGCTGGTATTTGGCTGATCTGTCCCAAAGGTGCGAACAATACTCCATGCACAACCGAACTTGTGCTTGGTATAAGGTAAGCAACTGTTCCGGCGTGAAGTACCGTAAGTACCGTAAGTATTTATCTGCCTACTTACCCTATACCAACAATTATATTCTCCTTATTCACAATACATGCACCTACTTGGAAGGCTGGGTCTTTACTGCGTTTTGCCGCTAGAAATGCTATAGCCATGAAATACTCTTGCCAGTCGAGGTAGCCTTCTCGTTTCATCTGGGTACTGTGACTGAAACCCAAGTTACAAAACTTAGTTATAATTTTAAGGTTTTTAACGCTTTGCATTGCTAAGGAAATTATTATATGGCATGGAATAAGTCCGTAGAAATTTGAACAAGAAACAACTTACTTCGTCAATGTCATGCTACTCGCTAATGTTTCAGACAAATCCATTTTTGTTGTTAGTAGTAGCGAACTTTGTGGTCATACGTGTAATGGCACTATAATTTTCAATACGTAATTAGGTAAGTATTGCTTTTGTGAAAACACATTCCGGCTCCACCACCACCGTTAACAGTTGTACTTTATTTATAATTCCATTTCAAATATAATTTATTATTTCTTTCACAAATAGTAATCGGAGGCGAACTGAAAATAAAAACGATATAAATATAAAACATGTACCTAATTTAAAATTACGTAGGTACCTACCTACGCAACAGAGTACGCACTACGCAAAGAATTCTAAATCTATGTAACTTTAAAATAGAAGATAATATATTTATAAATGAGAACTTCAGAACATTAAAACTTTGTATAAATTAGCCACAGTGACAGTCGTTGTAGGGTGACTAGCTGACTAGATTAAATTATAATAAGAAAGTTAAGAAACTACCATAGTATACCATAGTTTGTCAATTTTCGTACGTGATTAAGGAAAGTTTTAAAAACATTGACAATAAATTATCCTCATTATTCATCGGAACCTTTGTGACAGTTTAAAAAGAAACTAATTAACTTTTACTTTTGTTAATTATTTTCTACATTGTATATCTCACTTTAATTTATGTGATGCACTTTAGAGCATGGGACCTGCCCAGCAAACAGTTCAGAAAGATCTTATGGTTGTAAGACTCGGTGATTGAGTTTGGTCATAGCTCATCAGGTGAATAAATGACGGTAATGTTTAGGATGGTAAGCCCGCTTAGCTTGATTCCTAGTTTTTATAATGGGGCCATATAACTCAGAATCATAATTCTATCTACAGGATCAGCTATATACATAGGGGACAAAGAATACATACTGGACTAGGCCGAGGATCGTTGGACTTGGAGCTCCAAGTCCAGCGATCCTCGGACTATTAATTTAAGCCCGTAGAGGAAACACAAAAGTGTATTGTGGCCCGCGTTTTAAAAGTTACCAAACATTACAATATTTTAACATCTTGTAACACTAGCCTGTTTAGCTGCCAGAACCGGCTGAAGGAGTTTTTTTTTTTCTTTGGTTTTGGCGTCGCGTTTTAGCATTTGCCAGTGTCAAGTAATTATATATTTTCAAGTTTCAAAAGTTAAATAAGTGCCATCGTAGCTAGATTTAGTCAAAGTCGTCTTTGTCAAGTCCAGTTCGTGTCAGTTAATTCCAGTCATGCTTTAGTAAAGTAGTGGCAACTTTACTACAAAGCTTCGATGAAGTTTTGGAAGCAACACGAAAACTCATGTTTCACCACATTATATCATTTTCCCACACTCGCGCTTGTAATTCGGCACTTTATGAATAAAACACCACCATTTTTATGCATAAACACTCGACAAAACACTAGTTTTGGAAAAAAATACAACGGAGCGACACGACTCTTCCCGCGTTCCCGCCAAAACTCACTGAAGGAGTTGTGTAACATCCATGGCCAGGATAAATTAATAAAAAAAAAAAAAAAATAGCTGCCAGAAAATGAGGCAGAATGCAGAAAATTAACTTCTTTATTATTAATTTAATCTGAGATTAATGTGCTAATGGACTCATTAATTGTAGAACAATGAAAAATAGGAAACTGGAAATCAAACATTCAACTACAATAATGACTGAGTTATAGAATGTAAGGAAGTCATTATGAATATAGTCAAGACAGAGTTACAAGCTTGAGATTAAAGATACCTATTAAACCAAAGTGGCGTTACTTTAGGTAGGTACTCATCCTTATGAAGAACTTTTACAATAAAAAGAATTCTACAATAGTGACATAAATAGCAAAGTTATTTAGCTATTTATTATAAAGAAAAAATGTTGTTTCTATGTTTGGAAGAAATGCTTTACAGTAATATACCTACATAGAGACGCAAAACATACTTATTTAGGCTAACCCTTAACTTATAATAATACTAATACAAATGAACTTCTAATGTATCTTACAACTAAAATATACATTCTATAAACCTTTTTATTATCTATGAAACTTGAGTAACCCTCGAATATTTACATAGCAACGTGATTGTTATTTTAACAAACTAACAATAAAACAGAATGCTAAGCTTGCTTTACATAATTATAAATAAGCACTCTTGCGTGGTAACATCTTATACATCTGCGATAATCCTATTCTGTAGATACGTGTCATTTTTTTTTCTTTGGTTTTGGCGTCGCGTTTAGAGCATTTGCCAGTGTCAAGTATTTATATATTTTCAAGTTTCAAAAGATTAATAAGTGTCCTCGTAGCTAAAGTTATAGTCAAAGTCCTGTCTTTGTCAAGAACAGTTCGTGTCAGTCAAGCCCAGTCATGCTTTAGTAAAGTAGTGGCGACTTTATTATTATCTTCGATGGAGTTTTGGAACCAGCACGAAAAGTCATGTTTCACCATATTATATCACTTTCCCACACTCGCACTTGTGATTCGGTACTTTATGAATAAAACACCACCATTTCTTGACAAAACACTAGTTTTGAAAAATATATTACGGAGTGACACGACTCTTTCCGCGTTCCCACCAAAAAACCAAACGTGTCATTATTTATTGAACGTGACGTTTCTGTCACCGAAAAAAAGAAGTTTTTGTAGATTTTTATTTATTCTATCAGCTTTCGTATTGTGTGATGTTGCGTTATTGACTAATACTTGGTGGTAGATTTCCTTAGCAGGAGGTCGTCTAGGTAGGTACCACCGCAGTACCAGATATTCTGCCGCCAAGCAGTAGTGTGCAAACATTACTGTGTTCCGGTTTGAAGGGTACTGTAGCTAGCGAAATTACTGGGCTGTTGAGACTAACCATCTAGTCTCAAAGTAATGAGTGCCAAAGCAGCGATGCCCTGGACGTTGTTTTGTTACTCAAAGTTCTGTGTATCGCTGCAATGGTCATGGACAGGCGTTATCTCTTAACATCAGGAGAGCGCCTCGATCGTCTCATTACTTTTACAAAAAAAAAAAAACAATAAAATTTAGTTACTTGATGTAGTCCTGAAATTCACACTAATGTATTTATGTATCTACTACTGCGGGACCCTGATTCTCTAACTCAAAAAGATTCCTCACCGAAAACGCGTAGGTACAGCGTTTCTAACATCAACTCTTGATAAATGGCGAGTAGGTAAAATATGACCTTTGATGGGACTTTTTTTTTTTTTTTTTTTTTTTTTAGTTGACAGGCTAGTTGTTTGACCACAGCTCACCTGATGTTAAGTGAAGGTGTGGTCGAAGATGGTAAATCATACCTAGCCTGGAATGGAACTGGCTCTCAAGTGAGGCTGTTGGAACACACCGTCAGGTGCTTGGCGGCAGATTTTCAACTTGAGGGTGGTAGCTAGCCAGTCGAGTACTACAGTACCCTACCACCATGCTTTGGTTTCCTCACGATGTTTTCCTTCACCGGCAGCTCAAGCTCATTGTTGGGGTTTGAACCCACGCCCTACGGCATGCGAACCTACCGCGCTAACCACTGAGCTATCATTGCTATAAACTAGTATTTAACCATTTAGGTACATTGACAGCACTAGGTAGGCACATAATCATTTAATTTTGTACAAGTTTACCCACAAGTTATGCTACGTGGTACGCAATCGATACTTTTTCGATAGATTTGGTCAAAGAACAGATTTGGTACTACGTCTCTAGACTAATATTCGTAACCAATAGATTCTGATGATAAACTAGTAATACAAAATTGTGTAATCTAGTCGCGTCTAGTCTAGCGATTAACATTGTGGTCTCACTCGTCAAGTTCCGACTATACTGGTTCGTTAGGAACAATTTACAATTCACCCTGACATTTTACACAAATAATACAATTAACAATTTTTTATTATTCTAAAATTCATCATAACAATTCGACATAACTTAAAAAAAATTCAAAGCAAAGATTGCGATAGCACGACCAATGCCCATCCCTAACTAAGAATTGACCACGAAGAAGAAATCTATTTTAACGGGAACGCAAAAATTGTTCTCCTAATTTATGTTTTTAAGTGTCTCATGATAAAATCAAGTAAAATTTAGTCTCAGTCATAGTCAAAAACAGTCTCGTCCATAGGCTGGGTGCCTTTAAGTATAAGTCACCAGATTAATAAAGCTTTGAACGGAAGCTTTTAGAGTTTTGTAACGTTATTTTAAAAATCTGCAGAAGCTTATCGAGTTTTCGAAAAAACACGGACTTGGACTTTTTTTTTCTGTATTTGATTTGAAGACTTGTTTCACCACATTCAAGTTTTGCGAAATACATCATTGTTTTTCCCGTTGCCTCAGTAAATTTTAAACATCATGTAAGTCCGTAGTTCTTACTATTAATGGTAGGTACCTCCTAGTTTGTGTTTTTGAATTTAGAATTTATACGTTACGATTATTTTTTTAAATAGAAATAGTACTACGCTCGTTGCATTTGGTCTTGTTAGTATGCACGAGGCGTTGCATTGTATGATGGTATTGGACTAGAGTGACCATGATGTTGTAGATCTGTTGTTGTTGTTCCTTCGGTGAAGGAAAAGCTAGATAGAACTTTAGTACTCGGCGGGATAGCAACCACCCTCAAGTTGAAAATCTGTCACCAAGCAGTGTTCCAGTGGCCTTACTTAAGAGCCAGTTCCCTTCCAGGCTTACTGTCACTTAACATCAAGCTAGCCATGGTCAAAAACCTAGTCAACATAAAGACAAACAGGCACTTAAGTATTTAAGTATTCTATCAGTTATCTGACTTCCATAATACAAGCTTTGTTTAGTTTGGGGTCAGATGGCGCTGTATGTAATGTCCTGCAATATTTATCTATTATTTACTTAAAAGACTATCTATACTTAAATCACCTACTTTATAAATATTCAAAGTGCGGCGAGTCACAGAGTGCTGTCCAGTCACAACTGTTTTGTTATATTGTTTTTCCTTATTGTTGTATACGCTCTGCTTATTTTTTTTATGTAGATATGTTATGCGTAAGTGACCCTGAAAAATGAGAACGTAATTCTTAAACGACTTACGTAGACTCTAGTTACTACAATATGTACTCACTTTCCAAAACTAAAAATACTTTTAACTAGTACTCATTTTGTCGCGGTCGAGTCGAGCAATGCTCAATGTCTTAGTGAGCATTATTGTACCGTTTAAGAGAATAGAGAATTCTGTTGTTTTTATGGACGGTTTCAAATTTTCCTACGTGGTGATGTTTTTTGTATAAACATGTGTAACTTGTTCTAAAATGGGTGTTGCTTAGGTATTTCAGTAATGATAACGTTAGTGTGGTTGGAATTTGAGAATTAATGCATGTGTTACAACTTATAAAATAGTATTAGGTATATAAATTGAAGTGCCGTGAACATACTTTTCTGGCTATAGAGACAGACATTGCATATCATCTTGCTTATAGGTACACTGTTCCGACACTTAAAAGGTATATTTTTTTTTAATGTATATTTTTCTAATAATAGATAGATAGATATTCTTTATTGACATAAAATAAATCTATTATTATCTTGGGTATAATAATGATTTTGTTCAAGTACTCTTCCGGTTTAATATACTTCTCGGCGTAGAAATGCCGTGTTATTTAGACTAGTATTCAGAAATTTAAAAGTAAAATCAATTTCAATGTATATCATGTACCTAATATACTGACTTTATTCAATAAAAGCTGTATAGAGGCTAAACAAATTAAAGCTGTAAATGGGCTACGTCAAAAGTTATTTAAAAAGTAATAATAAATAATTGGCAAAAAATAACATAAATAAATTATATAATCATTGAAATATCAAAGTCATGTTTATTTGTATTTCATTAAATTTCGTCAAGATTTTAATTTGTAGTCACAGTAATTATTTTTAATATACTCGTCTACTTTGTACAAATTCTTAGGCAGCAACAGATTTTTTTACATTGGAACAAAATATATTGTACTTTGTAGTAGCTTAAATGCACTTGGTTTTAATGCAATGTCTTTTGATTAGAGGCTTTGGTCACGATGTGATTCATTCATTGTGATGTGACAGCTTCGAGGAAACCATAACGCGATGATAGGGTAGTCTGAGGTTGAAAATATGCCGCCAAGCACTTAACAGTGTGTTCCGTCAGCTGAATTTGAGATCATTAAAGGCTAGGTGGGCTTACCATCTTCGACCACGCCGTCACAACGTCAGGAGAGTTGAGGTCAAAAACTTAGCCTGACAACCATAAGAGAAGAAAAAATGCCGCGTCTATGCCCGTTTCTCCCTTATTTTTACTAAACCACGCTATTTGATACGACTTTCACAGTCATTCAAATACTTTTTTTATTTAGTAAATAGGTGTGCTAATCAAACTTTAGTAAAAAAAGATAAGTCGCTTTAATAAAGTGCATCCGAGCGAAACCGGGGTGGGTTGTTTCTTTTATTCATAAAGTGCCTAGTAAATTACGTGCACGAATGTGAGAAAGTTACATAATTTAGTTAATATTTGTGTTGTTTCCAAAAGTAACCACTTTGATTACTAGGGCATGACAGGACTTATCCTTGACATACTTTGTGTGACTTTGACTGTGAATTAGTTACTTCACTTCATTTTTAACTAAAGCACTGCCACTAAGCAGTAGTGTGTAAACATTACTATGTTCCGGTTTGAAGGGTACTGCAGCTAGCGTAATTACTGGGCTGTTGAGACTAACCATCAAAAGTCTCAAAGTATTGAGCGCCATAGCAGTGATGCCCTGGAATTTGTTTTGTAACTCAAAGTTCTGTGTATCGCTGCAAACGTCATGGACAGGCGTTATCTCTTACCATCAGGAGAGATTATATTTATTTAGATTATATTGTCAATATTTTTTTATATTGACATGTTTGTATATTGACATACCTTATTTTGACATTTTTGTGTTGACATGCGATCATATTTAAAATTTTAAAACAACTCGTAACATTAGTGTTATCAATAATATATTTGTATTTTGAGCGTCCCGTTCGTCTCATTACTTTTTACAACAAAAAAGACGTGTGGCACTCGGGGACTGCCGCGGTATAGCTATTGCATAGCATTTTTACGCCGATACAACCAATGCCACCTAGAGGCGAGTTGCTGAACTAAAGAGACAAGCGTGATATTTCAAAAAAGTCATTAAAAGTTCTGCTATTCATCAATAGATGGCAAAACTAAAAAGTATCACCGCTGTGCCGGAGTGGGGGTGTTAGGTTATTTTCGTTACGGAATTTCTGGATTCGGTCTCCACGCTCAAGGCCCGCGATAGAAGCTATGCAATAGCTTAAAAATCTTGAAAGTATCAAAATACTTCACATGGCAAATGAACAATGTTCGATGCAAATAAGAAAGAAAAATAAGAATATTCAGGTGTGTCAGAAATAATGTAGACGTATCCTATATAAGCTGTAATGATGGTCACCTCTTTTGTAAAACACGTTAATTTCAAATACTACCTATGTTCTAAGTCAGTAGCTTGGTTCTAGTGCAGTCTAAATTAGGTAGTAGGATTAGTATTGCTCAGTCCGGTATTGACATGCAAGACGTTATGTATTGAATTCTGTTTGGACCGATTATTGCGAGTTGCTTAGTGATTTTCGTGCAATAAAAAGAATCCAACGTGTTTGGTCAGTTAGAAAATCTATTTATTTGCAGTTATTTACTGACAAATATTTTGTGATAGTGTGTAGATATGTGGAACCAAATCATTGCAATTGTCTTCGTGACTACACTATTTTGATTGATTTTACGACTGTGAGTATATGTAGTATAAATTAAATTAAAAAATACTCCCTGACACCAGTAATATAAACAATTAGACACCACATTTCGACTCTATCAGAACTGTGAAAAATGCTCACACCCATTTATCAACTAGGAAAGAGTTGATACCCTCCAAACGGCTGAATAGCTTTTCTCTAATTACAGCTAAGAAATCCACCATTCAAAAAAAAATTCGGTTTAGCTGGTTGCAAGCTACTACGCCACAGATGAACACACAGAAACGTACGTTAAACTTATAACAACCCCTCATTTGCGTTGAGGGTTAAAATAAAATAAATAAATAAATATCGCAGGACATTACACACAGCGCCATCTGACCCCAACTAAGCAAAGCTTGTACTATGGAAGTCAGATAACTGGTAGAACACTTAAATACTTTTTTTTTGTAAATACATACTTAATAATAAATACAGAACACCCAGACACAGAACAAACATTTGTTTATGCCACAAAACGTTTGTCTTGAGTGGGAATCGAACCCACGCCCTTCAGCTCTCGAAGCAGACATTCTACCAATGAACCAAGAGGGTTGTCAAATAGTAGATAGAAATTAACACTACTGTAACTACGCGGGAATATTAATGTGTATAAGAAAGATATAATTCCATAAAGTTTTTCTAATTAGCTAATTATTTTCTTAATTTTATGGCTACTGGCTTGTTATACCTACTTGTTAAACGAAAATTTTGTTATCAACCGTAATGTACGTTTCATAAAAGAATAACAGAAAAAACAATTAAAAGACATAACGATTTATAGATAGATAGATATAACTCTTTATTGTGCATATCACATATAGTAAAAAGTACAGAGAACAAAAAACCTAACGATTACCTATAACGATTTATAATGACATTTAAGAAAGTATAGCAGGTGCTTATCAGTCGTGCTCATTATTCGTAAAACTCTAATTAGAATTTAGGGTTCGCGGTTTCTTACCGAAACCCCGATCGCATTATAAACAAAACTGTATCTGACAAGATAAATAAGTACATAATATATAAAAACATTATTATATAATTATTTACTAGCGGATGCCTCGCGGTTTCACCCGCATAGTTCCTGTTCCCGTGGGAATACCGAGATAAAAAGTAGCCTATGTCACCCGGGGATAGAGTAGCTTCCCAACGGGTATTTTTAAAATCGGTCCAGTAGTTTCGGAGCCTATTCAATACAAACAAACAATCAAATCTTTCCTCTTTATGATAGTATAGATAGATGTTCAATGTAATAAAATACAGCCTCATTTGATATCCAGTTTTCATTCCGAATTCCAACGCGCCCAGTGTTTACCATCACCGACCCTGTCTGTCAACTCTCTGTAAAGTAAAATGATATAAACACAACAGTAATTATATTAATAGTTATTATTTATTATTTTTTGCGCTCGAACCATCTATATGTATACACATTTAGAGTATATTGTATTGTATTGTAGTACAGTACAATCAGGACGGTATAAATGAGTAGTGATAGATAGATATATTGATAGATATAACTCTTTATTAGTGCACATCATAAATAGAAAAGAGTACAGAGAACAAAACACCTTATTAACTAGTGCCACAAGTGGCGGCCTTATCGCTAACAGCGATCTTTTCCAGGCAACCAAGAAAAGGAAAATATGATAGAAAACAGACGGGAGAGAGTGAGTGCGTAATAAAAAAATAAGACACTACATAATGTCTTATTTTTATAGTTGATGGTTGGTATTTGACCATAATTCACCCGATGTTAAGTGTCAGTGCGGTCGAAATTAATAAACGCAGCTGGCCTAGAATGGAACAATATCTTAGGTGCGGCTGCCGAAACAAAGTTTAATGCTTGGCGGCAGACTTTTAACTTGCAGGTGGTAGCTACCCAGTCGATGTACCTTACCACCATGCTATGGTTTCTTCACGATCTCTCCCTTCACCGGCAGTTCTAGCTGTTGTGCTCATTGTTGGGGTTTGAACTAACGCCTTTCGGAGTTTGAACTAACCACGCTAGCCATTGAGCTATCATCGCTACAATATTTTCTGATCTGAAAAAGATTCCGATCTTAATTAAGTTGGCAGGTAAATGAAATTATTAATACTGTAATAGTACGGAACCCTTGATACGCGAGTCTTGCATTCCGCCGCTTTTTATGTAGATCATGTACCTAATATTGACTTCATTAAATATAGGAATTAAGTTCAGTTTGATAAAAGCCTTTTACAAGACATTAAATTTTATTTGGCCCATACTTTGCGAACCATACGTATCCAGACGGATTCCAATCTCCAGAGGTGTAAATAACTCTCAGAACTTTGAACTTTTCAGTAAATCTTAGGTATGTTTCTCGCACACAATTCAATGTATTTATATATGTTAATCAAATTATACTAAGAAAGTGTCTATTGTTGAAGGTTAATGTGTAAATAAATACTTTTATGAAACTTTTCAGTAAAATTTATATCAAATGTTAAAAACGTTAGTTATTTAATAATGAACGTAGTTTAGTACTTACAGTTCAGGTGATTTTTTGTGAGTATTTTTGTACCTTGTAGGTACATCGGTTCAGGTATCCTAGTAGGTACATATTAATAAAGTAACTAACTAATTAATAAAAATTCTAAACTAGAACAAAATTAAACAACAATTATGTGAAGTTGAAGTTTGTACAGCTTGAATAGCTTCTATTTTTAACCGAATCAAAAAAGGAGGAGGTTCTCAATTCGGCTGTATGTTTTTTTGTACGTGTACCTATGTTACGCGTTCATTCCGCCGATAATAATTATGAATTGATTTTGATGATTCGTTTTTTGCTTGGTATATCATACTTCAAAGATAATTCATCGATGATATTTTTCATTGGAGCATTGCGTTTAGTTGGCCTAAGTGTGTGTACCTACTTGTGCATTATTGATTTTATGTTTCCATTTTCCCATATACTAACTAAATTTTGAAATTATATTACGAAAACAGTTTTCACAGAACATCAAATTTTACTAAGCCTTAACAGACAAAATGAAAAAAAATCTCTTTTAATGAAGGTAATATTTACCTACATTAAACTTATTTTTTTACAAACGAAAAACCATTCTGCATGTTTGTTTTTGTCATTAAGACAAAAACAAACCCAGGCATGTGACTTTACAATGCCCTTTATTTTTTGTGATTGTTTTGTGATCAGGTTATGCACGAAACGAGTTTATACCTATACATAGTCTTCTTTAACCAGTATTTTACTTTAGATGATTTCGTGATAAATAGTAAACACACCAAGTGGAACTCTAAGGGAAATGAAACCTTAATTAATAAAACATACGGAACACAATGTTTAGTTTTCGGCCAAAAATTCTGTTACAACGAAATAATAATTCAATAGAATCGAATCTCTTTTACAAAAATTAAAAAGAAAATCAAAACTAAATCTGTAATGATGTGATAAAATATAAAATAGCCATGCACTTTTAGTAGTTTACTATACCTACAAAATTTTTTACATTTTTATTTTATTTTATTTACCAAACTGTAAACCAGATCAGTTCATTAAACTAAATTGAGTTAAACTTTATTTCAGGTTCAAAACAAACGTCGAGCAGTAAAAGAAAAATCAAAAGTTAAAACAAAACAACGAACGAAAAAATATACCTCGAAACCCTAAAAAGGAAAACAATACGGAATATTTCATAATATGAAAATACCTACAATAAGCAGGTACAACAACAGATGAATTTACATCTAAAGATTGTGAAATAGAATTATGAAAAAGGGTATATTGTGAAAAGTGAACTAAGTATTAATTTTACCAGTGGGTAACCGATTTGTAAGAGATTTAAAAGCACAAAAAATATACATGTATAATGTATATACGTACTAATAAGTACTTCTATTAACAAATTTTATTCTAACTAAAAACAGCGTTCTAATTGATCGCAATGGGCATATTTCTTAAAACGCTAACCCCGTTGTTATGTTGTATGGCAATACTCAATCTTTATGCAAAGTAAGTATGAAAGCCAGTATAAATTAATTCATAAAATCATAGAAATATATCTTAAATAAAAACCAAAAGCAAGCAAAATTAACGTCAGCACGCAAACAAAATGAGACTAAATTTGCTAAACGTGGCAGTGAACCAGTTCTTCAGGGTTCTGCAGGCCTCCAGGTCTTCCTTTCTCGTGAGGAGTCTACTGAGTGCATTGGCACTGTCCAGGGCTCTGGTGCCTACAGGATGGCCTGATGACTATCCATTGAGAGGTAACACTTTGTCATTTTCTTGAGCAAGTTAAGATAAATAGTTCTCGATTTTGCCAGGGATAGCAAAGACATCGTTAATAAATGTATTTATAATATCTGAACTTCAGATGGAGATCATTTTGACTTAATCGTGGTGGGATCAGGATCAGCGGGCGCTATAGTAGCAGCCAGGTGTGCAGAGGAACCTTCGCTTCGAGTGCTACTTCTGGAAGCAGGCGGCGACCCGCCTCCTACTAGTGTGGTAATGAACTTGCCGTTATTTTAATGTACGAGTATTGACAACTGGATACAGTCTTCAATATGTTATAACAACCTTGATGATATAAAGTTAAGTAAATTTTAGCCCAAAGCTATGCTCGGTGTTTATGTAGGGGATGGTATCCAGCTATCCAGAACGAATAAGTCACCAAAATTGCTCAACGTAAGTATTAGTAAGGTGAAGTAGTAGTAGTGGCAATGACTATAACTGTCGCAGAATAGATAACTGTTGGGGTAGATGTGTACTAGAGTGGAGATCGCGCGTCGACAAATGTAGTGTAGCATACACATGAGACTCGATAGAGAGCCCATACAATTATGTAAAATAATTGGGACTTAGGTTGTATCGACTATTTAAAATTTGTTCATATGAAAGACGACATCTGGGTTCTTTTTTTAGAAAACTGCAAAATAAATCACATTTTAGTTTGTTTTGAATAATAATAACTAATTTATTATTCCAGATTCCCAGCCTCTTCGTGACACTTTCCGGGACAGAATATGACTGGAACTACAAAGCCTATCTAGACAAAGGCATCGGAAACGGTCGAACCGAACGGAAAATAAATTACCAACGAGGCAAAGTTTTGGGAGGGTCTTCCTCTGTCAACTACTTGGTTTACTCTAGAGGAGTGCCTCAAGATTATGATTACTGGAATCTTGTAGCACCAGGTTGGGCTTGGAGTAATGTTCTCTACTATTTCAAGAAATTTGAAGGCATGACAGATCCTTCTGTTTTTACACCAGATAATGCATATCTCCACTCCGCCAAAGGACCTGTGCTTGTATCCCGCCCAACTGAGGATCCCGTAGCAACAGAAATCAATAAACTAATGTTAACTTCGTATAGAGAGATGGGTATACCGACAGTTCTAGAAAGTACTGGGCCAGATATTTATGGAGCATCTCGACCTCATTTTATATTTGCAAAAGGAAGACGGTCCAGCACTGCTGAAGCTTATTTAAGGAAAAACAATAAACCAAATCTGCTTATAGCCAAGTATTCGAGGGCTACAAAGATATTAATTAAACAGGACAACCAGGATGGAAAAGCCAAAGCTTATGGCGTAGAAGTATTTTTAGGCAATGAAAAGAAAATCAATGTATTCGCTAAAATGGAAATTGTTGTCTCCGCTGGTACTATCGATACCCCAAAGCTACTGATGCTTTCTGGAATTGGACCTCAAGAAGATTTGGTTAGAGTTGGAATCCCAACAATAATAAATCTTCCTGTTGGGAAAAATATGCAAGACCACGTTTTTGCTCCAATGTCGTTCACCGGGAAAGCAGGTTTGAAAAGCGCATTAAATAATCTAATCGTACCTACTCATTTAGATTCTTTTCCTGTTCCTTTTCAAAGCACATACTACAGACTGAATAGTGTTCCTACTATACCTTTTGATGAACGACCTCAGTTTCAAACATTTAATCTATATGTTGGGGCAGCAGCTTCACTTCTACTAAAATTTGGTTGTATTGGATATGGGTATAACAACCGTATATGTTCATCACTAGCAAAAGAAAATATTTACAGGGAAATTTTCGAAACAACGCAAATTCTTCTACATCCACTATCGAGAGGAAGAGTAACACTAAAAAGTAGTAACCCATTTGATGATCCGTACATTGAATCAGGATTTTTAAGAGAAAGGCAGGACTTGATAAATTTAAGAGAAGGTGTACAGTTCATGATGCGATTGGAGAACACAACGTACTTTAGGAAATATGATGGAAAATTCGTAAGGCAGGATTTACCCGAATGTGACAGAATGCGTTACAATTCCGATGAATATTTGGATTGTTATATCAAGAGCTTGGTTGGTTCAATGTTACATGCTGTTGGAACATGTAAGATGGGACCGACTGGTGTTGTGGATGAGCGTTTAAGAGTTTATGGCATTAACGGTCTGAGAATCGCAGACGCGTCTATTATGCCTGAAATCCCTAGTGGAAATACAAATGCTCCGACGATGATGATTGGTGAGAAAGCCGCAGATTTGATTAAAGAAGACCACGGCATAATACAATTAATGCAGCGGTAGCACCAGAAACAGAGCATCGATAAAGGCCGCTCCAAATGGTTATATAAGAATTACCAGTCATTTGAATTTATAAGTAGAAAGAAAAACCAAGTGAACGTTGTGTAATTAGTCATGTAACTTTGTGTAATAGATACAACTTTATAAAGCAATAAATTGTGATATCGAGTTGGCAAATTGGATAGTTATTAGATCGAATATTAGATTAGTACAAAACAAGGAAGAATATAGATAAACTTGATGATTGAAGGTGAGTTGCAGATGAGTTGCGGTTATTGATTTTAGTTCTTATCGGACTTGTTCAGTGTGAGAGTGTTGCTCCAAATTTTTAGTATATGTAGTGTTTGCACCAAACCGAAGCTAGCAAATTTGTTAATGATATCAGAAAAATTATCAAAGAACTGTGTTTTTTTCTTTGCCGTTTTAGGCAAAGAAAAAAACTTTCACAACTCTTAACCAATTTCTTTACCTTTAGCTAAAAATTCATCGCCAACCAGCTTTATATGTTTTTTTTTTTAATTTATTTAATATGATTGTTATTAATCGACATCTTGCCTTCTTGAACTATGTAAACTACTTAGCATAACTACAACTACTTACACAAGCAATATTTGTGTATAATTATATGTACATTTTTATAATTATATTTTGAGATCTCGGAAACAGCTCTAACGATGAAATTTGCTTGCTACACAAGGTTTTTCGGGGCGAAAATATTGATCTCGCTGGGAAAACTCGTCCCAAGAAAATGCGTTTTTTGGAGTTTAAAAATTTTGCATATACTGAGCAAGGCTCGGTCGCGCAACTACTAGACAATATTAAACATGCAAAAATACTTGTATAATGGAAATGCAATATAGGAAAACAATACCTTCCTTTCGTAGTCGGGTAAAAGTTATGCACTGATGACTCAAATGAACCAGTTTTTGCTACGTTTTTATGTAACGTTACCGAAACTGGTTTTCATAAAGAATACGGACTGGTTATTTACTACATGGTTATCATTAAAATTGACAACATCAAAAATAATATTGCACTCACGTACGTTGTTCTGGATATTTAGAAACTATTTTTATGGTCTGGCCTACTATTAATAGATTTTAATGAAATATGGCGTGTAATTTTTAAACTTGGGCAATTTGAAAGCAATCATGTTTATTATCTATCTATTTTTTACCGGATACATTTCGGGGTGTGTATGCAAGAACTCCATGACCTTATTGCATCCTTTCCGTTCCACCATCCAAACTTTCACATTTATAACATTAGTGGGATCAACGTGCTCCATCCTCGGCCGCACCGTCATTTTCCTTCATTAATTAATTAATATTATTTAATTGTTACAATATGTCTGTTAACGAGTGTCTTAATTCAGAATGCTTATTCTATTAGGGAGGCGAAGAGCCAGACGCTAGCTCAGCAGTCAGCACACCTGGGCCCGGCAGATAATGCGTGGTCGCTTCTAGGAATTGGCAATGCTAGTTTTTTTTTTACATATAGACTTGCGTTTGACCGCCAACTCGCCTGATGTTAAGCGAAGATGCGGTCTAAGGTGGAGCACGCTCGCCTGGAAGAAACCGATTCACCGAAAAAACACCTGTCCAAGTGTCCATGACCATTGCAGCAGTACACAGAACTTTGAGTAGCAAAACAAAGTTCGGAGCATCGCTGCTTTCGCGCTCATTAAATTGAGACTTTCGTTGGTTACTCAACAGCCCAGTTGCGCTAGCTAGTTACGCTAGCTGCAGTACCCTTCAAACCGGAACATAGTAATGTTTACACACTACCGCTTGGCGGCAGAATATGTGGTACTGCGGTGGTACTTACTTAGACGACTTCCTGCTAAAGAATCTACCACCAAGTACTCAAATATAAATTTGAATTTTGTAGATATTATGATTCAAGAGCTAAAATTAATAATGGTCGCAATCGTTCTCGGGTCCAATCGCATGTAATCCGTCACTATAGTAGTTTGTGGTAATCTAAGGCTGCGTTTAAACGCAACGTTTTCCGCGCGACGCGAATACATAGCCCTAGTGAAAAGTATTCCGAAACGATCCATCTCCATAGTGATTTCCATAAGTCGAGAAAGGAGTCCTTTGTCATGGTAATGTTCGATACTTACCCCCAGACGCATCACTAATGTTAATGATCCCTTGACTTCCCCTCTCTAATTACAATGAGTACCTACTCTCTTGTTTTATGTTTATTTACTAGTTTCCGCCCGCGACTTCGTCAGCGTTGACTTGAGAATTGGGTTCAGAGAGAAATGAAACATGTGTATGTAACAAAACCAGTTTGAAGATTACAGTGCCGGTGATACTAACCATCGAAATTCTCAAAGTAATGAGAGTCAAAGCAGTAATAGTTCTAGTTATTTTATGTATTAGGATGTATTGTTGTTAGAATGTAGATTTTGAGTTTTGGCGGGAATGCGGAAAGAGTCGTGTCGCCTCGTTGTATTTTTTTCCAAAACAAGTGTTTTGTCGAGTGTTTATGCATAAAAATGGTCGCGTTTTATTCATAAAGAGCCGAATTACAAACGCGAGTGTCGGAAAATGATGTAATGGTCATGGGCATGCGTTATCTCTTACCGATAGGAGAGCGTATTGTTTATTTATATACGGTTATGGATTATATGAGCAGTAAGGTAACCTACCTATATAACATCGACATCCGAAACATTAATTGCAAACGTTATCTGACTTCCATAGTACAAGCTTTCCTTAGTTTGGGGTCAGATGACGTTGTGTGTCGCAAATATCCTACGAAATTTATTTATTTATTATTATTATTTAATATGTACCTTTGTATATGTATATGTATGTTTGTTTGTATATGTACTTATACTAATTGATTCTACGAATAAAACATTTACGAGTATTAAGCTAGTAAAACGCCATCTAGTATATATTTTCGTAAATACAATGCAGATAAAATAGGTACCTACAGTTAAACAATTAAGTATTATGACATTGGCACTGCGGTTTCACCTGCGTTTTCTGGGTATAATTAAAAGTAGTCTATGTGTTAATCTAGCATATAAGCTTTCGGCATTCCATTTATTCGATTTCATTCAAATTCATTTAGCCGTTTCAGTATGACAAATTATTAAACATGTAGATATAATTAATTATTATGTATATACACATACTTATATATATAAGTCGCACACCGTGATTGTAAATAAATATTTTGTATCCCAAAAAAGAGAACAGCCAAATCCATTAAAGAATAATTATGTTATTCAGGATTTAGTAAACGTGGTAGATAATGGCGAAAATAGCGGATTTCTACTTAAAATTGAATAATTTGCGGCAGAGGCGGCTTAAGAAAATGAGATTTCGGATCTCAGCAAATCCATTATAAAGAAATATGGCCTTTTAAATTTTTTCGAAGACTGGAAAAGTGGACTAAATTTGATTTGATTACTTGGTCTTTAAAAAATAAAACTCGATACTATATTTTTTGTAAAATAATATGGGGTTTCCACGTTGCCGCCAAAACTACCTCACACCACTCTAGGGCTTTTAGTTAATCGTACGTGGCTCACATAGTGATGTCAAACGAATAAATCGCAACTCGCAACGAACGAGTGCCACTGCATAGCAATTCTAGATACTATCGAGTCCGTATCGAGTGGACGCGACTCTTTGAGAAATACATTTCAGAATAAGTACGTGTGTGGCTGTAAATGTTTTTATTTACTTACTTAAAATAAATTGTAAATCAGTAAGTTTAATAAACCTTACTTAATAGAAATTGAAAATAAGTGGTTTTGCTAGGCTTCATTTAATTATTTTTTTTTCGCCATAAGTTTTAATTACGTTTAACGTTCCCGTCATCGATATTCTAATGTAGGTAACGTGTTTAGTTTTAACTTCTGGCAGCAGTTGTTATGGCTATCTGGAGTAATCTATAGAGAATGTAATAAAATTAATGTGTGAATTGTATCTGTAGAAATCATAGGAAGATTCTTGTATGCAACAAAATCCTTGTTTGTGCAAACGAAGACGCGAGACGCGTCCTATAAAATCATTGTACAGTAGTAATAGTATTTTTCAATGGAATAGTGCATTTTAATTCTGCGGTTGGAGGTGATCTCATATTGAAAGTTGTTTACATTTAAGGGTAGATCCTTCATTAATGCAACATTTATTTAAAATATGCTGTGCAATAAAACAATATTAATGTCATGTTAAAAATCTTGCACCAAGCACTTAACAGCGTATGCCAACATTACTTTCCTGTTCCTGGCTAGACGCGTTTACTATCTTCGACTGTAGGTACCATCATTTAACGACAGGCAAGCTGTTGTAAATTACATATGGCCTGTAAACTATTGTAATTAGGTGGGTGAAATTACACGCAGTTGCAGGGCGGGACCGTTTATTTCTTATTGAATAATATTAATTTATATTTTTCGATTAACGCCCATGTTCGCCCTGATTCGTGAATGCGAGTCCGTCCCAAAAACCAAAATTATGTCTTTTCTAATCTACCGAGCTGTCAGCTGGTCAACGACAATCATCATCCTCTATTTTTCATCAGTGTTGCCCGCTAACAGTGTCTATGGATCTCCTAGGTAGTTGGTTGGTGTTGCCCGCTAACACTATAAAAAAAAATTACAAAGTTACCTACATGTTTATTTCATGGATAACTGGATAAAAAGTTGAAAAATATTCTGTACCCGTTTTCCGGTTCGAAATACTACAAAAATGTCAAATAAAATTCCAGCCATTGAACGAGTCCAACCTGACACTCGATAAAACTCTTAACTAACTGGGTACCATCGCCCGAACTACGGTCCGGTACCAATAACGTTCGACAACACTTCGTACTAACTGAACGTATGAGGTGACAAGGCGCCGGGTGCTTTTTATACTCCCTACCCCTAACTTGCCCTTTACATGTAGGACTAGGGATGCGACTCGAGCTCAATTTGGTATTATCGATTTTTAAGAGTTCTTGTTAGCCTATGGAGTCTCACAGCTGGGAAAAAGCTAGATACATAAATAGTAGCTGCGCCCTGAGGTTTTATCCGCGTGGTGATGGATGATGATGATGATGATGATGAAAAGTATCCTGTATCTTATTCCAGGGCCTAAAGTACCTACATGCAAAATTTCACCCAGAGTCATTGAGTAGTTTATGCGTGAAAGCGTAACAAACAAACAAACTCACATTCACTATGTAATGCATTTACTAAACACTAGCAGACGCCTCGCGGTTTCACCCGCGTAGTTCCCGTTCCCGTGGGAATACAGGGATAAAAAGTAGCCTATGTCACCCGGAGATAATGTAGCATCTCAACGGCGACAGAATTTTTGAAATCGGTCCTGTAGTTTCGGAGCCTATTCAATACAAACAAACAATCAAATTTTTCTTCTTTGTAATAGTACAAATATAACTTCATTGATTCGTCTTCAAACGATTGAACAGATTAAAATCTCTACATAAAATACATGTCATCACACCAATCTCTTTTGTCGATATTTATAAGAATACCTATAATGTAACAATAATTGCCTGGTTGCAACTTTGTACACAAAAAAAACTGGATTAAATATTTTTTCCTCTATAGAACCGAAAATACTTATTTGGCTATCATATACATATGTCTGTATATTACTTTACCAAATCAAAATATACGCTACTAACTATTGCCAGCGGCTTCGGTCGCGTAGACTGTATGCACATAGAATTACAAAAAGTATCCTATGTTAATTATTAAGTATCTCCTAGTTTAATTATAGTAAGATCAGGTCAGCCATTTAGGAGTGAAAAGGTAGCAAACAGACAGAGAGAGAGAGAGACAGAGTTACAAACGTACTTATAATATTATAACTACGGTTTTGTATTAAAATTCTCCATAAAAAAAGTATCAGAAAAGTTAAATCAGTTAAGGTAATTATGTATAAACAGTCATCATAATTTTTGTAAGCGTAAATTGACAAAAAACATTCGTTCATCGATATCGATATTTTAAAATCGATAAATTTGTCCTACTACTAAACGATTGACTACACGTGACGAGTTCGGGGACAGCAGCGAGGTGTGACGTTTTATTAGAATATTTTATTGTTTCCACCAATATAGGTACCGGACGACCGATAAAATATGGAAAATATTTTCTATCGTAAAATATTTTTTTATATTTACATTGGTTTTTGTTGATGCCATTTGATAGACAATAAGCCAGGATTAAAAACAGTTTTATTTATACTGCCTGCAATAATTTTTTTTATGTGGCATACTTAAGAGCTAATCAGTCAGTTAAGAATGTATACGACATTTATAGTAATTATTATGTTTGTTTTCTTTTTTTTTAAGTTAGTAAACGATCTTACCATAACTATATAAGTAACTAAAATGCCCACTGGCCACAAAAATATATTATGTACATATTTTTACAAAAGTATAGTAGATAGAAACTCTTTATTGTGCACGCCATAAACAGAAAAAAAGTCATCATCATCATCATCATCAGCCTACACTAGTCCACTGCTGGACATAGGCCTCTCCCAAGACACGCCACTCAGCCCGATCTTCGGCTTTTCGCTTCCATCCACCGACAGCTGTCCTACGTATATCGTCACTCCATCGAATAGCAAGAATATTGCATGGTGGTAGGGTACTTTCTAGTACTCGGCTGGCTTGCTGCCACACTCAAGTTGAAAATCTGCCGCCAAGCATCTAACGGTGTGTTCCGGCAGCCTCACTTGAGAGCCAGTTCCATTCCAGGCTAGGTGTGCTTTACCATCTTTGACCACACCTTCACTTAACATCAGGTGAGCTGTGGTCAAACGCCTAGCCTGTCGACCATAAAAAAAGATAATAATGTATTAATGTACAATTTATAGTACTTAGGTAATTAAGTTATCACATAATTGAGACGACTATGTTTCTTGTGATATTAATAAATGATATTTGAACCTACTCTCCCTTATTGGCGGTTACTGTGAAAACTTATGAATGAATTTGCGTGATTGTTTGATAAATCATTTTGTCATTTAAAAAATGTTGACAAAATTTATTTCGCATGAGTTATATAAACACAAGTATGTATGCTGTAATACCTTCTCTGGAGACTATAATAGCTATAACCTCATTCTATAATAGATTACTTTTGCCCTCTTCAAAGAATCAAGCTAATTATACATCTTCATTGTAAAGTAAACTCTTGCTAATGTTCCTGCGGATTACATGTGACTCGGCGATTAACTTCTTAGTCAAGCTCGTGACGACACCGTTCCAGTGGGGATTATCTCGTACTCTGTGCCATAATCTCCCAGCATATTCCCGTAGCATCAATATATATTGTAAACACTACAAAACACACACACTACACTACTTTGTACACTTGCAAATTGTGGAATGATCTTCCTTCTTCCGTATTCCCGCGGAGTTACAACATTGGGTTCTTCAAAAGGCATGTTAATAGAATCTTAAAAGGTCGGCAACGTATTTGTAGTACCCCTGGTGTTGCAGATATCTATAGGCGACGGTGATTGCTTAACATCAGGCAACCCGTCAGCTTGATTGCCACCTGTGGCATAAAAAAAAAAAAAAAAACTCGTTGCACCCCGCGGTGTTCCCACGTCAACACAACATTTTCTTGGGATAAAAAGTAGCCTACTCGTATGTGTTGATCGTGCCAGCTACCTCCATACCAAATTTTATAAAAAATAGTCCAGCTGTTTGAGCATGAAGAAATAACAAACATACAAACACAGTCACAAACTTTCGTCTATAAAATATTAGTGTGAAATTTACAAATTACGACATTTTAAATGATGGTAAGTACATTGTTTGATTTGATATGATATGTATTATAAATGTGAATGTTTGTGTGTTTAGATGTTTGTTACTCAATCACGCAAAAAGGTTAAACAGATTTGAATGAAATTTGGCACAAATATATTTTACTTGAATTGAAACGTGGTCTCTGACTGTATGCCTTCTTGGTAAGCTCAAAGTAGCACAACGCGCTATGGAGAGGGCTATGCTCGGAGTTTCCCTACGAGATCGAATCAGGAATGAGGAGATCCGTAGACGAACCAAAGTTACCGACATAGCCCAACGGATTAGCGAGTTGAAGTGGCAGTGGGCAGGGCACATAGCACGCAGAACTGATAGCCAATGGGGCTGCAAAGTTCTGGAGTGGGGACCACGGACCGGCAAGCGCAGCGTCGGACGTCCACCCACAAGGTGGATAGATGACCTGGTAAAGACCGCAGGAATGCGCTGGATGCGAGCCGCTTCCAACCGGTCTTTATTGGAGACAATGGGGGAGGCCTATGCCCAGCAGTGGACGACCTACGGCTGAAATGATGATGATGATGATGATGATATTTTACTGGCTGTGCCCCGCGGTGTTACCCGCCTACATGTTTTCGGGATAAAAAGTAGCCTATATGTTAATCCAGGGTTTCAGCTACATCCATACCAAATAAGTTTTTGCGTGAAAGAGTAACAAACATCCATCCAAACTTTCACATTTATAATATTAGTGGGATAGTGGAATTACTCGGAAAAATATATAGAATATTTTTTATATTAGAAAATTTTTAGGACAAACATTTTGTGGTGTGTGTGACAAACATTTCGTGTCTGGGTGTTCTGTACTTATTATAAGTATGTATTTACAAAAAAAAAGTATTTGAGTATTCTATCAGTTATCTGACTTCCATAGTACAAGCTTTGCTTAGTTTGGGGTCAGATGGCGCTGCGTGTAACGTCCTACTATATTTTTATTATTATTTCAGGCTAGGCGTGTTAACCATCTAAGACCACACCCTCACTTATCATCAGGTGAGTTATGGTCAACCACAGTCTATCCACCGTTGAAAAAAAGTTGAACTTGAAAATTTGTTATAAAGAAATGGAAAAGTTTTAGTCACATTCATGCATAAAGCTCGTTGGCAGGCGGTAAATCAGCGAGATCGACGGCAATGCGTCTAAATTGGAACCAAGGCTAGATAAATAGTCCCTCGAAACAAGACGCTTAGCGGGGATCGATTCCAGGATAAGACGCATGAGTAATATGGAGTCTACCTTCTAAGTCGTGGCCTCGGATTTGATTCCCAGCCGGGTCCCGGCCGGATCAGTTTGATCAATTAATTACTTAGATACCAGGATACATAAACGTTTGTTCAGTTATGAGCAAACCAAGAAATGAAATTTTGCATCTATAATAATAAATAAAAATAAGTAAATAAATATCGTAGGACACACAGCGCCATCTGACGTCAAACTAAGCAAAGCTTGTACTATGCTCATTCCATAGTACAAGCTTTGCTTATTGAGGAAGTAGCCACACACGTTCTGTTAAACCTTGTTTCTTGTCAAACTTTATGAGAGAAAATAAACCTGAAAGTTTTGATTAAGGTACTTACATAATAAGGAACCTGCCGGCCTCGACGGAAGACCAGGTCCGGCTGGCTGCAGTCGGCATTATGCTGAGTCGAGGCCGGATTGTGACATAAAATATATTCCTCCCTTATGTTTTTTGTTTATTTTTTATTTATATATACTATACTATACTATATACCTATCAGTTTTTTCTTTGTTTTATGTTTATTGTATATTTTTTTGTATGTATATGTATTGTTAATTATGTTGAAATAATTATGTTTTATGTCCCAAATACAGTGTTGTCTATTGTCTAAATAAATAAAAAACTAGGCACTTTTTTTTAATGAGGCTTTCTCTGTTCATTTTTACGGAATCCTAAAACAGCAAAGTGTAGAAACTAATTTTTTTTTCAAGTAAAAAAAGACAACTGAAATAACGTCTCTGCAGGAAAGTACTATTGTTTTTGTTGTTCTTATCTCGGTGCAATTGTTGTTTGTAACATTATCTAGTTGAGGGCTGAAGAGGTAATAAGATGGCGCAAACAAAAGTACCAGTGTATCTTGCAGGGCCTGAATAATGTACGCGTGCGGTGTGTCGGGAGGGAGCGGTTCCATTGCATGGAAGGAGCGACTTAAATTATACACCACTATTTTTTAATTACTAGACATGGACAGGTGTTATCTCTTACCATCAGGAGAGCATCTCGTTCGTCTCATAACTTTTTTCATAAAAAAAAAACTAGAAAAAAAATGTTTTCAGGATAATAATAATAAAGAAATAATAAATATCGTAAGACATTACACACAGCGCCTCTGACCCCAAATTATGCAAAGCTTGTACTATGGGAGACAGATGACTGATAGAATACTTTAATAGTTTTTTTTTGTAAATACATACTTATAATACATATAAGACACCCAGACAAAGAACAACACAAACTGTTTGTCCTGGGTGGGAATCAAACCCACGCCCTTCAGCCCTTGAAGCAAACATGCTACCAATGAACCAACAGGGCTGTCAAACAGCCTAGAAGTAGAAAAAATGTAATCATTTTAACCTATCAATGTGAACAATTATATAATTATATACTTCTAGCTGCGCTCCGCGGTGTTACCCGCTACATGTTTTCGGGATAAAAATTAGCTTATGTGTAAATCCAGAGTCTCAGCTACATCCATACTAAATTTCATTCAAATCTGTTCAGTAGTTTTTGCGTGAAAGAGTAATACACATCCATCCATCCATCCAAACTTTCACATTTATTCATATTAGTGGGATACCATAAGTATAAATTATAATAACTAGACATTTTACATTTTACATCTACACAAGACAGGCGTGCTGAGGCTCGATCACGAAAATTTATCAAATTCGTGTCGTAAAGGTACCGA
Source organism: Biston betularia (assembly GCA_905404145.2). Taxonomy (NCBI): domain Eukaryota; kingdom Metazoa; phylum Arthropoda; class Insecta; order Lepidoptera; family Geometridae; genus Biston; species Biston betularia. The sequence continues at coordinate 8,400,182 of FR989882.1, read as the reverse complement.
GTCCTCGGTACCATACATAGCTGTACAAATCTCATACAATTTTTTTTTGATGTTGATACGAATTCTTTTTCCCAAGTCGTCCGTGATCGAGGCTCAGTACATGATTGTAGCTATAAAATTGATATTTCAACCTGTACTCGCTCCGCTTATGACCAAGCTCGCGGCCAGTGAATTCAATCAGTTCCCGAGAAAGGTGATCCCCGCATCTAAGGGCGCGTGCATAAATAAAGTGACGGCGTTCCCTCGTCCCGGCAGGAAGTTATGGCTTCCTTGCAAGGAATGGACAGTACTTGATGGCCTGCCAATGATGGGGCGATTGATTACTTTGTAGCTTTTTGGAAATGGTTTAAGGAAACATACACATCAAATGTATGTGTTGTAAGGTAAAGTCATTTAGTGTTATTTTTGAAAAATAAAATAAATAACATTGTAGGACATTTCATATAGCGCCACCTAGCACTAAACTATGCAAAGCTTGTACTTTGAGAACCATATAACTGTTAAATTACTTAAATATCTACTTTTTTGTAGAAATACCACCTTATAATACCTACAGAACACTCGGAAATAGAACAACCATCTTTGTTCGTCACACAATTTTTTGTTCTGGGTGGGAATCGAACCAACTACCGACAGCTCAGGATAGATAAGCTACTACCAAATGAGGTATTGTAACAGAATGTTCCAAAGCCAAAATGTTTTTATGGTTTTTGAAGCGTTTAGATTTGGTAGTATACGAGTAAGCACACTCACCGAACAATTTCCTCAAAATTAATGTCCAACTTCTATAAACTGCAGTTTTTGTTTTTGCTTTATATACGGTGTAACCTATCGAGACTGACTTGCAAATATCTGGCATCGGACGATTAAGTATAGTTGTAGATACGTGCGTTTCGTTTTGCATTATATTCTATTTCCCAATTCCAACCTGATAGATACATTTGGCATCGCCCGTTTTCATGGACTGAACAACTTGTAATAGCGTATTTGAGAAGCTTCAGCTTAAAGTATCGCGGAAACCCTACAATGCGCAGCGAAAATTGGTAGCTAAAGTGTGAGCTCGAAGAGACATTTACACGTGACGACATGCATGAAAGTGCAAACAAAAGAAACTGATATCGAAGCAAAAAAAAAAACGAAATTATATGGAGAATAAATATCGCCATATTGACGCAATGTTTACAGTGTTACCTGTACTTTAAATAAAAAAATCCTCAAGTAAAAATAAAAAATATAATATGCTGTACTTTAACAGATGAGTCATAGATTTGAAAAAAGATTAGCTAGTTGCGTAGAAAATGCCCGAAGAATGTTTGGCTCTATCATTATTGCTTAAATTAATATATTTTACACTTTGATCTGAATAAAAGTACATATTTGTGTATGTACATATTATATGAAAGTCACGACTGTCAGACTGTCAGACTGTATATAAACAACATCGAATATCTTGTTATTGCACGACTGCCCAAAAAAAGGTTTTTTTTTAATGTAAGAAGAGTTAACGCCTGCCCATGACCATTGCAGGCGATACACAAAACGATGAGTAAAAAAACAAAGTCCAGGACATCACTGCTTTGGCGCTCATTACTTTGAGACTTTCTATGGTTAATCTCAACAGCCTAGTAATTTTTTTAGGGTTTATGTGAGTTTTTTATTCCACTGTATAAAATGAACCATACATCATCGAGTGTAATTAAAAAAAAACATTTAATGGTAGGCATTCGTGTTTTTAATTTTCTTAATTGAGTATGTTAGTGTGAACTCTAAATACGGTAGTACCTACTTTGGACGGAGAATCAGTCTTGCCTTGGTAGAACAAACCACAGATCGGTGCCTTTTCTGTCGTCTAGCATGTATAGTTTGTCGTATCGCATTGTGTGACATCGTGTCTGAAATAGTCGAATTGGCGCAGGGGCGGCAGAAATCCACTTACCTACTTGTTCCTCTGTAGCCTTTAGAATAGTTGGGTTGATATTATTGTTGCTATTTTTACTGTTTTTGCCATTTTGTTATGCCAAAAAAGTAATCCTACAATAGTGATAATATACTTTCTACAATACTCTAGATATTCTACAATATTCCGAGATAAAACATGTCTACATTGGTTTGTGATGTTTTGTGAACTTAAAAGTACCTATTACAAATTAAAGAAATAGATATAATAGTAAAATAACAAAATGAAAGTAGATATGCAGAAACGAGAGGATCTCATAAAAACTTACGTATTAATGACAACAGTAAAACTATTTTATTTTTTAGATCAAAAATGTAAACTGCCTCAGTTTTATATAAGTTTCCCGGAACACGAAACGACAAAAAAGAGGTCAGTGTATTTGTATTAAAAAAGCCTATAACCAAAGCTGAATTCGAGATAAAAATAGTATTTTTTAAAATTAATAAATAAATAAGTATCGCTGGACATTACACACAACACCATCTGTCATTTATTCATATAACTATACTAGCAGCCCGACCCGGCTTCTCACTTCGATCTTTATTTTTTAACTAATTTTTTGTACTAAATATGTTACTCAAGGAGAATGTAGCATTCTAATGGTGAAAAAAATTATTAAAATAGGTCCAGTATGAGTTCGTTCGTTACAAACAGACAAAAATCCAAAAATGTAAATTTTTCCTGTTTTTAATATTATTGGTAAATTCCATAAACCACCTACAAGTCACGCTATATACGTACCTACGCAATATTAAAACATTCTGATACCTACGTAAGAAGTTACGTCAACGAACATTTCATAAGAAAACGTATCCCGTTTTAGGATGTAAGAAAAAGAACTAACTAGGCACTTTGCCGCGTGTTTGTTCATTGCATCAAGATTTCATGCTCGAAGTTTACAAAGAGCGACACTCGGCTTCACTGGAGTTAGGTACAAGCAGTTTATTCACAACTTCTCATATTCCGGCAATATGTCGCCATTCACCACCCATCCTCCCCCTTATCCCTACTTTTATTGCCTGACTTTTCAATAATTTATCATGATAGCATATGGCGAGGTCTACGATCCGTTTGCAATGTTAGAGATGTTTATAATTTTTGGTACAATTTCTTAAAAATTACACCTTTGATTAACTATGTATTTCTTACCCGACTGCCAAGGAGGTTACGTAGTTATCAGTTCGCAGAATTTACGAAAAGTTAACAATTCTTTAATCTTCGTAAAGAAATACCCTTATGTTTGGGAACGTAACATTTTACGGTATGAAAAGTATTACATGTTAATCCAGGTAATAAAATTTCATTCAAATCCGTTTATGCGTGATTGAGAAAAAAAACCAAACATACAAACTTTCACATGTGTATTATTGGTAGTTTTTCTAGTATATAAAAAGTATTATATACATATGGTAATCCAGGTAATGAACTTTTATCATCAGCCTTTTGTAGTCCACTGCTGGACATAGACCTCTCCCAAGACACGCCACTCAACTCGATCTTCGGCTTTTCGTTTCCATCCACCGCCAGCTGTCAATGACAATGATTTACTTGGTGGTAGATCTCCTTAGCAGGAGGTCGTCTAGGTAGGTACCACCGCAGTACCAGATATTCTGCCACCAAGCAGTAGTGTGTAAACATTACTGTGTTCCGGTTTGAAGGGTACTGCAGCTAGCGAAATTACTGGGCTGTTGAGACTAACCATCGAAAGTCACAAAGTAATGAGCACCAAAGCAGTGATGCCCTGGACTTTGTTTTATTACTCAAAGTTCTGTGTATCTCTGCAATGGTCATGGACAGGCGTTATCTCTTACCATCAGGAGAGCGTCTCGTTTGTCTCATTACTTTTTCATATAAAAAAAAAAAAAAAAAAAAAACTATTTGTGCGCCTAATTTCATACACATCCGTTCAGCCGTTTTTGCGTGATTGGGTAACAAATATCCAAATATACATACATTCCCATCCTACTAATATTTTAAATACGAAATTTAACGAGTATGGATATATAGATGTTTGATACTCTTTCACGCAAAAACTACTGATTGGATTTTAATAAAATTTGGTATGGAGGTAGCTGACACCCTGGATTAACACACAGACTACTTTTTATCCCGAAAACATGTAAACGCAACTAATTTATAATATTAGTACGATTAGGATGCAAAGTCTTCCTCCTTACTAAAAACGTTCGCTACAATGTAGAACAGGAACATAACAGAAGGTATGTAAGAATCTGCTCTTGTGTCTAACTAGCCTCCTTCGTGTGCAGATAATGTATAATTACCTCCCCCGGGGGTTTATCTCGGTTCAGCAAGATAATGAGGGCTTTTTCTACTCTTTACCATTCTTGAACATATTGACATGTATTTACTTATAGGTATTTACGAAGAGGCAGTTCTGAATTCGGTTGTATTTTTTTTAATGTGAAAACTTCCTTAGCCATGTTGAGTGATTTTTCGTAGGGGCAAAACTTATGGGTTCGTGTCACCGACATGGTAATACGTTGTGTTTTAAGTTTTCGCTTCTATCGGCAGCCCCCATTATTACCTATTTTTTAATTGGTTTGTCATCTTAGTCATTGACAGCCCCCGTTGGCTCATTGGTAGTATATCTGCCTTGAGAGCTGTAGGGCGTGGGTTCGATTCTCACTCAGGGCAAATATTTTGTGAATAAACAAATGTTTGATCTGTGTCTGGGTGTTCTGTATGTACCTATATACAAAAACAAGTATTTATGTATTCTATCAGTTATCTGACTTTCATCACACAAGCTCTGCTTAGTTTGGGGCCAGATGGCGCTGAGTGTATACTACGTGTACGTGTACTACGTGTATGTGAGTACTACGATATATTTTATTTTATTCATTAGAATGTTTAACGTATATAATTATGTATCTAGTTTATTTCCGCTTAACAGAAACTAAACGCGGTAAAAAAAATAGATATATATACCTTAAACATTCAAAAAGAACTTCCGCAAAGTAACGCCTGAATCAATCAATTTTATTCATTTATTTATTTATAAACCGATTAAAAATATTTATTTCATCTAAGGATTTACTTTTGTTTTTGACTTGAAATTTAATGAAAATCTGTTCAGTAGATTGATTTCTGGAAAAAAATATATCATTGAAGTAAACTAAATTGCGTATTTTGCTTTTCTGTGATTTTTTTGTGGTGTTTATGATGATGATAAAACGGGAAGATAGGGACCGGAAGTCTGTGACAATTTTCGTGGTCGGGATATAGTTTTTGAAACATTCAAGTTTATTCTAGTACGAGCTCTGGATGTAAATTTTTGTAAGAAATACGGTAATTATTATGTACATATAACATTCTTTTCTTCAACTCCGAATCAGTATATGGCAACAATGTCCGGTCGAAGCCTCAAATCCTCGAGTCAGCCGTTTCCCGGATTATCCGGTAAAGATTTATTGTGTTGCCCGTTTGGCGCAGTCAGCAGAGCTGCCCCACTTGTGGAGATTATAGACGTACGAGATAACGTCTGTAATCCTTTTTCAATTGACGTGGGTGTATTTGGGCAGTTTGCAATGAAGGCATTTTGGCAAGCTTAGATTTTTAGCCAAATTTTTCTTATTTTGTTAACGCCCGACACAAAACATGTTATAAGTTTGACAGGTCTGTGTGTGTCTGTCTGTGACATCGTAGCTCCCGAACGGAAGAACCTATATTGATTTTGTTATAAAAGTGAGTGTTCTTAGCAATATTTGATAAAAATCGGTCCAAGATGGCCACCGCCACAAAATGGCGGATTATATATTTTTTCACAACTCCCTCAATATGGGTATCAAATGAAAGGGCTTGACTAGTAGAATACTATACACTATGATAATATATGCTTTTCGTTGGTAATATGGTGGTGGTAATGTAAATAAGTGCGTGGGAACGGGCCTTGTTCATTTCCTTGTTCTTTTGCCTCAAATTTTGTAAAGCTATGTTTGTTTATTTATTTATATTGTTTTCGTTAAATTTAAAAGTATTGTTTAGGACTGAATGTAATTTTTTTTAAGTCCAACCTTGTTATCACTTAAGTGACAGTAATGTCTTGCTAATAATAAAGTTTCTTTAAACCTATGATAAATTTCAAATCCAAGATGGCGGATTACATATTTTTTCTATGTGACTTGATCGAAAGTGATCATTACTATGATTCAAGAAAGTCTGTTCAGCTGTTTGAAGATAAACACCTCTTATGCACCTATATAAGTATTTACCACTGATCCCGTCCCTCAATCGCATAAAACACATATAGGTATTTAAGTAAAGTAAAGTACGCACGACATATCACCATGACCAACAATCTGATTGTTGATGCTTATCAACAATCAGATTGTTGTTGATTGTTGTTGTTGTTGTGTTGTTGTTTGTTGTTATCGTATATGTCGTGCGTACTTTACGCGTACTAGTAACCGGTGAAATAATTTTAGGCTTTTCCGCAAATTTATAACTTGTGTCGCTTTAAGAAAAAAGTGAACAGAATATTTATCTTGGAATGTACTCGTAAGCAACGCAATGGCAATGCTTTTTGTGTTGCAGTATTCTTTTGATTGCGGCGATCTTTTACCATAAGGATGCTTGTTCACTTATATGTTTCTGTATTTTTTTAAATATGGCCAATAGGTAAAACCTTCGTAAAACACTCGGTGACGGTTGAATTTCGTCACTTCCGGCGTGGCAGCAGCGCGCGCCGGAAGTGGCACGCATCACGGCCACATCCGGCGCTACTGTCGCCATTCGTCACTTCCGTTTCAACCTATTGACTGGAGCTTAAGTGAAGCTTAATTGACTAAAGTATAGCTAAGGTTCTGCTTTGAAAGCTGTAGTGTGTGGGTACGATTCCCACACAAATTTTTGCTAGTTTTTGTGTGATGTTTCTTTCATACCGGTGTGAACTTGGCAGCCAAATCTAGCAGCCTACAACTCGACCAAATTAAGATGACTTTTTTTGTGAAGTTTGCGGCCAACGCCGATATGACCTCTGATTCTAGAAAAACTTGTACGATTTTTTTAGAGGCGGCTTCTGTAATTAGTGGACTACATAAAAATGATATAACATTTTGAAAAATACCCAAAAAAAAATCAGTCATGACGACTAAGGTTACATAGTACGCTAAACTGCGAGACCCGTAGAACTCTGAAATCCTGAAACATTGCTACTTTATTGCGTTGATGGGTATATTGGCTAACCAAAAAAAGTAGTGAAAATGTGGCTAAATGCATTTGGAATACTGAAATTCATTATGTAAATCGTTTACCTATTTTTTAGCATTTCCGTCGCGTGATATGGTTCCAATAACACCTGAAAACCTCTGAAATACCAAAAACTTTATACTTTATTCGAAAGCTAGTATATGTAGCTATAAAAACATGCTACACATAAAGTGGCTAAATGACTGCAACAAGCTGAAACTTTCAGCTGAGCATGAAACGGAAACAAAATTTGCCAGAGAAATTTTGGCTGCTAGTGATTTTAGACCTACTATCGGCTGAAACATGTCATGAAACTAATGAAATCGATAAGCGAGCAATATAGGCTTTCAGAAAAACACTATTTCAGGCCGCGCTGAAAATCACGAAACCGTAAAAATGACACATAATTTGTGCGAATGTAAATTACGATCAGACAGACACTGTACGCCAAAGTGCGACCTGTAGAACTCTGAAATCCTGAAAGATTGCTACTTCATTGCGTTGATACATATATTGGCTAATAAAAAAAAGTACTGAAAATGTGGCTAAATGCATTTGGAATACTGAAATTCATTATGTAAATCGTATACCTATTTTTTAGCATTTCTGTCGCGTGATATGGTTCCAGTAACACCTGAAAACCTCTGAAATACCAAAAACTTTCTACTTTATTCGAAAGCCAGTATATGTAGCTATAAAAACATGCTACACATAAAGTGGCTAAATAATTGCAACAAGCTGAAGTTTTCAGCTGAACATGAAACGGAAACAAAATTTGCCAGAGAAATTTTGGCTGCTGGTGATTTTAGACCTACTATCGGCTGAAACATGTCATGAAACTAATGAAATCGATAAGCGAGTAATATAGGCTTTCAGAAAAACACTATTTCAGGCCGCGCTGAAAATCACGACACCCTAAAAATGACACATAATTTGTGCGAATGTAAATTTCGATCAGACAGACACTGTACGCAAAACTGCGACCTGTAGAACTCTGAAATCCTGAAACATTACTACTTCATAGCATTGATGGGTATATTGGCTAACCAAAAAAAGTAGTGAAAATGTGGCTAAATGCATTTGGAATACTGAAATTGACCACGTAAATCGTGTACCTATTTTTTAGCATTTCGGTCGCGTGATATGGTTCCAATAACACCTGAAAACCTCTGAAATACCAAAAACTTTATACTTTATTCGAAAGCTAGTATATGAAGCTATAAAAACATGCTACACATAAAGTGGCTAAATGATTGCAATAAGCTGAAATTTTCAGCTGAACATGAAACGGAAACAAAATTTGCCAGAGAAATTTTGGCTGCTGGTGATTTTAGACCTACTATCGGCTGAAACATGTCATGAAACTAATGAAATCGATAAGCGAGTAATATAGGCTTTCAGAAAAACACTATTTCAGGCCGCTATGAAAGTCACACAACCCTAAAAATGACACATAATTTGTGTGAATGTAAATTTCGATCAGACAGACACTGTACGCAAAACTGCGACCTGTAGAACTCTGAAATCCTGAAACATTACTACTTCATAGCATTGATGGGTATATTGGCTAACCAAAAAAAGTAGTGAAAATGTGGCTAAATGCATTTGGAATACTGAAATTCATTATGTAAATCGTATACCTATTTTTTAGCATTTCCGTCGCGTGATATGGTTCCAATAACACCTGAAAACCTCTGAAATACCAAAAACTTTATACTTTATTCGAAAGCTAGTATATGTAGCTATAAAAACATGCTACACATAAAGTGGCTAAATGACTGCAACAAGCTGAAATTTTCAGCTGAACATGAAACGGAAACAAAATTTGCCAGAGAAATTTTGGCTGCTGGTGATTTTAGACCTACTATCGGCTGAAACATGTCATGAAACTAATGAAATCGATAAGCGAGTAATATAGGCTTTCAGAAAAACACTATTTCAGGCCGCTATGAAAGTCACACAACCCTAAAAATGACACATAATTTGTGTGAATGTAAATTTCGATCAGACAGACACTGTACGCAAAACTGCGACCTGTAGAACTCTGAAATCCTGAAACATTACTACTTCATAGCATTGATGGGTGTATTGGCTAACCAAAAAAAGTAGTGAAAATGTGGCTAAATGCATTTGGAATACTGAAATTGACCACGTAAATCGTGTACCTATTTTTTAGCATTTCGGTCGCGTGATATGGTTCCAATAACACCTGAAAACCTCTGAAATACCAAAAACTTTATACTTTATTCGAAAGCTAGTATATGTAGCTATAAAAACCTGCTACACATAAAGTGGCTAAATGACTGCAACAAGCCGAAATTTTCAGCTGAACATGAAACGGAAACAAAATTTGCCAGAGAAATTTTGGCTGCTGGTGATTTTAGACCTACTATCGGCTGAAACATGTCATGAAACTAATGAAATCGATAAGCGAGTAATATAGGCTTTCAGAAAAACACTATTTCAGGCCGCTATGAAAGTCACACAACCCTAAAAATGACACATAATTTGTGTGAATGTAAATTTCGATCAGACAAACTTTGTACGCCAAACTGCGACCTGTAGAACTCTGAAATCCTGAAACATTACTACTTCATAGCATTGATGGGTATATTGGCTAACCAAAAAAAGTAGTGAAAATGTGGCTAAATGCATTTGGAATACTGAAATTGACCACGTAAATCGTGTACCTATTTTTTAGCATTTCGGTCGCGTGATATGGTTCCAATAACACCTGAAAACCTCTGAAATACCAAAAATTTTATACTTTATTCGAAAGCTAGTATATGTAGCTATAAAAACATGCTACACATAAAGTGGCTAAATGACTGCAACAAGCTGAAATTTTCAGCTGAACATGAAACGGAAACAAAATTTGCCAGAGAAATTTTGGCTGCTGGTGATTTTAGACCTACTATCGGCTGAAACGTATCATGAAACTAATGAAATCGATAAGCGAGTAATATAGGCTTTCAGAAAAACACCATTTCAGGCTGCTCTGAAAGTCACACAACCCTAAAAATGACACATAATTTGTGCGAATGTAAATTTCGATCAGACAAACTTTGTACGCCAAACTGCGACCTGTAGAACTCTGAAATTCTGAAACAATACTACTTTTTTTGGTTAGCCAATACACCCATCAATGCTATGAAGTAGTAATGTTTCAGGATTTCAGAGTTCTACAGGTCGCAGTTTGGCGTACAAAGTTTGTCTGATCGAAATTTACATTGACACAAATTATGTGTCATTTTTAGGGTTGTGTGACTTTCATAGCGGCCTGAAATAGTGTTTTTCTGAAAGCCTATATTACTCGCTTATCGATTTCATTAGTTTCATGACATGTTTCAGCCGATAGTAGGTCTAAAATCACCAGCAGCCAAAATTTCTCTGGCAAATTTTGTTTCCGTTTCATGTTCAGCTGAAAATTTCAGCTTGTTGCAGTCATTTAGCCACTTTATGTGTAGCATGTTTTTATAGCTACATATACTAGCTTTCGAATAAAGTATAAAGTTTTTGGTATTTCAGAGGTTTTCAGGTGTTATTGGAACCATATCACGCGACCGAAATGCTAAAAAATAGGTACACGATTTACATAATGAATTTCAGTATTCCAAATGCATTTAGCCACATTTTCACTACTTTTTTTGGTTAGCCAATATACCCATCAATGCTATGAAGTAGTAATGTTTCAGGATTTCAGAGTTTTACAGGTCGCAGTTTTGCGTACAGTGTCTGTCTGATCGAAATTTACATTCACACAAATTATGTGTCATTTTTAGGGTTGTGTGACTTTCATAGCGGCCTGAAATAGTGTTTTTCTGAAAGCCTATATTACTCGCTTATCGATTTCATTAGTTTCATGACATGTTTCAGCCGATAGTAGGTCTAAAATCACCAGCAGCCAAAATTTCTCTGGCAAATTTTGTTTCCGTTTCATGTTCAGCTGAAAATTTCAGCTTGTTGCAGTCATTTAGCCACTTTATGTGTAGCATGTTTTTATAGCTACATATACTAGCTTTCGAATAAAGTATAAAGTTTTTGGTATTTCAGAGGTTTTCAGGTGTTATTGGAACCATATCACGCGACCGAAATGCTAAAAAATAGGTACACGATTTACATAATGAATTTCAGTATTCCAAATGCATTTAGCCACATTTTCACTACTTTTTTTGGTTAGCCAATATACCCATCAATGCTATGAAGTAGTAATGTTTCAGGATTTCAGAGTTCTACAGGTCGCAGTTTGGCGTACAGTGTCTGTCTGATCGAAATTTACATTCACACAAATTATGTGTCATTTTTAGGGTTGTGTGACTTTCATAGCGGCCTGAAATAGTGTTTTTCTGAAAGCCTATATTACTCGCTTATTGATTTCATTAGTTTCATGACATGTTTCAGCCGATAGTAGGTCTAAAATCACCAGCAGCCAAAATTTCTCTGGCAAATTTTGTTGCCGTTTCATGTTCAGCTGAAAATTTCAGCTTGTTGCAGTCATTTAGCCACTTTATGTGTAGCATGTTTTTATAGCTACATATACTAGCTTTCGAATAAAGTATAAAGTTTTTGGTATTTCAGAGGTTTTCAGGTGTTATTGGAACCATATCACGCGATCGAAATGCTAAAAAATAGGTACACGATTTACATAATGAATTTCAGTATTCCAAATGCATTTAGCCACATTTTCACTACTTTTTTTGGTTAGCCAATATACCCATCAATGCTATGAAGTAGTAATGTTTCAGGATTTCAGAGTTCTACAGGTCGCAGTTTGGCGTACAGTGTCTGTCTGATCGAAATTTACATTCACACAAATTATGTGTCATTTTTAGGGTTGGGTTACTTTCATAGCGGCCTGAAATAGTGTTTTTCTGAAAGCCTATATTACTCGCTTATCGATTTCATTAGTTTCATGACATGTTTCAGCCGATAGTAGGTCTAAAATCACCAGCAGCCAAAATTTCTCTGGCAAATTTTGTTTCCGTTTCATGTTCAGCTGAAAATTTCAGCTTGTTGCAGTCATTTAGCCACTTTATGTGTAGCATGTTTTTATAGCTACATATACTAGCTTTCGAATAAAGTATAAAGTTTTTGGTATTTCAGAGGTTTTCAGGTGTTATTGGAACCATATCACGCGACCGAAATGCTAAAAAATAGGTACACGATTTACGTGGTCAATTTCAGTATTCCAAATGCATTTAGCCACATTTTGACTACTTTTTTTGGTTAGCCAATCCACCCATCAATGCTATGAAGTAGTAATGTTTCAGGATTTCAGAGTTCTACAGGTCGCAGTTTGGCGTACAAAGTTTGTCTGATCGAAATTTACATTGACACAAATTATGTGTCATTTTTAGGGTTGTGTGACTTTCATAGCGGCCTGAAATAGTGTTTTTCTGAAAGCCTATACTACTCGCTTATCGATTTCATTAGTTTCATGACATGTTTCAGCCGATAGTAGGTCTAAAATCACCAGCAGCCAAAATTTCTCTGGCAAATTTTGTTTCCGTTTCATGTTCAGCTGAAAATTTCAGCTTATTGCAATCGTTTAGCCACTTTATGTGTAGCATGTTTTTATAGCTACATATACTGGCTTTCGAATCAAGTATAAAATTTTTGATATTTCAGAGGTTTTCAGGTGTTATTGGAACCATATCACGCGACGGAAATGCTAAAAAATAGGTAAACGATTTACATAATGAATTTCAGTATTCCAAATGCATTTAGCCACATTTTCACTACTTTTTTTGGTTAGCCAATATACCCATCAACGCAATAAAGTAGCAATGTTTCAGGATTTCAGAGTTCTACGGGTCGCAATTTAGCGTACTATGTAACCTTAGTCGTCATGACTGATTTTTTTTGGGTATTTTTCAAAATGTTATATCATTTTTATGTAGTCCACTAATTACAGAAGCCGCCTCTAAAAGAATCGTACAAGTTTTTTAGAATCAGAGGTCATATCGGCGTTGGCCGCAAACTTCACAAAAAAAGTCATCTTAATTTGGTCGAGTTATAGGCTGCTAGATTTGGCTGCCAAGTTCACACCGGTTTCTTTCATTTAATATTTTAACATTCTAGTTCTTCTGTGTCTAGGTGTTTTAAATGTGTGTATTACATGTATGTGTTTAAAAATAGATGTATACATACAGAAAACTGAGACACAGAACGAACATTGACATGCTCGTCTCACAAAAAGGTTTGTCCTGAGTGGAAATCGAATCCCCGTTCTACAGCTCTTACCAATGAACCAGTGAACTAACAGGGCACATAAGAGTAACTTATTATTTTTATTTAGATCCGTGCTAAAGTGTTAAGCCATGGACTGTGGGCCCCTATCGGTTTGGCATAACATTCTGCATAGCCCTTTCTATTCTAAACCACATCATATTTACCGGTAGACAATTTGCGTGCTCTTTGTGTTTCACAATTGAATTTGAATTTTCTTCACTTTTGTCCGGCGCCCCCCCCTGCTGTCTATAATATCTTTCGTTCCACAAAAGAACGTTTCTTATCATTTTTTATTTCTTTTGTTGTTTTTTGTTGAGTACAACTTGTAGAAGGTAAACATTAATTGGAGTTTTGGTGGGAACGCACAAAAATCGCTGCTTTGTATTAAGTAGATACATAAATACATTTGCTAGCTGCTCCCCGTGGTTTTACCCGGTACATTTTCTTGGGATAAAAAGTAACCTACCTGTTAATCCAGGGTGGCAGCTATCTCCATACGAAATTTTATAAAAATTGGTCAAATAGGCTTCCATTTGCCCGCCATCTCGCCTGATGTTAAGCGAAGATGTGGTCTACGATTGAACAAAAATGCCTAGAAAAAACCGATTCGCTCGCGCTTGAAAACACCCAGATTGTACCTATATAGCGATGATAGCTCAGTGGTTAGCGCGGTAGGTTCGCATGCCGAAGGGCGTGGGTTCTAACCCCAACAATGAGCTTGAGCTGCCGGTGAAGGAAAACATCGTGAGGAAACCATAGCATGGTGCTAGGGTACTTTCTAGTACTCGGCTGGCTAGCTACCACCCTCAAATTGAAAATCTGCCGCCAAGCATCTAACGGTGTGTTCCGGCAGCCTCACTTGAGAGCCAGTTCCATTCCAGGCTAGGTGTGCTTTACCATCTTCGACCACGCTTCACTTAACATCAGGTGAGCTGTGATCAAAACACCTGGCCTGTTAAACATAAAAATATATATATATATATATGGAATATACACTCGGGCAATAAAATCCATTGTTAAAACATAAACTTTTCTTTCATATGTTTAGAAATAGTGGTGTTTTTATTATATATTTAATACTGAATTCGGTGATTGAGGAAACTTATTTAAGAAATTAGTATGGCAACGAATACTAGAAGATAGGTACGTTTCTCTTTAAAATCTAATTTAAGGCAGCCCCACTTAAGAGCCAGTTCCATTCAAGGCTAGGCGTGTTTACCATCTTCGTCCACGCCGTCATTTAACATCAAGTGAGCTGTGGTCAAACACCTAACCGGTCAACCATAAAAAAAATATATGTAGTAGGTATTATCTGTGCTTGTAATATAAATAAATAAATATCGTAGGACTATACACACAGAGCCATCTGGCCCCAAACTAAGCAGAGCTTGTGTGATGGAAGTCAGATAACTGATAGAACACATAAATACTTTTTTATGTGTTCTATCAGTATATGTGTTTTTTTTGTAAGTACATACTTATCATATACCTAGGTATACAGTATACCCAGACACAGAACAAACATTTGTTTATTCACAAAATGTTTGCCCTGAGTGGGAATCTTCAGCTCTCAAGGCAGATATACTACCAATGAGCCGTTGAAAGGGTTCGGCAGAGTTTAACTTTCATGTTAAAAACATATTTATGATTGTGGTTTCAGGGTAAAATTTTGAGGAATCAGTTAGCTACAGAGTTTTAAGTTTGACTCTATTGATGTGGCCTCATATGCGATGGAGTTATGAAAGTGTAGGGGTTCTATTTTATAATCATTCGTGTTGTTTTTGTATGCAAAAAATACGATATATTTTATCGATAACAACAAAGTTACGGATCTTTTTTCATTCATATTTCAAAATAACATTAAAAACGGGCCAAGTGCGAGTCGGACTCGCGCACGAAGGGTTCCGTACCGTTATCTATAAAAACGGCAAAAAAGTCACGTTTGTTGTATGGGTGCCCCCTTAAATAGTTATTTTATTCTATTTTTTAGTATTTGTTGTTATAGCGGCAACAGAAATACATCATCTGTGAAAATTTCAACAAATACAGATACAAATATTTTATTGATAACACCAATGTTACAAGTCACTTCAAAAGTTTAAATATGTCATTAAATGAGTTTTAAAACACTGTCTAACTATCACGGTTTATCAGATACAGCCTGGTAACAGACGGACAGACAGACTGACCGATGGCACGGAACCCTTCGTGTGCGAGTCCGACTCGCACATGGCCGGTTTTTGTCATGTCCTAAGTATTAGTTTTACAAATACCTACCCTATCTGAAATAAAGTTAATATGTGATTTGTTGTCAAGAACTTGCCTATTAAGTAAACCTAGACTATAGCAATCGTTCACACATAGATATCCGTCTATTCCCTTTTACTACCAAAAGCCTCCATTTGACATAAGTAATGATACACACGTCATAATACAAACTATCTCTAAGGCACGGTAAAACTAATCTGACCTTGCGTGATGGACGCAAACGCTACAATTATGTCCGTATGGTATATTAGATTTGTCCATGAAAGATTCCTGTGATTTTACAGTAGGGTTGTTCATAAAGCATACATTAGATAATATGATTTTTTCTTTCTAGTGATACATTAAAGTTTTGCCTTGATGCTGAGGCAATAGAGTTTTTTGACGTAATACCTCTTTAAATTAGCTTTCATAGTGTAATTATTCAGGAAACTGTTGATAACAAAATCGAAGGATACGGTTTACGGTTTATTGCAGCTGTATATACCAGCTCGTCGTCAAAGAGTCGTATCGCCCCATTGTATTTTTTTCCAACACTAGTGTATTTTAGAGTGTTTAGTGAGTGTTTATGTATAGAAATTGTGGTGTTTTATTCATGAAGTACCGAATTACCAGCGCGAGTGTGGGAAAACATGACTTTTCGTGTTGCTTCCGAAACTCCATCGAAGCTCATATTAAAGTTGGCACTACTTTACTAAATCATGACTGAATTTGACTGATACGGACTGGACTTGACCAAGCCAGGACATTGACATCTTCTTAACTTATAAAACTTGAAAATATCAAAACACTTCAAAGGAAAAAAAAATTAAAATTTAAATACAACAAAGGATAGCTAGAGGATCAAAGAATTAGTCATACTGAACAAGGGCTTGATACATGAAATCCCAAGGGCTTCATTGTTTTATTCAGTTTTAACTCAAAAAGGTTGATTTAAAAATTTGAGATATTTGTATGTCTGTCTGTGATATCGTGGCTGCTAAACGGCTGAACCATTTTGATTTAGTTTCTTTTTGTTTAGGGTGGTAGCTAGCCAGCCAAGTACTAAGCGAGTACTTTCTGTTTTCTTTTACCAGCAGCCCAAGATCTCCCCCTTGCGCGTGTGAACAACCCGCATTTACCATTGAGTTATCAAATCTTCGCTACAAAACCCACCGAACCGAATTATTATTTATATTATTGAAAAATCTGAATTTCTTTAGGCTCAGTAGCTATTAAAACACTTGTACCAACCCTATTTCACATGGAAGCTCAATCAAAGCAGTGGCTTTAGATTGTCCAAATGGTAAAGTTTATTCTGTGGCATTACTTGAATTTTTAAACAATCATTTGTAGGGTTTGCGTGACCCATGTCATTTTGCAATGAACCCTGTAGTAACACAAGATATTAAACGACTACGAGAAACTGTAACATAGAAAAGCGTGTTATGTAATCGGTAGATAAATGTATGACCAAAAACTGCTTAATTTACGCCCTATGCTGTCTTTTTATAAATTTTCTCGCTTACGTACTAATTTTCTGAAGTTAAGCTATGCTCTCTGATATATGTATGTCTTATTGTTATAAAAGGAAAGTAACTTTATCCTTCACTTACATAAATGCCAAATAAAATTTACATTCTATGCAATTATGAATTCTTATAATAAATTAAAAGTTTATAAATCCCTGGAAGAGAATACCAAATTTTGACTCGATCATACCTTCATTAGCTTTATTTATAACACTAACTGCACCCCGCGGTGTTGCCTGCTAAATTTTTTCGGGATAAAAAGTAGCCTACGTATTATTCCAGGGTATCAGCTACTTCCGTACCAAATTTCATCAAAATTGGTCCAGCCGTTTGAGCGTAAAGAAGTGTAACAAAAATACAAACAAACTTTCGCCTTGATAACATTAGTGTGAAGATCAAAATTTGCGCGTACTAGTTTTAGTCGGGTTTAGATAACACTTCAAATCTCACCATACGGATGCGTTTTAGTATTTTAGTACGGAACCCTTAACATTGTGTGGCATTGACACCCTTCATTAATATTTCTACGTATAGTTTTCCATCGCTCAACTCAATTCATATCGGCGAGTCAGTACGAGTTGATATAGGATCGCGGTTAGGATAGCCTTACTGACTTACTGCATAAAAATATTTAATGTTATTAAAATATTATCTAATTTAAGCGTATCACTTACCAGTTATATTCTATACAATATAAAAAAAAATCGTTCGTATATTTCCAATTATAAATTTATGTAAAATACGAATACGTCCTGTTAAAAACTGTTTTTCTGAGGCGTTTTGCGGATTAAAATGGGTGAGTGTTATGTTGTTATGGCTAACTTAAATAAAAAAAAATGTATTTTAAAATTTGGTGACTAAATTTTGTTTTGAATTCGTTACTTTATTATCTGTTTTATTTTGTTACACCATATTTATAATTTGAAATGGACTTGTGCAGAAAAGAATTATACCTATCTGGGGGAGATGGGTGTTTGATAAATTGGTTTCTTGAAATAAGGGCATACCTATTTATAATACAACTAGCGATCTACCACGGTTGCGGATGGATAAAAGCAGTAATCGAAAACTGTTCGCAACCGGGCAAATCTTTATTTGTTAGACGCCAAACTAATGAATAATAAAGTTTTGCTGCTATCTGTCGAATTATTTAGATATTTTCAAGTAGGTATATTTAGGTAAATTTACTAAAACAAGTCTAATACCCAGTTCCAAAAAGGAACTGGGTGTTAGACTTGTAGAACACAGTCATGTTTTTATTTGACGAACTACTTATTATATTATATTGCTTGATTGATTTTGGTTGGGGCGGGACCAACCGGCGTCTGGGCAGTGATTTATTTTTTATTTTGCGTCATTGTGTATAATCTAATTTGTAATCTTCGGAATTAAAACGTGGTACTTATGCGAGTGACTTTAAATGATAGCCAGAGCGTAAGTACACGGAACATACACAGCACTACTTACACTTGCGTTTTGGTCACAAAGCTTGAGATCGCTTCGTGCTTGTTCAAGAAAGCTACACGACTGTGAACCTTACTGCGCGGAAATACGATATGCGGTTGCGTAGCTTTATTAAGAGCGGCTAGCGGGAATCGCAATATGAGGGCAGGTACCTAAGTACCTAAGAGCTGAGTTTAGTTCATACGTAAGTATTGTTATTGCTTTTTCTTAGCCCTGAGTTATCAACGACCTGCTTTGGTCGAGTCAAACAGTATATTTTGATATATTTTGTGAATAAATAAATGTCGTAGGATATTTCAAACAGCGCCATCTAGCTTGGAAACTAAGCAAAACTTGTAACCAGATAAATGGTATACTTATATATTTTACTACGTACTATACCTAGTCTTGCCATAAATATTGTAACAAAGAAAATTTATTTTTTTCTTTTGCAAATAACATTTATTACTTTTACAGTGTGTTAGTTTAATACATAAATATAAAACAATTTAAAATATAACAAGCTTATTCGAAGTGGTCTCCATTGGCTACAATACAGTCCTTTAAACGTTGAAGCCAGTTATCAATAGAAGTACGCACTCTTTCTATGGGAAAATTCTTCACTGCCAATCGTATGGATTGTTTTAGGGACTCCAAATTATCATGGCGTTTAGAGCAAGCCGTACTCTCTAAAACTGACCATAAATCATAATCCAGCGGATTAAGATCGGGACTAGACGACGGCCAGTCTTTAGCTTTCCGATGAAGTCCGAAACGTTCGCTTCCAAACAAGACTGCGTGGACCGAGCATTATGACCGGCGCCGAGTCTTGCTGGAAGGACCATACTTGGTTATTGAACATGGTGTTGTTAACTACTTAACTACCTTCTCAAGAATGGTATCTTGATACACTTGTGCCGATGTTTTGATACCTTTTGAGACCTTTTTCACAAAAATATGGCTCAGTCACTCCTTAATAGCCAACACCCCACCAAACCATCACTGAAGTCGGATAATGCCCACGTTGCACTCTGTCGACTAATTGGGAAGCTTCCTTAGAGCTTTGAGCATAAATACGGTCATTTTGTTTGTTAAAATCTTGCTCAATTGTAAAAATTTTCTCATCCGTAAACAAAAATTTTCTGTGACCTCCTTTTGCGTACCGCTTCAGTAGTTGTTTCGATTTTACAAC
This sequence comes from Biston betularia, assembly GCA_905404145.2. Classification (NCBI taxonomy): domain Eukaryota; kingdom Metazoa; phylum Arthropoda; class Insecta; order Lepidoptera; family Geometridae; genus Biston; species Biston betularia. Next base: position 8,380,375 of record FR989882.1, on the reverse strand, counting down.
CCTATTCTTTTTTAAATTATCAGTTAAGAAGTGACCAGTGCGTCTCTTATAGGCTGCAAGTCCTAAGTCATCTTTTAAAATACGCGACATGGTTCTAGGTGCCATCTTCATCTCCCAAAATAAAATCTTTTGCTTTCGGACAGGATTTCTTCGAATTCTACCCCTTACTGCTTTGACCACCTTTTTCGTACGAACACTACGTGGACGGCCAGATCTTTTTCTGTTACAAACAGAGGAGGTCTCATTGTACCTATTAATAGCCCGGTACACAAACATTTGACCAATACCAAGCGTATGGAGAGTTTTAAAAATTGCATTTGGCTCCATACCTACTTTGCGTAGTGCAATCACAGCGATTCGGTTCTCTTTGTCACCCCACTCCATTTTAATATCGCAAAATATTGTACAATTTATTGGCGCCAAAATGAAAAAACACAATGAACAATCATATAACAATTACAGATTCCAAATTCAAATGTAATATTTTGTTTATTTTTAGTTTTAACAGTATTTATGGCCAGACTAAGTATATAGAACCCCGATAACTATAGAGTAGGTAGATATACTTAATACTTTTTGTAAATACATATTTATAATATAATTATAACATATATTTTTATGATTTGGTTTGATTTGAAATAAAAAAGTCTAAGTTAGGTACAGTGAAAGTCACGTAAAGTAAGGCAGGATCTAGTCCAGTCACGCTGTAGGAAAGTAGTGGCAGCTTTACTAGAAATTTTGGCAATGATTTTGGAAACAACACTAAAAGATAATTATGTTTTCGCCACGTTATATAATGTTTAACACTCCTGCACGCATTTCGACATTTTATATATAAAATAATTTTTACATAGACACTCGAAAAAGTTTTGGAAAATAATACAGTGCAGCGACATAAGTGCATTTTTTTGGATTTCAGCTAAAATTCCTTTTGAGTATCTTAATTTACTTATAACTAAGATTATTCCGGGGCTTAATTGCAAAAGTTACAAATTACATTTAGATACTAATTTCTTTTGGCATCACATAAAAACATCAAAGCCACCTTGACAAAGACGGTACCCACCAAGTAGCACAGATATTGCACGTATTCGTAAAGTGAATCGAGGTGACTCAGTAAGTAAGATCGCGCCCCAGTGACCTTGTCAGTCGCGAAACGTAAGCCAGACGGCCTGCGCGCCCCTTCTCTGCACTACATTACAACAACCCCATTGCATTTCCAATGATCACCACAACCCAGAAACCAGAACAAAATTGATACTCTATACAGAGCAATTAAAGGAAGAAACACCGCGCTTCACTCACATGCACCAAAATTTTCGTACATAATGTAACCGCAGAATCAGTGCGCATGTGCCGTTTAACCGGGAGAAATGGAGATGTCTGCCGCGGTGAATGTCAGAGGGATTCCGTGCTGTATATCACGGTCGGTCGGGTTATAACATCGGGAGAAGAGGTGACAAAAGGTTTGTACTGTAATGCCGTCGGTAGAAGAGTTACTTTCGCTTGGCGAGGTTCTGTGTTGATTTTTCCAATGTTTGACTGTATTATTCGCGGCCACTTAATGCGTTGTCTTGTAACTTGTCCTAGATTTTGATTTCGTTGGTACTGGTGTAAAGTGTCAGCAATCTTCAGTCTTCAAATAAAAATACAAATATGCATTTTATTGGTAACACCAATGTTACAAGTCAAATTTCGTAAAATCATTTCAATTATGTGTATCATTAAAAAAAGTTATAAAACACTGATTACATGTCAATGAATATATAAACAAAATGTCAAATAAAGTACATCATATGTCGACATAAAAACATGTCAATATAAAAATATTGTCAAATATAAAATATGTCAATACAAAAAATATTGTCAGTATTGTAAAATGGCATTAAAAAAAATGTAATTACTTACTAGTAAGTAATTTAATAATCTTTTAGTTTGAAACACTCGTCAATGTCATAAAAAAATGTCTTTAGCAGCCAAGATTTTAACTTGGTTCTGAAGCACGCGGTGGAAGGTGCATCCCGTACGGAGGCGGGTACGCGGTTGTAACCCGCGCCGCGGCACGCTCGCTTCGTGTGGTCAAGTTTTAGCTTTATCTGTTGGAATTTTTCATAAAATAGCGGTGCCACGGATGTCGTAATCGTGTGTTATCTTTACTTAACAGGACGTTATTAAGTAGGTAGCGCGAGTTATCAGATATCCTGTCGTCAAATAGTACCTACTGTGTAAATTTCTGTGTTCCTCTTTGAAGAGAACTGTAGCTAGTTATAAAAAAAATAGCAAAAGCCTTTGTAAAAATTTTGGTTGCTACATGGCTAATGCGCTTTACCATGAAATGTTACAGTATTTAAAAATTGTTGCTTTTTAAGACAATCCAACGATGCCGTTGACTTCGTTTTGTTACTCAAAAATTCTAAGACCGCTGGTAAGTGGTATCTTGTAATAAGGAGAGCGGTTTCTTCGCTACATTACTTCTCTAACTTGAAATAGTAGAGTTGTAGCTTTTCATAGCAATTATAGCTCAGTGGTTAGCGCGCTCGGACAGCATCGAACATAGCGTGGGTTCCAATCTCAAAACTGATATTAAACTGCCGGTGAAGGTAAACATCGTGAGGAAACCGTAGTATGGTGGTAGAATACTTTCTAGTACTCGGCTAGTCATCTATCATTCTTAAGTTGAAAATCTATCTCCAAGCACTTAGTCGTGTGTTCTCTGGTAGCCTTACTTGAGGGCCAGTTCCATTCTAGACAAGGTGTATTTACCATCTTAGATGACACCATTCAATACATTTACTTGGTGGTAGATCTCCTTATCAGGAGGTTGTCTAGGTAGGTACTCTCCAAGCAGTAGTGTGTAAACATTACTGTATTACGGTTTATAGCAGCTAGAACAAGTACAAATTAAAAATTGAAATCCTCCGAAGGGTGTTTTATAAAGTATCCTACAATTCAAGCCCTTTAATTTGATACCCATATTGAGGGAGTTGTAAAAAATATGTAATCCGCCATTTTCTGGCGGCGGCCATCTTGAACCGATTTTCATCAAACATAGCTATAGAAACACTCCCGACTAATTCACCTTTCAAACAAAAAAACAAAATCAAAATTCGAAAACAAGGTTCATCCGTTCGGGAGCTACGATGCCAAAGACACACACACATACACGTCAAACTTATAACATCCCGTTGTTTTTGCGTCGGGGGTTAAAAATAAACAAGTATTCCAGCTCTCGTAGAGCCGTAGTAATTGCGATGTCTTTTAGTCATTCAGGAAATAACTACGCAACCACATATCGTATGCCAGCGCAGCAAGGTTCGCATTCGCATAGCTTTTTCGTGAATGCCTAACAGATATCGCTGTCTTGTTATTCCCATAGCGAAAATGTGCTTTGTTATTTCAGAGTATTTTTTTTTAAATAGATAGATTAAAAGTGTTGTAAAATAATGAAAGTTATGAAGATAACTGACGTGCTACTGCTGAAATATTTTTGACGGATCGTTTTTGTGTTAAAAGTGTAAAATAGTATAAAAATGGGTATGACACAAGTTATTTATTGAATAAAAATTGAAATGACATTTTCTTGTAACAGATAAACTTTTTTTTACCATTGTGAAGTTGACATATCTAAACTTATTAAAAATTTTGTTGTCCTTGTCTGATGGGCTGCAATGAAAAAGACAGCTACACTGCAATATTTTTAATAAGTTTGGATCTGTCCACTAAAGCCTTCAAAAATGCTCTCATAAAGTGGTTACTTACCTACTTAAAATTTACGAGAACTGTTTGAACAAACTTCGGTTCGAAGGCAATTAAAAATGTAAAACTCAATTAAATTAAATTATTTACTTATATTTTACGTGAAAACATGGATGTGATAAAGATATTTTTAGAGGTTATCTTAATTTTTAAATAGCCTTGAACTACTAATGATAAGAAAATAATACGAGCGGTACACTTTTGTTACTGAACTGGCTAGCTAGCTTTTGTACCCACACATCAAGATAAAAATCTGCCGCCAAGCAACAAATGGTATGCTTCGACAGCTTAATAGCTTTAGAGCCAGTTGCTATTCCAGGTCTTGACCAGATTTAAACACACTGACTCTGAGAATCAAGTAAGCTGTGGTCAAATACCTAACCACCAAAAAAATTGTAAATATAATTTGTTGATTTGTTTTCTGTTAATTTAAGATTCGGCTATATTTTTACGACCGATCGCCTTCGTCTGAACAATGTCAATTCAAAACGCGCGGCTTTTGAAATTGCTCGTGTGCTCGTTTTTTTCTTCTAGGTCGTCCCTAGACGCCTAATAGTTTATAGGCTAATGCAGGACTGTACATGGGCTGGATGTAACTACGTTGGTGTCCGTTTACTGTTTTTTCCCCCCTTTGTTTTTGGCGTCGCATTTTGAGCATTTACCAATGTCAAGTGTTTTTATATTTTCAAGTTTCAAAAGTTAAATAAGTTGCCTCGAAGCGATAGTTATAGTCAAAGTTCAGTCTTGGTTAAGTACAGTCCGTGTCAGTCAAGTCCAGTAATGCTTTAGTAAAGTAGTGGCGACTTTACTATAACGCTTCGATGGAGTTTTGGAAGCAACTCAAAAGTCATGTTTCACCACATTATAATTATCATTTTTCCACACTCGCGCTTGTGATTCGGCACTTTATGAATTAAACACCACCATTAAACAATAGTTTTAGAATAAAATACGTCGGGGCGACAAGACTCTTTCCGCGTTCCCGCCAAAACTCACTGTTTTTGATTTTTCTGAGTTTTTTTTTCTTTTTTTTTTCTTCGGCCATGGACTGTGAATCTTATTAGCCGGTTTCGCTGCGCCCTTGAAATTAGAACACACTAGCTTGACAGAAGAAGTAGGTATTATCTGATAATGTGATGGCACCTAACAAGGCGACTGGTCGTACGTAATCGCGAAACCTGAGTCACATTTTATGATATCATTGTTTTTTGTTATCATATATTCAATGCGTGTTTAATAATCAAACATACTTACTTTAGTAACGCAACACTATGTGGGTACTCCACTGACAGGATATGATTATCAAATACCTACTTAAGTTGACTGCCGCTTTGTTCACATAGTTACATGATTTGCGAATCAAATAAATCCAAATCAAATAAAAATGAGATAAAATGATGTGCGTTGGTGAGCGCATGACTTGAGAACAGCTGGTCTGATTCAGCTGATTTTTAGGGTACCGTACCCAAAGGGTAAAATGGGACCCTATTATAATAATAATTTATTTGATGTACAAACATATTAGTGAACAGATACAATTTACCGTAGGCTTCCGAACTAGTCAAAGACTGTGAGTCGTGAGCTACTGAGACTTTGCTATCCGTCCGTCTGTCTGTCTGTTTGTTCGTCTGTCACCAGGCTGTATCTCATGAACCGTGATGGTTAGATAGTTGAAATTATCACAGATGATGTATTTCTGTTACCGCTATGGCAAAAGAATAGTGTTTTTTAGTATTGCAGCGATGATAACTCAGTGGTTAGCGCAGTTGGTTCAAACGCCGTAGGACGTTGGTTCAACCCCCACAATGTGCTTGAGTTGTTCTGTGTTTGTTCTGTGTCTGGGTGTTCTGTATGTATTATAAGTATGTATTTACAACACAAAAAAATATTTATGTAATCTATCAGTTATCTGACTTCCATCACACAAGCTCTGCTTAGTTTGGGGTCAGATGGCGCTGTGTGTAGGTATATTGATAGTCCCACGATATTTATTTATTATTTATTTGTAATCTGATCTGGGTGACATTTTGCATGTAGGTGCTTCAGGCCATGAAATAAGACACAGGATACTTTTAATCATCATCATCATCATCATCATCATCCATCACTACGTGGGTAAAACCACGGGGCGCAGTATATGATAACAGATAGTCGTCCTGTGAAAAAAAAAATGTCTGCCTGCATTTCGTGTTCAATCGAGTTTAGTGCTTGAAATTTCCCATAAAAAGTAATAAATTTTGTTTCTGTCAGACCAGGTTATTACGTAACTTTTATAATTCTAATCGCCTAAGTATTAAGTAAGATTAAGTTTTTAATTAATAAATTATTATTGTCAAATTAGTTAAATTTAAGTCCTCATCAGTGTTGTAACTGAAACGACTGTTAAGCGGAAATAAACTAAATATTTACATTGAAGATTCTAATCGACTTTATACATGTATGTCTCATCTTGGTATTCGATGACGTAGGGTTACCTACGACCGTCTCTCAGTCTATAGACCTATTTAGTTTGGATGGTACTACGTTTCAGTTATTTAGCCCGCGCCGTCGTGTCTAGCGAAATTCTTGGAGCTGTCTTGTTATTCCCATAGCGAAAATGTGCTTTGTTATTTCAGAGTATTTTTTTTAAATAGATAGATTAAAAGTGTTGTAAAATAATGAAAGTTATGAAGATAACTGACGTGCTACTGCTGAAATATTTTTGACGGATCGTTTTTGTGTTAAAAGTGTAAAATAGTATAAAAATGGGTATGACACAAATTATTTATTGAATAAAAATTGAAATGTCATTTTCTTGTAACAGATAAACTTTTTTTTACCATTGTGAAGTTGACATATCTAAACTTATTAAAAATTTTGTTGTCCTTGTCTGATGGGCTGCAATGAAAAAGACAGCTACACTGCAATATTTTTAATAAGTTTGGATCTGTCCACTAAAGCCTTCAAAGTTGCTCCCATAAAGTGGTTACTTACGTTACTTACCTACTTAAAACTTACGAGAACTGTTTAAACAAACTTCGGTTCGAAGGCAATTAAAAATGTAAAACTTAATTAAATTAAATTATTTACTAATATTTTACGTGAAAAAATGGAAGTGATAAAGATATTTTTAGAGGTTATCTTAATTTTTAAATAGCCTTGAACTACTAATGATAAGAAAATAATACGAGCGGTACACTTTTGTTACTGAACTGGCTAGCTAGCTTTTGTACCCACACATCAAGATAAAAATCTGCCGCCAAGCAACAAATGGTTTGCTTCGACAGCTTAATAGCTTTAGAGCCAGTTGCTATTCCAGGTCTTGACCAGATTTAACCACACTGACTCTAAGAATCAAATGAGCTGTGTCAAATACCTAACCCCAAAAAAAATTGTAAATATAATTTGTTGATTTGTTTTTGTTTATGTTGTTTGTATTGGGATTGTTTGTTATTATTTGTGTAGGTATATTACCTACATAATATAATTGTCAAAAAAAAAAAATGTCACAGTTCTTTTGACGTTAAGAATGTTTGTAGCACTAAAATATTCTTATCTATTTATTTCCAGATCCAAAACAAGTCACGGAATTTCCGAGAACTCCTAAATGCAGTCCAATCGTGAACTACTCCGAAGGTGCCTGAACATGAAGTCGAAGAGATGCATCGGTGCTTTGCCAAAAGCATTCGTCGCCGCCTGTCCTTAAACCAAATACTTAGATCCCGTTTCTTATATCTAGTAACTTGCAGTTTCGCACTTTCCCTATTTTTGATGCGACTTGACTATAGACCTAGTAGAGACACAGATACTGAAATCTTGGTCCAAGAAGCTCTAGAACATGCCGCCAAAGATTCCCGCTACTCAGAGGTGTATAGAAAACGATCTAAACTCCCTAAAGACATTAAATACATTTTGCTCTGGACGCAGTACGATTATTCTCCATTCTATTACTTTGAGGAAGGCCAGAGATCTTTTATAAAGAATAACTGTTCCATGATAAATTGCTACGTCACCGTTAATAAAAAATTCTTTAAAGGTGATTTAACTAAGTTTCACGCGGTTGCATTCAATGGACGCACAATGTCTATCAAAAGTCTACCAAAGGAACGGTCTCCTCATCAAAAATACATTTATGTCAACTTGGAGTCTCCAGACAATGAGCCTGTTTGCGACCAACAATTTGACGGCTATTTTAACTGGACTGCAACTTATAAACTCAACTCTGATATTCCATTTCCCTACATGGCTATCAAAAATAAACAAGGAGAGATCATTGGACCTAAAATCGAAATGGAATGGTCGCAGGAGTTTCCCGAAGTGGATGCCAATTTGTCTACAAAATTTTTGAACAAAACAAAAGCTGCTGCGTGGTTTGTTTCTCACTGTTCGAGCAAAAGTGGTCGAGATCGTTTTGTCAAAGATTTGCAAACGGCTTTACTGCTTTATGGGCTCACTGTGGACGTATATGGTTCATGTGGTACGTTGGATTGTCCAAGAGATAAACAAAACAGTTGTAATTTTTTGTTGGAGAGAGATTATTTCTTTTATATGGCACTAGAGAACTCTTTCGCTGAAGATTACGTTACGGAAAAGGTGTTAACAGCTTTGCAGCATAACACGGTGCCTGTTGTTTTTGGCGGAGCGAACTATTCCAGGTAAGGTTGTCTTCCTCCGTTCTTTTATCTGACTGACCGTGCAGAAGTAGAAAAGGTTAGCATAAGCGTTAACACGTAATCTGTTTTACTATGGAAACAGACGTGATTTTGCCACATTTTTGTTTTACTTATTTTTTTTTTTTTTTATGGTTGACAGGTCAGGTGTTTTGACCACAGCTCACCTGATGTTAAGTGAAGGCGTGATCAAAGATGGTAAAGCACACCTAGCCTGGAATGGAACTGGCTCTCAAGTACTTATGCGGTACTCCGGCGATGCAAGACGAGGCCGCGCGCGCGTTGTACTCAGCTCTGTCTCCACGAAGAAGACCACGGGATGTGGCTGAAACTATAGTCACGACTATTAATTTAATATCATTCGTCATCATCATCATCATCAGCCTATCGAAGCCCGCTGCTGGACATAGGCCTCTCCCAAAACACGCCACTCAGCCCGATCTTCGGCAGCTGTAGTAGCTATCCTACGTATATCGTAACTCCATCGAGTCACAGGGCGTCCTACGCTACGTTTACTAATTCGCGGTCTCCACTCCAGAACACGCTTCATTAAACATGAGTAATCTCGCATAAATAAAGCTAAAATATTATTATATGTAGTATATTATATATCTTTTGTATGTTTGGTTGTTTAATAAGATAAATAAATAAATATAAATATCGTTGGACTGTACACACAGCGCCATCTGGCCCCAAACTAAGCAGAGCTTGTGTGATGGAAGTCAGATAACTGATAGAATACTTAAATACTTTTTTTTTGTAAATACATACTTATAATACATACAGAACACCCAGATACAGAACAAACAAACATTTTTTGTTTAATCACAAAATGTTTGCCCTGAGTGGGAATCGAACCCACGCCCTACAGCTCTCAAGGCAGATATATTACCAATGAGCCAACGGGGCTGTCTTTGCACTTGTCTTTTTTTATCTGTTGAATGTTCTTATGTATGTGGGTTTTCCTTGGACCTAATTATTCCTCTGAGGGTTTTTCGGTCAAATGAGTTTCATTTGTTTTTATGGTATGTTAAGTTCGATCAAGCGTTGATATAATATGATAGAGATTGTATACTTTGATCATATAGGTCTTGCCTTTTATTTATTTAAATTACTAACTCGATACTCTTGGTGTTTTTGGTGGTAGATTTCCTTAGCAGGAAATCGTCTAGGTAGGTACCACCGCAGTACCAGATATTCTGCTGCTAAGCGGTAGTGCGTAAACATTACTGTGTTTCGGTTTGAAGGGTTTGCAGGTAGCGAAATTACTGGGCTGTTGAGACTAACCATCGAAAGTTTAAAAGTAATAAGCGCCAAAGCAGCGATGCCCCGGACTTTGTTTTGCTACTCAAAGTTCTGTGTATTACTGCAATGGTCATGGACATGCGTTATCTCTTACCATCAGGAAAGCGCCTCGTTCGTCTTATTACTTATTACATTTTAAAAAAACTTAGGGTCGCCTACAAATATTTTTTAGCGATGATAGCTGAGTGGTTAGCGTGGGTGGTTCGCATATATATCGTATCGTTCGTCTCATTACTTTGCGTTAAAAAAAACTAATAGTAGATTTCATTTCCGCTTAAAATCAGGCGAGGTGGCGGTTAAACTCGAAGTTACACATAAAAAATGCTGTTTTGATCTTAGAAAATAACAGAAAATTCTTTTAGGGTGTGGTGTTAAAAATACGACTACATTATAAGCTATTTTGTACAGCTTAAATTTAATTGTTAATGTTTAAAATGGCGTGTCGTTGAGCAATTAAATGACCACAAAAGTTAACATCCGTAGCAGCACAATTCATTAACCCTCAAATGACCTAATCACATATAATCTTAATAAGCGTGACGGTTTACTTAAGTATGATTGGGGTAACTATTTTACGTATATTTGTTTATTGGTAAGTAGTTACTGCAACGAGAAGAAAATGTAAAGGCTTGTGGTTATTTTACTTTAGTTCTTGTTTAAGTCTATGTCAAATTTTGGTTTTAGATATTAATTAATCAAGTTAGTTAAATTTAAATCCTCATCACTGTTGTCACTGAAATGACTGTTACGTGGAAAACATTTAAAAATATACCTTGAATAAATAAAATAAATAAATAATCTGATCCCAAACTAAGCAAAGCTTGTACTATGGAAGTCATATAACTGATAGAATACTTTTTTTTTTGTAAATACATACCTACTTAATAATAAATTCAGAACACCCAGACACAGAACAAATATTTGTTTATACCACAAAATGTTTATCCTGGGTGAGAATCGAACCCACGCCCTTCAGCTCTTGGAGCAGACATACTGCCAATGAAACAACAGGACTGTCAATTATCCTAAACCTTTTTGTTTCCAGATTCCTCCCGCCTGGCTCATACATCGATACAAAAAAATGGAACGTGTACGAGTTAGCGACCATCATGAATCAGCTTATGAACTCTCCTGATGCTTACAGTCGCTTCTTCAGATGGAAAAGCCAATATACATACAGCGATCCCATCAAGAAGGAAAATATATGTGCGGTTTGCGCTGCATTGAATAATAAGGAAAAGCTAGAACTTGAAACCGTTTATGATCAGTTTAGGAAATGGTGGAATCCCAATTATGAACATGTCTGTTGAACGCTTTGATCAAAGAAACAATATAATTTGCACCATTCCTTTGAACGCGTTATACATATAACTTTGCCTAGATGTTGCAGTGCTGCAATTTGTTTTCCGATTGTCCGCGCCCAGCTGTAATTTTAAAACAGTTAGCTTATAAAGAAGTTGCTCGACGCACCGAAAATGGCTGGAAGAGCTATTGGGCCATGAAGGACTTAATGAAGGGTAAATTACCCATATGCCTGAAACGTAAACTCATGGACATGTGCATTCTTCCCATCCTCACATACGGCGCTCAAACTTGGTCTTTGACAATCGAGCAAAAGTCCACACTCGCGGTTTGTCAACGAGCGATGGAGCGCAGCATACTGGGCGTAAGGTTATTAGACCGCATAAAAAACTCAGTACTGCGCTCCAAAACTCAGATCATTGATGTAACTCAAAAAGCTGCCATGCTAAAGTGGGACTGGGCTGGACACGTCTGCCGAATGCCAGCGGAGCTATGGGCGAAAACCACCACCGACTGGGTCCCGGAGGTTACACGGCCACCAGGCCGGCCTAGAAGACGGTGGAAAGATGAGCTCGATGCCCACAATAAAGAGTGGACCACAACAGCACACAACAGAGAGGTGTGGAAGGGGGGGAGAGAGGCCTTTGCCCAGCAGTGGGACAAAATGGGCTAAATAATAATAATAATAATACCTTATAATAATATGTAGTTGTGATTTGTTGGTATAGCATAAATATGCCTCAATTTTGGAATTGAATGTACAGCGTGCAGTATTACATGTTTCATTGATCGATGGTTGAACGTAATGGGAAATTTGACGGTTAAGGTGGTTCGATTTCCATACAAATAATTTTATGCCATTTATGGACAAATGGAGCACAATTTTACAGTGAAATCACAGCTACTGGCATTGGTCTTTATTTGCGGTAAATCACAATTGCTCGAATAAAACAGTAGATTATTATCATGAAATCGAATTTATGAATTTTAAATAAAACAGTAGATTATGCTAATAAATCTACTGTTTTATTCAAGCAATTGTGATTTACCGCAAATAAAGACCAAAATAAATGCCAGTAGCTGGGATTTCACTGTAAAATTATGCTCCATTTCTCCATAAATGGTAAAAATTTATTTGACTGGAAATCGAACCACCTTAAGTAGTTTAATGTGATAATAAACATAGGTATATATTTTTAAGACCCAATTGTGTAGGTATCTCTAATATGCAAGCTTCTTTGCTTACCAACAAGTAGGTTGGTGGTCAACGCAATTATACGTGTCAATTAAGACACGTTGCTCATAAAATTGTAATAGACCGTGCCTTTTCAAAAGGCATGGTTTCTTCAATTAAATGACAGTATTACATTTTTTAGGTAGTGTCAAAATTTACAGCAACAAACATGTTAAACTTATAGACTTTTAGCTTAGTAATGTTGATACTTAAAATAGTTACTTTATTTTTGTGGTGAGACTGAAAATAAAACTTATGTTTATTTAATAAACATTAATTATTACTTAAATGCTGGACTTATTTAACCGTACCTACTACATTATATTTTTCTTTTTGTGTCTTTGCTTGGTGGTAGATTTCCTGTAGGATTATCTAAATAATACCACCGTAGTATCCAGTGCCTAAATAGTGTTTTTTTTATGGTTGACAGGCTAGATGTTTGAGCACAGCCCACCTGATGTTAAATTAAGGTGTGGTCGAAGATGGTAAAGCACACCTAGCCTAGAATGGAACTGGTTCTCAAGTGAGGCTGCCGGAACACACCAAGTTAGATACTTGGCGGCAGATTTTCAACTTGAGGGTGGTAGCTAGCTAGCCGAGTACTAGAAAGTGCTCTACCACCATGCTATGGTTTCCTAACGATGTTTTCCTTCACCGGCAGCTCAAGCTCATTGTTGGGGTTTGAACCCACACCCTTCGGCATGCGAAGATATTAAAACAGGTGGATAGATCCTCCTTAGCAAGAGGTTGTCTAGGTAATTATAACTGACGTATTAGATATTGTGCCACGAAGACGTCGTATGTAAACATTTCCGTGTTCTGGTTTGAATGGTATATCAGCTAGCGAAACTCGCGGAACATCCGACTCGGGTAACAAATGTGTGTTGCATTACTTATATCTGTAGTGTAGCCATGTGGTCAAAGGTTTAGATCATTATGATTATTTGTATCTGGTTTGGATATAATGACAGCTTACAGGGTGTCCGATAACAGTTTGGGTATCGATGTTCGCTTTGGCGAGTGCAGTGTAGTGATTGTACTTTTACAACTACAACAATTTATTGAATACAGCTAAACTTTATACGTGAATTTAATCACATATTATGTTGATAACGTTTTTCCAGACATAAAACTTTTTTTTTCGTTGTTTGTTAGATTCTGTCGAATCTAACAACGATCTAGGTTTAATAAAATTACAATCTATTAACATTTAAACGTAATATTTTCGTCGCTTATTACTGTCGCATTTTTGGCTGTAATTATTAAACTTTTTATGTACTTGTGAGTGAGTGAGTGCGTTACCTAAGTGATACTAATATTTTATAATTCGTTACAGAACATAAATATTATTACATAGTACAAATCATTTCGTTTTTGTGTTTCGTAGTGAAAATCAATATAAAATAACTACATTACATGCGTATAAAAAGTGTTTGACGGTTACAGTTGTTATTGTGCTACTCAAGGCTTGTTGTGAACAGTTTTTACTACAAATAAGCAAAAAATAACTAGAATTACCTAATACTCGTTTTGTTCTTTTTTCTCGTTATTGATGTATTCATCTCGGAGATCGACAAAAATACCTCGAAATGGTTCATAATTTATTTTTTCTCTGCATATGCCATGTGTATTGTGTATTCATTTGACAATTTTTATGCCATATCCACGTAACCCTTTATTTATCAAATAACTTTCTTCGGTTTTAGAGGTGTTCTTACGTAGATATTTCAAAGTCCTGGTACAATTGTAAAGTAGAATTATATCCAAATTTTTTCACATTACTTATGGTATGTCGTGTTGTTGCCTAGTGAAAGAAAGAAATAAAAATAGAAAAGATAGAAAATGATAAAGATTTGATTCGATTTTGATTTGTTTTTTTTTTTTCTTCTTTTTTAGTGATAGAAATCGTGATCATCGTTGCTGTATGGTGAATTATGCAGCTTCAACATGCCTCAAAGCAGCATCCGTATCTGAACCAAATGCTTAGAAAACGGATTATATTTCTTCTTATTTGTACGGCCTTTGTAATTTTTTTTTATTGGACTCTGTTTGAATATGGTGCCACGGAATCGACCCAACTTTTTCTAGGAAATATAACTTATATTAAAAAAAACCACTTAAAGAATGGCTGGGAAAAGAATCAATTCCGCGATGATCTGAAGTATATTCTGTTATGGTCGTCGTATGATTACGCTCCGTTTTATTTCTTTCAACTAGGTCAAAAATCTTTTATAGAAAACAAATGTTCTGTTATCAATTGCTACGTTACAACCAACAGAAATCTTTTTAAAGGTGACCTGACCAAGTTTCATGCGATCGCTATCAATGGACGCACCATGTCTGGAGAAAGACTTCCAAAAATCCGGTCTCCGCATCAGAAATATATATATTTCAATTTAGAGTCCGCAGACAATAATCCCGTTTGCGATAAAAGATTTGATGGATATTTTAACTGGACCGCTACTTACAAACTTAACTCCGACATTCCATTTCCCTACATCGCTATCAAGAATAAAGAAGGAAAGATTATTGGACCTAAAATCAACATGGTATGGGCTCAAAATGTTTCCGATGTGGACGAAAATTTTACCACAAAATTTATTAATAAGAATAAAATAGCAGCGTGGTTTGTTTCTAATTGTAAGAGTAAAAATGGTCGGAACTATTTAGTTAAAAAATTGCAGAAATATTTACAACCTTATAAACTCAGTGTAGACGTGTATGGCTCTTGTGGGCCGTTGAACTGTTTCAGAAATGAGACAGAGAGATGTGACGCTATGTTAGAAAATGATTATTTCTTTTATATGTCGCTGGAAAACACAAACGCAGAAGATTACGTGACAGAAAAGTTACTAACAGCACTGAATCATTATACAGTGCCTGTTGTGTTTGGTGGGGCGGACTATTCCAGGTTAGTAAATATTATCTCTTCTAAAGAAACAAGCAAAACAAATACTTCATCCAAACTTACTAAAAATGTTTGTTACTCTTTCACGCAAAAACAATAGAATGGGTTTGGAATTTTAGTTTGTTACCTGGTTTAACATATAGGACACATTTAAGACCAGAAAAATGTTAGGTTTATGTTTGATTATAAAAACAACCGGCCAAGTGCGTGTTGGACTCGCGCACAAAGGGTTCCGGCAAAAATTATGTTTATTGTATGGGTGCCCCCTAAAATATTTATTTTATTCTGTGTTTTAGTATTTGTTGTAATAGCGGCAATATAAATACATCATATATACCTATATAGACTTAATATGCTGGAAGTTTTAAGCATATATTATTTATCTTACCAATTTATGTACAGTTGTAATGATCATGGACAGGCGTCAAATCATTTTACTGTTACATACTACTGTCAAGAGAGCGTCTTGCTAATATTATTTTTTACTAGCGAACGCCTCGCGGTTTCACCCGCGTAGTTTCCGTTCCCGTGGGAATATAGCCTATGTCACCCGGGGATAGTGTAGCTTCCCAACGGTGAAAGAATTTTTGAAATCGGTCCAGTAGATTCGGAACCTATTCATTATAAACAAACAATCAAATCTTTCCTCTTTATAATATAATAGATAGAATGTATCTTTTTGTGCCGTTTGGGGTTGAAACTTTAGGTCTGTGGGAGCCGGCCGCTCTCGACCTGTATTGGGACCTGGCCAAACGTTTAGAGGAGGCTTCAGGTAACCAGAATGCTGGTATCTACTTTGATCAAAAGCTAAGCATTGCCATCCAGCGTGGCAATGTTGCCAGCATTCTGGCCACATATCCCTCCTCTGACGGACTTTTAGATTAAGCTTTTTGTATAAATTTTGTAAATAATATTAACTTAATTATTAATTTTATTTCTTCTGTATTGTTTTTTTTAGTGTGTGCAATAAAGAGTTAATCAATCAATCAATCAACTTAAGGTTTTTTTTTGTTTTGTATAGATAGATAGATTAGCACAAAAGATACATAACGTTGCTGTTCACAGATTTCTGCCTCCTGAATCTTACATAGATGCGACGAAACTCAACACTGACGAATTAGCAGCCACCATGGTGCAATTAATGAACAATCCAGAGATGTACAGCCGTTTCTTCAGGTGGAAAAGCTTGTACACGTACAGTAACCCAACTTATGTGGAAGATGTCTGTGCAGTGTGCGCTGCAATTAACAACAAAACAAAGTTCGGGACTGTATCCGTTTACACGGAGTTCAGGAAATGGTGGAATCCTAACTATAAATTCAGGTGTCTGAATTGATAAACAATGTGAAACGGATTGAGTGATTAAATGTTTTGTTAATTCTAAGTTTTAAGTTATCACCAGTCATCCTAGGGGTCTATGCCAATAAATAAATAAGTAAATATCGCAGGGCATTACACACAGCGCCACCTGACCCTAAACTAAGCAAAACATGTACTATGGAAGACAGATAACTGATAGAATACATAAATACTTTTTTTGTTACTCTTTCCAATGTGTATGTTAATTTGTTTGGGTGAAGACTACAATCGGAAGTTAGTTTGTATAAAAGTAAAACAGAGTAGAACAGTATATTGAAGACTCGCTGCGCCCTGGGGTGTTACCCGCTACATGTTTTCGGGATAAAAAGTTACGTACTATGTGTTTATCCAGGGTCTCAACTATCTCCATACCAAATGTCACTTCAAATCCGCACAGTAGTTTTATCGTGATAGAGTAACAAACATCCATCCACAAACTTTCACATTTATAATATTAGTGGGATTAAATTTAAAACAAGTCATTAAGCATGTGTTCAACTCGCATTTGGCTAGTTATTTATATTGATTGAGTAATAATGTTAGTGACTTCTAATCTATCTATACTATTATAAAGAGGAAAGATTTGTTTGTTTGTTTGTATTGAATAGGCTCGGAAACTACTGGACCGATTTCAAAAATTCTTTCACTGTTGGGAAGCTACACTATCCCTGAGTGACATAGGCTACTTTTTTTCATGTATTCCCACGGGAACGGGAACGAGTGAAACCGCGAGGCGTCCGCTAGTCATATTATATACAAGCGGACGCCTCGCGCCTATATACGTATAACTAAAGCGCTACTACTTTTAAACACTCTTGAAAATACAAACCTGGAAAAATATACATTGGTTTCTCGCGGTCCCGTCAAAATTTTACCTTCACTCATGGTTATAGCTATCACTGGGCGCATTAGAGGTATTTTAGATCAACATCTCGTGTATGGGGAGAGAGTGCCTATCGTTTTGTGATGTCATTATAGAGGGCCTCGGAGTATGCAATCGATATAAGTACAAGAAGCTACGAAAAAATTTTCGAATTCCTATGAAGGTCGAACATCCGGTACCAATGTCAGACGATTGTTTATAAGCAGCATTATGCGGAGTTGGGATCGGTTTGTGACAAAGATACATTAAGTTTATGTTTGTGTTTCACGACTTATCAGTGGAATGTTAGTAGTTTTGTTGTAGTTTTATTTAATTTAGTTTGACATTTTCGTAATTAATAATTGTATCTAGTGTTAGCGGGCAACACCAACCAACTACCTAGGAGATGCATCTAAGGCAGCCCGTACACGTAGCGCGCGATCCGCGATCCGCGATCCGCGATCAATGATCGCGATCCAGACTGATCGTGTACGAAGCGGATTGACGGACTGATGCTCCGGATCGCAAAATATCTAGAAATTTTGAAATCATGATCGCGGATCGCGGATCGCGGATCGTGATCATGATTGAACGTGTAAGGCGGCCCATAGACACTGTTAGCGGGCAACACCGATGAATTATAGAGGGGGATGATTATCGTTCATTAGCTGACAGCTCGGTAGATGAAAGATAGTTTTGTTTTTGGTACTCACTCCCAATCACGGAGCAGAGCGAACATTGTAATAAGGAATATACGGTCCTGCCCTGCAACTGAGTGTGTAATTTTACCTACCTAATTTAATTTTAATTTAATTTAATTTATTTAAAAAACTTACAATACATGACAAATTAGACTGCTGTAAGCTCATTTGGTAGTAATACTACATAGGTAATTTTTTAAATCATATTCCTAGTAACACAATAACGTATACATGTATAGGTATATGTTTACAATTTTCGCTACATTGCGTGCTGTTTTCATATGCAGTAAAAATAATTACAATTTTTATTAGTAGGTATTTTTGCAACGAAACAACTTCATGTGGATAGGGTTAAATACGTACAGGAATTTACACGATCCTTATAAACAATAACAACAATAGTTAACAGAATTCAGGTAACTTTAAGAACATAGGAATGCTTTGCTACAAGGCTTGAATAGGCTACATAAATATTCCTTATTGTTTTATTGTAAGATTTTCTTTTATAACTAATTACACTAGCCAAATTATATTGTATGTTCACAAAGAACTAGACTGTTGACACTCCCTTAGTATTAAGACCTAAATGTAACACATATCCACAGTAAAATACTATCTGAATTTGAATCTGATAAGTATTTTGTGCGGTGGTACGGAAACCGCACTCTTATTAATTTAGTTTTCTAAACTTAATCCTGGTTGTAGTATAGAATGTGGGGTCTCCGAAGTTTTCGTAGATCCCTGCCCTTTCGAGTAGCGCTCAGTATAAAGAGTGTGGAAGTAGATTTGCTGCTCCACAAACTGCTTTGCGAACTGGCTTCATTCAATTACCTACTAGTAGAAACTTTTATGTGTCCATATAGCGATGATTATACTTAACACCATACATGGTGCATATTCCCCATGGACTAAACGCTTTGATGCATGCTTTATTCGACAGCCCTGTTGGTTCAGTGGTAGAATGTTTGCTTCAAGAGCTGAAGGGCGTGGGTTCCCACCCAGGACAAACTTTGTGGTATAAACAAATGTTTGTTCTGTGTCTGGGTGTACTGTATCTATTATAAGTATATATTTACAAAAAAAAAAGTATTTAAGTATTCTATCAGTTATCTGTCTTCCATAGCACAAGCTTTGCTTAGTTTGGGGTCAGATGGCGCTGTGTGTAATGCCCTATGATATTTATTTATTTATTTATTTATTTATTTATTTATTTATTTATTGGTACAGCGATGACGTGGAATTCTCTGACTGCGTCTGTTTTTCCCGTGGAGTACAACTTGGGTGTCTTCAAATTCAGAGAAAACAGGTTTTTTCTAGGTAAACGTGCTTCAACACAAAATGTACAGCGCAAGAAATTCCTGCAAACGTCCTAAGTCCTGATCAAGCACCAATCGGCGCCGCTGGCAGTACATCGTGTAAACTGCCAGCTCCCAATGAGGCGTGAAGATTTTTACGGCTTTACTAATTGACCGCCAACACCGGTAGCTATAAAAGTTATTAATTGGTTTCCCACCAAACCCAACTACAGTATCCTTAAATAATGCAGTAAGACTTTTTTGTAGCCAGTGTTATTAATTGCTTTAAGACAAGCGATGTACAACTTAGCCTTAGGCATGAGAGATATCAAATTCTCCGAGTAGTAATGACGAGAAAATTCGAGGGTAAAAGACGCGCTGAAAAAAGAAATAAGTCTTGGTTGAGGAACTTTCGGGAGTGGACGAGCTACATTTAGTATTCTTTTCTCAGCATTTTGTATCAAAATGCAGGTGACGTTACTGTTTCGGTTTGAAGGATACATAAAAACTCAAAACTCTCAAAGCAATGAGCGCTAAAGCAGCGATGCTCTGGACTTTGTTTTGCTACTCAAAGTTCTGCGTATCGCTGGAATGGCCGTAGACAGGAGTTACCTCTTACTATCAGGAGAGCGTTTCGTTCGTCTCATAACTTGTAGAAAGAAATTTTACAAAGAAACGTAGCCTTTTTTTGTCCACAAGAAATATCCTCATCATCATCAGCCTATCGAAGTCCACTGCTGGCTGCTCCAAAGATCGTGCTAAGTCCACGCGACTCAGCCCGATATTTGGCACTTAGCTTCTATCCACCGCCATCTGGATCCAGGAAATATCCTATAACCATTTCAATTTTCGTCAAGATTTATTCGGCCGCTTAGTCCCGAAAAGGTACCAGACATGAGTTACTTTCGCTTGTTTACTGCTAGTACGGAAGTTAAAAACAGATAGCCTACTGCAGGATTACACTGTGTCGACACCGGAAGCTGTAAATACTGGCCTCTACTGCTTCCGGCTGATCGACACGCATCGCCCGTCTTTTTTGCCGGATATAGGCCTGGATAAATGTAAGTTTGTGTCCGGGTCAAAAAGGGCGGGAAATAGAAAATCGGAACGTTTTTATTACGTGCGGAAAATCATAAATCTTAATTGATTACGTTTGCTTTCGTAGGTGGGGTTCAGTTACATATTTGTAATTAAAACGTTTTTTTAGAGACGATCTAAATGCTTTCTGACAAAAAAGGATGAAGCAAGTCCTTGAATATTGCAGTTTTTTTTAGTTGTGTCCAAACAAAGTTCAGACAGCCCTGTTGGCTCATTGGTAGTATATCTACCTTAAGAGCTGTAGGGCGTGGATTCGATTCCCACTCAGGGCAAACATTTTGTGAATAAACAAATGTTCTGTGTCTGGGTGTAGTACGTATGTATTATAAGTATTTATTTACAAAAAAAAAACGATTTATGTATTCTATCAGTTATCTGACTTCCACCACACAAGCTTTACTTAGTTTGGAGTCAGATGGCGCTGTGTCGTATGATATTAATATTAAAAAAGTGTACGGTATCGCTGCTTTGGCACTCACTACTTTGAGAAAGTCGTAATTAGTGGTTAGTCTTAATTGCCAGTAATTTTTACACACTACAGCTTGGTAGCAGCATACCTAATACTACAGTGGTAGGTACCTGCTGATGTTCTCTTGCTAAGGAGATCTGCTATCTGTTTGTAGGTAGGTAAGTTTCGCAATAAGAATTCGGTATGTAAAGTTTTTTTTTTGTATTTATTTTATATTTTTTACTGATAGTAAACTTTATTTTATGAAACTAATTTGAATATTTTGGCTTTCTATGCGGTAGTTTAATTCTAATACATTTTCAAACTTTTTATAGTTATGACGTCATAACATTGGCTGAATATGTAAAATATGTACTTTTTTAGGCACTGAAAGAATCCTTATACAGCCAAGGGTCATGACGTCATTAGAGGTTAATTGAACGTCAAATTTATTTTATGTATTTTATTAAAATAAACCCCGTCTCATAGTTAAAAGAGTTTTAAACGGAAAAATCATGTACAGGAATGTAATATTTCGAAATGGTTTTGGAATCAGCAAAGTATTTTTTTTCTTTACATACCGAATTTACTCATAACTATTTATCAGTACATACTAAAGATTGTTCATAATATCTCTCTTGACATGGGTGATGAACAAAATTAAACAACAACCATAAACATAATCGTATCCCTAGAACAAAAACGATCAAAGTAATCTATGAATAAAATTAGTTACCATTTACGTCCGGTAGAAGCGCTATCCCAGATTGCATTAATTTTACTATTGTTAACGTACTAAGACTTCTGTATTAGGGTTAGCTGCAGACAGAGGCCTTAGCATCGGTTGGTGTGGTCTTGTATGGAACAATGCTGCCACATATGGGGGTGGCTTCACTTAAATGCTTTGGACTTGATGGAAAAGCGTGTCATTAAGGCAATTATAACAACGGCAGATAGCACGCTGAATTGATGGTGGGATTGGATGGGATGGGATGGGATTGCAAAGTTCTGGAGTGGTGGCCACGACCCGGCAAGCACAGCGTAGGACGTCCACCCACAAGGTGGACAGACGACCTAATAAAGACCGCAGGAACGCGCTGGATGCGAGCCGCTTCCAACCAGTCTTTGTGGAAGTCAATTAGGGAGGCCTATGCCCAGCAGTAGACGTCCTATGGCTGAAGTGATGATGATGAAACAAGGAATAAATTAAATGAATAAAATGATCCCACTAATATTATACATGTGAAAGTTTGGATGGGTGTTACTCTTTCACGCAAAAACTACTGAACGGATTTGGATAAAGTTTGGTGTGGAGGTAGCTGACACCCTGGATTACATAGGCTACCTTTTATCCCGAAAACATGTTGCGGGTAACACTGCGGGGCGTAGCTAGTAATTATTATAAATGTGAAAGTTTGGATGGATGGATGGATGTTCACGCAAAAACTACTGAACGGATTTGGATGAAATTTGGTATGGAGGTAGCTAACATACTGGATTAACACAGACTACTTTTATCCTGAAACCGTGCAGCGGGTAACACCGCGGGGCGCAGCCAGTGGTAATTCCATAAAAACTGGGACAAGACGTAATTTTTTTTTAATTTATGAAATAGCTGCCTGTTTTTTTTTTTAATTTATACTAGAGTCCCTGAGCACACCAAGTAACGCTACGCGTGTTAACTCGAACCGAATAAGCGAACCGTGCGCTCTTATCGGCGTGTCTTCGTTCTAAGCCAGGAAATGAGATTTTTGTCTCCCCCTGAATGGAAACGAACCCATTTAGCCGAGCTTACATATAAGGCATTCAATTTAAATCAAGCTATGGGTGTTTTTCATTTAGTCTGCCTGTCTGATGGAGGGCTCAAGATTAGTTTGGAGTAGCCTTGAATGAAACGTTACGTTGCAAACGATATGATTTACATAACATAATTGTTAAAGTACGTAACCTTATTACGTATTTACAAAATAAAAACCGGCCAAGTGCGAGTCGGATTCGCGCAGGAAGGGTTCCTTATGTATAAAAACGGGAAAAAATCACGTTTGTGGTACGGGATCCCACTTAAATATTTATTTTATTGTATATTGTAGTATTTGTTGTTATAGCGGCAACAGAAATACATCATCTGTGAAAATTTCAACTGTCTAACTATCACGGTTCATGAGATACAGCCTCGTTACAGACGAACAGACAGCGGAGTCTTAGTAACAGGGTCCCGTTTTACCCTTTGTATACGGAACCCTAAAAATTACATTGGATTTCTATCAATTATCTGGTTCCCATAGCTTTGCCTAGCTTTGGGCTAGATGGTACCGTATGTATATGTACTAATATCATTAATAACCACAGCTTTCTTTATCACACTACTGGGTAAATGGGATTCATCAAAATGAAACAAGATATAGGTTGGAAGATCTATAATCCGCCTGCTTACGCACCATGCCATTTTCGATTAGAGGTAGAGATAATTTCTAGCAGTAGTTAGAAAGTCACTTCGAAAATTCGTTGATATCTAATGATCGGTTATGCCGCGAGGTCACAGTTCAGGAAGACCTACTAGTTACACAAGGCCGAGCAGCTAAGGCTAAAAATCAAGAGTGGCGTAAGGCTACACATGTCGTGCTTGCGTCTGGGACAAGTGGTCAGTAATGGATATCTATTAACCCCAGGCACAAACTAGGGCTGTCACCTTAAAGTTTTTGTTTTTTTTAAATAGATTCAGCGAATGAAAATACACTAACTTTTTTTATTTTAGGTCAATTCTTATTTACTTAATTATAACCCTGTAATTTTTAGATAATACATTTTTGAAATAATTAAAAATTTTTATAATGTATTTTTATAAAGTAAATCTAAGGTTCACAAAAGTACCTAACTTTTAAATGAGCAGACTTTTAATTTGATCAAGATCAATTTTTTATTTGGATAATTAATGTAGGTAAATAAAAAGAGCAAGTATTTTAAGGATTCTTTATTGGCCATGTATTTTAGTGCATGGGTTCCACTTTCTATTGAAGCACCTTGTGATAGACGACATTTTTTGGTTTATTATCTGGTGCATTTGTAAGAATTAGGAAAACATTTTTTTTTTCAATCTCTTCTGGTTCGGGGCATCCCTAAATGCGAGCGTCATCCATTACAGAGATCCCGGCCGCCACGCAGCCACTCGCGGAGATCAAAGAAAGCTAAAAGCAAGTAAATGAGGAACGGGAAATCTTTTATCGTACCACTTTACAGGTGGGTAATGTTGGAGTACTGTGAGAAAATAATTTGTGGCTTAAAAAATTGCGCCTTACGTAGCACTTATACAAAGTTTTGAGCTTGGCTACCTAAGGTTGGTCTTGTCTGAACAACATGGTCAAGGTCTGGTCTGGTCAGGCAATGAGAAGCGAAAATAACGGAGTATCTTCACTCATGTTCTAAGAAACATACTGGTTTTTTAATTTCTGATCCTTATTGTTTCACTACAAATTTAGTAACAGTAGAATGCTTTCAGTTAAATGCGTTTCGGATATCAGAAATGCTATTATAACCACCGTTCAGTTTAAATTGCCGTAAACTGGCCTTAGCCTATGAGCTAATCCAAAAATAAAATAGAACTTCGACATAAAATACGAAATTATAGTAATAATGAGATTTAAAAAAATTAAAAAAACTTGGTTAAATACATTTGATTATGATAGTTTGGAACTTATGCTTACTGACCTAGAAACATCATAAAATGTAGAATGCACAAGTACACACAAACACACACATACACACACACTGCACGAGCGCGCGCACGCACACACACAAGAGCCAATGGGTTCATTTTAATGTGACCACAAATTGTGCCAAATAAAATAATGTTGATGTAAAAAAAATCCAGGGTCTCAGCTACCTCCGTACCAAATTTCATCCAAATCTGTTCAGTAATTTTTGCGTGAAAGAGTAACAAACAAACATCCATCCATCCATCCACATTTTCACATTAGTGGGAAGTGGGATTTTTGAGCGTCAAACTTTCACATTTGTGTTTTTGTGCAGTAGCACCGGGGACGAGACGGTTAACGGTGCGATGTATGGCTCCGTCAGTTGTTATGTGTTTATGTGATGTTATTGGTCGTCTTAGTTATATTCTATTCTATTCTTAAATGCTAAATTAATGCTAATAGTAATTAGTTAGTCTATAGTTAGATAATTACGTGTGTAATATGATTATGTGCATCATTTATAATTCAACAATTATAAATGATGTACTTATTTATTAATGTCAAAGCATCAAAATACGACGAACTAAATTCTCAAATAAGCGAATTAAATTGTAATTCTTTTGAGAAATAAATGTCTTTAAACTGATTTGTGGGAAGTGGTATTTTTGAGCGTCTTATTATTTCAACCAAAAAAAAAAACTTGTCATTGGCAGAAAACGCAATGCTGACAAAAAAACAAAGAAATTTGAGTACCTACAGATAGACAACTCTGTGGCATCGCCCCTGATAAGTTTGGTAACCGCTATCGACTGTCGTCGATCGTCCATGGTGCCAATAAAACTGAATGCGGGCATTTCGGACCCCCGCCTCACGACCGTTTTTATCTCTCGCCGTCCGTTGCTTTTTACGGGTTAAGTATTTTGGAATATCGAAGAATGAGACGATCGATCGCTTATGACAACGGTCATCAAGTCGTTTTTGAAATTTCGATGTTGGTACTTTTGGTTCACGTCATGCCTGATGTGCTAGAAAAACAAAAAAAACTCTTCTTTGATACCTCTTTTCGGGATTATAAGGGATTCTTCTGAAGTTATCTATGTGGTTTTGTTGAAGAACAGTCAAGCTATTTAATTGTGTTGCTCCTTAACTTGCGTCTGAACCTGACGCAGGGCACCGGAATCTCCAAAATAAGGCACTGGTAAGGCTAGGTGTAGGTCACACTGCGCTATTACCTCCCCTGGTCTAACTTAAATGGTTTGATTCCCAAAACTTAAAAAAAAAATCAAAATCAATTTCTTACCATTGGATCTCTATTATAGGTAGAAAATAACCATGCCGATTTCAAAAATTCTGGTTTAGGTTATTAATGTATTTACTAAGAAACAAAGCACTAAATATCTAAGTGTATCAAAACTTACTTATGGCCATAAATAGGTTTCTTATAGGTAAGCGTGCTTCATCTTAGACCACACTAATGCATTAG
Organism: Biston betularia; assembly: GCA_905404145.2. Lineage (NCBI taxonomy): Eukaryota > Metazoa > Arthropoda > Insecta > Lepidoptera > Geometridae > Biston > Biston betularia. Next base: position 8,354,283 of record FR989882.1, on the reverse strand, counting down.
GCAGAGTATAGTCAAACACGAATCTATTTAGTTAAAAAAAAACGCCAGAAAAGGCGCACTTATCATTTATCATGTCATCATTTTTCATTAGGCATGTTATTGTCAAGCCAGTCAACCTTAGAACAATAGAACTGCGTCTGATTTTCCAAAGAAACCAGAGTATGAAGTGTCTTCAGAAACCAAGTCCTATCTTTTCAATCACATCCATTCGCAGGGTTCCGGAGTCAGATGGCCGCGCTATCCCAATAAACACTGACAAAGGGTTTCGGAGACGATTTGTACAAGACCACAGAGGAGATACAAATAAGCTATTTAAAAAAAAAACTTTTTCATATGCGTCAGCCAGATAATGACGAAATTTAAAACGAGCAGTCAAATTTGAAACTATATACAACATTTTGTATAATAATGGTATGTATACACGAAATTTCCTTTATCCCGAGCCAATGCTGGACGTTATAAATCAAGTTATGCTTGCAAAAATAAATTGTCAACGAAACTGAACCAATGTGTAAACCAATGTTGAATAAGAGGTTTTAATTCAGCTTGCAAAATTTGTTCTAAACCAACTAATAAAAACATTACAAATTAAATACAATCTGGTAAAAAAACGAGTGTTCCCTAACTTTTTTGTTTTCAGTCTAGACAAAGGTTAAGTTAGAATCCAGCACCGACTTGGAGACTCTGAAAGAAAAAAAAGAAAGATTTTATTTTGCAACATAAAAACACAAAAACGAACAAACAGAGACAAACAGTTACAAAGTAAGGGCTCACCTCAGCAACAAAGCCTACAAAGTTACAAGGAGCTCGTGAGAGTGGTCGAGGATCTGAAGATGTCGCAGTGAGCTCTGTGTGCGGGAATATTCAGAAGTGCGCGCTGTGAGATTTGAACTCAGGACCGTAAGTCTGCCAGTCAGACGGTCTCCTGAATAAGCTGCTTTATCGCGTTACTTAGTGTCATATACCATCGTAGTGAACTGTCTGTTTTGCCATCTCTTTTTTGTGTTTTCTCCGTGGACGATGTGCGTAACCCTTCGTAACTTGACCGGAGGACATTACACACCCCTCACTCTTACCCCTTCAGAATTGAAAGGGTGGTTACTGCTATTTTTGTTTTGGTGCCTTTTATGATCATTGGAAAACCTCGTAAGTAAAATTTTATTAAAACTAGGTGGTAAATCTCTTCAGCAGTAGATCGCCCAGGTAGGTACTACCACAGTAACTATTAGATATACTGCCGTCAAGCAGTAGAGTGTATATACTGCTATATTCTGGAAGCTAATAATATTACAGAAAGTTGACGTAGTTTTGACACAGTTTTGATTTAGCTATGCGGAATTTACATTTGTCGGAAACTCTGACTATAATTGCGACCACTTCCGGATCGAACTCCGGCCTGCATCAGGAAGTAAAAGTAGAGTATACGTGCGTGTGATTTCGTTTTACGTCGTCGTTAGTAATTCCGCATAAGTAAAACAAAAAGAGCTATTATACTTTATTGTCTCAAAGTAAATGGCACCAAAATAACACTAACCTAGACTTTGTTTTGTTACCAAATGTTTGAAGAACCACTGCAGTGATCAAAGGTCAGCGTTTCGTTAAGAACAAAAAACACGCTTTGCAATAAATGATTGAAATACTGATATTGAGTTTTATTCAAGAGCTCCAGAATATTCCAGAATTACATACTTTCTAGTATTTTCTTGTAATGCACAAACAAGTACAGCGCACTAATATATATTCAGATGTGAAAGTTTGGATCGATGGATGTTTGTTACTCTTTCACGCAAAAACTACTGAACGGATTTGGGTGAAATTTGGTGTGAAAGTAGCTGATACCCTGGATTAGAACATAGTCTAATTTTTATCCCGAAAACATGTACTTTCAACCAGGATATCAACTTAATGTATGACAATTTTACGTATCACGGTACCAGCTCACGGTCAATAATTATTGACCGTGAGCTGGTACGATAAATAATTAATGCCACTCGTAGTTAATCCGAAGATTGACCGGTACAATTTTTTCTGCTATTAGTAAAAAAATCTGGAGACGTAAAGCACTTATATCTGGTTGATAAATTTTTCATCTGCTAGCACAATAAGGGGGATTCTCGGCCGTAACGGGTCGTAGGCTCGCAATTTACAGATTGAATTTTTACGACGCCTCCGACACTCGGATAAAGTGATAAACAAATGGTGAAACGGAAGGATAAGGAAGTAAAGTATGAATTTATTAGAGACGAGCGGCAAGCGCATGCCATTTGCGTTTTGTGGTTCTGTTTAAAGGATCAAGTCAAAATATCTACGTATAAGAGTGTCATTAATGCACACGGCTTGCAGGCATCTTGATCTATTATGCGTTTGTTCTATTGTAAGAGATAACGTCTGTTCATGATCATTGTAATGATACCCAGAACTATAAGTAGTCCTCCACCCTCAGGTCCATGCACCAACCCCAGTCCTCACGTGCGAGGAGCGCAGGGGCCCATAATGCTAAGAATGGCGAGTCTGCGCGCGCGTTGGACTCGGCTTTGTCTCCGTGAAGAAGGCCGCCGGATGGGGCTGAAACTATAGTCAGTTTCCGATATAACTAAACATAAGTAATACCGCATAAATAAAACAAAAATTTGTTAAAACCACGTCAGTTTCCATAAAACTGTGAGTAACAAAATAAAGTGGCGGTTATTACTTTGAGATATTTACTGTAGAAATAATCCTTTTTTCGCTAGATGCTGCTGCTTAGCGGCAATCGAGCTTCTGCAATGGAGACCAAGTAAAGCTTTTCTCGGTGCAAACAGAGATGTTTTATAATTCTAATGTATATATCTGTGAACCTACCTGTGGCATCGTAGTTTCTATACAGCTGAACAGATTTTGACTTTTTTAAAGGTAACATGACACTAACACTCTCATTCTCATCCTAATATCTATTTCTGTTTTAATTTCCATCCAAAGGTTGTCTGGAAGAAATCTAGGCGATAAGACCACCCTTATACACCAAGTATGTATTATATTGTTACGTTAATTATCTCTTTTTTTATGTTTCATGTATGTTGCTGTGTTTTGTTTTGGTGTATAATAAAGTTATATTCTATACCAAAACACTCTCATTCTTAGATAATTATGGTTCAAGAATTTGTTCAGCCGTTTTAATCAGCTCTTTTCCAGTTGATGAATAGACATGAGTACTGAGTACCTTGGGTGTCGAATTTTGGTATTCTATTATAAAGGTAGCAATATTTTTTATTGTTTTGATACAACGCGGCAATGGGGCCAGCGTTTTGGGAACTATTACCATTGATAGCGGCCTTTTAGATAAGTTAATATTTTTAATGTTGCTCGTTTTATTTACTTTACACTTTAAAATTCTATATGATATAAATAAAGTATTTTGTTTTTTTATTGATACGTGTTTGTGTTAAGGATTCCATAAATGATTATTATAAATGTCGTTAACTAAGTGGTGCAGATCATAAATTTTAAAAGTTAGTTAATATGCATAAAACTGTAAATATTCTTAACAAACTGTAATCAGGTCATCAGTCAGTCACAAGCGATCTCTAAGTATGAAAATAATCACATTCTCCGTGCTCTGGCTTGAATGCAGGGTAATTCTACGGTTCCGTATTTTTCCGCGCAATTCTGAATGGCATTGGGAATGTCTGAGCCACGACTACTGTGACGAAGCTTTCAGCGTACCTAAGGATATTTTAGAAATTAATTATATTGAATTGTTAATCTTTGTGAATTTTTCAAGCAATTAATGTTAATACATCACCATCAAGGGTTGAAACTGAAACAGTTTTATACCTTACTCGGGGACGCCTCGCAGTTTCACCGGCGTAGTTCCCGTTCCCGTGGGAATACAGGGATAAAAAGTAGCATATGCCACCCGGAGATAGTGAAGCTTCCCAACGGTGAAATATTTTTTGAAATCGGTCTCGGTCGGTCGGTATCGGTCGATCGGTCGCTTCGGAGCCTATTCAATATAATCAAACAAACAGACAATCAAATCTTTCCTCTTTATAATAGCATAGATAGATAGATAGATGACCCGCAACTTTAATCGCTGTCACACACTAACCGTTTTTACTAAAATTACGTTGTCGAGTAAAATCATTACTGGTATGATCGACCCAAGACATCAAATGTATTTTTTTTTAATTAATTTATTTGCGAATTGAGTTTTTTTGATTTTTGATTATTTGATCGACTGCCACAGCTGGCGTATGCTTAGACCTTTCAACCAAAGGTCTAAGGGCGTATGTTACTTCGCCGAGAATCTCGTCACCGCGTGTTAAGATTCACGCTATGTTTTATTGAGCGACATCTAACATAAACTTATGAACTAGGTGGAGCTCCACTATGGTTCAACAATTTTAATTGTGTTATTTAATGTTTGTGACTTGTAACTGTTCGTTATAAATAAATGAGTATGAGTAAATGAATAACTCAGTCAATACTATAAATTTTATAGAATTGGTCAAATCCTGAATGTCATTAAAGTTCACGGATTCACTCGATCAAACACTTCTTCAGCAGAAAGTAGACTAAATAAAAAAGGGTTTATTTTTATATTTTCTCTTACCTTTGTATTTTTTTCCATCTTTTTCATTGTATTTCCTAACTTGGGTCAGCCTTGTTTTGTAAACTGTCACATTGTTGTGACAGTTTAAATATATTTTTTTTTCCTTTGGTTTTGGCGTCGCGTTTTAGCATTTGCCAGTGTCAAGTAATTATATATTTTCAAGTTTCAAAAGTTAAATAAGTGCCATCGTAGCTAGTTTTAGTCAAAGTCGTCTTTGTCAAGTCCAGTTCGTGTCAGTTAATTCCAGTCATGCTTTAGTAAAGTAGTGGCAACTTTACTACAAAGCTTCGATGGAGTTTTGGAAGCAACACGAAAACTCATGTTTCACCACATTATATCATTTTCCCACACTCGCGCTTGTAATTCGGCACTTTATGAATAAAACACCACCATTTTTATGCATAAACACTCGACAAAACACTAGTTTTGGAAAAAAATACAACGGAGCGACACGACTCTTCCCGCGTTCCCGCCAAAACTCTTTTTTAATTTAAGGTCTACCGTACTGGTCAAGTACGTATCGATAGACTTCACACATTTTCGAGTGCAGTACTAACTCTCAGATATGCAACCTTCATCATGATATTTTCCTACACAATTTAAACCCAGTGAATTGACGATGATGATGATGATGATGATGACATATTATAGAAAAGACAGAGGTGCACGCCGCACGGTTCGAGCCCATAGATAAAAAAATCAGACGTTATATCAACTAGGTACGGCAGACATAAAATCGTAATCACCACCATGGTCACCGTATAGCCCTATCCAATTTAATAATGCCAGCTTGTAAGCCATTTTACACCCGCCCGCCGGCATATAGAGATTTCTCTCCTAATAACATTATGTTTGCTAAAAGCAGTAAGAAGATGTTTGAATATAACGAATGTGAATTTTATTGCACGTTTTTTCGCTACTTTATGTTTTTCAAAAGATAAGTCTGAATAAAAAGATGGAGAGTCCCACTATACCACTAAAATTACAAATGTGGAAGTTTGGATGTATGAATGTTTGTTACTCTTTCACGCAAAAACTACTGAATGGATTTTCATGAAATTTGGTATGGAGTAGGCTGACACTCTGGATTAACACATAGGCTACTTTTTATTCCGAAAACATTTAGCGGGTAACACCGCGGGGCGCAGCTAGAAATTAATATAAATAATTATGTCTTTTGGTGACTGGCCAGATGTTTTAACTTTACAAAAACAATGAGCAACTTTAACGTACAACATATTCTAAATGTTTGCTTGCTAATTAATTTTTTAGCACAAATTTAAATCTTCGTACATTTTTTTGGACTTGAAGTGTTTTTAGTAAAATTAGCTCGGTGTCTAGTTACCTACACCGAGAGTCCTTACGTTTAAGTAATTTCCCTCGAGTTTACAACCGAGTATTTTCAGGGCACATTTTTTTTTAGGCACTGACCTCCATTGTGCACAAAATGAGAGTCGCAAAACGATGCGTAGCATAACATAAAGTAGTGCTCCAAGTTAGGGATCACGTTTCGCGGCAAGGTTCGAAATACGGAGGTAAAAATAATCATAAATAGTACAAAGTAGATTTTAAAACTATAAATGGAAAGTAAGTTAGTTCGTATAGGCGGAGAGGCCAGCCTAAGTGACAGATAGTTTGTTGATTGTGTGAATTCGATACTTTTTTTTATCATAAAATGTTATAGCTCCTGTGGGATTACCATAAATGTTTTAGGGTATGTTCTACTACTACCTACCACTAGATGTCGTCAATTAAACACACAATAAAAATAAATATTATTTTTTTTGAATTAAAAAAAAGTTAAAGAAATAAAAATTACAAAAAAAATACTCGCATAACACCCTACATCCTGTTTTCAAAAATTATAGTATTCTTAGAATTTTAGAAACTTTTAGTTTTACTTTTAATGGTGTACGATTGCTTGCCATCGGGCCACCCGTCAGTTTATTTGCCACATGTGGCATAAATACCGAATTTGCTATGCCTTATTTCAGGGCACAAACTTCTATTTCAAAACGGTAGACATTCCAATATCACAGCCGCTGTAAATGTTAAATATAGAGCATAGATTATCGAGCAATGCTGTGGTGGCGGAGCGTCCTCGGAGATTAAACAAATATTACCCGGCGATGACATCTGCCTACAAACAGGCGTAGAAATGGCATTTAATATTATTCCTGTTTTTAAGTTCGGTTCCATTGTAAAAGTTTCTAAAATTCTAATAATACTATAATTTTTGAAAACAGGATGTAGGGTGTCATGCGAGTATTTTTTTTATTAATTTTTATTTCTTAACGTTTTTTTTTTTAAATTCGTAAAAAGTATATTCATTTTCATTATGTTTGTAATTGACGACATCGTGGTGGTGGTAGTAGAACATACCCTAGAACATTTTTGGTAATCCCACAGGAACCTTAACATTTTATGATATAAAAAGCAGTGGCGGCCTTAGGGCGTAGCAAGCAGGGCAACCGCCCGGGGCCTCGCTCTTGCAGGGCCTCGCGTCCTCGTAGAGTCTTTACCATACATGTATGTGTACCTCGCGCCTCGCACTTAACAAAATCCCCTCTGAACGCACGATTTCATTATTAGTGCAAGCACGTTACGGCCACTCGAGCACTCGAACTAATTTTTTAGTAAAACGGACTCAAAGAAAAAGAGCCTCACAATGATCTGTCGCCCCGGGCCTCGCAACAGCTAAGGCCGCCTCTGATGAAAAGTATCCTATAGGCGGTCGAATCATCGGTGTGTGAATTGTGTGGAAAATCAAAATTTAGTCAAAATACATAAACGCTTACTTGAAGAGGAACCGGGACGTACCGTCACCATTGCATAATAGAAGGAAACTACAAACAGGTATGTTAGCGAAATTAAGTATTTAATTTGGATTGTATACTGTTTATTTTAAATGAATATAATTATTGTTGTATTGACTAGACGTGGCACTAGTTGTCTGTGAGCGCGGCTTCAACCAATAGGACGCTAGTGGAGAGAGAAGTAGACAGAGTGGGGTTTTTACCTTTGAGCAAAGCCGCGTCTCACAGGCAGTTGAGTACCAGCGTTCGAGACAACTCCACTTAATACATAGTTGGTGAATATTTTGAATCATGTGAATAAAACAGTGAAATGTGAGTATTAACTAATTATTTTATTTAAAACCCTATAAAAGTATTCTTAATAAGCACAATAGCTACATCCTGATATAATACAAACTCATAAATGGCACTAAACGTTAACAGGTATTTCCCGACTTCTCCACCCACAAAAGTTTACAGTAAGGGTGCGATGGAAAAAGCTGACAAAAAAAACATGTCACGACGAGGTACGCATTGCATTTTACTCGAGTCTATTTTTTTTAAGTGAAGGCGTAGTTGAAAATGTTAAACACCTAAACTGGAATAAACTGGCTCTCAAGTGAGGCTCCCGGAACACCGTTAAATATTAGGCGGCAGATTTTCGACTTGAGGGTGGTAGCTAGCCCGTTGAGTTGTAGAAAGTACCCTTCCACCATGCTATGGTTTCCTCGTTATGTTTTCCTTCAGCTCAAGCTCATTGTTTGGGGGTTGAACCCACGCCCTTAGGCTTGCGAACTACCCACGCTAACCACTCAGCTATCATCGCTACAAAATATTTGTAGACGACACAAAGTTTTTTTAAAATGTAATAAGTAATAAGACTAACGAGGCGCTCTTCTGATGGTAAGAGATAGCGCCTGTCCATGACCATTGCAGCAATACACAGAACTGAGTGACAAAACAAAGTTTAGGGCATCACTGTTATGGCGCTCATTACTTAGAGACTGGATGGTTAGACTCAACAGTTACAGCACTGTAATTTCACTAGCTATAGTACCCTTTGCACCGGAACACAGTAATGTTTACACACTACTGCTTGACGGCAGAATATCTGGTACTGCGGTGGTACCTACCTAGACGACCTCCAGCTAAGGAGATCTACCAGATGATGTCCAGTATGACACAAAGTATCATTGTAGACGCTCTAAGAACCAATAGATATGAAAAAGTTATTAAATATAATCACTGCACCGTCTAAACGTTCTTTCGATATGAAAGCCAACAGCTTTCGGCGTATTACCGAGCAATATCAATACTGGGAGTGGAACCTGAGAAATGAACGTCTAAGCCCCTCCACCCGCCACCTCGCTGCAATATTGTAAACTAGCACCAATAGACAGCCTTCAGACTAGATAGGCGACTGGGATGTGGACACTAATTATATCCTGTAAACATTGTTTTCCAACTAATATTATAAAATTAAATGAAAGGCCAATTATTAGTTTTCACAAGTGGAACATAAGAAATATGGAGTGAGACGGATTCACACAACAATATAAATCTACAGTAACAAGTCGAGTTAAGTAAAGTCAAGTAAAGTTGCTAAAAAAAAAAAAGTTTGGATGTTTGATACTCAATCACGCAAAAACGGCTAAACGGATTTGGATGAAATTTGGCATACACAATTACACATAATATGTAGCTGATTACCTGAATTAACATAATTATAGAATACTTTTTACAAAAGATGTATTTAATTTGAAAGCTTTTTTAATCATTGACGGATTGACAGATGTCAGATTGAAGATTGACAGTATATACAATATACTGTACCTACTATAATAATCTCAGATTAAACAATACTAGACTTGAAACGAGTGTGCCCACTAGAGCCTCTCTCGTTCCCGCATTAGGTGCTGCCATAATAAAAGTGTCATTTCTCATTTGGGGTAACTTTAGATATAAATGTTAAGCCAAATAAATTATAAATATCTAACACTTGCGAATTCTGTATAAACTGACATAATCTGTCAGAAAATAAATAATTATGTCAAGGATTCGTTTACATAATTTATTAGCAGTCGCAAGTTATAGAGAAAAAAGTAGTCTATTATCAAAGAAATACATCTATTGTAATACAGCTTTTTTATTCATTGCGAATTGACAGATGTCAAATTGACAGTATAAATAAATAATTATAAAATTAGTAGTATTTTCAATCAATCAATTCTTCCTTGAAACATTTCTTGAGGGGAAAAAAAAAACATTTCGGTTATCAAAAACCACTTAACATAATTAAAGAATTTTGACAGCCCCATTGGCTCATTGGTAATATATCTGCCTTGAGAGCTGTAGGGCGTGGGTTCGATTCCCACTCAGGGCAAACATTTTGTGAATAAACAAAATGTTTGTTCCGTGTCTGGGTGTTCTTTAGGTATTATAAGTATGTATTTACAAAAAAAAAGTATTTTTGTATTCTATCAGTTATCTGACTTCCATCACACAAGCTCTGCTTAGTTTGGGACCAGATGGCGCTGTGTGTATAGTCCAACGATATTTATTTATTTAAAGAAGTTTTCACTTCAACAACGGTATTTATATGTACCTACCATTCACAAAAGCTCACATGTTTTAACAATACAGCGTCTAAACGACCTTAGATAACTTAATTCACTTCCGGTACTTCGACCCTTCGCCACGTGACCAGAGCACAAATGTTCGCTTACAAACTTCGGAGGTGTCGATTGCCTAATCTAGTTTCGTATTGTTGACTCCTTTCCAATGTTAAGGATCTCTAGTGAGTACGTGAGTACATTTTTTAAGGGGTAGCTTTTGTGAAGGTTGTGAGGTAAGTATCTATGCAATATGTGATCTGACCTATTAAACCTTTACATTTTTCAATCCACTGTTATACATAGATATACTTGAACGTGCCTAAAAGGTCTGTGAGACGTCCTGTATCCTTCATAGGGGACGTCCATTAATCATGTGAGGCTCGAAAGGGGGGGGGGGGTCCCAAAATCACTAAACATCACAAGGGGGAGGGTGTGTAGTAAGAATAATCACATGTGTTTATTTTTTTCGTGTTGACCGCACCGGTATCGGTACCGGTACCGGTACCGGTACGCACGCATATATATTAAGATATACTTTATACCTGTATTTTGATTAAAGATCGTAGCGATGATAGCTCAGTGGTTAGTTCGCATGCCGAAGGGCGTGGGTTCAAACCCCAACAATGAGCTTGAGCTGCCGGTGAAGGAAAACATCGTGAGGAAACCATAGCATGGTGGTAGGGTACTTTCTAGTAGTCGGCTGGCTAGCTACCACCCTCAAGTTGAAAATCTGCCGCCAAGCATTTAACGGTGTGTTCCGGCAGCCTCACTTGAGAGCCAGTTCCATTCCAGGCTAGGTGTGCTTTACCATCTTCGACCACACCTTCACTTAACATCAGGTGAGCTGTGGTCAAACAACTAGCCTGTCAACCATAAAAAAAAAGAAAGATAAAATTCTATTTTTTTTTAAATGTTTGTACTAAAAAAATACACGTGATTTTGGTTATGGGGGTGAGGGGGTTAGTCTTAATCCTCACCACGCATTACCAAGGGGAGGAGGGGTGGGGTTAAATAGTTGCTAAAAAACATCACGTGATTAATGGATGCCCCCATATATTACTACTGATATTATAAATGCGAAAGTTTGTGAGTATGGATGTATGTTTGTTACTCTTTCACGCAAAAACTACTGAACGGATTTGAATGAAATTTGGCACATACATAGGTTATGACCTGGATTAACATATAGGATACTTTTTATATCGAAAACCCTTCTCACAATGAGAAGACACCCACACTCAAAACCGACCTACAATATTACCTTATCCTACGATATGGGACAATTTATACAAACAGGGCTGAATCGGAATACTCGTTTACAAGCATTTTTTATTTATTTACTTATAATTACACGATCCACAGACACCGGGGTCCGTGACCTTTGTCAACTTTACAATACAAAAAGAAGAAAGTTACGTTAGTCAAATTACATAATTTAATATTAATCTAAGGTTAAAGTAGGTACTAGATTGTGTGTTTACCGCGAGTAGACCAGCGACCCGCAAGCAGCACCCGATCACGAGTATGACGCATGTGCCAGCCATCGCCCTCCTTAACCATATTATCTGAGAGAAGAGAGCGACCCGACACACGATGCCGCTTCGAGAAGGAGCCTTCGATGGTGAGCACGAATGTTCAAGACATACACACAATCCCTATTTCCACCATTACAACCTTATTACAATCATCATCATCATCATCATTTCAGCCGTAGGACGTCCACTGCTGGACATAGGCCTCCCCCATTGACTTCCATAAAGACCGGTTGGAAGCGGCTCGCATCCAGCGCGTTCCTGCGGTCTTTACTAGGTCGTCTGTCCACCTTGTGGGTGGACAACGTAGGAACGCTGCGCTTGCCGGTCCGTGGTCTCCACTCCAGAACTTTGCAGCCCCATCGGCCATCAGTTCTGCGTGCTATGTGCCCTGCCCACTGCCACTTCAACTTGCTAATCCGTTGGGCTATGTCGGTAACTTTGGTTCGTCTACGGATCTCCTCATTCCTGATTCGATCTCGTAGGGAAACTCCGAGCATAGCCCTCTCCATAGCGCGTTGTGCTACTTTGAGCTTACCAAGAAGGCACACAGTCAGATACCACGTTTCAGCGCCATAAGTCATCACCTTATTACATTACAACCATTTAAAACTGTTACTTACAAAAACTGGTTTAGTGCGGATTAAACTGTTGCTTAATTAGGTACTGTATATACATAGAGTAAAATTATAACATGAACTCTTGTATGTGGTACCTAGTTATAATAATTTGTTGTACTTATTTAGAAAAAAACACTGTTTGTTTCGCGATTAAAATAAATTATATGTCGATGGTTTAGACTTAGATAAACTGAATTCAGAATTATAGCTGAAAATTTGACTCGTTTCTTTACGCAATAGAGTAACAAGCTTTTCTTTCAGAATTTCTACAGCTAAGGAACGATTCTATTCTTCAGAACATTTTCATGATAAAATAACAATGAATAAAATATATTCCTCTATCGATAACTAGACTACTCACGAAATTGCATTTACTACTTACTTATAATCAAATACATTTATCAGACAAATAAAGGAACACAATAGGGATGAGACGACGACATCGAAAGATATCAAACATTCTGTTCTTAAACTATTTCTTTACGTTTAATAAATGTGTCAAGTACTAAAAAGAATTTATTGTTAAATTAAAGTTTGTTTAAATGCGAAAATTTGTGTTCATATAACACAAATGTATGTATGTTTGTTCGTCATTTCTTTACGTTTTAATAATGCCTTACAGGATTTGAATAAAATTTACCCTGTCTTATATACTTAATATGTGAAGGTATATCAAATAAAAACATCCAGTCTAAAACGGATTTTAACAAAGTTATAGTGCTATTTCGGTCAAAATCGGAAAAATCACAAAAAAATCTTCAGTCTTCTACCAAACACCTTGTATACATATACAGGGTGTTATGTATTGGGTCTTTCTGCCGCGAAGCATCTAACAGTGCGTTCCGACAGTCTCACTTGAGAGCCTGTCAGCCATAATAAAATAAAGTGCTACTATACTAGTGAAAAGTGATTATTCAGTTAACTATGCACAAAACGTCGATAAAATTCAATTGTAATATTTTCATCCCTAACGTCGAGAAACCTACCCCGAGGAGGTTTGTCTCAGCAAATATTTGATTACTACCCTTGTTTGGCCTGCCCACGTTAGATCTACTGCCAAATTATATAAGCTAATAGCTTCTTGTCTGCTTTCATTTTATTTTGATGGATTAAATGGATGATAACATTCCAATTTAACTGTTAAAAATGATTTTAATAACCTTCAAAATTCAAACTGACCATTACTTGCAGCTTTCTTTTTAGGGTTCCGTGCTTAAATGTTGTTCAACGGAACACTATTAGTAAACTTACTATGCCTGTCTATCCGTCTGTCTGTCAAACTTATTTTAACTAAAATCTCCGTAACTGTAATAGGTAGGTAGATTTAAATAAAATATCTACCTATTACTATGGTAGATGACTTACAAAATACCTAAAAAACGGTAATAACGGTAACGGTATACGGTTAAACTTATTGTGTAATTATTGTTTAGGTTTTATAACGTAAACAGGAAGTATAAAATTAAAAGTAAAAAAATATTTATTTAAACAAGCTTTTATCTGGGACAATGAACTAAAAAGTTAAAAACAAATTCTTGTAAGATTGAACTTGGCGTGTAGGTACCTGTCTACCTATTCCTAAAAGCTTGAGGTACTACCCGTTACAGTTTACAGGTTAGGTTACTAGACTTCTGTGCCTCAAGCTTTTAAGAATATAAGTAAGTACCGCCAAATACGCAATCCCCATGACTACCTGTTTTTTTATAGTTCACAGGCTAAGTGTTTGACCACAGCTCATTTGATGTTTAGTTTCGAGCCCTATGATTTTGCTAGCTGTAGTATCCTTCAGACCGGAATACAGTAAAGTTTACACTCTCTGTATTTGATTTTTGTTTTGTTCTAAATTTTGAATTTGAAACGTTTTGTTTCAAAGACGTAACGGGTCCAGTTTCGTCTGTGGGTCTAGTGGTCAGTTTCTAGTAAAACGAATTAAAGAAACAATTTAACAGACATTATAAACATTTAAAATCCATTAACAACAAGTCGACTATATAGAATATGAGACTCAATAGTCGCAAACACAAAATCTCCTCAAGTTAGGGCTGCACCGTTTTAGAACTAACAAATAACAATAATAATATAAATTAACAGACTACCAAAAGTCTTTCGAAAGCATCGCTCAAATGTCTTATGGTATATTATTTTGCAAGACTTACCGAAAAACAGTAGACACTGGACAGGGATGGAAAAAAATACAACAGAATAGTGATTCTAGAAAAAAATAATACGTAATAAGTACGGCCTCATCTTGCTTCGCACTGCCGCACTCGCATTGTACTCAGCTTTGTCTCCATGAAAAAGGCCACCGGATGTCACCGAAATTATAGCCGGAGGTTCCGACAAAATAAAACTTGAGTAATCCCGCTTATGTAATATATGTATGTGGAAATGTATACGTCAGTTTCCATAGTAAAATACGAAATACATTTAGAATGTTTTTTCATTAAAGCATCACTAATGTCATCTACAGAACAGACAAGCAGATTGTACTCTGTCCATTATCTTAACCGCTTTTTGACAGATCATACAAGGTTGACGATATAACTTTGTACAGCGTCTAGCAAAATAAATCTCACACACATAAATACGTTTAATCTAACATTACCTCTTTACAAGGCTTCGTTAATTCGACTCTATCCATTTTATCTACCGCTTTTTGACAGATTATACAAAGTTGACAAAATAACTTTGTACAGCGTCTAGCAAAATAAATCTCACACAAATAAATACGTTTATTTCAACATTACCTCTTTACAAGGCTCGGTTAACTTGAGAGCAATTTTCATTAAGCCTTGTAAAGAGGTAACGCTAGATTAAACATATTTATTTGTGTCAGATTTATTTTGCTAGACGCTGTACAAAGTTATGTCGTCAACTTTGTATGAGCTGTTAAAAAGCGGTTAACGTAATGGACAGAGTATAGTTGACCATTTTTCACACAACTCTTTGTTTTGAAAATTATAGAATTCGTTGGTATTTCATCTCTTTTTTGTTAAAGTTTGCTTTGGCAACCCTAGCGTGTCGCGGTAGCTGGGAGCCAATATCTTAAAAGTGCAGTTCTCGAGACAGCGATATAACGTTACAAACGGCCTTTGTGGATGCTAGCGAGGGATTTTCGGCTTATCTGATTCAAGTTTCAAATGTTATATGCTTACCGTGCACTAGTTTTGGGTTTCACATTCTTTTTTTTTAGTTTCACTAGTACACCCGGATGAGGACGTGACTGTAGATCTATGGATGGTGCTCTTAATTTAAGTCTAGTCAAGTACATGATAAAAAAAATTAAAAACTATAACCCATTACAGAATTCCATGTGCTGTTAATGTTCCGTGTTGGGTATCAAAAATGAAAGGGATTAATTATTTACATTAATTACATTTAATAAATATTGATATTATTAAGGTGGTTCGATTTCCATACAAATACATTTTTGCCATGTATGGACAAATGAAGTATAATTTTACAGTAAAATCACAGCTACTGGCATTTAATTTGGTCTTTATTTGGGGTAAATCACGCTTCAGATGTGAGTCAAACTCATTTTCCCTAGAAACCTACGGTGTTACCTGCTACATGTTTTCGTGATAAAAAGTAGCCTATGGGTTAATGCAAAGTCTCGGCTACCTCCATACCAAATTTCATCCAAATCCGTTCAGTAGTTTTTGCGTGAAAGAGTAACAAACATTCATCCATCCAAACTTTCACATTTATAATATTAGTAGGATGAACTATGGAACACAATCGGTTCAAGCTCAAGCGAGATTGGATTTAATTTTAGCCGTCGCATAGATTTTCTAAAAACTATTAAAGTATCGCAAAAAATCTCGTAACATGTTCAGTCTCATCCAGCCTTACTTGAGCGCCATAAAAGTTTATTGGCAGCTACATAATCACTGAAGAAACTGTACAAAAGTTCGCTTAAAAAGTCCGTGTGTACGTGGGAGGAATGCCAGAAAGGGAAGCGATAAAGTTAGTGAAATAAAGATAGTAAGACTGCTTGGAAAATCAATTCTAAATGACTATAGCTTCCAACTAAAGAATACTAGTATAAAAACCGCCTGAATAAAGATACATATTAATAGAGATAACTCTGTAAACACACAACAAAAATGATCGAGAATTTTGCTACTTGACAGAATAAAGCTGCTTGTGTCTCGAAAACCCTGACAGCGTATGATCAGGGGGGGGGCGTGTGTATGTGTGAGTTGAGTTTGTGTATAAACAGCAAGACCACATTTTAATTTGGAAACAATAGAGCAGTATTGGTTTTGAATAGTTTTGTGTGACAAAGGCACTTCACTATGTTTTTTACTGTGGCAGAGTGGAGTGAACTATCTCACTTTCAACGAGACACACCTCGCGCGAAATAAAGTAGCCAAGTTAGTGAGGAGCGCGCGGGAGGTAAAAATATTGGATGTGGTATTTACAAGTTGAACAATCTTTACTTCATTTCGCAACAAATTCGCATCTTTATTTTTATTTATTTTTTTATTATAATAGATAAGAATAGAATAAAAAAAGTTCAGAATTAGAAAAATACTGGGGCACAAATGTTTTTTAACTTGGTAGCTAGCCAGCCGAATACTAGAAAGTACCCGAGTAGTGATTTAGTTTCTTTTATTTGAAAGGTGACTTAATCAAGATTGTTCTTTTATGTTTGGCTGTTTAAAGATTATTAGCTCTTTTGTAATGTAATAATGGATATGGGCATATCATAGGCCTGATCGTAATTAGTTCTTGAACTAAAAACTTGCTGAGTGGTTTTTGTTTAGGGCAAAACTTATGGTTACCGATATGCTAATCTGACCACATCACCGACACGCTAATATGTTTTAATTTCACTTCTATCAGCAGCCTCTATGACTACCTTTTTAGGGTTCCGTACCCAAAGGGTAAAAACGGGACCCTATTACTGAGACTTCGCTGTCCGTCCGTCCGTCCGTCTGTCACCAGGCTGTATTTCAAGAACGGTGATAGCTAGACAGTTGAAATTTTCACAGATGATGTATTTCTATTGCCGCTATAACAACAAATACTAAAAATGAAATAAAATAAATATTTAAGGGAGGCTCCGATACAACAAACTTGATTTTTTTACCGTTTCTTGTTCTATACTAATAACGGTGACAGGTAGACGCTTTAACTATTCACAGAATATTTAGTTTTATTATAGATAATAGTGCGGAACCCTACGTGTGTGAGTCCGACTCGCACTTGACCGGTTTTTTTTAATTTTAGTTTGTACTATGATACCTCCTCTCTATTAACCTGAGCCCTTCGTACTCCGGAACACTGCATCAGTATGCAAGCCGCGGTTCCCAAACGCGCCGGCCGAGTTGGAGTTGCAATACTTTAGCAGTTTAGTACCTCTACTTATAGCTCGGTGTATTGTATTACACAGCGTTATGTCCGGCACGTGACTTAGGTACTTTGAATATGTTTCAATCGAGTGCCCTTTTGTATCCGGCTTTATTTGAATCACATTGTTAGTTTACATATTTTTACATTCACTGATACTTTTTAGGGTTCCGTACCCAAGGAGTAAAAACGAGACCCTATTACTGAGACTTCGCTGTCCGTCCGTCCGTCCATCCGTCTGTCACCAGGCTGTTTAAGAACGGTGATAGCTAGACAGTTGAAGTTTTCGCAGATGATGCCGCTATAACAACAAATACTAAAAATAAAATAAATATTTAAGGGAGGCGCCCATACAACAAACGTGATTTTTTTGCCGTTCTTATAGATAATGGTACGGAACCCTTCGTGCGCGAGTCTGACTCGCACTTGGCCGAGTTTTTTACATTGACAGTACAAGGAATCGCTGTAATACTAGATTTATTTACATTTACTATACAATGAATCATACTTTTTTTTTACATTGTCATTATGTGTCACTATATTTTTTTTATTGATGCATGATACTACTACAATAATGTGAAAATTTGTCTGTTTGTTACGTTGAAATGGTTTAACGGATTCGGGTGAAATTTGGAATGCCGATAACTTATACTTTGGATTAACATGCTACTTTTTATTCCGGAAACGAGCTTTTAACATAAAATTAAAATATGTATTTTAAAATAAAATTTAAACCTAAAAACCCAAAAGTATACCTACTAGTGGTTTGGGTATATTTTGGGAATTGTAAGTTTATGTAGTAACACAAACTTATAATTGAATGGAGATTGTTTGAAGTAGGTATCTGCGGAAAGGCCTATAGACAGTTCAAATATTTGATAAAAGTTTAAGACACTTCACACAACCCAATCTAACTCTAAACTAACCAAAGCTTGTTCTATGGGACTCAGATAACCGACAGAATACTTACATTTTTTTTTGATAAATTCATACATCCTAAAATCCTAAATACCTTCTCTAAAATTCTCCCGACAAAATTAACAGAACACCAAATTTCGACTAGAATAGACTTGAAAGACATCGAAGAAAAAAAAAAATTGTCAATTTCAGAATATTTTCAGACTAATTTTTAATCGTAAATTAAATTCTTGGTTATTGTATAAATGTTACTACACAATTCTAGAATACATTAATGATAAAAACATGTAATAAAATATAACTTGCATTATTGTACACCTCTAAAAGAGGTAATTTGTATGGAACTGTATTAATTATTACATAAGATCTTTACCTAGTTTAGAGTAGTTATTATTTTAAGTTATTTTATTTTAGGTCAATTCTTGTGTGTTTATTATATGCGTTTACTTATAAAAAAAAAGAAAAATGTTAAATAAAAACTAATTAAGTACACAAATTGTAAAGGCTTTAATATATTTAAGTCGTAGATAAATATAGTTACTATAAAAGATCTTTACTACCTACATTTGACAATAAAATTTTGAATCTTGAATCTTGAATCTTGAAATCAAACTGGTTCAGCCGCTCCGATGCCACAGACAAATACACAGTTACTTTGTTAATCTTATAATACCCCTCTATTTGCATGAGGAGGATGAAATCTAGAATAAACCAAATATTAGGTAGTTATTGTCCGGTTTTACGCTAGTATAGGTTTTTCTCGGGATACTAAAACGATAGCTTTCACCACAACATCATACAGATTTAATTCTCATGCCGTCCGAGACTCAATCTCTAAGATTGGATATTTATGAGTCCCAGTGTGTGTACACTTCATAAATAAATCTATCCGGAACCGGACCGCCTTATAGCCAATACACTCTGCAATGAGATCACAGTACTGAGATATGACCAGTAGGTAATGTTAATGAATGTCGATTAAGTCATCTATACTTTTATAAAGAGGAAAGATTTGATTTTTTGTTTGTTTGTATTGAATAGGCTCCGAAACTACTGGACCGATTTCAAAAATTCTTTTATCGTTGGGAAGCTACACTATCTCCGGGTGACAGGTTAGGTAGGCTACTTTTTATGGCCTGTATTCCCACGGGAACGGGAACTACGCGGGGAAAACCGCGAGGCGTCCGCTAGTATTAAATAAAATAACTGTATTGAAATCACATGCCCCGCTGAACATTTCTTACCCAGTATATGTTATCAGTCATCTATCAAAATGGTTTTTTATTAGACCACCAAACAATACTTATAAAAAAAAATTACATTCAAATAGATACATATGTACTGTAATAATCCATTCCACATTTACCCTGGTGACCTTTTACAAGGAGCCAAAGCAGAATACGATGCCTCGTATTGCTTTGCACGCGCGTCGTTCTCTGTTTGACTACTGTCAACAATTGAAGAATTGAAGCGAACAAACAATTGTTTTTAAAATTATTATTTTATTTAAGAAAAACAGAAATATATTTACATAATCAAAGTAAATAAGACAAGCAACATTTAAAATAATAATAAATCTAAAAGGCCGCTATCAATAGGAATAGTTCCCAAAACACTGGCCCCATTGCCGCGTTGTATGGCAATACTCAAACGTTGAAAAATTTAACAAATTATCTACATATTAAGTAATTATTAAAAATGAAATAATCATTGAGGTCACAAGATAATTTAATAAAAAAATATTTAGCCTTAACATTATAATTACTTTACTCTTGTATAAAAATACACGTCAACGTCATTAATGTTTTGTTGGATATAATAAACACTTAAATTTCTAGCTTTTGTTAACTGTTGATATTTTTGATAGTAGACATTTTCAATACTGCTTTTTGCGTATGGCTGCAATAAAAATCCACGGTTCTTAGACTAATAGACAATAAAGTGCAGAATCCGGAAGAAATAAATAATTTATTGAGATGTTATCAGTGTGTTGTATGTATGTTATGAACCTGGTTCACGATAATATCATTGGCATTGTGATGCCAGAAACGCATGCTTATGGTATGTCTATGAGATATCAGCCATTCTAGGCAGTGGAGTTTCAACACAATTGAAAGTGGACATTCGGATTGTCTCTATGAGTTAAAAGACAATGCAGATTATGATCTTTCCAAATTATTTTAGACTGGTCTTTGCAATTCGATATACCTACCATAGTCCATCACGCTGGCCAAGTGCAAGTTAACAGTCTTCAGACATTTTGAAAAGTCTCAGATTTTCTCACATTTTTTTATACCGTTTCAACCTAGCGGCAATTAACAACAGGGACGCATATAACTTAGAGGCGCATGACATGAGATTTTAAAATCTGGACTTACACATTAGAAGTTCAACAGTCTTCCAACTAGATTGCTGCTGCTTCAGATATATGTACAAATGTCCATGAACTAGACAGGGACATTGGCCAAATGATATAAGATCTATTTTTGTACAACAAAATCAATTAATTTGTACGACCTATTTTAATCGGTTATAAAAGAAATGACTTGTAAATTTTTTAGAGAGTTTCATCGTTGCTTATGTGAAATTTTACTTAATTGTTGTTTTATATCGCATAAACGTCGTTAGTCAAATTGTACACAAATAAAATTTATCCTAAGAGCTTGTTATGAATGTCTCGAAGAAAAGATAAATAAGAGGTTTTTCATGAAGACGTTAGAACTATAGATCGCCTGACGGTAAGTGGTTGTGAGATCTAAAATGATAAACAATAGAGACAAGAGATTTGACGCACCAACGTGACTAACTTCTGAAAAGCTGTTCCATAGAATTTTCTATTGGCTACTAACAAAATGTTCCAGTAGCAGTTTATTTTGCGATTTCAGGATCGACTGACAGTAAAAACTGTTAGCATTGATGTGTATCAGTATCCTTCACTGTAACTAGACTTCTACAAAATACACTGTATAGTTGCAATAAGCTATACTTATAGACATCGATAGTTTGTCAAGTAGTTATTAATGTTCCTATATAATCAGAAGCCAATACTTTTTGTTTGAAATATATTGGCCCATGAAAGTTGGCCTACAAAAGTCAAACTAAGTACGTAAAGACAAGCAAAGCAAGAAAAACAGAAGAGGGCAAGAAATATGAAATTCCCAGTAGACGCCCGTCCCCATATAGTAATAAAAGCCAGTGGATATTAAGATTCAGGGAGTATCTTGCCTGAGGGCCTGATCTATTGGCTCCCTCCTCATATTATGCGGTGACTTATGTGCCTGCAAATAATAGAGGGTCTAAGGACGTACTTGCTTAAACGGAAAGTGTATTTTGTAGTTCTTGCCTTGAGGCTGTAAGGCATTAGAGATAATCACGATTTCTGGTACTTTTTTCTTAGTGTTTTTTTTATTTAATTTTTTAAATTTGGCCTCAAAAATGTAATCTCATTTGAACGTGATATTAAAAAATAACAAAAACAGAATAACGCTAAAATTAAAAAAAATATTGACACAAATAAATACTTCGAAACATTTGCGTGCGACGCGGTGTGAGGTCTTAGTGTATTTGTGTGAGTGTAGTTCGTGTGAACAAGAATAAAAATGTAGTACCTTCATACATTTTCTACGCAACATTGTCATCTTTTATTTATCTACTCTGTATTTTACTGTAACCTGTGGTGTTTGGACGTGCTAATGATAATGTCAAACTTTTTTTAAATTTTTTTTAATGTAAAAAGTAATGAGACGAACGAGACGCTCTCCTGATGGTAAGAGATTACACCTGTCCATGACCATTACAGCGATACACAGAACTTTGAGTAACAAAACAAAGTCCGGGGCATCGCTGCTTTGGCGCTCATTACTTTGAGACTTTGGATGGTTAGTATCAACAGCCCAGTAATTTCGCTAGCTGCAGTACCCTTCAAATCGGAACACAGTAATGTCTACACACTGCTGCTTAGCGGCAGAACATCTGGTACTGCGGTGGTACCTACCTAGACGACCTCCTGCTAAGGAGATCTACCACCAAGAAACTATTAAAACTAACTATTAAACTATTTAAGTATAAGTTTATTGAGCCATAATTTAAAATAATTATCACATCCGCATAACATTCCATAGAAGCAGGCATCAAATTAGACATAATCATTTAAATTTTTGTAATTGGCATATCCGTTACAATAAATATACCAAAAATCATTTACGTCAAATACTGATTTTGAAATTTGTAACATATTTCATACGCTATTCTTGAGAACTTAAAAAAAGAAACAGAAAGAAGATAAAAAAGTAAAGAAAGAAGATTTACAGTTTCGCAGTGTGCAGTCAATATTTGCGGATCGCTTCCACCCTGGGGTCAACTTTGACTCAGTTTTACAGCTGCAGCCTCGTGGTTAGCAACTTAATATTGAGCCAAAAGTATAAGACATGTTATTATACACACTACAGTCTTACTAAAAAATCATTACTTCATTAAAATGGCCTGTGCCATTTTCATTTGTTTCAAGTTTAAGTTTCAAGCTAGGATTTAACTCGATAACTATGAAATGCGCATAAGTGATGGGAAATTCGGAATTATTTCCATTGATAGCGGGTCTTTTAGATTAGGGTGTTTATTTACTTTTGCCGCAAGATGGGTCGACGATATCGTCACCGTCGCGGGTCGAACCTGGACCAGATTGGCACAGGACCGAGGCAGATGGCATGTAAAGAGAGAGGACTATACCCAGCAGTGGAATAAAGAAGGCTGTGGTTGATGATGATGATGATTTACTTTTATGTACTTTTCATCTTAAATAATGATTTCTGTTCTTTATTTTTTTTCTTTCAGGCTAAAAGTTATGCAATTTAAATTTTAGTAGCTTTAATGTATTGATAGTGGCTAAAAGACCATTCGTACATAGTGGACTTTGCCCACGAACACACTAAACGCTTCGATTCCACTTTTTTCATACATGGATGTGGATCTCGCTGTCAGCGTCAGTATTTGCCACAAAATGCAATTTGAATTTCTTCAATTCCAGAACTAATTGGTTTCTTTTTTTCTTTTTTTTATTACAAATAGGCTTGCATATGCCCGCTTTCTTGCCTGTTGTTAAGCAAAGATGCGGTCTATGATGGAGCACGCGCGCCTAGAAGAAACCTATTCACGCGTGACTTGAAGGCGCACAGACAGTTACTTCTAGGGAACCGTGCATCTAGACCGCATCTTTTAGCTTAGCTTAAATTAGGCAGGTTGGAGTAAAAAACAAAACTGTTTTAAATAAAAAAAGAAAGGAAGATTTAGAAATGAATCAATTTATTTCTCATAAAATCTTAAAGACTTATTTTGATAGATAACACTTTTTATTGAACACATGAGATTAAAATGTGCAGAAAAATATACATTTTATAAATTTTAATTTTTGTCATTTGAGTTATATACATGATGTATTTGGAACCTCCTCGACAGCTGTGCTAGGTAACTATCAATAACAAAACTTCGTAAATTTGAAGTAAAATTACAACGCCAGGGCCTACCACACAGCATGTACGCGCAGTATCGGTGCAGTCACATCACCGAGTGCTGCTCAAACAAGTCTGGACGAACAAACAGACGGCTTGTAATCGTTGCTCGAGTGAATCGTATCGGAAACCTGTTTTTAAATTCAATCTTTTTTCCAGTGTTCCAAGATTTGTTTTCAATAAAAGTAAAAAAATAATGAGACGTTCATATTGCAGATCATATTCAGGATTTGAAACATTTGCAGACATACCATTTATTTATTTATGTATTTATTTCATAACACACAAAACAGAATGTAATAGTAATAATTTCAATACAAATGCACATTTTACAGGTCTGTATCACAATCCAAAACTGTGTAACAATAATTAAAAATGTATTGTTAAACTTTTTTTTTTAAATTGTTAACAGGCTAGGTGTTTGACCACAGCTCATCTGATGTTAAGTGACGGTGTGACGGTGTGACTACCACTCAATCTTTTTTTAATGAGACAATATATTTATTTTATACGTAGAGATTTTCTTGTTTTGATATACAAATTTAGTTGGAAGAGATTACTCTTATTGTTGTTCTGGTGTACCTACTAAAACACTATTGTCTTACTCAATGGTTTTTGTTTATTTTGTATATGTGAAAGTACTTAGATGTACGTGAAGCTCTCCTGATAGTAAGAGATAATGAACGTTCGTGACCATTGTAGCGACACATAGAACTTTGAGTAACAAAACAAAGTCCAATGCATGGCCGCTTTGGCGCTCATTACTTTGATGGCTAGTTTTATCAGCCCTAAATTTTGCTAGCGGCAGTACCCTTTAAATGAAATATAGTAATGTTTACACACTATTGACAGCCCTGTTGGCTCATTTGGTAGCATGTCTGCTTCAAGAGCTGTGGGGCGTGGGTTCGATTCCCACCCAGGACAAGCATTTTGTGATACAAAAACAAATGTTTGTTCTGTGTCTGGGTGTACTGTATGTATTATAAGTATGTATTTACAAAAAAAAAGTATTTAAGTATTCTATCAGTTATCTGACTCCCATAGTACAAGCTTTGCTTAGTTTGGGGTCAGATGGCGCTGCGTGTAATGTCCTGCGATATTTATTTATTATTTATTTTATTTATTTATTGCTTAGCGGCTTTTAAGACTTTTTTCAAGGAGTCGACGACGTTAGCGCGGCGTCTGTTTCTTGTTTCTCACCGCAAAATGATATACAGCGTTAGTAAAACAAAACTGTGTCAAAACTACAATAGTTTCCATAATAACAAACTAATTTTAAATTATCAATTAGCTACATAGTATATAGTTCAGATATAACATGTTAAATAAATAGATAGATAGACAGAAGAACTGGCAGAGCGACTGACAACGACGGTCCCGTTCGGGCACGTAAAAAATGACGAGGGAACTATCGACGGGTTAAAGTATATTTTGTCACACTGCCATCACTACCAACTACAGTTACAATTTTAGTTGTACGTCACCTCTCATCAATAAAACAGCAATAAACCCGATATCGTCGGCCGATCGTAAAGTGACCCGACAGCCCGACACGCCCTGCGCCGAATGACTTTTATAATGTGACGAATAAAATCGCGACTCGCATACAATAACCTTTATATTTTTACGGACGCACTGGTGGGGGCTAGAGGTCACCCCAAAAGAAAGTGGGTGATCTGCCCTTGTACTTTGAGCTTGTTGTTTCGATATCTGTTGGATAATCTCTCATCAATCGCTCATGAAACTGCTCGGGGACGGGAGCTAGACTTTTATTTTTTCATTTTTTTATTCAAAATAGGTTCGCGTTTGACTACACTCTGCCTGATCTATCTGTGCTCTTCTTCCCTTCTTGGGGTTAGGTCGGGATTCGGTTCCGAAGTCTACCTCATTACCAAGGCTGGGCTCTGGGGCACACTGCGTCCAGGGGTGTGAAGGTGCGTGTCGACACCCGTTAGACCACGGGTGGATCTCGAGCACCCTCTGGACGTTTGGCCTGTCTTGGCTTGGTTTCGTTTGTTTTCGTCCTTCGCCGTCTCGTTCGTACTTCTTCGTCTTAGGGCCCAGCCAGAAGGAGATCTCGAGGGAGTGATTGATTTGATTGATTGATTTTTTTTTTTGATTGATTGATTTTTTTGATTGCCATGTACGTACTTCGGGAGGATGCGTGTGGCGCGGTGCTATATTGTTGAGGTGGGGGTGTGGCGAGTTGTCAGTGCGGTCGAACATCCGGCGCGACATACTAAACACGAACTCCCCCCCCGATGAAATTTATGTGCCTGATGTTAAGCAGTAGTATGGTCCAAGATGGAGCACGCTTACCTAGAAGAAACTTATTTACTCTAGATTTGAAGACACCCATATTGTAACTAACAGGGAACACAGACTCCGGCAGACAGTTCCACACCCTCGTTGTGCGAATGAAAAATGTGGAATCAAAACGCTTAACCATCACAACATCACTAATCATCACAACATCACTAATCATCACTACATACTATAGAAGTATAAATTTAAAACACACCCGACACCAGTAACGGCATACCAAATTTCGACTTGCTCAGATCTGTGGAAGATGCTCACATTCTTTCATGATTTGAAATTTGTCATAGTGAAATGATAAGACTTGACTAGTAGAATACTATACGTATTCTGTATTCTACTAGTCAAGCCCTTTCATTTGATACCCATATTGAGAGAGTTATGAAAAAATATGTAATCCGCCTACGGGGAGCTACGGGGACCTACGTTGAGCTACGACAGATCTGTCTGTAGCATCGTAGCTCCCGAATGGATAAATCGATTTTGATTTTAGTTTTTATCGTTTGAAAGGCGAATTAGTCGGGAGTGTTCTTAGCTATGTTTGAAAAAAATCGGTCCAAGATGGCCGTCGCCACAAAATGGCGGATTACATATTTTTTCACAACTCCCTCAATATGGGTATCAAATGAAAGGGCTTGACTAGTATAATACAATACACCTGTCGGTGGATATTTTCATATTTATTGTTGATGTTATGCCGTCAAGCAGTAGTGTGTAAACATTACTGTGTTCCGGTTTGAAAGGTACTGCAGCTAGAGAAATTACTGGGCTGTCGAGACTAACCATCTAATGTCTCAAAGTAATGAGCGCCAAAGCAGCGATGCCCTGAACTTTGTTTTGTTACTTAAAGTGCTGTGTATTGTTGCAATGGTCATGGACAGGCGTTATCTCTTACCATAAGGACAGCGTCCCGGTCCTCCATTAATTTTACATTAAAAAAAACTGCCCTAAATACTACTATTGGGGCTTAAAAGCCTTTTTTATTAAAAGTATCGTTCTTAAAGAAGATAAAAAGGTGAATCCTTAATGTATCTTTAAGGAGGACGATTTAGTCCATAACGTTTACAATGCTGATTTTTACGGTTAATTGTTTAAATGTAATTTGTTTTAAATTGTGTTCGCTCTTTTTTCATCCAAGTACAATCAGGTTATTTCCAAACTCAATACGAAAAGAAATAGCAATGTTACTATTCAAAGATAACTGATAAACGTATATATTGACTTCTAAGAAACTGAAATGGACTTGGTACTCAAGGTTCCAATAAGGAGGCTACTACTAGTTCATATGCCACTATAAAGAGTTTAGTAGTAATTTGTTAACTAATGTAAACTCGACACAGATTTTTGGAAGTAGTAAAAAAAAAAAAAAACGTGTAGTGATTTCATTTCATTATATTATTTACTTACATTCGAGAACATATTTCGTCACTTCATGATTGTAATGCCATTTTAAAAATAATATAACCACTTAAACAATAAGTAGATTTATTTTTTGTTTAAACGGTTTTTTAAAATAATTAATTACCATCAGAAAATTTGACATGGAGGTGATACTATGAGACCCTGGATTAAAACATAGGCTACTTTTTATTCCGAAAACATGTGATGGGTAACACCGCGGGGCGCAGCTAGTATCAGATAACTCTGTCATCAGGAAGTAAAATGACTCGATATGTCCCAAAAACATCAACCACAACAAACAGGGCAAGCTAAATACAACTGTTTAAAAAACAACAGTTTTAAAAAAACGGCCTCGATCACGAAAATTTATCGAATTCGCATCGTAAAGGTATCGAGTCCTCGATAGCATACAAAGCTGTACAAATCTCATACGAATTTTTGTCCATGTCGATACGAATACTTTTTCGCAAGTCGTTCGTGATCGACGCTCAGTAGGTTTATGTCAGGTATCGGCAAAACTAATATAATGATTAGGATTTTCAGAATGTCATTGCATGTATGTTTTTTTTACAAATGACATTCGATCGAGTTTCCGAATTACATCCAGGTGCATCTGAGTTTGCATGCCGTCCGCATTCCACATTCAATTCCGGCCAATGGCGTGGTCGTAAAGAGAACACGTGGCGTCGCTTTATTGGCTGCACTTGTTCGGGAAATCGAGTTATCCATGCTGTGACATTTATATTAAATTAGAGCTTTTACTCACATTTTAGTATGTAATTTATTAATATTAGCTGGCACAATTTCGAACTTTTTTTTTGTAAAACCACTCTCCACAGGATTCCCTGTTTTGTGGAGACCAGTTTCGTGCAGTTAAAGAGGCGCCTACCGTAATTATCTTTATAGGTAATTACATAAAATGTATATCCCAATACGGTATATATGCATTGAAATTGTATTTTTAGCAATCAGAAGCGGTTTTAGTTTTTTAAAAAATATATTTAACAATTCTAAAAGAAAACAAAAATAAACTCAATTCTTGATTAATTTAAGATGCAGGTAGTTTCTAAAGTACGTCCGTTCAGCTTAAGAACTCGATCTATATTGCCCGTGCGCTGCCTCTGCTTCGCCTTTTATACTATTCCGATTTTTAAGTATTCTTGTCTGCCAATACGGCCTCTCCTGACACCCTGACGTCCCCGTCAGGCTCTTCATCCTCTGAAGATTCAGAAATCAATTTAGGTAGGGACCTCAGCGGCTGAGTTAGTACTCCAGGGGCTGATGAGGGTCCAGCTTCATCTCGTACGGGTTCTGTATTTACTAAGTCGTCATCATCATTATCATCATCACTCGTGTCTGAAATCGAAAGTATGATATTCAAGGCATAGTTGTTATAAAGGCGTGCAAGTTAGTAAATCCCCAAATACCATAGGCAAATTGAATTTTGAGCGAAATATTTAACACGTGTTAGAACTGACATTCATGCAAGTACGTACACAATAGAATAAGAAAACACCGAGTTCTCACAAGGCTTAGTCAATAACAATGAAACTAGCCACCCAGTGACTCCTCGGTACGGGCCCATACCGAAGAGATTTTGTTTTACCACTCCGGAGGCAAGGCGCATGTAATCCTCCGGAGACTCTTCGAGAGAGCGAAAAGCTTTCACGCCGGGGGAAAAGGAGCATGTACTCCCCCAACGGCTCTTCGCATAGTGAAAAGACTTCGCACCGGAGGCAAGGCGCATGTAGTCCTCCGGCGACTCTTCGCAGAACGAAAAGCTTTCACGCCGGGGGAAAAGGAGCATGTACTCCCCCAACGGCTCTTCACATAGTGAAAAGACTTCGCACCGGAGGCAAGGCGCATGTAGTCCTCCGGCGACTCTTCGCAGAACGAAAAGCTTTCATGAGGGTACCTGGTAGGCACCTACAGGTGGACACGTACCTTCAAAGAATGTCGCACACGTCTCAGGGGTCCATTCACCTTTCCAAGGGACCATGAACTGGGCTGCTGCATATGTAGTCTTCCCATATGCCCCAGCAAGTAATTTCAACTCATACCGATGATTACGGAGAATGTTGACGACTCTGTATGGCCCCCGCATCCCAGGGTCCAGTTTACCTTGAGACTGGGCATACTTAATGACAAACACAAGATCGTTCTTCTGAAAAACGCGAGGGGGTTTTCGGTTCTCGTTAACGACCGCGTCTTGTTGTAATTGATTTTTCCTCAACCGTTCGGCCGTCCGCTGTCTGATCATCTCTCGTCTAGGTTCCCGGTTAGACGTAGCTGGAGTCATTGCGATATCTCGCACCAGTGTTCGGATTACAGGAGTGGCACTCTCATGACCAATCAAAAGATTTAGAGCAGAGGTCCGAGTTGTCTTTTGCTGTGTTAGATTCAAAATAAGCTGTAGCTGCCACAACTCCTCGGCCCACTCACTGTTTCGGTGGTTGACAGCGATCCGAAGCATGTTGAGAACGGTACGAATATAACGTTCCACTTGACCGTTTGCATGATGCATTTCCGGGGTAATGTGATGAAGTTGTACCCCTAGAACCTGCATCCATGAAGTGAAACCCGTTGACTCGAACATGCGTCCTCTATCGGATACCACTAACTTAGGTGTACCAAACAGTGATATTACATACCTAAATACACGTTTTAGTTCATCAACATCTTGTCGAATTATAGGCGTCAACAGACAAAATTTTGTAAATGCATCGACCACAAGCATGATGAATTTATAGCCCTTTGACGCAGGTAAAGGTCCCAAAACGTCGACATGTAGGGTATCAAATGGGATGTCGGTCTTGTCCCAAGATGTGATGGGTTGTAAAGGCGCGCGTGCTACACGCTTGTGGGCGACACATGTTAAACAATGAGAAATGTATTTAGAGACAAATTTTCTAATGCCAGGGAACCAAAAATGTCTCAATATTAGGTCTACTGTCTTGTCAGCACCAATATGACTATGCTCGTCATGAAAGATGCGCAAGAGACTCAGACGGTGACCTTTTGGTATATAGCAAAGGAGCCTCGGCTCTTCACCTGTCGGCGTATATCTGTAATACAATACATCGTTTTGTTTGACATACCTTGTTGAATCTAATTCACCTTGTTCCAAAGACCGTATTATGGTCGAAGTCTCCTCGTCACCGTTCTGAGCGATCTGTGCCCAGTTGCGCGGACGTTCAATGTTATTAACAATACAAGGGTTACGGCTTAAATAGTCCGCGTGCGGCATCATGGCTCCCTTCCGATAAGATATAGTGAAATTAAAATCCTGTAAGTAAATCCACCATCTTGCCACACGCGGTAACAAATCTCTCTTGTTTTGTGTTGCTTTTAAGGCATTACAATCAGTTATGACTTGAAACTGTATCCCTATCAAGTAGTGCCTGAAATGTCTGAGAGCTTTTATCACTGCGAGGGTTTCAAGTTCATAAGAATGATATTTCATTTCGGCACCCTTCGTAACCTGACTATAATAAGCCACAACACGCCGATTCCCATCCTTATGGACCTGTTGTAGAATCGCACCAAATCCGAGGCTACTTGCATCGGTGTGTACCTCGGTAGGTAAATCAGGGTCGAATATAGCAAGCGTTGGCTCACTAGTCAGCGTTTTGATTATATCTTGACGTACAGACTCTTGTTCTGCAGTCCAGTTAAACTCAATCTCTTTACAAGTTAAACGCGCGATGCAAGTAGTCTTGGTAGAATAATTGGGAATGTACTTCCGAAAATACCCTGCCAGTCCCAAAAATTGCCTGACTTGCTTGACATTCTTCGGGGTTGGAGAGTTGACTAGAGCTTGAATCTTACCAGCAGCAGGCCGTACTTCGCCGTTAGAAATTACACGCCCCAGGTACTCGATTTCAGTGCATAAAAATGAACATTTTTTCAGGTTTAATGAGAATCCTGCGTTGGTCAGAGTTGTTAATACTTCATGTAAATTTTGTAATCCTTCCTGCACAGAAGATGCTAGAATTAAGCAATCATCTATGTACACTAAAACCTTTCCCTCTGCAATTTGTTTGTGTAAAGTTTTACTAATAATACGCTGATAGACAATGGGCGCATTGGCCAAACCATACGGCATTTTTAAGTACTCATAATGAGCTTCTGGCGTTACAAACCCCGTTAGTGGAATTGAATCTTCCTCAAGTTTTATTTGATGAAAGCCTGTAGCCATATCGAGGGTAGTAAAATAATTAGCTTTGCCTAGACGATCGATATGGTCTTCGATTAAAGGTAGAGGGTATCTATCCTTCACCGTAATCCGATTCAGCGCACGGTAATCAACACACATTCGGTCAGAGCCGTCTTTCTTTTTAACTAATAGTACCGGGCTAGAGTATGGCGACTCTGATTCGCGTATGATGCCCTTGGACAGAAGGTCTTGGGTTATGGAACGTACTTTGACTTTTTCCTCATATGACATTTTATATGGCCTATAATATATCGGAGTGTCGCTCGTTAGCCGGATCTGCATTATACCAGTGGTAACTGTGGAGGTGGCAGTCCCGGATATCATATGACTGGAAAACGGGTCCAAGATTTCATTTAACGCAACGAGATCAGGACCGGTCAGTGACGTGTTAATGAGATGTAGTTGCTCACCTGAATCAACAGCTGACACGTCCGAACGCTTAGTAGTACGTAAGATACGTTGAGAGTCCTTAGTTCTTACAAACGTTACACCATCCCGATTTAGTACGTCGGTGCCAATTATGGCAGGGGCGTTCATGCTTTCGCTAGGAACCACCAAAAAGTCTACATCTAGAGATATGTCCTGTAGTTCAACAATGAGCGAGACGTAGAAATCGACATCTGTGATTGACTCACCTACTCCTTTGATTTGTCGACTGATAGGTTTCTTCGTGCACGAGAGGCGATTTACTACTGCTGAAGATATAAGAGACACGTCTATTGCTCCACTATCTATTAATATATCGACAGGTATACCATCAATTACCCCCACTATAATGTCATTACGTTTCTGAACTTGAAGACCAGAACAAAAATTGACCTTATGTTTATTCAAGTCAGAGCGTTGCTTTGCAAAGCAAACCCCAATGTGATGGCCAGACTTTTTACAGTAAGCACACGTTATGTTGTCCGACTTACCTAAGACTTTACTCGTTCCGGGGTCACTTGTTCCGGCAGTAATAGCAAGTTTAGGTTTCTTAGGGCAATTTGACTGCTTATGCCCTCGTTCACTGCATAAAAAACACCTGATATTATAACCCGAAGGCTGAGCCGGCCGTTTAGTACCTTGATATTTGTTGCTAGGATACTGTGACACCGGACGACGCGTTTCTCGAACATCTAAAGCCTTGGGTTTTGCAAAAGTGGAGAGGTAGTTAACCAACTCATTAGGAGAAAGATTCGCATTTGTTGTTGTTGCCTTGACATGCGGGTCCTTAATACCACGGAGCACAATGGCAGTAATGAGTTCGTCACTAAGACCCCTGACAATGCGTAATTTCAACAATGATTTGCGCGCATATTCGGCGTAAGTTCGGAAATTACTTGAATCAGTGGACATAACATCATATAGGATGCCTGCCACGTCCACCTTTTTAACGCACAAACACTTAAAATCCTTTTTGAAATTGGTCCAAGAACGGTCATTAGTGACCCAATCGTCTAACCATGTTTTTGCGTCACCTTTCAAGCAACCTCCGACACGAGCGAGGCACTCACGATCCTCCCATCGGTTTGAAATCCTAGCTTCGTCTACCTCATTGAACCATGAGGTCACATCATGAACGCTGGGGTCAAAATTTGAGACGTAATAACTGTGGGTATTTATGGATTTCAATGATTGTATGGCTTCAACAATTCGTTCGGCACCATTTCCAAGCGAAGTGTCCACAGTTGTCTGCTGCCCAGCTAAAGGCGGAACAGGTGCGCGTGATTCCAAAGCACAGAGACGAGAAACGATCGTATGCCAAGATCCGTGACCACTATACTCACGACTTCGGCTGCGACTTCGGTGATGGTATCGATCACGGCTATTATCACGATTATGACGAGTGTAGCGATCCCCATTGCGATTGCGGGTATGGCCATGAAAACGGTGCTGATCATCGATCGTAGGGGTATAGCCCCTTGACAGGCTACGCGACCTATGGCTTACTGAACGTCTACTGCGAGAACGTGGCCTGTGAGAACTATGATACTGTTCTTCACGAGATCGGGATCGACGTGAATAATCCATGTTACTGTTTATTTAAACCAGATGCGACACTCAGACAAATCAGGACCACCAACTCCACACCACAACAAAACCACTTTACAACACTCGACACAATAAGTAACACAATTGCAAAGAATCCTATTTATCGTGATTTTTGCACCTTACGGACGTCATGAAAACACTACAGACTTTTACAAAATGAACTGAGTTTCTTTTTTCTTCCCTTCAAATGAAAAGATGAACACAAAGAAAAAGTAACGAAGTGTGAGCACGG
Organism: Biston betularia; assembly: GCA_905404145.2. Lineage (NCBI taxonomy): Eukaryota > Metazoa > Arthropoda > Insecta > Lepidoptera > Geometridae > Biston > Biston betularia. The sequence continues at coordinate 8,320,148 of FR989882.1, read as the reverse complement.
TGTTCTATCCCACTTCTGATTTTAGCAATCAGAAGCGGTTTTAGTTTTTTAAAAAATATATTTAACAATTCTAAAAGAAAACAAAAATAAACTCAATTCTTGATTAATTTAAGATGCAGGTAGTTTCTAAAGTACGTCCGTTCAGCTTAAGAACTCGATCTATATTGCCCGTGCGCTGCCTCTGCTTCGCCTTTTATACTATTCCGATTTTTAAGTATTCTTGTCTGCCAATAGTATAATATAAATATCATGGCACAATATCGCACAAAATAATAATTAGTAGGTATATTGCTTAGTTCTAACCATTCTATTTTGAATAAAAACATCAGTAACTGTCCTATAATGTTTAAGGTATAAAATAGCAAACAATTGTATTATAACATGTATGTTGTAATGAGTCCGATCACACGCTAAAGGTCGTGAGTTAAAATCCTAACAATGAGTTTGAGCAACCGGTTAAGGAGACATTGTGTGGAAAGCATTGATTGTAGTTAAAGGTTAAAAATCTGCTACTTGTGTTGAAAATAATGTTTAAGTAATGAGACTAACGAGACGTTATCCCGTAGGCAAACCAAAAAGTCGAGGTGTATTTACCACTTTCGACTATACCGTCACTTAACATCAGGTAAGTTGTGACATCAGGTAAAAAGCCATACAAAATATAAATACAGATAATCCAATTTATTTTAATTGCAATCTCGACCACTTACACGATATGTACTGCATCAGCCGACAGTTGGGTCACGACTGCGGCGTAGTTAAACTTTTTACGACCATGTCTACCAACGCCATCTATGAACGGAGATTGGCAACTCTACACTAAATCTACTGGGATGCCCCGGAATGCTATAAACTGCATCTTTTACGGCTCAGCTTGCGGTGAGTTAAATTTAAACGACCTTAGTCGTTTGTAAAACGTTTTATTGGCACATGGTCTAAATCTATTCTGCTGGATAAAGTTTGTTACTTACCTGGTTTTCAGAAGATAAAGTAGCCCGTTACTTTGTTTTTTAACTGATAAATAGATATATTCGATTATATATAAAAACTTCAAAGTTGGAGCTTGCCAGTGAATTAATTGACTGAGTCAAGAGCTTAGTACTGCGCTCCAAAACAAAGATTCTGAAACACTAAAGCAGGCAATCTGGCTTGTAGACCAAGGTTACGATTTGGACTCCAAATAGCAAAATGCCGGTTCAAACAATGCTGGCGAGATGAGCTTCAGCGGAGGCTACAGGTGACCAAAATGCTGGTATCTATTTTGGTCAAAAGCTTAGCATTGCCATCCAGCGTGGCAATGCTGCCAGCATTCTGGCCACACATCCCTCCTCTGACGGACTTTTAGATTAAGTTTTTTGTATAAATTTAAATAAATATCGTTGGACTATACACACAACGCCATCTGGCCCCAAACTAAGCAGAGCTTGTGTGATGGAAGTCAGATAACTGATACAATACATAAATACTTTTTTTTTGTAAATACATACTTATAATACATACAGAACACCCAGACACAGAACAAACATTTGTTTATTCACAAAATGTTTGCCCTGAGTGAAAATCGAACCCACGCCCTACAACTCTCAAGGCAGATATACTACCAATAAGCCAACGGGGCCGTCAATTTGTAAATAGTATTAATTTAAGATTTTTTATTTTGTTCGATAAATGTTAATACTCAGTCAAAAGCTACAACTAATTTATTTATCATATTGTGTCTAATAAATCGAAGAAAGCTTAGGTACGCATCCAAAAATTGCTCAAGCAATACTCTTATAAGGAGTATTGCAAACTTAAGTTCAACTAACAGAATTCTCGTTTTTTCTAGTCTACGCATTTTAACACGAAATAAACTGGCAATCAAAGGAGTGCGGTGTCGGTGGGAATCCTCATAAATCCGGAGCTGGAGTCGGGGCCTATTCAATTTCCAGGAAGCTACGTTTAGAAATGAAACGCTAGATGGTGCAATATATTTTCTTGTATTTTTTATAACACAAATACTTTTTCAATTTTTTTTATGGTGTTCTGTATGTATTATAAGTATGTATGCATTTACAAAAAAAAACTATGTATTTATCAGTTATCTGACTTCCATCACACAAGCTCTGCTTAGTTTGGAGCCAGATGGCGCTGTGTGTAATGTCCTACGATATTTATTTATTTTATTATCATACCAGCTGCACCCCGCGGTGTTATCCGGTACATATTTTCGAGATAAAAAATATCCAGGGTATCAGCTACCTCCATATCAAATTTCACCCAAATCCGTTCAGTAGTTTTTGCGTGAAAGAGTAACAAACATCCATCCATCCATCTAAACTTTCACATTTATAATATTGGTGTGATTTTTATAGTGTTACAGTATAATTATATTAAAATAAAATTATAAAGTTTTATTTTCTACGTAAATGAGCAAAGATTGGATTAGATTCTATAGCTCATCCGTTTTATAAGCATCTTGGTATTCTTTAAGTCGAGGCGTCGTGTTTTGTGGGGGTTCCATGAAAGTTCATTTTATAAAGGCTGACCGCCAGTGTTTTTTTACAGTTGCAAGCTAGCTCTTTGACCATAGCTCACCTGATGTTAAGTGACGGTGTGGTCGAAGACGGTAAAGCATACCTGGAATACATACCTATAAATTCATATTGCATAGTTTCTTTATTTTACGGCGCTTCTTTTTTTCGTTTGACATGTCACGTCACGTGATGCCACATGATGCCGCGCCTTGCCACGTCACGCTGTGCTACGCCATACCAAGCTACGCCAGTCCATGCCACGCCACACCAAGTTACGTCACATGTCGCCACGCGCTTCCACGCCAAGCCACATCATAAGCCACTGCTGAACATAGGCCTTCTCCAAGACACCACTCAACCTGATCTTCGAGCCTTTCTAGCTACTGCTAGCTGTACTACGAATATCGTCACTCTACCTAGTTTCAGGGCGTTCTACACTACGTTTGTCGAGTAGTAGTTCTCTAGCGGATTACTCCGTTTCAGATACGATCTTTCCGAGAAATACTGAGCCCAAATACAAATACAAATCATTTATTAATAATACCAAAGTTACAGGCCCTTTTCCATAGCTCGCCGAGCGACCTGCGCTAAGCGCTGAGTCACCTAGGTTACATTACTTTAAAAGGAGGCGGCTTTAATAAGTTCTCCGTGACGTTTATTTTACGGTAGCGTAATAAAATGTCCGACGACAGACGGTCAGTCAGTTACGAGGGCAAACGTACAACGCCTTCCCTTTCTTTCATATATAACTAGTCGCGCCACCTCGTGTTATTAATATGACTTATTTTATAGGTTTCTTGCTATATCTTCAAGTAGAACGGTAGCACTAATACGCAGTATAACTTTTACTAAGCGGCCGAAATATAGAAAGTTTTTGTAGAAACGCATCTTTATTACTCACGATTTTGAGGTGACAAGCATGGTTTTTGACCACAGCTCACCTAATACATATTAGATCACTGTTTGGTAATAAATTGGTTTGCAGCGCTGTGTGCTACACTATCGAAAACTTTTTAAAATGTTAAAGTAATAAGACAACCGAGACGCTATCCTGATGGTAGCAGATAACCTCCATGATTATTGCAGCGATACACAGAAGAGCGATACAAAGTTCAAATTCAAATATTTTGAATTTGAACTTTGAGTTGCAAAACCAAAGTCCTGGGCAACGTTGTTTTGGCGCTCTTTACTTTGAGATTTTGAATGATTAGTGTCAACAGTTACTGTAATTTTTTCAACTGCAATTCTCTTCAAACCGGAACACGGTAATGTATACACACTACTGCTTGGCGGGAGAGTATCTGGTACTGCAGTAGCACCTACTTAGACAATCGCCTGCTAAAGAGATCTAATACCAAACAAATATACATTTATAGAATTGTAGCTATATATAGTGTATATATATAACAATGAAGACAGATTGTACATCAAAAACTGCACCACGCGACAAATACACCGACGTAAAAGGTTTCATTGTGAAGTGCCGAAGTGATATCCACATAGTCCTAAAACCAAAATATTTTTTTAGTGCTGGAAAAACGTACAATCTTGCTTTACGTCGCTCTCGACATGAAATCACCCGAAAAATGGCGGTATCTGGCTCAAGTAGATCGTTGAAAGATGGTGAAGAGACGATAAAAAATCGACGACGTCGGAATGACGGCGCATCCCTTTCTATATGTTAGAAGATTAGATAGCCATATGCGGGTAACTTTTTGGAGTAACTTTTACTTAGGCTACATATGAAAATTCGTATTAACTTCGCAGTAAGAGACTATAGCTAACGACGTTTGAAAGAAAAGTTCTTTGTAAAGCTGATTTTTTGATTTTGTTCAAGCTGGGTGATATACTCGTAGGTCACTTGGTGGTAGATTTCCTTAGCAGGAGGTCTAGGTAGGTACCACCGCAGTACCAGATATTCTGTCGCCAAGCAGTAGTGTGCAAACATTACTGTGTTCCGGTTTGAAGGGTACTGCAGCTAGCGAAATTACTGGGCTGTTGAGACTAACCATCTAGTCTCAAAGTAATGAGCGCCAAAGCAGCGATGCCCTGGACTTTGTTTTGTTACTCAAAGTTCTGTGTATTGCTGCAAAAAAAAAAGGTACTTACTAATGTCACATCAGTAGCGTACCGTGCCTTGGAGGGGCCCTAATCATCATAATCATAATTAGTTGAGGATCCCCAAATGATGGGTAAAGATTTCTCACAAAAATGCTAGCATTAAATTTCATCATCATCATCATCATTTCAGCCGTAGGACGTCCACTGCTGGACATAGGCCTAGTCAATGGGGGACCATTGACTTCCATAAAGACCGGTTGGAAGTGGCTCGCATCCAGCGCGTTCCTGCGGTCTTTACTAGGTCGTCTGTCCACCTTGTGGGTGGACGTCCTACGCTGCGCTTGCCGGTAAATTAAATTAAATTAAAATAAATATTTATTGATTTATATGGACAGTTGATCGTGTGACAGTTTTTTCCCCGGGAAGCATAAGATTAAGTGACATTGTGGACAAAATTTTACAAATTAATGCTTACCCTCGTTAGGGGGGACTCTGTAGCCCGGGGGCCCCGTATCATTGATGCGGCTGATATGGCGGTAGGTACGCCCCTGTGTCACAGAGTTGCATAGATATACTCAAAAACTAGATACGGGAGCAGCCCCACCATATACAAGTTTTATACAAATTTTAGCTTTAGGCGATATTCTTTGAACTTTGCGCAATTTTCGTTGGCGTTTCTAACGCTGGACTCAAACAGGTATCTGAAGGGTCTATATGCGTATTTGTGTATATAATAATAATTATAAATATCTTATATCTATTATTTATAGATATTTCATACAGCGACATCTAGCACCAAACTAACCAAAGCTATTAGATAACTGATAGAATACTTATATACTTTTATAGATAAGGTATTTTAAATATTGATTTGCTGTATTTTTTACATGATGTAAATATTTTTCATTAATTAAAAAACTCAAGTATCAAATGTGTTTCTTCCTGTACCATCTCAGCGTTTTTTCGTGGGCGTTCCGGGCACGCCTAGTGCTGGGGCTGCTGATGAAACTCCGGGTTATTGCTACATGGACGTAATTATACTGTCCTTTGGTGAACATGCTATGAAGACTTGGTAGTCTTATTTTTTTTTCACTTTTGTTGTTTAGACTCTTATTTCTATATAACAATAGGCTTCCGTCCGCCATACTTTTTACCAAGTATTTTAGAGATAACTTTACAATCGTTAATCAATCCCACTAATACTTATTATAAATGTGAAAGTTTGGATGGATGGATGTTTGTTACTCTCTCACGCAAAAACTACTTAACGGATTTTGATGAAATTTAGTATGAAGGTAGCTGAAACCCTGCATTAACTCATGGGTTACTTTTTTTTATCTTGAAAACATGTAGCGGTTAACACCGCGGGGCGCAATAAATTTACAATTAAAAAAAACCGACTCCATGACAACTAAACGCACTGCTCCAATGGAACAGCGAGGTTTCGGAGTAAACAAAAACATCATCAATTTTTAGATTTTTGTTGATTTTTGAAAACCGCTCGATTGATTTCGATAAAAATTTATAAAAGTGGCCTCATTTAAATCTAAAGTATGATGTACCAAGCAAAAAAGAACCATTAAAATGGATTTATAAATAATTGGCGGAATGATCGCGTAACATATAGACAAAAAAACAGTCGAATTGAAAACCTCCTCCTTTCTTAAATCGGTTAAAAGCAATGATCCTCTCAGAAATAACATCGAGATTCATACATTTTTTTTTGCTTCAAAATATTTCATTTTTCTGAAAACCAATTTGACTACAGCGCTTTAAATGCTAGCTTTTTTCTTGCGTTTCGTTTACCACGTGCATAGATAAACGTTTTAAAAACAAAATGAACTCCGGGCTCTACAGACTCCATTAAGTGTGTTCGCATGCCTAATTTAATTTTGATAAAGCCCTTACGAGAAGCACTCACTTATGAACGTCAAACTTGCCCATCTACTGGCTCCTACAATATACGTCAAACTTTAAAAGCCTTCATACATGTTGTTCTCAACTTTATTGAGAAATGGCTCCTAGAATTGATTCTGACATCCTCCTTGCGGACTTTAAAACACGCTAAAATGTCTCAACACCACTTTCCATCTAAAAAGAACCTTGCCACCCTAAAAATAAAGTAATTTTTGGCTTCTAATACTTTATGAAGTGTTTATAAAGAAAAGCGTTTCTTCTCCATATTTATTAGTTGCTCTTTTTGTGTGTAATGGATTTTTAAGCGAATAAACAACAACAAAAAGAGAGTAGACGTTGCTTTACATTTGAATCAAGTTAAACGAACTGTTAAGAAGATATTGATGAGTTTTTTAGTTACGTATTTAGTTCTACATGTACAAATATAAAAACGAGGCTTTGTGTTAATCCAGGTTATAAACTATGTTTGTGTACTCTATGTTCCAAATTTCATCCAAATCCGTTCAGTAGTTTTTGCAGAGGAGTAGGATAAGATTACTATTAAATTCTTATTTTTAATCTTCTATTTTTAAAGTGAATAAAAGAAGACAGTGAATTATTAGTTGCTTAAATTTATCTTTATCTTTATCTTTATTTATCATTGAAACAACTATTCGTATAAAACGTTCTTAGAATGACAGGCCACGTGTTTTGACCACAGCTCATCTGATGTTAAGTGAAGGCGCAGTCGAAGATGGTAAAGCACACCTAGCCTAGAATGGAACTGGCTGGAATTTAAATATTTTCTTATCGATAAAATTTGTCAAAATCTGATTTTTTTTCGAAGATGATGAATACGATTTTATTTCTTTGCTGCTTACTAATGATCATATTTTATAAAACCGTTTTATCTACAATGTCATAAAACTTTTTGTCACACTTAACCTAATATACACTCGTACCTATTCGAATAGTCACAGCTCAGCTATATTTAAAGAAGTTAAGCCCAAACTGAATTTTTCGTTGATAAAAACAAGCACAAATTCCACGTTGTGGCGTTTTCAATGATTTGTTGGTAATCGTTAATGAAAACCGAAGGGAAACGTGTTTTTTTTCGTCGCCGAGTCTAGGCGGGGTTGGCTGGGCGGGCGGCAATATATTTATGAAATGGTCGAGAGAATAATTTATACGAAGACAGTTTCGATGCTTTTCGATTCCATTGTGTACCGGCGTTTCGTGGAACTATAATTTTGATAGTTTACGATGAGTGTTTGATTTATGTTGCTAATGTGGTAAAAAATAATATTTATCGACTATAACATAAATGTTTTAAATGCAAAAATATTTTGAGATACGAGTACAAACTACTAATTTTAGATTTCCTATATTATTATATAGAGACATAATCATGGTTTTTTTTATAAAGATCTTTATGAGGACAGTGGACAGGTATTTCTGCGTGTTTCGGTCTTCGATCGCGGGAGACCAAACAAATAAAGTAAATAAATAAATATCGTAGGACTATACACACAGCGCCATCTGCCCCCAAACTAAGCAGAGCTTGTGTGATGGAAGTCATATAACTAATAGAATACATAAGTATTTTTTTTGTCGTAAATACATACTTATAATACAGAACACCCAGACATCCCAACTTGACAACTGCAATTCGAGTAATACTTGCGCATAACATTTTTGCACGTTTTTCACAAATAAATATCCGAGTATCAATACCTCTCAAGCCTGGTATAGTGTAAAAGTACGCGCTCTGTAGGCGGGCAGAACGAGAAGATGAAAAATCACAGATGACTTTTTTTATTGCTCCAGTCACCACTCCCGGGAACAGCCGGGGTAATTACATGGAAAAGTGTATACTACACGACAAATACTAAGGACCCATACATTTATCAAGAAGATAAACCAAACAAAAGAATATTGTGATGATAGAAACAATAAATTAACGGAGGGTAAGGTAACTGTAACTTTTGGAAAGAGTTTAAAATTATTGGCTGGCAAAAAATGGAGCCACAAATCAGATTTTGTTAATGCTTGACTAGGTGTTTTTTATGGTTGACAAGCTAGGTGTTTGATATAGCTCACCTGATGTTAAGTGAAGGTGTGGTCGAAAATAGTCAATCACACCTAGCCTGGAATGGAACTGGCACTCGACGGAGTTAGATGCTTGGCAGTAGATTGCCGAGTACTAGAAAGTATTCTACAACCATGCTATGGTTTCCTCACGATGTTTTCCTTCACCGCAGCTCAAGCTCATTGTTGGGTTTGAACCCACGCTTTTGCGGCGTGCGAATCGACCGTACTAACTACTGAGCTATCATCGCTACATTACTGATAGAATACATAAATACAGATAGCTTATACCCAGGTTTACTATTTTTTATACAAACGCGGGAAAATCAAAGGTGCAGTTAATTTATAATAACTGGGACAGCTAACGCACTGACACTCTGGAAACAGTACATTTAGACTACAAAATTCAACTCGTATAAAATAAAATAAACTTCCCAAAGTTGGAAGAAAGCGTACAGCCGCGTTCACAAGTGGCGATATATTTTCATTTGGAGTGTTCTTCTTCGCCAGTGGCGCCGCCTGTGTGTGACTGGCCGAGTTATTGCACTTGGGACGAGTGGACGATTTGCCCAAGCCGTTTATGTGTCAGAAAAAAAGTAAAACCTAGTTGAGAGGATTTGGTCTGCAGCTGATAGGAAAAATGTTTGAATGTTAATTTTGCTTTCGTTGTAAAAAATACTGACAATTAAATTATAGTACAGCTTTTAAAGCTTGTTTTTTAGAATGAATTCGAGTTTAGATGACAATTTTGAAATGTATATTTCGTAGAAAATGAGATTCCTTCTTTCTGTTTGATGTCGCACTAAGTACTTGATACAATCAAAATGTACCTACATTTTGATTGTATCAAGTACTTTGTTTTTTTTTCAATATTTGATAAAATGGGGGTGCCAAAAACAGTCATAATCACGCAAAGTGAGTGGTATCGTTATTATTTTCTTTCTTCCACTAACTACTTTTTTATGACCGTTTTCAAATTCTATATCTTAAATCTAAAATTTCTCAAATCTCACAGAAATTATTTTATATTTTAATTGAATATTTGTTGCTGTCACAACCGTAGTAAGCCATACGTTTAACAGCGATTAATGCTGTTTAGCGATGACCAAACGCCGAACAGTAACAGCAAAAGTAATATTAAGACCTTTACAATTAAAGTAATCTAGCAATAAAATTAATTTATTAGATTTAACGAATAAAAATCGTGGTATTTGAAAGTTAGGCAATAAGTATCGTTTTTTTATCGAACATTTCATTCGAGCGCCATCTATGTAAAGCTTGTGAGTACTATGTGAACTAGATAACTGATATAATACTTATGCACTTTTCTTTTGTAAATACGTACTTATAATACATATATATATATATACATACATATACAAACACATAACAAACTGTATCGTCACACAAATGTTTGTCCTGGTTGGAATCGAAGAACCCACGGCCTACAAGCTTTTGAAGCAGATATTTTATCCAATAAGCTAACAGTGCAGATAAAAAAAAAGTTCCACAGTACAAAGTCAGGGCGGATCGCTAGTTGTTTAATTGTTAAATAGTTTGTTTTGATCAACGCAATTTAGTTAGTTAAAATTAACCTAGATGGCGTTGATCGCCGTTAAAACGCGCTATCGTTTTGTTTAGCAATTTAAACTTTCTTTATTTCTATTTTAATTATTTATGTTTTTGTCTGATTGCAATAAATTATGTACGTTATCTCTCTCTGTCTCATTTCACATTTGTCTGGGTTGTATACACTAGTTATCAATAATTCTATACATTGGTTTACTTGTAAAATGTATTCACTTCTTAGTTAACGACCCTTGAACATCATTTTTCATTCCCTTTGTAGACGAGAGAGAAAAATAAATGAATGGGCAAGCCAAAGAAACGGTTGCAAAAAAAAAGAAAGACAAACATTTATAAATGGAAGGAGTCTTTGTAAATGAACGGAAAGAAGGGTGGGACAACTGTCGCTACTGCATTAACTCAGAGGAACAATGTACAGACATCGTCAATTTCAATTTATGGGCACTGGACTGGACGTGTTTGTCGTTTTTCCAAGTCGTACTCAATTCGTTTGCGGTAAGTATATAACAGCGCAATGGCAAATGTCAATGTATAATGATCAGAGCAAAGCAAAAAAAAGAAGACATTTTGGCCTAGTAGATACTACAAATGGGTAGCCCATTGCCCATCAGTGGGATGCTAAAAACTGAATACAAGTAGGTACCCCAAGCTTATACACCTGTGTAATAGCGAATGGAATTGTAGTTGAATTCTCTAAACTTTGACGTAAAGTTTACTCTACAAGTTCCGTTCAGAAAACGTCGTTCGAAAAAAGACCACTAATTGTATACTCGTTTATAAATTACCACAAAATCTCCTCTGACAGTGAAAACAATAAAATTAACTTTTTAATCTCTAAAACCGGCACAGGGCGTAACAAAAACATTACATAGCAACGCTTCTACTGGCCTTTTGCTTATTAAGTTTAATTTTTAATATTCGCGCTCACTCCGCGTAAAATTGCACCCACAACGAATTGCGCCAAGAAAAAACACGCCACTTACGGGAATAATTCATATTTCCCCGGTTTTAGATGTGGAATGAACGCGTGGACTGTGAAAAGTGGGAATTTAATATCAGGCTTTGACTGGAGGTATCAAAACAGGCGTGAATGTTTGGCTTTAGGATCACACGAGGGGTAAAATGGAAATAAGTAAGGAAGAAAACGCTGCTGAAAACGAAGACAGGTCGTAGTGGTAAGTTTTTAATCCCCAATGCAAAAAGAGGATTGTTAATATTACTAAGTATCTGTGTAGCTCCCAAGCGGCAAACTGCAGCTGGACCAATTTTTTTTTTAATTTATTGTGTTCTTAACTATGGATTCATCAATTAAATCGTTTAAAGATTATTATAAGCTCTTTTCTGAAAGTTTTGGCGGGAACACGGAAAGAGTCGTGTCGCCACATTGTATTTTTTTCCAAAACTAGTGTTTTTTCGAGTGTTTATGTATAAAAATAGTGGTGTGGGAAAGTGATACAATATGGTGAAACATGACTTTTCGTGTTCCTACCAGAACTCGATCGAAGCCTATAGTAAAGTCGCTACTACTTTACTAAGACATGATTAGACTTGACTAGACTTGACCAGGACTGGACTTTAACCGTAACTATTACTCGTAGATTTGCAAAAACCGAAGACAAGCCAAAGAAACTGAAGACTGCACACAGACTACAGGAACATTGCTACTGGCAAAATGAACAGAGTACGATGCCAAGAAGAAAGAGAAGAAAAAGCTCTTTTCTAATTGACGATCGAAATTTTGTATTCAACCATTGGTGCCGCATATTTTAATTTTTATTCTTATAAAATACGATTTAAAAAGCGTGAAAAAGTTTTTTGCTTATATTTTTTTTTTTTCACAAACGCAATAAAATGTTATTGTTATTAAAAAACAAAACGTTTATTTCCTTGGGATTTCTAGAGTCCGCAACGCTTGTTGCTAAATTATTCTTAGTCATGGAAAAGTGTATCATCCAAGAAATCTCACCCCCTCACTCGAAGCGGGAATCCATTATAGGTTATTTATGTAGTGGCCCCGCAAAATATTTATCTGTGTCGATAATGCCGCGCCCAGTCCACAGGAAATGAAAGTCCACGCTATGGACTGAGGGATTGGGGCTCTGGATAAATAATAAATATGATTTCGATTTAGAATAAGAATGCTTTTGTCGGCCTGGATTTCGGACTGAAATAAGAATTTGATAAAGAAGGATTTTGGTACGCTTTCAGTGGTACGTTCATATTGTAAGTTTTGCTTTTATTGTAAGTTTTGGGTTTCGCGGCATGTGTAACAAAAATTGTAGTACGTATTTAACGCAGCGTCATCTAGCCCCAAACTTATCAACATGCCTTACTGTGACATAGACTTATCTAACTTGATTTTTCATAAAATGATTAGTTTTAAATTTTTTGAAAACTATGCAAATGCATAAAGTACGATGCCAAAAAAAATAAAAAGAGATTGCATAAAGCCTTAGCTTTTTTTATAATGTAAAATTAATGAGACGAATGAGACGCTCTCTTGATGGTAAGAGATAACATATGACCATTGCAGCGATACACAGAACTATTAGTAGTAAATCAAAGTCTAAGGCATCGCTGCTTTTGTGCTCATTACTATTAAAACTTGGATGGCTAGTCTAAACAGCCCAGTAAGTACGCTAGCTGCAGTACCCTTCAAACCGGAACACAGTAATGTTTGCACACTACTGCTTGGCGGCAGAACATCTGGCACTGCGTTGGCACATACCTAAATGACCTCCTGCTAAGGAGAACTACCACCAAGCGAATTATTATAGCGAATAGCTTACTCTGTTGTCAAAACTTTATTAAACTCTCTATCATTCTGTCAAATGATGCACAGATTAATTTGAAATTTGGATAATATGCTCACAAATTCCCAAATAAAAACGCCTACATATAACTATTGCACTAGAAACTACATAGAGTTGAGCCAAACGTTCACGTAGTTTTGTCCGCAGAGAGCTCGAGGCGTGAAGTTACCGCGATTCAATCGAACTCTAGTTTCTCTACACTACACTACTGAATAAGCATACATAGATACAGTCCTAACCCAAGGGACTCTGTACTGGCAGGACAAAATTTAAACACTTGGATGTGTTTACTGCGTTTTAGACTTAATTATACGAATAATTTTGTAGTGATAATAGCTTAGTGGTTAGTGCGGTCGCTTCACGGGTCCAAAAATCAAACGACAACAAAGTGAAAAAGATATTACGACGCAACCCAAATCTGCTCAAAATTTAAGAAAGGACACTACTCAGCAATCCGCTCTGAGCACGAACTGAATCTGTTAGACAAACGTAAAGACAAGTGCAGCTCAGTAGTGTGGAAACGTAAAAAAAGCTTAAAAAATGAGCAGGAATCCCCTCGCGAATCCTCGCAACGGAATGAAAATTGGATTTGGCTCTGATTGGATTTTTATTTACTTAAGACAAGAAAAATTCTGCCTGGAAGGCGACAGAGGCGTTCTTATAAATGGTTTAGAGACGGGACTGATTAAGGGATGGATTTCGTAGCTTATACATAGATAGCGAAATTGAATACGAGTAGAACGTTCCGAGATGGTGAAATGAAACGAAAGAGTTCTTAGAATTTAAATTATTATACTGGACATTAAAACTACAAATATTCCAGTTATCTCGTCTAGTCGACGCCACACGTGAACAAAACGCTGGCTTTTATTTTGCCCAGCTTTTGAGTATTGCCATACAACGTGGCAATGGGGCCAGCGTTTTGGGAACTATTCCCATTGATTAAATATTACTAGTTATTGTTTTAAATTTTGCTTGTTTTATTTATTTTGTTTGTCAAACTATATCTAAGTAGTTAAAAATATTTAACAACAATGAGAGAAAACTTGAAGCGAAGACTTGAAAAGAAGCAAACTGGGAGCAACATGAAAGGCAGAAACATCATGGCTAGCACGAATAGCATGGAGTGAGACGTGAGCAGATTGAAGGCGGGACGGGAGCAGATAAAATAACATGTGAGGAGCGATATAGGAGCGAGAAAGGAGCATGTTAGAAACAGTACCTACGACATTGTAGCGATGATAGCTCAGTGGTAAGCGCGGTAGGTTCGCATGCCGAAGGGCGTGGGATCAAACCCCAACAATGAGCTTGAGCTGTCGGTGAAGGAAAACATCGTGAGGAAACCATAGCATGGTGGTAGGGTACTTACTAGTACTCGACTGGCTAGCTACCACCCTCAAGTTGAAAATCTGCCGCCAAGCATCTAACGGTGTGTTCCGGCAGCCTCACTTGAGAGCCAGTTCCATTCCAGGCTAGGTGTGCTTTACCATCTTCGACCACGCCTTCACTTAACATCAGGTGAGTTGTGGTCAAACACCTAGCTTGTCAACAAAAAAAAAAGAAAAGACATTGAAGCGTACCAGAAATGATCAATAGAACGTGAGTGAGTACTATGGCGTACAGGGAGAGAGACGGGAACAGTCCGCAAGGGACGCGACGGCATTGATATAAAGTGCATCTATAGACTACTGGGATAATCATTATCATAATCAGCTTGTCATAATTCCATTGTTAGTCATAGATTAAGGAAAAAATTGGACTGATTCGGCTCGATTTTCGGCTCGAAAACATGTAGGTGGTAACACAGCGGGCGCAGTTAGTTTTTAAATATATCGATATTAAATAAATCAACTCACAAAATAATCAATAACGCCAACATTACGAAGCAATGTTAAAAACCCCTAAATAAACTTGCGGTACTGTATCAATATCAACAGATTAGCTCTGCTTCGGCGTCCGACCGAAAAGCAGTAAGGGAGCGGAAAAATAGAGATGCTACTGTATACGTTTTAGCCGTTTATATATTGACGGACGTATTCGATAATAATAATAGTTAACTAATACGAAGGTGTACATATTTTATGATCTTTTTTTTTTTCAATCGAATAAAAGGTGCAATGTAATTTGAAATGTACATGACTTAATTTTTTTTTAACATTTTTCCGATAACTGTTATGATTAGGTGTATCACCCGATTTCGGCTTGACGTCGACTTCTGGAACACCCTGTACATTCGCTTATAATAATATACAAATTTACAAATAAAAAAACCGACTCCATGCCCCTTAGGCCCACTAAACGCACTGCTCCAATGAAACAGCGAGGTTTCGGAGTAAACAAAAATATCATCGATGTATACAATTTTAAGATTTTTTAAAAACCGCTAAATCGATTTCAATCAAAAAAAAAATCATCGTAATCGAGGAAATTTTTGCGTAACAAACATAAACACGAACATACAGTCGAAAGGAGAACCTCCTCCTTTTTGAGTCAGTTAAAAATCAGGTGAGACGGTGGCCAGATGCAAGCCAAACACCTAGACCTCTAAGTGTCACTTTGTTCGAAAGCCCAGACTGATTAAAGTAACGATACACTAAAAGCCGGATGTTGTTCATCTCTAGTGAAACATGGCAAAAGTCGTTGAAATTGTTCAAAAGCCGAGCTGTAGAGAAGCCATGAATACATTCGGCAAACGCCGACGTCGGCGTGAATATAGAATGAATGAATGAATAAAAATGAAAGGCGCTGCCGGTACTGTTAATCATCAAGTTTGAATTTCATTTTTACGCTTCATCCGAAACGTACCTTGATATTTTAAGAGTTAGTCTTTGAGAATGCGATAATGAAATTAAAAGGAAAAAAAATTTTTTTATGGCGGACAGGCCTTGATTTACTTTTTTTTTTTTTTACTTTTAATAGATCTACGTTTGGCCACCAACTCGCCTAATGCAAAGCGACGGTGTGGCCGAAGATGGAGCACACTGATCCAGAAGAAATCTATTCACTCTAGCCTTAAAAACGTCCAAATTGTGATTTATGGGAAACAGGGAAGCCGGCAATGAGTTCCATTCGTGGGCCGTGCGCATCAGAAAAGTAGAGCGGAATCGCTTGGTGGTAGATCTTCTTAGCAGGAGGTCGTCTAGGTAGGTACCACCGCAGTACCAGTTATTCTGCCGCTAAGCAGTAGTGTGTAAACATTACTGTGTTCCGGTTTAAAGGGTACTGCAGCTAGCGAAATTACTGGGCTGTTGAGACTAACCATCGAAAGTCTCAAAGTAATGAGCGCCAAAGCAGTGATGCCCTGGACTTTGTTTTGTTACTCAAAGTTCTGTGTATCGCTGCAATGGTCATGGACAGACGTTATCTCTTACCATCAGGAGAGCGTCTCGTTCGTCTCATTAATTTTTACATTAAAAAAAAAGAAGCTAAGTGTTTGACCACAGCTCACGTGATGCTAAGTGACGGTGTGGTTGAAGATGGTACAGCACACCAAGCCTAGAATGAAACTGAATGAAATTGGTAGTTGGTTGTTCGTCCGTCTGTCTGTCTATCCGTCTGTCACCAGGCTGTATATCATGAACCGTGATAGTTACAGTTGAAATTTACACAGATGTTGTATTTCTGTTGCAGCTATAACAACAAATACCAAAAAACAGAATAAAATAAATATTTAAGGGCGCCGTTTTTATAGATAATGGTACGGAACACATCGTGCGCGAGTCCGACTCGCGCTTGACCGGATTTTATTTGTATTTTAATAATAATCATCAAGATTATAACCTACCTTCCATTTATACTATGTCTCTGCAGTAATTTTTTTTTTTTTTTTTACGTAAAAACTAATGAGACGAACGAGACGCTCTCCTGATCGTAAGAGATAACGCCTGTCCATGACCATTGCAGCGATACACAGAACTTTGAGTAGCAAAACAAAGTCCAGGGCATCGCCGCTTTGGCGCTCATTACTTTGAGACTAGATGGTTGGTCTCTGCATGGTGGTAGGGTTCTTTCTAGTACTCGGCTGGCTAGCTACCACCCTCAAGTTGAAAATCTGCCGCCAAGCATCTAACGGTGTGTTCCGGCAGCCTCACTTGAGAGCCAGTTCCATTCCAGGCTAGGTGTGCTTTACCATCTTCGACCACACCTTCACTTAACATCAGGTGAGCTGTGGTCAATCAACTAGCCTGTCCACAATAAAAAAAAAAAAAAAAAAAAAAAAAACAGCCCAGTAATTTCGCTAGCTGCAGTAATATTTTATAATCGATCATTTAAAGTCCTGTGCGCGGTATTTTATAACAGAAAATAATGAAATTCACGACCGAAGTCAGCGCTTGATAGTCGATACATCATCTCTGCGTGAGATTTCTCATCTTCTTTCAATATCGATCTCGCGAGCCCGATCCATCATATTACATCCACAATACACAGTTTTCGCATTAGTGTAAGCAAAAATAATATTTTCATTCCCCAAGGCGAAGACCCGATAAGAATTTCATTATGCGATACGTATTTTGAGGGTATGTTTATTTTTTAAATGGTGTGCGAGGCGAGCGATTGGAAGAACATTCAATATTATCGTTTTGATTTAAAAATACTTGGCTACCTCAAAATTTACCCTCATTATTTGTGTGTTTAATGAATTCATCATCATCATCACCATTTCAGCCGTAGGACGTCCACAGCTACACATAGGCCTCCCCCATTGAGTTCCATAAAGACCGGTTGGAAGCGGCTCGCATCCAGCACGTTCCTGCGGTCCTTATTAGGTCGTCTGTCCAACTTGTGGGTGGACGTCCTACGCTGCGCTTGCCGGTTCGTGGACTCCACTCCAGAACTTTGCAGCCCCATTGGCCATCAGTTCTGCGTGCTATGTGCCCTGCCCACTGCCACTTCAACTTGCTAATCCGTTAGGCTATGTCGGTAACTTTGGTTTGTCTACGGATCTCCTCATTTCTGATTGAAAAAATTCTGATTATTAATTTTATTTTTGTTTAATTAATTATTTACTAAAAAATTAGGACTTTTACAATGCTGGTCGAGTCTGAATTATTTTAAAATCATTTCTCAAGGGACCCCACAAAAGACAAATGAAAGAGAAGCTAATAAAAACAATAAATTTAAAAAAAAACTTTTACTCATGAGCCGACAGAGGGCTCCACACAACTATAACACCTTCTTGAGAGCAAAAAAGCTGCCAAGGTGGTTAACAAAAGCTGCAATTTTATTACAACACAATAGAGCAAAATGAACATTGAAAACTAAATTAAATAGAAGCAAGAAAAATACGAGATCCGACGACTATGTTTGAATTAAAACTTTTCGCTGGAGCCGTTTTGATGAGGAATACTCTTTTTCACTGCATATTTTATGAAAAAATCTTCACTGGAATGGCCCACCAACTTGGAAATTATTCAACCGTGTAGCAAAAGTTGGATGTAACTTGGGATTTTGTCAATATTGCAACCTTTTTTTTCTTTGGTTTTGGTGTCGCATTTTGAGCTTTTCCCAGTGTCAAGTGTTTTAAGTTGCCTCGTAGCTATAGATATAGTCAACTCTCTCGACTCGACAAAACTCTAGTTTTGGAAAAAAATACAACGGGGCGACACGTCTCTTTCCGCGTTCCCGCCAAAACCTCACCTACGAGATTGTCATCTTGGAATATATAAAGCTTAGGTGTAAAAGAAAAACAATTTTTTCTTTTACACCTAAGCTTTATATATTCCAGTTATAGCAAAAGTTGGATGTAACTTGGGATTTTGTCAATATTGCAACCTTTTTTTTCTTTGGTTTTGGTGTCGCATCTTGAGCTTTTCCCAGTGTCAAGTGTTTTAAGTTGCCTCGTAGCTATAGATATAGTCAACTCTCTCGACTCGACAAAACTCTAGTTTTGGAAAAAAATACAACGGGGCGACACGTCTCTTTCCGCGTTCCCGCCAAAACCTCACCTACGAGATTGTCATCTTGGAATATATAAAGCTTAGGTGTAAAAGAAAAACAATTTTTTCTTTGCTTTTGGCACTGCACTTTTGAATTTTTCCAGTTTACATAAACATACGAAAAATATAAGATTTGGAAAACACTAAAACTTTTTTGACAAATAAATAAACATATTATACAAAATACATATATCTCACGAATATAAACAAAATATATTATGAATGATGATGATGTTATGTGATTACAACGCAGTACCCTGATTTTTTGACGTTGCCGCCAAAACTGACAACATTTTTATCGTATCTCGTAAAAATTTTTAATTAAAAAATTAACTAAAACCATGTCGTTGACCTTTGCCCTGCTATTGGGTCTGAAACAAAACTTCTAAGCACAATTTTATGTACTAATGATTTTTAATCTGTAATTGAGTGTTACAGTCTATCTTTAATTTAACCAATTCGATTTCCATCAACGATGATTCTATTTCATGCATACCGGTTTGCATTTCCATGATATCCGTTGTGTGGCGGCCAGGAAATGGGAATATCGTATCAGCTGCGTCCTTGTATGTTCAGCTTCATAAATACACGGTTACACGGAACGACAGAATGTAATTGTCATTTATTAGCAACCAGCTGCGCCCCGCGGTGTTACCCACTACTCGTTTTAGGGATAAAAAAATAGCCTAAGTGTTAATATAGGGTGTCAGCTACCTCCATACCATTCAGTAGTTTTTGCGTGAACGAGTAACAAACATCTATCGATACATCCAAACTTTCACATTTATAATATTTGTGGGATGGGATTTATTAAATGTACTATTACTTCACTGTAACGTCATCAACGAATTCGTTAAATAAATTCGAACTCAGTGGTTAGCGAGGCCGGTTCGCACAACGAGAGTCGTGGGTTCAAAGCTCGAGATGCTGGTGAAGAAAAACATCGTGAGAAACCATAGCATGGTGGTAGGGTACTTTCTAGTACTCGGCTGGCTAGCTACCACCCTCTAGTTGAAAATCTGTCGCCAAGCATCTAGCGGTGTGTTCCGGTAGCCTCACTAGAGTCTACCAGTCTCGGCCAAGCGCTCGCGCTCGAAAAGTCAACATGTCCTGAGGATGCCTCGTGTAGAGGCGAAACACGAGTCGGCAAGAGGTTACTGCAGAAGAGGATATAAACACTTGTAGTTATTTTAATTAATATTTGTTTTTAATTTGTCTGACTTATTTGATTTAGTTGTCGGATTTCCATACCTTAGTTTGGGGTCAGAGGACGCTGTGTGTAATGTCGTATGATATTTTATGTTTATGTCAAATTTCAGTCGCCAAGTTAGTTACATATTAATTTAAAATACTCATCACTGTTGTAACCGAAACAACTGTTAAGCGGGAATAAACTAAATTTATAATCGTACCTTGAACATTTAAAGCATATTTTTTACATCGACGACAAAATTTACTGCATGGATGCAAAAAATGCAGATTTCACGTCAAAAAAATACAGAAAGGGGTATTTCTATTGCTATTCATTGCATTTGACATTGCATGCTTTGTTGACCAAAAACATAATGAAGCTACATGCATGTGACACTTGAACAGCTGACATAACTTTTTGTATTCATTCATTTGCTTTAAGCCACAATGTAATATCATCTTAGGTTTTATCTCGAATTCAACTCGGTATCCTTATTTTTATAAACATTTTTTTTTTAATTTCTTACGTTTTGCGTATTACTACGCTACTTTTATTTACGTGCAGTTATATGAAGTAAAATTAATTAATTTAATTTCTAATAATTTACAATTCTGTCGCAAATATAATCTAGATAGCTAAATCTAACTACTGATAAAGTCCCCCGCATACCGAGCCCCGTCCGAATGCCCCCAAGACGTTGGCTGCGTTCCCGCGTTGGATGGCCAAAGATATTTGGTGGGTCAAGAACCACTCCGACCGAGGATCTTTTCCCGTCTCCCTCAAACGACACGCGCAAATTTTATTGCCTCTGAGCACCACGGTCCCGCGGTTTCGACAGCAAATGGGACAAAAAATATGTATGAAATGATTGATCATGACATTTTTAAAACTAGTATGTAAAGGAAACACTCTAAAATAGACATGACTGTGATAGGTGCTATCAAAAACCGGCCAAGTGCGAGTCGGACTCGCGCACAAAGGGTTCCATAACATTATCTATAAAAACGGCAAAATCACG
The DNA here is from genome assembly GCA_905404145.2 of Biston betularia. Classification (NCBI taxonomy): domain Eukaryota; kingdom Metazoa; phylum Arthropoda; class Insecta; order Lepidoptera; family Geometridae; genus Biston; species Biston betularia. The sequence goes on along the minus strand of FR989882.1, from coordinate 8,299,041 downwards.
TTTGTTTTATGGGATTCCTTTAAATATTTATTGTATTCTATTTTTTTTGTATTTCTTGTTATAGCAGCAATAGAAATACATCACCTGTGAAAATTTTAACTGCCTATCACGGTTCATGAGATACAGCCTGGTGACAGATGGACAGATAGACAGAAAGACAGACGGACGGACAGCGAAGTCTTAGTAATAGGATACGGTTCTTTGTATACGGAACCCTAAAAAAGCGTGATTAATTAATTTTTTAGGGTTCCGTACCCAAAGGGTAAAAACAGGACCCTATTACTGAGACTTCGCTGTCCGTCCGTCCGTCTGTCAACAGGCTGTATCTCAAGAACGGTGATAGCTAGACAGTTGAAATTTTCACAGATGATGTATTTCTACTGCCGATATAACAACAAATATTAAAAATAAAGTAAAATAAATATTTAAGGGTCCCATACAAGAAACTTGATTTTTTTATAGATAACGGTACGGAACCCTTCGTGCACGAGTCCGACTCGCACTTGACCGATTTTTTCTTTAATAGCATACAATCAACTTGAGCTGTTGACGCTTTAGGAAAACATCGTGAAAGTACTTCTTAGTACTCCGCTGGCTAGCTTCCTCCTTCAAGTTGAAGTTCAAGTTGAGAGCAATCGTTCTTGGGTCCAACCATATGAAATCCATCACTATAGCACTGGATCGCCCAAAATTTATAGAGTACATGAAGCCCATTTTTAACCAAACCAACTTCCCTGTACTGCGTGAAATATACCCCAAGGGTGGAGATAAAGTGGTTTTTTAAATTGAATGTGTACAAGACCGCTTAGTTAATTGGACATGTCCAATTTATGCAGAGGATATAGCCAGATAATAGAATGGGCTCTATTTCTGAACCATACACATGATTTTGTATTGATAGGGGTCAGTAATAATGGGTTTATTAAACAAAATAAAATATCTTAAATAAATACTATTCACAGGTATAAATAAGTAAAGCAACTACGGTACTTTTACTTGGTGGTTGCTTTCAAAGCCAAAAATATGTTGAAAAAATTTGGCAAAGCAGTAAGTCCTCAGCAGTGAGATTGAGCAAGACTTCACTTCAAGTTGTAAGACTGTAATGACTACCGCGGACTTATATAAGAATTATCATAGATACTTTTTTACCAAAATACAGTTAGTTAGTTTACTTGGTGATAGATCTCCTTAGCAGGAGGGCATCTAGGTAGGTACCACCGCAGTACCAGATATTCTGCCGCCAAGCAGTAGTGTGTAAACATTACTGCGTTCCGGTTTGAAAGGTATTGCAGCTAGCGAAATTACGGGGCTGTTGAGACTAACCATTTAATGCCTCAAAGCAAAAGCCAAATCAGCGATGCTCTAGACTTTTTTTTGTTACTCAAAGTTCTTTGCATCGCTGCATTGGATAATGGACAGGCGTTATCTCTTACCATCAGGAGAGCGTCTAGTTCGTCTCATTACAAATACATTAAAAAAAAAGTTAATTAAAAAATATATTTATACTACGGAATACAATTAACCTCAAGCTTATAACAATATATGAGCTCCACGCGCCCCTGAGGCGAAGTTTAAATTGCACTTTCCACTTCATTGTCTTATTGCTGTACTGCACCTTACTTCTGGTCTGTGGCACAAAACTTTGCTAATGTGCACATTCTGCGTGTGACGTATTTTCATTTAACATTTGACTTGTCTGGGAACATTTTGGAGAGTGCGCTTCAGATCTGCATGACCTAATTCCACCTTGCCCATTCTATTATCGGACAGCCAGGAGCTTTAAAAAGCGTCACCGCTTCATGGTTGATGTTCCAAAAGCTCGAACTAAGCGGTTTGATTCCACCTTTTTCATCCGCTAGACATTGGAATCAGCTGCCCGAGTGGGTGTTCCCCAATGAATATAGTCTGGGTACCTTCAAGTCGCGAGTGAATCGGTTTCTTCTAGGCGAGCGTGCTCCACCGTAGACCGCATCTTCGCTTAACATCAGGCGGGATGGCGGTCAAACGCAAGCCTATCTACTATAAAAAAACATAAATACATACTTATACATAAATACATACTTATAACACATACAGTACCTACACACAGACACAGAACAAACATTATGTATTTTATAGTACAAAAACTACTAACCACTGTACTTTACAGTCTAGGTATATAGATCACAGGTAAGCACGATTTCATCTATTGCTAAACTTCGTATTGGGATAGACCAAATAAATGCATCGAAACTAGCAAGCTAGCACGCTCATGTACAATCATAGACTGTTTTAATTATCTCGCCGTAGATGGCGCTATCTACACGACGCAAAAACATTGCGAGAAATGGATTCATTTATTATAAAAAGTAATGGCGCAATGAAAACTACTTTTCGTTTCTTCGACGATTTCAATTTTAAATCTTTAAAATTGAAAATCGTTCAAACTTTAATCATATAGTGTTGGTTTTTAGATTATTTATTCCCCGTTTTGATGTTTCATAATTACTTCATCAAATATTTAACTCATAAAATAGAACAAGCATTTTACATTTACAGTGGCCCCCCTCTTATTTCCGCAATTTATTTCATCATATCAAATTGCAAATTAATCAGACATGTTTTTTTAAATAACAAATCGGCTTACGTTTGATCGCCGTGATGATACGGTCTAAGATGCAGCACGCTTGCCGATACCGATTGCAGGCTTGTACTATTATTACTACCTATTTTTTGTACTACTATGTTATAATGAACACTAGCTGCGCCCCGCGGTGTTACCCGCCACATTTTTTTGGGATAAGAATCCAGGATGTCACCACCTCCATACCAAATTTTATCAAAATTGGTACAGCCGTGTGAACGTGAAGAAGTAACAAACACACGTACACACTCACACACTTTTGCTTTTATAATATTAGTGTGTTTGTTATCCACATAATTGTATAAATTTTTAATCTCCGTAGAAAACTAGGAGTGTGTATCTGTCTGTTGCATTGTAGCTCACAAACGGCTTAACCGATTTCGATGTACTTTTTACAGTGTTCTTAGTTATGTTTTAAAAAAAAATGTTTAGCCATTTGAAGATTTTTTTTCTCTTTTCTAGTTATGAATGAACGTAAGTATCTTCCAAATGTTTAATTAAATCAAAAGATGTTTTGCAAATAATTCAAGTCTTTGTGTGTTTATCTGTACGCTTTTAAGCGTATTCGCCATATTTAACCGCATCATCACTCAACATCAACAACAAATAGAAATACCGAAAGAATCATCAATTTAAGTTTCAACTAACATCCTAACTAAATCCAATGTTATTTAACGTTTTCTTTTATTTTATACGCTTTTATGACTTTTCTATTTGACATCTTTTTTTTTTTTTTTTTTATCTAAAAAGTAATGAGCCGAACGAAACGCTCTCCTGATAGTAAGAGATAGCGCCTGTCCACGACCATTGCAGCGATACACAGAACTTTGAGTAACAAAACAAAGTCTAGGGCATCACTGCTTTGGCGCTCATTACTTTGAGACTTTCGATAGTTAGTCTCAACAGCCCAGTAATTTCGCTAGCTGCAGTACCCTTCGAACCGGAACACAGTAATGTTTACACACTACTGCTTAGCGGCAGAATAACTGGTACTGCGGTGGTACCTACCTAGACAACCTCCTGCTAAGGAGATCTTCCACCAAGTAAACACAACAAACATTCTGTACCATTATACAATCATCTTTTAAAAAAAATCTACATTAACTTGAGCCAAAGCTAAAATAATACCATTATACATGATACAATCATCATTAATAAAAAATTTAAACATTTTATGTCGTGGTATGAAACTCTCGCTGCTCAAGCCCTATTCACAATTGACCGGGTTAATTTTTTAAGAAGACACTTATACACGCGACTGTCCATACTATTCAGACTGCGATTTCTGCACGTATCAATTATTCGGGTTCCGTTGTCAGTATTAAAACCAATCAGTACGGCTGCCGATATAATTTCCCTCTAATATTTAGTATTAACGTAGTTAGGTATACCAATGCAGCTATTTATAGATAAGTAGGTAAAAATCAGTGTCGAATGTTATGAAGTGACTATTTTGCCTAAACGACAAAGATAATTTTATATGTTTATTTGTGAATTATGTGGCAAATATATTTTTTTAAGGTTGACAAACTAAATTGATTGATTAACTCTTTATTGTACACACTAAAAATAATACAATACAGAAGAAATAAACTTAATAAACAGACCTTATGGCTAAAAGCGATCTCTTCCAGGCAACCTTAGGATGGAAAGGATCAGAGTAAGAAAAAGACGGGTGTGTGTCAATAACGAGGATACGCACGTAGGAGAATAGGTTCATAATTATAACATAAATATGTAATGCGTACATAATTATCTAAATAATTTACTAATAACCAGCTGTTCTGAACTGGGTTCGAAGGTTTAGTAGCCCAGTAAAGTTTCGGCAGCCAAGTTGGGAGACCGTCTGGCTTCTAATGAATCGGTTCTGGGTTCGAATCCCGTGACATGCGCTTCTATCCTTTATGTTATGGCCAATAATTTCAAATGTTGAAGGAAAACATCGTGATGAAACCTACATGTCAGAGAGCTCATAAAAAAGTCCTCGAAGGTTTTTTATGGTTGACAGGCTAGATGTTTGACCACAGCTCATTTGATGTTAAGTGTTGATGTGGACGAAGATAGTAGAGCATGCCTTGCCTGGAATAGAACTAGCTTTCAAGTGAGACTGCCGGAGCACACCGTTAGGTGCTCGGCGGCAGATTTTTTTTAAATCTAGGATTTTTGCTAGCCAGCCGATTAAGTACTAGAAAATATCGTACCACCATGCTTTTAGAGTACAAACTCATTGCTGGGGTTTGAATACACACCTTTCGGCGCGTGAACCGACCGCGTTACAACATAACAAATATGTAGTCGCAACCTTATATCGTTGGATGAGGTGCCAAATAATCGTATTTTATTTTTGGAAATGTAAATAATTCTGATCAGACTTTATAAAATGTTTTTTTTTATTCCGCTACGTTTGTTCGTTTATTTTGAAAGAATTTTGTCTTACAATTTTCTATTCGTCTTCATTGTTAGGGAGGTGTTCTGTTCAATACAACCTCAATTGAATTTGTCAAAGATTAAAAAAATGTTTTATGCAGAAGGGTATTTTTAATAGCGAACGTATTTTTTATTCTCACTTCAAAGAAATTTGGCTTCTTGATACAAAATTACTTTTAATGACGTGCTTGTGAACAGTTGATCTTATCTCCTGCATGATTAGATTTGATTTACATTGTAATATGATGCTCGGCACAACGTTTAATATTTGCGAATGACTGCTTGCTTTGTATTTGACTATACCTCACCTATTGAAGACTATGATGATTTAATTATTATCTACACTTCTACATCTACACTGATAATATAAAGAGGGAAGATTTGTATTTTTGGATTCTTGTATGTTTGTAACAAATAAACTCAAAAACTACTGGACCGATTACAAAAATTCTTTCACCATTAGAATGCTAGAATAATGTAGCATTCTAATGGTGAGTAACATAGCCTAGTAATATAGTTTATTATATAAGATATTTATCACTGTATGTTTTCCAAATAAAATAAAACATTTATTACAAGAATTTAATAAAAAAGCGAATGTCCACCCGTGTGAAGCCAGAGCGCTAGTGGTAAATAGAACTATTTGTCAGATAATTATTATGTTTTTATCAAGAACTTTTTTTAAAGTTAGTTAAAGTTAGAGAAGCGTATAAATTAACATTTCAATCATTATTTATGAAATCATTGTAGCGATGATAGCTCAGTGGTTAGCGCGGTAGGTTCGCATGCCGAAGGGCGTGGGTTCAAACCCCAACAATGAGCTTGAGCTGCCGGTGAAGGAAAACATCGTGAGGAAATCATAGCATGGTGGTAGGGTACTTTCTAGTACTCGGCCGGCTAGCTACCACCCTCAAGTTGAAAATCTGCCGCCAAGCATCTAACAGTGTGTTCCGGCAGCCTCACTTGAGAGCCAGTTCCATTCCAGGCTAGGTGTGCTTTACCATCTTCGACCACACCTTCACTTAACATCAGGTGAGCTGTGGTCAAACAACTAGCCTGTCAACCATAAAAAAAAAATCATTTTTTCTAAAGCCTTTTTTTAAAACTTTCGTAAGTACATTGTGTATTTTTCATTTCGTGTATGTCCGAGAGTTTTTTGAACGGTCGTTTGGATGTTATTTATTCCTCACCATGTTTTTCCATCACCATTTCAAGTTATCAAGAATACGCACTAAAGTAGGTACTACTTAAAGGGTACCTTCTAAATTCTCAAGATATTTAATCTTTGTCGATATAGCCTGCGGCTCAGCAATTACAGTGCTAGGGAACCCTAAACCGCTATACTTAGACGTTTTTCGCTTATTTTCGTACCCCGTTGTTTCACGGAACCCGATTCTAGCCGGTTCAGTTACTAATTGGTACTCCTTTGCTTTGAAGATATTTTATTTAAGCTTCAGGAGTTTTGAGCAAATTGTTTGTTGTGGGCAATATTTATTTCCTTAATTTTAATTTTCTAAGTTTATAAACAGAACATTTTTTAACTGTATGGTTGTTCTTTGAAATATCTGTGATGTTATTAGGGGCATTAAAAAATCTTTTCAAACCTTTTACCCGACTTCAAAATGAGTAAAATGATTTATTAATTCGACATATATTTTTATAATTATTCATATAATTTAAATATAATCATAAAATATTCAAATTTAGTCAACAAGGTAGCCTTTTCTACACTACCAGCTGCATCTACTACTATTTATTAGACTGTATCGGAACTCAACCCACGTTCAATCGATTCCGCTGTGCACGAAACAGCTAGACAAATGCACTCGGAGGCTTTTAGCCACTTCCGGCAGGAGTGCATCGCGCCCGTGACGTCACTTCCGGTCCCGTCCCGTCCGCCTGAGTTGTCTCGCTGGCGGTGGCCATAACTTGTAAAGCTACAAGGCAATGAAAGTTTTATGGATTTCTACATTATCATAACTGAGCTCCACTAATTTGTTCTGCTGTTTGGAAGCCAACTAGCCCAGTCTATGTAAATCTCAATATTGTGCTAAAAACCAGCAGCTGCATTATATCCGATGTTATTCTATCGCAATTCAACCGCATTCAACCACGGCTACCGCAGAATACACAAGTGAACTGGAATGATTGTAAATATCGAAATACTGTCGTCACTAGTATTTATTAATACAAAAAAGTAGATAATAAAAACAATTTATGCTCATACACACGCAAAGCCCAAAAATAAAAGTACATACATTTGTTGTTGTTTTTTTTTCATGGTTGACAGTTTGACCACAAGTCTGCCGTGAGGCCGCCGGAACACACAGTTACATGCTTGGTGGCAGATTCAACTGACCAACTTGAGGGTGGCAGCTAGCCAGGCGAGTACTAGAAAGTACTCTACTACCATGCTATGGTTTCTTCACGATGTTTTCCTTCACCGGCAGCTCAAGCTCATTGTTGGAGATGATAGCTCAGTGGTTAGCGCGGTCGGTTCGCATGCCGAAGGGCGTGGGTTCAAATCCCAACAATGAGCTTGAGCTGCCGGTGAAGGAAAACATCGTGAGGAAACCATAGCATGGTGGTAGGGTACTTTCTAGTACCTACTCGGCTGGCTAGCTACCACCATCAAGTTGAAAATCTGTCGCCAAGCATTTAACGGCGTGTTCCGGCAGCCTCGCTGCTTGAGAGCCAGTTCCATTCCAGGCTAGGTGTGCTTTATCATCTTCGACCATACCTGCATTTAACATCAGGTGAGCCTTGGTCAAACACATAGCCTGCTAACCATAAAAAAAGTAACAAAATAGGGGCTCACCTCAGCATAATACTGGGTATGACCAGCGTTGGTCTTCCGGTGAGCCCTTGTTTTGCTCGAGTCATTTGTTATATATATATATATTTCATGTTTTCATGACATTTCTATTATTTTAGATGTTCTATGACAGTCACGGTCTAATAACTTAGTTGGTAATATTAAAAATCAATATTCGTGCTGACGACAGGCGTCACTCGCGGCTCGCTGCCTGCACCCGAAAACAACGTGTTTTTATTCCAAACATAAACTGACGCAACGGAATAAACTCTCACTCAATCCGATCGTATTCATCATCATCATCATCATCATCATTTCAGCCATTGGACGTCCACTGCTGGACATACCCCCATTTACTTCCATAAAGGAAGGTTGGAAGCGGCCCGCATCCAGCGCGATCCTACCATATTACTCTGTTTCAAATTAGTTGCACATTTTTCGTGACGTCTAAAACTGTTATTATTAGTGTAAAATACATATAAATAACTAGCGGACGCCTCGCGGTTTCACCTGCGTAGTTCCCGTTCTCGTAAAAATACAGGGATAAAAAGTAGCCTATGTCACCCGGAGATAGTGTAGCTTCCCAATGGCGAAAGAATTTTTGAAATCGGTCCAGTAGTTTCCGAGTCTATTCAATACAAACATACAAATCTTTCCACTTTATAATAGTATAGACAACACTAATAAAAGCATTGTATATTTTTCTCGCAAATTTGTAGGCTTTTTAACCGACTCAAAAAAGGAGGCGGTTCTCAATTCGACTGTATGTCTTTTTTTGTTACGCGATAATTCCGCCAATTAATTTTGATGATTCTTTTTTTGATTGGTAGATCATACTTCAGAGGTGGTCCCATACAAATTTTACAAAATCGATCGAGTGGTTTTCAAAAAATCAATAAAAGTCTACAAATTGTATACGTCGATATTTTCGTTTATTCCGAAACCTCGCTGTGCCTCGCTTCGTTGGAGCAGTACGGTAGGCTAAAGGTCATGAAGTCAGTTTTTTATATTGTAAATTTACATCAATTAGATATTTATTAATTAACAAAATGGGTTGCCTTCGACTGTAAGCTTGCTATGTAAGTAAATACATACTATACAATATCAGGTTCCCATAGTACACGCTTTATTTAGTTTACAAGTAGATGGCGTTGTGTGGAATATCCCTCGGATACATGTTTACTCGACTACCAAGGAAGTTATTATTGTTTCTTCGAAACTGCAGAATGAATAACGACAATTAAGGTAACGTTAGATTCGTCTCACTAACCCAAGAGTTGTTGCAAGTTCGAAGTTTAAAAAAAAACAAAATGTCGAATTTTTGCCGCGAAATAGTAATACGTTAATAAAAAAATATAACTAAACCTATCAAGTAGAGTATACATATAAATAAAGGAAATTAAATGTGATAGTTTGGATGGATGGATGTTTGTTACTCTTTCACGCAAAAACTACAAAACGGATTTGGTTAAAATTTGGCATGGAGGTAGCTGAGACCCTGGATTAACACATAGGCTACTTTTTATCCCGAAACCATGTAGTTGGTAACGCCGCGGGGAGTAGCTAGTATGGAAGAAAATCTGACACTGTGAGTATATTTGCATTTATAAAACACCAATAGTTAAGCTGAGCTGCATTTAATAGATAACAGTCAAGGTTTTTTCGGGTCCGATAGAATGTTTACTTATTTCTACTTTTTACTAGCGAAATTACAGGGCTGTTGAGACTAACCATCGAAAGTCTCAAAGTAATGAGCGCCAAAGCAGTGATGCCCTGGACTTTGTTTTGTTATTCAATGTTCTGTGTATCGCTGCAATGGTCATGGATAGGCGTTGTCTCTTACCACCAGGAGAGCGTCTCGTTCGTATCATTACTTCTTACAAAAAAAACTAGTACATTTTGCGAGTAGTGGTAATGATTTTAATGTTGTATTTTTCTTTTTATTATTAATAATATTAAAATAGGGTTTGAATGCTCTCTCGCATGATATTAAGATACAGTCTACGATGGAGAACGTTTGTCTAGAAGAAACTAATTCATTCACGATTTGAAGACCCCCAGAGAGAAAACCAACTCGATCATTGGACATTTTTCATTCTAAATTGAAAGAATTGTTTTTCTAATGCGTACATAATTATCGGAATAAAAGTAAACATTTAAATTATACTACCTGTTTACTGTTTACTGTTTAGTCTAAAAAACCGTCAGAGGAAGGATATGTGGCCAGAATGCTGGCAACATTGCCACGCTGGATGGCAATGCTTAGCTTTTGACCAAAGTAGATACCAGCATTCTGGTCACCTGAAGCCTCCTCTAAACGTTATTATAATAAATAATTCGTTGTCATAATTATCTAAATAATTTATTGATAACCAGCTGTTCTGAACTGACTTCGAAAGTTTGGTAGCCTAGTAAAGTTTCGGCAGCCAAGTTGGGAGACCGTCTGGCTTCCAATGAATCGGTTCTGGGTTCGAATGCCGCGGCATACGCTTTATCTATATATATACGTCTATTCTCTCTAAGTTATGGCAAATAATTTCATACGTTGAAGGAAAACATCGTTATGAAACAATGTCAGAGAGTTGATAAAAAAAGTTCTCGAAGATTTTTTTTTATGACTGACAGGCTAGGTATTTGACCACAGCTCACCTAATGTTAAGTGAAGGTGTGGTCGAAGATGGTAAAGCCCACCTAGCCTGAAATGGAACTGGTTTTCAAGTGAAGCTGCCGGAACACACCGTTAGGTGCTTGGCGGCAGATTTTCAACTCGAGGGTGGCTGCTAGCCAGCCGAGTACTAAAGTACCCTACCACAATGCTATGATTTCCTCACGATGTTTTCCTTCATCGGCAGCTCAAGCTCATTGTGGGGTTTGAACCCACGTCTTTCGGCACGCGAACCTACCGCGCTAACCACTGAGCTATCATCGCTACACAGAAGATGAAGTCCACCAACCCGCACTTAGGCAAAGTTCAACTTACCTTTCTTACAATGAGAAGAGACCCGCGCCCAGCAGTGGGGTGGGACAGTTCATAAAAACTGGGCTTACAACCCCAGCTGTTCATTAACACGCATTTCTGTTTCCATTCACAGACTCGGTACGTTTCAAACCAATACAAAAACTTGAACACAATACCTAAATTAAGTTTGAAACTGAAATACAAACCGTCTAAGTACTGCTCTCAAAGGAGTTGGTCTTGAATATCTAATTTAATTATGCGTCTCAAACTTGTCTGCTGTTAAGACTGGATATAAACAGTAAACACTATTCAAACAAAAAAAACACAAGTAATGAGACGAACGAGACGCTCATTCGTTTTTTTAAATTCCTTTTTATGAAAATATCACAGACAATATTTTTTTTCTTTGCTTGACCTGCGATTAGTCACCTAGACTAGATATAATCAGGTGAGTTGCAAGAGGTTGTAGTTTAGAGAGGTTGCTCCATCTCGCCTTAGTAAGGCAGCACATCGGCTTTCTTGAGTCTTCTAATTGGATTTGGCTGCAGGAGCATACTGGATAACGGGTTTGGGTGAGTTGTCAAGCGGTCCTTGTGCTGAGTATCGTTTTGCTTCGTCCAAAATCGTTGGGATTTCCGAAATGAGAGCATACCAGGGCGCCGAAAAGAGTACCCTTAGAATATTGTTTTGGGTGTTGGATTTGCTGGCTGTCGACCACAGTTAGATTCCATATGTCCAAATCGGTTTTATTATGGAACAATACCTATACCCTCAGTTAGTTGGATAGGGATAAGGCAGACTCTCTACCGAGGAGCCAGAGTAGCTTTTTAAATCTTAAATTGATTTCGTATTTTATTTGTAATTTAATTCACAAAAGTTAAAGAAATAGTGTAAAATTGGTGTAAAATTCAACGCAAAAACTCGTAAATAATGTACCACTAAACAAATCGAGAGAAAAATATATTTTCTTGTTTATAGAGGGGTATTAAAAGCAGAGTGTGCCACACGGTAATAAAAATATTTAACTTCGAGCGACGCACTTTGAATCCCTCGCTACGCCTAGGATTCTACTCTAGAATCCTTCGATTTTCTCTGGATTCAAACAATCGCTCTCGCTCTCAATACATTATTTTGGCCACTTGTGTTTTTTTACTTCCACCCAATAAATCGAGATTTCTATTCGCCATGAGTTGCACTACTGTTATATCATTGAATTGCGTCTAGGATGCATACCTGTCAGACTGTTATTCCTACAAATAATATAATTATATTAGTTTGGATTCCTGACGCTTGATATTGTAAACTTGCAATAATTGAATTTATGTGATAGCTGTCATTGTCAAACTTTGACATTTAGTTGGCAGGGTTTCAAGCTTCTTCAAAAATAGTGGTGGTTTATTCATAAGGTACTGAATTACAAGCGCCAGTGTGGGAAAGTGATGTAATGTGGTGACACATGATTTTAAACATACAAACTTCTTATCATCATCATCAGCCTATCGAAGTTCACTGCTAAACATATGCCTCTCCCAAGACACGCCACTTAACCCGATCTTCGGCTTTTCGATTATATCCACCGCCAGCTGTCCTAAGTATATCGTCATTCCATCGAGTCCTAGGACGTCCTACGCAACGTTTGCTAGAACACGTCTACCCTAGATGTTATCGGTCCTGCGACAGATGTCTAGCCTATTACCACTTTAGCTTGCTGAAGACTAATAAAACGATTACATCATTTTTTTAATGTGACTTATTAATGTGTGTATTTAACTGTTTTGATTTTATGAATCGATTGGATTTAAACAGATGCGTCGCTCTGGGTTTCACAATTAATTTGCAATCGGCACCAGCTTAAAATGTTCAACGTACATTCATTTCAGTATTAATTTTCAGTCGAAAATTGCGTTTTGTGAACGTTATTTCGTTGTATTTTAAGCTAGCTTTTGCCCGCAGCTTCGCTCGCGGCAAAGTTGCATTTTATTTATTTTACAATATTACAGGGTTTCCGTAATGCATGAATGCAGAATGGTGTAGTCAAATGTAAGCGATTTTTTTTTTAATGGTTAACAGGCTAAGTGTTTTAACACAGCTCATCTGATGTTAAGTGAAGGTGTGGTCGAAGATGGTAAAGCATACTGGTACACACGGTTAAGTGTCGCGACAGATTTTCAACTTGAGGGTGGTAGCTAGCCAGCCGAGTACTAAAGTACCGTACCACCATGCTACTGGTGGTTTTCTCACGAGGTTTTCCTTCACCGGCAGCTCAAGTTCATTGTGGGGTTTGAACCCACGCCCTTCGGCATGCGAACCTACCGCGCTAACTACTGAGCTATCATCGCTACGATAATATATGGGAGCAGATCTTTTTAAAACTTTTTCTTATAGGTGACCTGCTTATAATCTACTGTTTTCTGCTAATAATCTACTGTTTTAATCAAGCAATTATCAAAACCAAAATAAATCCCAGTAGCAGTGATTTCACTCTAAAATTATGCTCCATTTGTCCATAAATGGCAAAAAATTATTTGTATGGAAATCGAATCACCTTAACCCAACTTTCAAAACACACAAACGAAATGAAATGAGTAGAGACGAAGATTACACCTTAAATAAACAAAACTTAACCACAGTGCAATAAATCATACAGAGAGAACACGAACCCAAATCCCGTTTATACATTAAAAAGGTAGAAAATGAGAAAGTACGGCTGTCAGTAAGATGCCGTGACTTTCATACGTATCTTTTATAAATTCCGGGGGCGGACGAGACGAATGTCGACCACTTGTCGGCTAGCGGCGGTCGTTTGTCATCTCTGAATTTTTTATACTCTGTGGACGTGGAATTATTTTTGTGGGATTACATCGCTTTAGTTGATGTGATTGCAAGTCATGCTGCTTTGTAGATATTTAACAACGGAAGTAAAACTCAGTTTTGTTCACATGGGGGTTGATCCAGCATCAACCCCCATGGAAATATTCTTCTCATAATATGTGCATAATTTTAATGCCATTGCTACTTAAATGTTCCGTCCCAAAAACCCGCAGTACCAGATATTCTGCCGCCAAGCAGTAATAAAAAATAAATATCGTAAGACTATACACACAACGCCATCTGGCCCCAAACTAAGCAGAGCTTGTGTGATGGAAGTCAGATAACTGATCAAGTACATAGATACTGTTTTTTTGTAAATACATACAGAACACCCAGACACAGAACAAACATTTGTTTATTCACTAAATGTTTGTCCTGAGTGGGAATCGAACCCATGCCCTACAGCTCTCAAGGCAGATATACTACCAATGAGCCAACGGGGCAGTAGTGTGTAAACATTACTGTGTTCCGATTTGAAGGGTAGGTACTGCAGCTGGCGAAATTACAGGGCTGTTGAGACTAACCATCTAATGTGTCAATGTAATCAGAGCCCAAGCAGCGATGTTCTAGACTTTTTTTGTTACATTGTTCTGTGTATCGCTACAATGGTCATGGACAGGCGTTATCTCTTACCATCAGGAGTCCGCCATGTTCGTCTCATTAATTTTTCATTAAAAAAATAATCTAAAAAGGCAAATGTTATGGAGATCTTCAATGTGAAATCCCTAACTAGCTCTATAAATTTCGAAGGGCAGGTAATGTTACTGCTTCAACGATATGCCGTTTACGCCCCCTTTATAAATGTTTTATGTAACTACTAGCTGCGCCCCGCGGTGTTACCCGCTGCATGTTTTCGGGATAAAAAGTAGCCTATATGTTAATCCACTCTGGATCACTCAGCTACCTCCATACTAAATTTCATCCAAATCCGTTCAGTAGTTTTGCGTGAAAAAGTAACAAACATCCAATCATCCATCCATCCAAACTTTGACATTTATAATATTAGTGGGATAAATATTAAAAAATTATGTGATCCTTTATTACATAAATTGGAATATGACATGTCGTAATCTATTTCAAAATGTTTTTTAAAAATCGAAAGTTGAATTCTTTTAGTCATATTGACTTCACCTTAAGCCCCATGCATAACTTTAACGGAAATGCATCGGTCCGGTTCGAAGTTTCGAATGGTATCCAATTTGTATCTGTATTCGAAATCCGGAATCCAGAAGTTCCGACTCGAACTTCTGTCACATGTCTCGCGAGTTTCAGGGATTTCTAACGGACTGGATTCGCATGTCGAAGGTATAAAGTTGGTAGATGAACTATTGTGTGACTAAGCGATGTTTCTTTTTTTTTGTTTGTTTATGGAATCATACTTTTTGTATTTTTCCATTGTCAAGTATCGATTTATTATTTTGTATTTGATGAAAAGTCAATTAAAGTAAAATGATATTGGTACCATACTGAGTTATTGTTAAGTGCGGTCTTAGTAAAGTAGACAAGTAAAGTCTATAGTTTTACTAGGATCAAAAAAATTAAATAATGGAGGATGTTCCACACAGCGCCATCTACCTAGTCCCAAATTAAGCAAAAGCTTGTATTGCACTATAGGAAATAATAACTGATAAAATACATACCTACATAGTTACAAAATAATATCCCACATAATCTATACTATTATAAAGAGGAAAGATTTGATGTTTTGTTTGTTTGTTTTTTGTATTGAATAGGCACTGAAACTACTGGACCGATCTTAATAGTTCTTTCATTGTTAAAATGCTACATTATCCGTGATACCTATGTCAATAGGTTATATTTTATTTAAAAAACAGTTAGGGATCCGTATGGAAACTTCAATAATGTAAGCCAAGCTGTGAAAATTTTACCGAAAACCCTTTACTTAGTATACGCCGCAAAAACTATTGACAATAGAATAAAGTGACGTTTTATAGAGCAAATTGACAGCTACAAATAAATCTTATCATTACAGTTGTCATCTACATCCACACTATTATAAAGAGGAAAGATTTGATTTTTTGTTTGTGTGTATTGAATAGGATCCGAAACTATTGGACCGATCTGAATAATTGTTTCATCATTAGAAGGCTACATTATCACTGAGTGACATAGGCTATATTTATATTGTTGATCGTGTTTTGTTTTCCCGTGCGAAGCCGGGGCGAGCTGCTAGTGTAATATAAACTGATAAAATATCTAAACATTTTCTTGTAAATACATAGGTTAGACAAGACAACAATCGAGTTATCATGTTACGGAATCTTTGAAAATAACGCATCTAGATTACCGTAGTTCTGTTAACGTACGTCTGAGCAGAATCACACTATGAGTTCGACTGTCAAACTCCCAATACATGCATTAGAGCCACACTGCCTGATACAACTTTATAGGTGCATCTGTTTACGGCGCCTATACCTAAACCTACATCGGGAACCATAACTTTGATCTAGAACAATAAATAGTCTTGAGTTTTTCTCAACTTTTCGAGTTTCCATTCATCATCATCATCAATCATTATCATCGTTTCAGCCCTAGGACGTCCACTGCTGGACATAGGCCTCCCCCATTGACTTCCATAAAGACCGGTTGGAAGCGGCCCGCGTCCAGCGCGTTCCTGCGGTCTTTACTAGGTCGTCTGTCCACATTGTGGGTGGACGTCCTACGCTGCGCTTGCCGGTCCGTGGTCTCCACTCCAGAACTTTGCAGCCCCATCGGCCATCAGTTCTGCGTGCTATGTTTATTAGTTTCCATTACATTCTTGATGTCTTCCATTTCTTCTAGCACAATTTGTGAGATGTATGGAACGATCTATTTCATTATTTCTTTCCAGACATTTCACAAATTGTTCTAGTTCTCGAATTTAATTGAGGCATTTTTAAAATCCTATCCTATCCTACTAATACCTATTATAAACGCAAAAGTTTGTAAAAATTTATGGATGTATGTGTGTTACTCTTTCATGCAAAAATTACCGAACGGATTTGGATGAAATTTGGTATAGAGGTAGCTGAGACCCTGTATTAACACATAGGCTACTTTTTATTCCGAAAACATGTAGCGGGTAACCCCTCAGAGCGCAGCTGGTAATTTTATAAATGTGAAAGTTTGGATAGATGGATGGGTAGATGTTTGTTACGCTTTCAGGCAAAAACTACTGAACGGATTTGGGTGAAATTTGGTATGGAGGTAGTTGAGACCCTGTATTAACACATAGGCTACTTTTTATCCCGAAAACATGTAGCGGGTAACCCCTCAGGGCGCAGCTGGTAATTTTATAAATGTGAAAGTTTGGATGGATGGATGGGTAGATGTTTGTTACGCTTTCAGGCAAAAACTACTGAACGGATTTGCGTGAAATTTGGTATGGAGGTAGTTGAGACCCTGGATTAACACATAGGCTACTTTTAATCGGGGCCCAGTTAGCCAAGTATAAATGTAGCTTTAAAGTAGCCAGTTTCACATTTTGCTTTACAACATATTTTATTAATAGAAACTGAAAGAAAATGGCGTAATGAGCAAAGCGATTATGTTACATGACGAATGAGTGCAGACATGGGATCATTATTCAAAACAACCATTTTCTCTGGCTCCTTCACTTCAGACTGAAACCAAGATAATATGGGTCTAGGAAAACTGGTACATCTGGCTCGAATTGTTGTGCACAACATCTTAAAAGAAAATTAGGTATTTTTGCATGAATGTTAACGAGGAGGAAATGTTCGAGAGGGTTGTAGATTTAATGCTTGCATGAGTTAACTTACAGAAAATAATGAAAAAATAGGTTTTTATTTTTTTGTATTATTATTTTTTTTTTTTTTATGGTTGACAGGCTAGTTGTTTGACCACAGCTCACCTGATGTTAAGTGAAGGTGTGGTCGAAGATGGTAAAGCACACCTAGCCTGGAATGGAACTGGCTCTCAAGTGAGGCTGCCGGAACACACTGTTAGATGCTTGGCGGCAGATTTTCAACTTGAGGGTGGTAGCTAGCCAGCCGAGTACTAGAAAGTACCCTACCACCATGCTATGGTTTCCTCACGATGTTTTCCTTCACTGGCAGCTCAAGCTCATTGTTGGGGTTGGCACGCCCTTCGGCATGCGAACCTACCGCGCTAACCACTGAGCTATCATCGCTACACATATCAGTTGTCTGGTTCTTATAGTACAAGTTTTGCTTATCTATGTATACCTACTATTATAAAGAGGAAAGATTTGATTGTTTGTTTGTATTGAAAAGGCTCCGAAATTACTGGACCGATTTCAAAAATTCTTTCACCGTTGGGAAGTTACACTATCCTCGAGTGACATAAGCTACTTTTTATCCCTATATTTCTACGGGAACAGGAACTACGCGGGTGAAACCGCGAGGCGTCCGCTAGTAAGTTATAAAGATAGCTATGTCTTTTAATTTATGTTAATAAAGTTAGAATATTTTGTGTAAAATAAATCTACAGGTCTACAGGTATAGGTACAGGTCAAATTGATACTACCAAAAAGAAATTAGTTAATTTACGTAAAAAGTATGAAAACGTGTTAAGTTTCCTAACCATTTTCTTTTTATAGTTCGGAGACGTTGGTTTTATTAAGGCGAGCCACATTACAAACCCAAATCACGATACGACCATGGTTACCAAATTAGGCTTAAGCGAATCAGGAAATCCAAACAGACGAGTACACGAAATTCGTCTGAAAGCAAATTATGCAAACTCCAGCGTTATTCTCGGTTTAGGAAGCGTTTTTGAAACAGTTTTAGCTTGTGGCTATACTCGATTCGCTGAGAATTATATGACCAGTGTAATTTGAGCTGCAAGCGACAACAATTATTTTGCTACGCGAGATCATGTTATGTTGGAATTTCTGTTAACCCTTCATTGACATTAATTTTGTCAAGTATTTGTTAGTTCCCCGTGTCATTTTGAATCGGAATACTTTACCCCAGTTAAAACCTTATACTAAGTGAAACCAAGTGAAATTATTCTACTTTTTTTACTAAGTGTATTAAATCATATGCAACCAATATGATACGATTTTTTTTATAATATACAGACAGATGTATCAACGTTTCATAGGTATACATTTTCTTGATTTAACGGAATAAACGACTACCGTGACACGTCCGCTTGGTTCGCACGCCACTC
The DNA here is from genome assembly GCA_905404145.2 of Biston betularia. Taxonomy (NCBI): domain Eukaryota; kingdom Metazoa; phylum Arthropoda; class Insecta; order Lepidoptera; family Geometridae; genus Biston; species Biston betularia. Next base: position 8,280,189 of record FR989882.1, on the reverse strand, counting down.
ACGAACTGATTTGAATTAAGCATTTTGTACGTTTGCCTTCGTTGGGGATGTTTACGTTTTTTTGTTAAGAAGTACATTTTCCATCACTGCATTTTTTATGAGTTTTATTTTGTGTATTTGCATCAATTCCTATGTTTTGTATTGTTTGCGGTGCAGAGATTTACTAGAGAAAAAGTGATAACATTGCACTTATACCACACAACTACTGCAAATAATATTAGATTGGCCTGTTGACTCATTGATCTGTTAACTTAGTACCTATATCTGCTTTAAGAGCTGTAACGCCCAGACACAGAACAAACATTTGTTTACACAAAAAAAAGTTTGTCCTGGGTGGAAATCGAATCCACACTCTACAGCTCTTAAGGCAGATACTACCAAGGAGCCAACAGGTTTACTTGGTGGTAGATTTCCTTAGCAGGAAGTAACTAGGTAGGTACCACCGCAGTACCAGATATTCTGCCGCCAAGCAGTAGTGTTTATAACGTTGCTGTGTTCCGGTTTAAAGAGTAGAGCTAGCGAAATTACTGGGCTGTTTAGACTAACCATCGAGACTCAAAGTTATGAGCGCCAAAGCAGTGATGCCCCGAACTTTTTTCTGCTACTCAAAGTTCTGTGTATTGATGCAATGGTCATGCATATGCGTTATCTCTTACTTCCAGGAGAGCAAGACTTGTCAAGTCAAGAAGTCAGATATAAAGGATCAGATCCTAAACTCAGAAATGGAAACGCGATTTTTGTGGTTTTAACAGATATATATTTCAAAAAAACAATCTCAGTTAATCTGCCCCTGACATTTTTATTCCGAGTTGCCATTTTAGAAAAATAATGCTAGTTTATTGTTATTACAATAATCGAGTTAAGTATTATCTATGCTTGAATAATATTGATACTAAATCGATATACATACATTTACAATTGACAATAATAGTAGTATACAGGATTAATCAGTAATCTAGCGAATGTATATAATTATATGGTGACAAGTCTAACAGATATGAGTTCCAATCATGGGTACACGCAAAGCCACCAAAAATTCAATACAAATTAAATCCATTCGAAGCCGGGACAAGTCACATGTTATAGAACAAAATGCTACCAAACTTGAAATAAAAATATGACAAAATTGCGCGGCTTCGACGCAACGCAATGTTTTCGAAAGTTAATCCACTGCGCTCGTAGTTTTTATTAGGTTACAGTAAAACTGTGGAGCGAGTGAAACTAGTCGGGAATTTTTCCAAGTTTCCGACGACACGGCGCGGCGCGGACTTTCACCTTAACAAGGAGTCGGCTCCAATTCAATTAGTCGAGAAACTTCGAGCGAGACGGACGAATTACGGTGTTTCACTCTTAGATTGTGTAATTATGTGGATTTTGTAGAAAAATTACAGTGTTTTTAAATAAACGTGTTGCTAAATAACAATTAATAAGTTCTTTAGAAAAACAATTGTAATCATACGAAGTTTGTCGCTTCAGCGTGTAACCGTTTTTACGCCAAGTATAAATTAAGAATTTAATTCCCCGACAGGTGAATAGTATTCTACTAGTCAAGCCCTTTCAATTGATACCCATATTGAGGGAGTTGTGAAAATATATGTAATCCGCCATTTTGTGGCGGCGGCCATTTTGGACCAATTTTCATCAAACGTAGCTAAGAACTTACCGAACTAATTCACCTTTGAAACAACAAATCGAAATCGGTTTATACGTTCCGGAGCGATGATGCCACAGACACACACACACACACAGTCACGTCAAACATATAATACACCGTCGTTTTTGCGTCGTGGCTTAATAAAATTAAAAATGTAAAGTGTGCATACGGACTATTTTGACTCGTAATAGTTGAAACCTGTTAAAATGTTATTATAGAATATAATATTGGGTTACTATTGTAGACTATCTGATCAATAAAATTGTAAAAAAACATAAGAAAGGCTTCATGCGTTACATCTAAACCATGTTAAAAACTTATTTCATTTCAATTTGGAACTATACTGGAGTCTTTAAATTATGTCACGGAATCTAAACTCCGTACTTTATTTCCAACAGTACCGTATCAAAGGTCGAACTACCCCGTTTTTACCCCAGGGAGCGTCGGTTTCCCAGCGATTAGAGCTTCGAGCCCATTTGATGTATTCATCCCCTTTGAAGCAGTAGGAAGCTGCGAACAGAGATAAAAGTACTGGCTTAATGTTGCTGCTGAATTTTAGAGCGAAAATTTTACGTTCGATTTAAATAACTCTGGAATTGTTTGATGCTATTCTGGGAATAAAAAGAATTAAAAAGTTACAATATGCAACAAGTGTAAGTCATCATTTCATGATTTGTATTCCAAAATTAATTCAAACGAAATGATCTCATTTCGCTTTCATTGTGCGAACCGCCAAGCAGTGGAATACACAGCGCTACGCGGGTAGAAATTGAATTAGTATCTTCTAGGCCAGCGCACTCTATTGTAGACCCTCGTAAACGTTAATATTGGAGATGACAATTATAATAGATGAGATGGCAGTCAAATCAAGCCTATTTATTATAAAAAAAGGAATTTAGCTCTTATTATTTGAATTTCATGTAAAAAAGGACAATTATAAAACAATTGAAACCACACATGTACGATATATTTTATCTGAATATAAAAATTAGATTCAAGTTCGTATTATAAAGCATATAGTTAGTTATCTATAATATTATTCACAAAATACCACCACGTTAACAAGATAGTCGGTCCCAACTTGGGCGCCAAAAACGTCTTTCTCACGCAAATTGGCGCCCAAATAGGTTGCCTTAAAATTGACAGCGCCACCTTGCGTCTACCGAAGGAATTGTGCATCGAGGCGACACTTCGTGACCAAACTTCGCTATGAGGCGACGTGTCGTGTCACCTAACGAAATACACTGAGAATTCGTACGGAGTTCTTGAATTCAACAAGCGTTTTACGTAATGCTGGTTTGTATGCTGCGGCGTGAAATACCTTCGGTTGAGGAGAAAGGTTTGAATTGATTCTTTTGCTTTAACCAAAAAGGAACAGAAGTGGAATTTACGACATTATTACAAATGACATTTGGTCTACAAACTCTCTAAAGAAGGCCAGTTTAAGTAAAGCAAATATAAATAAATAAATATCGGAGGACATTACACACAGCGCCACCTGACCCCAAACTAAGCAAAGCTTGCTCTATGGAAGTCAGATAACTGATAGGTACTTAAATACTTTTTTTTTGTAACACCCAGACACAGAACAAACATTTGTTTATACCACCAATACTTATACACATAGATAGGTGTTTCGAGTAAGTTTTAGCAGGATGGTGGTTAAAATATTTTCCTTAGCCTTTAAACCGAAACGCAGTAATATTGACACACTACTGTTTGGCGGCAGAATATTTGATACTACGGTGGCACCTAGACGATCTCCTGCCACTAGCTCCAATCTATGAAATGAAATGTAGTGAAATGGTTCTATTTTAGAAACATCTAGAGCAAAATAAATACGAGCTATGTGCCTGTATATTACTTTAAATAAATATCGTAGGACGTTACACACAGCAAAGCTTGTACTATGGAAGTCAAGTAACTGATAGAATATAAACATACTTTTTTTGTTGTAAATACATACAGAACGCCTAGAATAGAACATACATCTATTTATACCACAAAATGGTTATCCTGGGTGGGAATAGAATCCACGCCCTGCAACTCTTAATGCAGACATACTAAGCCAAAATTTTTTAATTGTTTTTACCCGACTACGGCATAAGAAAGGGTTATGTTTTTAACAGTTTATGGACATATTTATGTATTGTATGCATTTATACAGTATTGACGTGTGTTTACCGTCGAAGCACTTAGGTATCTGAAAAAAATTAAGCAAAGAAAATCATTAAATTCAATAAATCTGGACCGAAATACTTAATTTGAATGTATAAACTGTCAAAAAGTACAATGAGAACAAACATCAACACAATATATGAGACTTATAGATAAGAAAATAAAATAACTCTGAAATTAATTCATCCATGACTTTCAAATTCTTTATAAGTGGAACGCAAAAAGTAATCCACTTGCAGAACATTACTCAGTCGGATAGTCTCGACGATCGTCCTATTTCATTGGAAGGTTATATACTTAGGTACTATAGTCTATATACAATTATATTATGTATACTTGTATATAACTAATGTAGGTTCAAGTGGCAAAAAATCACGAATCTTATTCTTAAGATTTGACAAGGACGCATGCGTGAGGTTCGTAGCTCCGCCTTAGTGGGAAAAGGACAACTAGCGAAATCACAGGGTGGTCTTCGAGTTAGATTTAGAAGATGATTGATTTCAGATAAAGTTGATGGTAATCAAAATAAAAGGTTCTCTAACAATATTGTTCTCGTTTCAAAGTTGATAGAGAAGTTTGTTTTTATTTCTAAATAAATTAATATTGTTGTTTCGCATAACGGTTTTACTTCAAATTAAAAAATATTATGTTTAGCATGTTTTAAAACAATATTTGCTTTTTTTCGCGTTTCGTGTTTTTAATTTGTTTAACGACGATTGTAAAAAATTTGATTAAAAAATAGGCACTGATGACAATTTTGTTAGTAAACAGATCTAAAATTACTAAAAATATTCCAAGAAAATGATGGAAAAAAATAGAAACATTTTTAGTAAACAGTATCATTGTCCAGCAAAATTAATACTGACTCCTGACTATGTTTTAGTGATGTGGTTAGTGGGTTTAAAAATATATCAAAATAGAAGTATAAAAATAAACAACTAATGCTGTCTTAATTTTTTACGAAATAACATGACTAATGGTTATTGTCAAATTACAAAAAAAAGATACGCTAAAAATAACTTTGAAAAACGTAAACATTTATGACTGGACACTTTAAATTGAAACAATTTATTTGATGTTTATACATAAACACGAAAGTGTATACGTTATGTATTTTAGAAAGTTTATTAATTCTTTACGCCGAAACGGCTGAACAGATCAAGAGGAACTATGTAATGCAGATAGCTTATACCCTGGATTAACTTGGCTATTTTTATCACATAAAACACGGTTGTAATCGTGGGGCAGAACTTGTGTAACATGAAGTCATTAATATATTGCTATATTTTACATTGACAACATTTTTTTTTATTGACATATTTTTATATTGTCATACTTTATTTTAACATTTAGTTTTTTATTCATTTTTTCAAACTTTTTTAATGAAATATTTTAAAATGATATTACGGAAATTTGTCATTTTTTTTCAATTAAATATTTGTATTTAATTTAAAAAAAAGTTCCTGTAGAGACAGAAACATTCTATTACCTTTAGAGTAACGCAAAATAGTAGCATTAAACCGAATAAAAGAAAAAATACTCGACACTACGAATTTTGTATAAAAATAAAATAAATAGTCAAATGTTTAATTGAAAAAGACCTGGAGTAATTATTTTTTTATAAAACAGCTAATTTTTTTCTCTATGTCAAGGTTCATCCCTATAAAAGCTTTTCATTATGACAAGTAGGTTGACCTATCTGCGCTTTAATAACCCTATATTCAAAAATGAAAGTTCTTGTGTAAACAAAAAACTTTACATTTTCCTGTAGCTCTTGAAAGCAAGTCTGCTCTATCGGTTAATGGAATTAATTACCTCTATCGCATACACACTTGCCAAAGGCAATGCACCGTAAAATCTCGGTGTTCATTAATTTTCATCTCACATGAGTTTGAAAGCCCAGCTTTTCCAACAAAATCACAGTCTAGTATCTTTCCACTTTTCCAGTCTTCTTTCCCTCGTCAAAGTTTAATCCATTACATGCTGAAAGTACGAAAAGTTCGTATTTTTAATTAAAGATACTCAGACCGCCCCTGAAGCCTTGACTCAGTGAGACGTGGTTGGCTTATTTTTTTTCGGCACACTCATTCCCGCCTCTGCGACCCTCCCAAACAAACAGCCGTCTACTTTGAAAACAATTTTGTTTAATTTCAACAAATGACTTTACAGCCCGGTGATAGAGTACAAATTCTGAAAGCGTGGAAATGGATTTACGTCCTATTGATATAAGGAAGAATATTTTCAGTTCATTTCATGAAAGCGGAGACAGGCACGAAGGAATAGGATCAGTTGACCGCGAGCTTTTCGCGCGGGTGGTCGTGTATAGGGGCGTTATTCTGTCACGGTTTAAAATCCCGGAAAAGTTTTCGTCGTCTGACTTTTTCCTCGTTTTTGTGAATGTGAGTTTTGAAGTGAAACAGCTGTGAAGAAGTTTGAAAAGGTATGTTTTATTGTTTGAATTTAGGTCTAAGAATAATTATGTAGGAAAGCTATGCAGTCAAAAATTTCTCTAAAGAATTTTACGCCGGCAAACAGTTCGTTATAGTCGCATTGAAGGGTATACAACAAAAGGCACAATTTATTTATTCAGCAAAATAAAATTACTTCGTCAAATGGGGCATAATGGATGAGTCTCATACTCAGCAGACGGTTGAAACTGACTTTTTAAATGTATATTACTTATTTAAAGTAAAAATGTACGTGAAAATTAAATAAAAAATCTTAACTATTTACTTAACTCAAATTTACCTTGACAAAACAAAAATATTTGATTCATTTATATGAAATGATTTCAAAAAATTTTAAGCAAAGCATGCTGTCAATAAACGTTTGCTTATAATGTCATTTTTTTGTTTACCTAGAAGGCCGTTCTAAAATATGAAATTATTTAATACTTATTTATTCATTATTCATTAAAATTTGAATACAAAATAGTGTTTTAAAAATTAATGAATTAATTTACTTCTTTCAGAATTTATTTTATGAACACATACATAATTATACAATATGAATAAATGTAACGAATTTACTGCAGATTATCCAAACCAAACTACGATAACTTATTACGCATAAACTTAAAGTCTGAATATTTCTACCCGAGGCAAAAAACTTTGGGCAGTTGCATTCCAAGAGTGTTTAGTTCCGAAAACTCTGAAACTTTGCCGCTTCAGGCGCGTCGTGACGCTCTCATTGCTATTTCTTTACAAAAAAATCATTATATCTTTATCTCTTGTAATAAATATCAAAACAAAATTTGTGTTTGATTTAATTTTTGACATTTTTGTGATCGACTTGAATTAATTTAACTATTTTCTTTATTGTTTTAATTTTTAGATTATATTACAATTTTTATAGTTACTAATATAAATTAATTTAATTTTTTTGTATATTAAAGTCGATTTTGAGTGCTTTTAGTTGATATGTCTACGTCTATACAACAACGCGCGAAAAACATAACCCTTCCTTACCAGTCGGGTAAAAATACTTTTTTATTTTTATTTATTCTTGGCCATGGTTGGCCTGGCCTCGGCCATAGTCCTTCAGCTGAGCTTAAAATATACTTTCAAAATATTGGCATGAATATACCATCATTTATTAACATGTAAACCACCCACTAACAATGCGTTGGATCCTCTTCCCAGCAATTACTTTATAGATGTTCTTGGCAGGCTGAGGTATTTTGTTCGCTTATGAAGAAATTTTGGTGAAATTCATCTCGCTTTTACTACCACTGTTGGCATAAATTGACCATGAATTCAATTATGATTCACTTATTTGTAAAATCAAAAGAACAATTACAATAAATTAACTTATCAGAAAATATTAATCAATGGCTACATACCCATTAAATTTAAATATTCGTTCGGCTTCTCTATTCCTTACTAACGTACCACAGTTAATAAATAAAAATAATAACATTTACAGTTTAATTTTTATACCCTGCTACGAGTAAATTTTGTGTAATGTATGTTCATTTATTTATTGTCAACAAACTAAAATGATAATAAAACAATTGTATGTTATTTTTAGTTAAAAATCAATATGCAACATTGAATATGTTGATTGATAAATATGCCTATTATAGGATAAATAATAGAATTCTAGAGGTATTTCTGCACCCTTAGGTATTGCAACACTTTCCTACCATTGCAACAGCATGTACTTATATACGAGTATATCCCCTCATGATTTTTTCTCGATGTAAAGCGGTTCTTGTTGCGCTATTTTTTGGTAAGAGATATCTCCTGCTCATAACCATTGCAGCGGAATCCAGAATTTTGAGTAACGAAACTGTGCTCGGTGGTTTCGACAAGACTTTCAGTGGTCAATCCTAATAGCTCTTTTGTTTTGCTAGCTTCACTAGCTTCGCTAATTGCGATATCCTTAAAACCTGAATACAGTAATGTATAAACTACTTACCGGTTGTATATATCATACTACGAATGTACTTGCCTAGGCAAACAACGAAATAGTTTTTCCACCTAGTAATATAACAAGTATAAATTCAAAATTTAAAGGACCACCGAAGGGTGTATAGTATTCTACTAGTCGAGCCCTTTCATTTAATACCCATATTGAGGGAGTTGTGAAAAAATATGTAATCCGCCATTTTGTGGTGGCGGCCATCTTTCACCGATTTTCATCAAACATGTTGGAGAAGCCGGGAAATACCTGTTTGTAGTTTTTCGTCGATAGCCGAAGCAATGGTGCTGGTCGGTACGATCCGGTTCCTTATCCAGTGTGCGTTTGTAGGTTTCCACAAAATGATGATGTTTCACACAATACACATATCGATTGATTTAATAGCACTCGCGTCACACTCGCGATAAGAATTAAGAGTTTTTTAAGCACACCGATGATGATTGTGGAATAGCGTATTACGTACGATTCAACCGCCAATTCACGACTAACTTGTCATTGACTGGTATTATAAGGAAGGTGTGGGTAGGAAAGTGTGTTTTTGTGCGTATATGAGGGTAAATAGAAATACTTATTATATAAACGAATAAGAGAAAGTATTGTATGTGGCGCAGCTACATAAATTATTATCTAAGAATACTCCCGACTCATTTCATCCGTTCGGGAGCTACGATGCCACACACACACACACACACACACACACACATACACACAGAGGATAGAGAGAGAGAGACATGAAACTTATAACACACCGTCGTTTTTGTGTCGGGCGTTAAAAAGTATGAAATGAAGTTTTAATATATATTTATTATATTTTTTAAATATATTATACTTTTCTTTGATACTTTTTATAACTGCAATGTTCTTTTAAATAACTACAATTTGTCATACAAATATGTTATATGGCTATAATATCCTGGCCGAAATCACAAATGTTACTCTGAATGAATGTTGTCAAATAGACCGATGACTTCAGGAGTAAAGCCTCACGAAGAGCTCTAGGTAGATTGGCTATCAAACTGGAGAACGATCGTTGTACCACGGGATCTGAAATATAAAGGAAAACTTTAAATTGAAATCTTGTTGTCATTTAAAAAATAGCAATTATGGAAACTGACGTGGTTTTAACATTATTTTTTTTTACTTATGCGAAGTAAATCACGTTTAGTTATGTCGGACACTCCAACACATACACACAAACACACACTCTCAGCCACATCTGGTAGCCTTCTGCAAGGAGTCAAAGCAGAGGCCCATCCTGCTTCGTGCGTACATAACAACTTTTATTGTATGGTTTTACCCGCTACGTGTTTTCCGGATGAAAAGTAGCCTATGTGTTAATCCAGGGTCTCAGCTACCTCCATACCAAATTTCATTCAAATCTGTTCTGTAGTTTTTGCGTGAAAGAGTAACAAACATCCATCCAAACTTTCTCATTTATAATATTAGTGGGATTGTTTACTTTCTATCTATATGAATGTTAAATTTGGTTTCTAAGCAAACATATGATATTTTGTTCTGTGAGGGTATTCAAAATATACATTCCCAAAATGACGACAAATATAACCTTTCGTTCGTTTACTCTCAGCTGATGGTGCATTACATAGATTTTATTATTGTAAAGAACCTATAAATATGTTGAGTCTATGGTGTGATTAAAAAGAAGATGACCTGAACTGTTATATGCTTTTGGTCCAATGATCAAAGTTGGATTGCTATCAGCAATATCAGCATGGATGTCCGCTTTGTGCAGTTGCAGATATGGTACTTTTGGTATAACCGCTGTATAAGTTATACGATCTATGGAACAGAAAATATGATTAAGAACAATACAGATTATTCATTTAAGGTGGTTCGATTTCCATACAAATTATTTTTTTCCATTTATGGACAAATGGAGCATAATTTTACAGTGGAATCACAGCTACTGGCATTTGTTTTGGTCTTTATTTGCGGTAAATCACAATTGCTTGTACCACCTTAACCACCTTACCACCTTGTACCATCTTAACGTTTATTGTTTAACCTACTCTCTAAGGGTGATTGGGCGACACCCAAAAAACGCCAAAAAAAAAACAAAGTAATGAGCGCCAAAGCAGCGATATCTTTGACTTTTGTTGCTCAAAGTTCTGTGTATCGCTACAATGGTCATGGACAGCTGGCGTTAACGCTCTCCTGAAGGTAAGAACCGACAGCACAGCGACAGCGTTTCGTTCGTCTCATTAAACCCACCACACTGGTCCGCTGCGAGCATATTTCTTTACACATATGATGGACGTAGACGTGCTTTCTTAAAATATTATTGTGAGTATGTGTCTAATACTATAAGGTTTATAAATATTTATTTATAGATCATTATAGATTTCCGTTGCGAAAAATCAATCTAGTTGATTTTATCTTTTTTATGGTTGACAAACTAGGTGTATGACTACAGCTCACCTAATGTTAAGTGTTCAAAGATTATATGCCATGTTTTGGTATGGAACGAGTTTTTCTGACACCAATTTTGCATACACCGAGCAAAACCCGGCCTAAATAATAAAATATTAAAGGCGTGTCATAAAAAAACATATACGTAATAAAATATATGTGGGTTGTAAGATATGTTCGTTAAGATTATTTGTGGTTTCTCCCTAAATTAGTGCTAAATGTATAATTTAATCAGACTTCTATTATAAATACGACAATTTGTATATTTGTGTGTTTTATTTTTCAAACTCAATTTTTTTTTTTTTATTGTTAATAGGCTAGATGTTTGGCTACAGCTTACCTGATGTTAAGTGACGGTGTGATTGAAGATGGTAAAGCACACCTAGCCTGGAATGGAACTGGCTCTCGAGTGAGGCCGCCGGAACACACCGTTAGATGCTTGGCGGCAGATTTTCAACTTGAAGGTGGTAGCTAGCTAGCCGAGTACTAGAAAGTACTCTACCACCATTCTTTGATGTCCTCACGATGTTTTCCTTCACCGGTAGCTTAATTTCATTGTTAGGCTTTGAACCCACGTTTTTCGGCATGCGAACTGACCGTGCTAACGTGTAACCACTGAGCTGCCATCGCTACATATGGTTAAACGGATTTGGATATAATTTGGAATGCGGATACTCTGATACCACTTTTTATCCTAAAAAAACGCGAGTGGACCTTTGCGATGCAGTCAGAAAAACTTGCGTCCTTTTAATTGAAACAATGACACTAATTTCTAGTAGTTATAAACTTACTGAAAGTGAGGGTTACGTAATCCGTTAAAACTATGGGCTCCTTCCCAGTTCTCAAGTATCTAAACGACGTACTAGATGATCTTTCACTCATTCCCATGACGTCGATGGCAAACACTACGTTCCCTGTATATTTGTTAACACTGAAACATGAAACAAACGATTTTGTTCAGTAAGGACCATACAACTTGTTTATAACATTAGTATAGAATCCCACTAATATTATAAATGGGAAAGTTTGGATGTATGGATGTTTGTGACTATTTTACGCAAACACTGCTTAACGGATTTAGATGAAATTGGGCATGGAGGTAGCTGAGACCCTGGATTAACACATAGGCTACTTTTTAACCCGAAAATATGTAGCAAGTAACATTGCGGAGCGCAGTTAGTAATATTATAATTGTGAAAGTTTGGATGCATGGATGTATGTTTGTTACTCTTTCACGCAAAAACTACTAAACGGATTTGAATGAAATTTGATATGGAGGTAGCTGAGACCCTGAATTAATACATAGGTAGGTTACTTTTTATCCCGAAAACATGTAGCGGCTAACACCGTGGGGCCCAGCTAGTACAATCTAACTTATTCGTACACCGATGTATTTTTATTATTATGTATTTTAACAAGCATAATATGAAAAGAAACTAAGTACATAACTGTTAATATTAGAAACAAGCGGACACCTCGTGGTTTTACCCGCGTAGTTCCCGTTCCCGTGGGAATACGGAGATAAAAAGTAACCTATGTCACCCGGGGATAGTGTAACTTCCCAATAGTGAAAGAATTTTTGAAATCGGTCCAATAGTTTCGGAGCCTATTCATTACAAACAAACAATCAAATCTTTCCTCTTTATAATAGTGTAGATTATGCCACGTAGTAGATAACCTTAGCAGAAGAAGACGAAGACCTTGGTAAGAATCATCGCAGTACCAGTTATTCTGCCGCTAAGCAGTAGTGTGTAAACATTACTGTGTTCCGGTTTGAATGGTACTACAGCTAGCGAAGTTACTGGGTTGACAAACCATCGAAAGTATCAAAGTAATGAGCGCCAAAGCAGTGATGCCCTGGGCTTTGTTTCGTCACTCAAAGTTCAGCCGATCGCTGCAATGGTCAATGGACAAGCGTTATCTGTTACCATCAGGAGAGCGTCACGTTCGTCTCATTACTTTTTACATTAAAAAAAACTACTCAACACACCTAAATATGTAATAAAAAATAAACTTACTAAAAGTCCTTTACTTTTGCATTATTCAATCCGCTGGTTTGCATGCTATTTAAAATTACAGTAATATTAACAATCGGAAAGTTTACAGTGCTACGCTCCAAAATCAGTGGGTCTGGTGCTAGGCCTTTCGTTATAGTACACGGAGAGTTCTTTGCAAAAAAATCTCGAATGCAGTCCAAGTCGCGCAGATCGCAAGGACGGTAAATGATTTCTTTGTCATTCTCTTGAAGACCTAACAAAATTAAAGAACACTTAAATATATTAAAATGTTTTGAATTGCACTTTGAAATATTTGCACATTACAATTTTTAATTTTTTTTGGTGGTAGATCTCCTTAGCAGGAGGTCGTCTAGGTAGGTACCACCGCAGTACCAATTATTCTGCCGCTAGTGTTATTGTGTTCCGGTTTGAAGGTTACTGCAGCTAGCGAAGTTACTGGGCTGTTGAGACTAACCATCGAAAGTCTCCAAAGTAGCCATGCCCTGGACCTTGTTTTGTTACTCAGATTTCTGTGTATCGCTGTGATGGTCATGGACAGGCGTTATCTCTTACCATCTGGAGAGCGTCTCGTTCGTCTCTACAAATACACAGCCATTGGAAGTAATTACTTTGGAGTAGAAAACAGATCTCCATGTCGCGAATTCTTTGTTCGGAAAAAACTACTATATATTTCTAAAAGTGCGATGACATACCTATTAAATTTAGATCCACATCATAGTTGTAATTTTCTTCTGTTGCTTTACTTGCTAATATGCTACCACAAAAACTAATCGCTAACACAAACAAATAGAGTTTCATATTTAAGGAGATGTTTACAACAAACGTTGTTAGAACAATGTGTGTTTTAAAACTGTAGCAAATACATGTATGTCTAAGAAGTAATACATTAAAATCAAAACTAGTTTATCAGAATTGTTATTTCGTAATTGTTCGTTGAATAATTTATAATTGGCTAATAATAGGTACGTTTGAATTCAATGATGAGTAATTATATGCTTGTAAACCGCACGAAATCCTTTGTTTATTTTTTATCTAGGACAACAAATTAGATAATAATTGTTTTAAATTATTTGCAGTTCAATACAATTTCCAATTATAAATATGGCGAGTATTTGTCTGTGAGGTTTTTAATGTTTTTATACGTAAGGGATAAGAATAATGTTAACAAAACTTAATGGAATTCAGAAAGGAAATGTAAGTAATATCACGAAGACAGCTGCAAGATACGTAGGCACTGTGTTCTGTAGCTAGCTAAATTGCTGAGCTCGATACCTCCAAGCGCTCCCGAGATAGAATTTCTTTATAGATGGACAAATGGGCAAAAAAGTGATCCTATAAGGGTTCTATTTTTTCCTTTTGAGGTACGGAACCCTAAAAATTATAACAATAAAATATCAATGTTCAGAGGTTCCTACCGACCCGCCCTGGTTACTACAAGCCATTTAAAACATTTTTTTTAACATAGGTTAAAACACCCGAAATCTTAACTTAATTTTTTATACTATGTATTTAGTATTGAGTAGTAGTAATAAAACAATAATTGACAGCCCCGTTGGCTCATTGGTAGTGGCGTTATGAGCTATAGGGCGTGGGTTCGATTCCCACTCAGGGCAAACATTTTGTGAATAATCATATGTTTGTTCTGTGTCTGGGTGTTCTGTAGGTATTTACAAAAAAAAAGTATTTATGTATTCTATCAGTTATCTGACTTCCATCACACAAGCTCTGCTTAATTTGGGGCCAGATGGCGCTGTGTGTATAGTCCTACGATATTTATTAATTTATTTATTTTAATAATGCCGCCGACATGAAGCGTTGGAGCTGTATTGTTTATTTGTGTCCATCGCTTTGGAGACTATAGGTTGATGGGGGACAGAGGCCAAGGGCCTGATATGTGTGCCACAGACAGGTTGCTCTCACTCCTGCTCGTACCTGGTGCAGAGATTGGCCATTGCCATATAACGCGGCAATGCTGCGAATGTTATGGATATCTTTGTACCATGTTTCGATAGGGGAGGGGTGAAGGGGGGGCAGGAGGGGGGAGGTTACTTTCTTAGGGTAAATTAGTTAATAATAGTAAAGAAATGGACCTGACTTAAATGAAACAAAATAATGAAATAAAACATCATTTATTTCAATTCAACTATTTCAATCATACACCACACACGCAACCACAGGATAGAAGTAGTAAGCTATAACGTATACATGTATATTATATATATTTAAATAATAGTATATAAAGTTTAGACAACCCTGTTGGTTCATTGGTAGTGTGTTTGCTTCGTGAGCTGATGGGCGTGGGTTTAATTCCCACTCAGGACTGACATTTGTGTGACTAACATCGATGTTTTTTTTTTATGGTTGATAGCCTAGTTGTTTGACCACAGCTCGCCTGATGTTAAGTGAAGGTGTGGTCGAAGATGGTAAAGCACACCTAGCCTGGAATGAAACTGGCTCTCAAGTGAGGCTGCCGGAACACACCGTTAGATGCTTGGCGGCAGATTTTGCATGTGGTAGCTAGCCAGCCGAGTACTAGAAAGTACCCTACCACCATGCATGTTTGTTCTGTGTCTGGGTGTACTGCATGTATTATAAGTATGTGATTACAAAAAAAAAGTATTTAAGTATTCTATCAGTTATCTGTCTTCCATAGCACAAGCTCTGCTTAGTTCGGGGTCAGATGGCGCTGTGTGTAATGTGCCATGATATTTATTTATTTAATATAATTTTGAGCCTCTAAACACTGATCAACTTGAGGCCAAAATCACAAATATTCCTTTGTATATAGATGGATGTAAGAAGTTGTGATTGGAAGAGAAGTCCTTCTCTTACGATTATCGGTATAAGCAAATTAAATTGACTGGTAGCTGTGATGACGTCAGGATCTGAAATTAACAAGATTTTTCAATTAAATATTTATAAAAATATGTTGTTAAAAAGCGTATATGTATATCTTCTTGTCTGGTTCCCATTATACAAGTTTCGCTTGCTTTGGGGTTAGCTGGCGTTGTGTACATCTTCACTGATATTTTTACCTGTGCTCTTGAAAGCGCCTGGACCAATGAAATAGGCCGGATTCGAATCGTGGATGTCTGGGTGAATGTCTGCCAAATCTAATCGTAGATGCGGAACATTAGGTATGACCGCCGTGAATGTCAGAGAACCTGAAAAATATTATGAAACAATTTTGAAACTATTTTCAATATTTAGGGCAATCTCGTGTTGGTGGTCAGAGACATACTTGGTGGTAGTAGGTCTCTTTACCTCGAGACCGTCTAAGTAGGTACCACCGGAGAGCCAGATATTCTGCTGCCAAGCAGTAGTGTGTTTACGTTACTGTGTTCCAATTTGAAGTTTACTGTAGCTAGCGAAATTTTTTTTATGGTTGTTAGTCTAGGTGTTTGACCACAGCTCATCTGATGTTAAGTGAAAGTGTGGTCGAAGAGGATAAAGCACACCCAGCCTGGAATGGAACTGGCTGTCTAGTGAGGCTGCCGGAACACACCGTTAGGTGCTTGGCGGCAGATTTTCAACTTGAGGGACTGAGGGTGGTAGCTAGCCAGCCGAGTACTAAAGTACCCTACCACCATGCTATGGTTTCCTGACGTTGTTTTCCTTCACCGGCAGCTCAAGCTCATTGTTGGGGTTAACGTTCTGTGTATTGCTGCAATGGTCATATGTCACTGTAATCAAACCTGACTTTGGCCTTCAAAACATACCTACTTCTTATTTCTTAATTATATAATGACTATAACTTACGATAATTGACAGTTGCATAATCGGCTAGGACAATGGACTCTTTAGCGGTACGTCGAAATCTGAAGTAAGCTCGGGGAATGGTTTCATTCATGTTCGTTATATCAAGAGCGAAAACTAGATTCCCAGACTTTTTGTTAACGCTGAAATAGCATAAAGCCAATATAAGTTTCTCACAGTCATCTCCCAGTAAGCGTCGCTAGACAAAATTAAATACACTTGAATCATCGCGACTCATTTCAAACATTGCGTCAATGTTAATTACTTTTGTAACAAGAAAGCAAATGTCAACTTCGGCGAATCACATTTTGATTGAAAGTAAAATTGGCATTATTTAATTTTATGAAATCCTGTTTAAATTTGAAATAGGCTAGATAATTTATTGAGCTAACCTGAAGAGTCAGTTAATTTTTTTTTTTTATTCCATATAGTTGCGCGTTTGACCACACTCTGCCTGATGTTAAGCAGTAGTGTGGTCTAACATGGAGCACGCTTACCTAGAAGAAACCTATTCACTCTAGATTTGAAGACGCCAATATTGTTCCTAACAGGGAACACAGACTCCGGCAGAGAGTTCCACAACCTCGCTGTGCGATTGAAAAACGTGGAATCAAAACGCTCTATGCGTACAACATCCACCATGTACGGATGACGTTTTGGTCGCGTTTGTCTGGCCGTCCGGTAACGGTAGCTTCCTTTGAAAACTAGTACCAACAACTTTTATTATTCGATCGGCTAAAGCGTGGAATACGTTACCCGAGTGGGTGTTCCCTGATAGATACAATCTGGGTGTCTTCAAGTCAAGAGTAAATCGGTATCGGCAAGCGTGCTCCATCGTAGATCGCATCTTCACTTAACATCAGGTGAGATGGCGATTAAACGCAAGCCTATAATTTATTTTTAAAAAAACCAAGCTTTTTTCAGATCATTACACAAAGCATATTTCTAACGATCACTGAAATATAGGTGAAAACAGTGGCAACATAAAATACGTACGTGAATTGAATAAGCCAGAGACAGAGACAGCAATCAAAAAACTAAATTTTTTACTTACTAGAATTCTCTAATCTTTGCACTGCTAAGTCCACTAATCATCAAATTTGGCAATGTAGCTGTGATATTGACGACAGGAAAGAAAACAGTACTTATGTCGATGTATAATGGATCAGGTATAGGGCCGTAAGCAGGTTTACAGTTGCTGTTGGCAGCAAAATATTTCCTAATGCATTGCCAGTCGTTCAATGCACAAGGACGTATGAGATTTACTGATTCGTCATTTGCTGTAAAATAAACTATATCAAGCAAGTTGCGAAAAGGGCAATCTTATCAGAAACAAAATATTTTGACGCTAGACAGTACTTTATTTGTGATACAAAAACAATATATACAAACATAAAGAAACAACAAGCAAAAATAAAAATTGAAAGGAAAACAAAACAAATGTTTGGACATAACACTTGTTTAGTTGTAGCGATAATAGCCCAGTGGTTAGCGCGGTCGGTTCGCATGCCGAAGGGCGTGGGTTCAACGCCAACCATGAGCTTGAGCTGCCGGTGAAGGAAAACATCTTGAGGAAACCATAGCATGGTGGTAGGGTACTTTCTAGTACTCGGCTGGCTAGCTGCCACCCTCAAGTTGAAAATCTACCGCCAATCATCTAACGGTGTGTTCCGGCAGCCTCACTTGAGAGCCAGTTCCATTCCAGACTAAGTGTGCTGTGCTCAAACACCAGCCTGTCTACCATTAAAAAAAATATATATGTAAAAAATTAAAAAACTGACGTGGTTTTGACAGATTTTCATTGTAATATACTTGCGGATGTGACTAAAACTATAGTCCGAGTATACGACTTAATCGATCTATCTATATATCTATACTATTATAAAGAGGAATGATTTGATTGCTTGTTTTTATTGAATAAGCTCCGAAACTACTGAACTGGTTTCAAAAATTCTTTCACCGTTGGGAAGCTACACTATCCCCGAGTGACATAGGTGACTTTTTATCCCTGTACCCCCACGGGAACGGGAACTACGCGGGTGAAATCGCGAGGCGTCCGCTACTAAATAATAATCTCCTAGAAGTGCAAAGAAAATGATACCATTAACCTAATTATTATTAACGTACACAATACTTTATTATTATGATAGTTATAAATCTTAGTTACCTGTTGGTCCAGTAAAGCCAAACAATCTATCACACCTAGATTTAATTTCATCATCCATAAATGTGGAAGTATTATTTCCTGGATTTTTATACCAGTCTTCGTCTTTAAATTCTCCTATACAATGTCCTTAAAAACAAGAAAATATATCATCACTCGATAGTACATATAAAACGAATATGCATTCCACTTTTGTGTTTGTTTGGTTAGTTCTTCTAAACTATGCAACTGATTTCGAAACAGATTTCATTATCATACTGAATTTTTTTTTGCGAAATATTTATAAGTCACTTAGTTATACACTGGGATATTGAAGCTGCCACGCTGGTGTAGTGCCTCGTGAATGTTTGCGGATGCGCGGATTGATAGCCTCCAGGCCATCTTGCGCAAGCGTGTCGCGTCCCTGATGCGCCGCGTGCGGGGCGGCTCCAACACCTACCTACAGTTGTTCGCCTGGCGGATGGATCTGGATTGCCCAATAATGCAACACTGGACAAAGATGCATATTGAGCATTCCGGATCCAAGCCTAAGTTTAGGTTAACATGAAATTATTTGTCTTCTTCTTTCTTTTTTTTTAATTTTGGCATGTATAATTATTTTTAGTTTTTAATTTTGAAATTTATATTGATTTTATTTATGTACTAATTTTTAATGTTGTTTCTATGGGCATGGTCTGAAATAAATATACATAATAATAGTAAACTGTTTATAAAATAAAAAAATATCTAGATCAAAACATACCTTGCGTACTTCGATATCCAAGATATTCCAAATTGTCATCTTCATCTCTATTTATAGTGTCTATAAATGATTCCTTATCATAAACTTGATGTTTTTGTATATCTTCGTAACCTTGATAAAAACCATTAATTATTACAAAAGATTGCCTTGAGAGCTGTAAGGCGTGGGTTCGATTCCCACTCAGGGCAAACATTTTGTAAATAAACAAATGTTTGTTCTGTGTCTGAGTGTTCTGTATGTATATAAGTAGGTATGTATTTACAAAAAAAAGTATTTATGTATTCTATCAGTTATCTGACTTCCATCATACAAGCTCTGCTTAGTTTGGGGTCAGATGGCGTTGTATGTATAGTCCTACGATATTTATTTATTATTTTATCAATTAATATTTTTTAATAATATAATAATTGTCTCTTACCTACGTTACCAACGTACATAGGATCGTAATTCTCATCTTTCTTTTTAGAATAATCATTTTTTCCATCAGCGTTGATGTCTCTTTCGAGTTTCCCTTTGACTAAAAATGGCCCAGCTGGGTACGTATTCAGTCCTACAAAACCTCCATAGTTGCCACCGCCTGCTACACGTCGTTCTTTGTTTCTAATCTCATGTTGCCCATAATTTTCTGAGCAATACGCTGAACTAAATATACCGACTAGTATTAACAACTTCATTGTTGAACTTTACGCTGTAACTGTCTTCAACTACTTTATACTTATCCACAGTAGTAGCGTGTTATAAATAAGGTATGATTCAGATGCACTGCATTTTAAAAACATACTCTGTATAATTGTATATACTCGTATTATGATGCTCTGAATGCATGAATCGATTAACAGTACGTACCTACTAATTATGAACCTTAAATAATTTAAAATGTTTAGGTGTGAAGGCCTTGCAAAATGATTAAATTATTCATAAGATCAGCCAGTAAGTACATGAATTTAGCTAGTTAAGGTTGGGTTCGGTTCCCACCAAGGCAAACATACTTTATGTGACGCTAAAAATGTTTGTTCTGTGTCTGGGTGTTCTTTATGTATTAAAAATAGATTAAGGTATTTTATCAGCTGTCTGGTTCCCATAGTACAAGCTTTGCTTAGTTTGGAGCTAGATGGCGCTGTGTTAAATATATTCCAATATTTATTTATTTACTTACTTTTTTATTATTGGGATAATTATTAGATAGATAGATAGATAGATATAACTCTTTATTGTACACACCATAAATATAAAAAAGTACAGAGAATAAGAAAGTAATTTTGTTCATAGTTAATAGTACCGCACTATACTATTCTGTGGTTATAGTAAAATTTAATACTATTTGATAATTATTTATAAAAAAATTTACATATAGATACCTACATATTATTTTCTTCTTCTGTTTGACATTTTTTATTTGTTATCCTTTTTGACAATTTAATAAATAACTATGACATATTGAATATTATAACTAATTAATTTGATTGACATTTTCTTTAATGCTAATTTTATTATGTAAATGTATTCAATCGTAATTGTTTTAAAGTATAATTGTTTAGTGTTAGTAGTAGATAGTTTTAGTTTTTTGCATGCTGCAAAGGAAATTATGGAGGTTTTATTTATTTATCTATTTATTTGTATACCTACGTACCCATATTTATGCAATAAATGAATTATGAATTACCTATTACTATCCAAACTTGTTTGCAAATAGACAATTATAAACCAAGTAGCTCCTGTCATTGAATATTAAACCAATAAATCCTTGTGTGCTGTCATGCGTATGATTTCGTTATTTGTGTGTATCTGACGACCTAGATTATGGTCAGTTGTTTTGTTTATCTTAAAAGTTCATAGCATTTACATTTTATTTTTGTACCAAATTTGATCAATCGTTTACTTGAATTACTAATGACTAAGAATTTAGTACAGTTTTTTTTAGGTTTGCGTTTGACCACACCCTATTTAATATTAAGCGGTGATGGGACCTAAATTGGAGCACGCTTACTTGGAATAATAAAGGCTTAATTAAGGTTATGCTTTTTCTTGTACGTGACATGTAATTTTTATAATTATGAATAAATAAACATAAACAGAGAAGAAAACTGAAGACCAAATTGTACTTTACAGGAAACACAGAGAGTTCTACATCCTCGCTATTTGTATGATAAACGTGTAATCGAAGCGTTTAATGCGTACGTGGGCAATGTTCACAATTTTTTTTTTTAATGGTTGACAGGCCAGGTGTTTGACCACAGCTCACCTGATGTTAAGTGAAGGTGTGGTCGAAGATGGTAAAGCACACCTAGCCTGGAATGGAACTGGCTCTCAAGTGAGGCTGCCGGAACACACCGTTAGATGCTTGGCGGCAGATTTTCAACTTGAGGGTGGTAGCTAGCCAGCCGAGTACTAGAAAGTACCCTACCACCAAGCTATGGTTTCCTCACGATGTTTTCCTTCACCGGCAGCTCAAGCTCATTGTTGGGGTTTGAACCCACGCCCTTCGGCATGCGAACCTACCGCGCTAACCACTGTGCTATCATTGCACAATGTACAGATAAAACTTTAGAACTCTGAGTAGTATCACTCTTTGGAACTGTTTTGCCATGTCAGATACTGTCAGAAGATACATTGTTTCTGACACTACGGCTTCCTAGTCATTTTTACTTTTGAATAAGTTTATCAATGTTCACCAAATATTTTTTAGTAGATTGATTGATTGATTAATAACTCTTTATTGTACACACTAAAATATAGAAAACGGAAGAAATAAACTCAAATATAGGTGTAACAACTGGCGACCTTATCACTAACAGCAATCTCTTCCAAGCAACCTTAGGACGGACCTTAGCCCCTATTTAAGTCAATGATATTGTAATAATAATCACAAATCCAGAAATTTTGAATGTGTGAGTGTACTGCTATGTATTACTACGAGGTAATTCAAGCCAAAATTGTCCACGTGCGTATAGTGGCGCCATCTAGCGCCCTACAGGAGACTAGTAAATAGCCCGTTATTTGTATAGAATGATCTATCTGTGCATTACATTAATTCAGTAATGACCTGGTCTTACATATAGAACTGACGCTTTTACGCTTTGGTTTATAGCTTGAGCTGCCACGCCGGTGAAGAAAAACATCTACCTTTAGTCTATCTTTTTACTTGGTGGTAGATTTCCTTAGCTGGATGTCGTCTAGGTAGGTACCACCGCAGTACCAGATATTCTGCCGCCATGCAGTAGTGTGCAAACATTACTGTGTTCCGGTTTGAAGGGTACTGCAGCTAGTGAAATTACTGGGCTGTTGAGACTAACCATCCAGTCTCAAAGTAATGAGTGTCAAAGCAGCGATGCCCTGGACGTTGTTTTGTTACCCCAAGTTCTGTGTATCGCTGCAATGATCATGGACAGGCGTTTTCTCTTAACATCAGGAGAGCGCCTCGATCATCTGATTACTTTTACATAAAAAAAAAACCTTCATTGTACGAACTGTTAAACAATGGAATTTGCTGCCCAAGTGTTTGTTCCCTGATAGATACAATCAGGGTGCCTTCAAGTTGCGAGTGAATCGGCTTCTTCTAGGCGAGCGTGCTCTATCGTAGACCACATCTTCGCTTAACATCAGACGAGTTGGCTTGACCGCCAACTATATAAGCCTATATAACATATTTTTTTATTACATATATAATAATATCTGTAATAAAAAATATGTTTAGATCTCTAGTTGAAAATTTGCACCTAACGGTTGTTTTTGCAGCTTCACTTGAGAACCATTTCAATTCCAGACGAAGTATGTTCAACCTCGAATAAGGTGAGCTGTGATCAACCACCTAGCCCGTAAATCATATAAAAAAACAAAGTACCTATATTTCTATAGGAGCGGGTAAATCGCAATAAGAAGACATTTATTTTCCTAAATTCATATAATTTACCTGCAGTATCAAACTTCAGTGTGATGATTACTGTTGTTTTAGGGAAAATTGTTGAAAACAATAAATAATAATAATAATAATAATAATAATAATTGACATTGTCTCCCGCTGCGAAGCAGACATGTTTTTATCAAGTGAAATATTTTAATTCTATTCCAACAACTTTTTGACCTCAATTTCACCACCAAATATCAGCAATAGTTTACAAACACCTACCATTTCAAAGTTTTATTCCATATTGCCTATTTTCCGAGTTTATTAGAATCTTTTAAAAATTTTTACCGATTGACATTTATACGTCAATCAAATCACAGCAAAATATTTTATCAAGAATGAAAGCAAGTTATGTGGACGCGCTCAAGAACAGCTGCGGCTTCGGGATTACATGACGCACATATACCATCACCGCCCGCTCCGTCAACTCCGAGCGCTTCGTCGGGGGATGAAGAGTTTGCTACACCCCTGGCAACAAGCGCCTCGTCGAGCAGCAGCGACGTGAGCGGGCCGCGGACACCGGCGCCACCACCACCTGCGCGTCGAGGACGGCCGCCGCTGCCGGCACGCTTGGAGCCTGCGGGGCAATCTGCTTCGCGTTCGGCTCTCGCTGCCGGTGGTGTAGTGCGACGCATGCGATGGTCACAGACAAATAATGAGAATTGCATGCGCGCCTATTATGGGGCTACAGAGGGGGGAATTAACCTTTCAGCGTACCGTGTCAGGATGCTGCCTTTGTTTCAGGCCCTTGAACCGACCGTCGCCGTGTCTACCCAACGACTATCGGATCAAGTGCGGGCTATCCAGCGACTTCAGCTGTTGGATCAGTCCGTGCTTGATCGGCTCCGCCTGGAGGCACTTCCTGCTCGTCCAACGCCTGTTTCGACACGGGATTCGCCTGTCGCGTCGTCAGCCCCGACACTGGTGTCAGTGACGACGTCGATGGCGACACTAGCGACACCTACTGATCCCGTAGTTGATGTAGGCGAATGCACGAGCATGGCTGTATGTAGCCAGGTGAGTGAGCATTTGAGGAGGACTTTGGAAGACGCGATTTGTCAATATAGATTCGCACCCGATTCTAGGCCGCGACTACCACGTTTGCCCACCCATAGACGAAATTTAGCGTTGATGGGAGCCTTGAACGCTTTGCTAGCCCCGTATTTACGGGCTAGCGAAGATTTGACTGATACCCACTCGATATTATACTGCGGTGCCATCGCGGCGTGTCGCGTTGCACGTGTTAAGTTTCCGGACACTAACCGTGCACCGCGACTCGCCGGGGGTGTGCCCGCATGGCAATTGCGGATCGAGCGGCGTATCAGCACGTTCAGGACTCTCATTGCAAAGCTGATCTGTTTCAGCCGGGGGAATAATCGCCCCCGAGTCATGCGTTTTGTGACACAGGCTTTTGCTGGAACGGATATTAGGCCCCAGCACTATCTAGCCAGTGTCACGGAACGCATTGACTATCTGAAACAGAAAGTCTATGCGTGGGCAAACCGTATTCGCCGCTATAGAGAGCGTGCGGATAGATATTGGCAAAATCGCGTCTTTCAAAGTGACCAAAGGAAGGTGTATCGAGATTGGGAAGGAACCGGCCAACGTGTGAGTGACAGGCAGCTACCGGATACTAGCGTCATGACTGAATTCTGGCGTGGTATCTGGTCGCTGCCTGTCGAGCACACCGAGGGTGATTGGATGCGTGTTGTCGAGCGGGAATGTGAGTCTATCGAATCCATGGGGTCTGTTTTAATAGACCCCGTAGACGTTAGTTGTGCGATTCGTACGGCACAGAACTGGAAAAGTCCTGGGCCGGACGGATTGCACAACTTTTGGATTAAGTGGATTCGTTGCTCACATGACCGCTTAGCGACACAATTCCAAGAAGCCCTCGAGCTTGGTTCCCTTCCCTGTTTTATGACCACTGGTGTCACCTTCCTGCTCCATAAGACCGGTAGTACCACAGAAGCAAAAAATTATAGACCCATCACGTGCTTGCCTACCATCTACAAGCTCCTTACGTCCATTTTGAGAACAAAAATTAACGCGCATGTTGTCGCAAATAACGTTTTGGCTCCTGCTCAAAATGGATGTAGGGTAGGGTCCCGTGGTACTAAGGAGCTTCTCCTCATCGACATGACCATTAGCCAGCAAGTTCGGCGGAACAAGGGAGCCCTTTCCACTGCCTGGATTGACTATAAGAAGGCCTATGACTCAGTGCCTCATTCATGGCTAGAGAGAGTTTTAGAGTTATATAAAATTGATACAACTCTAAAATCTTTCTTAGGCGCATGTATGAGGCAATGGACCACAGTCCTTCGTCAACCAGGTAGTGGAGATGGCTCCTCTGAGCCGCAGGACTTGATTAGGATCGAGCGAGGCATTTTCCAGGGTGACAGTCTGAGTCCATTGTGGTTTTGTCTAGCACTGAATCCTCTCAGCACTTTGCTGAAGGAATCAGGGCTAGGCCATCGGCTTCGGAGAGGTGGTGAAGTCATTTCTCATCTGCTGTATATGGATGACCTCAAGCTATTTGCACCAAAACGTCCAGACTTGATGGAATTGTTAAAAACTACACAGGTTTTTAGCAATGCCATCAAGATGGAGTTTGGGGTAGACAAGTGTGCGGTCATGCACGTACAGCGAGGGGAAGTTGTAAATTGTCCAGATTTACAGCTTTCCGAGACAATGACTTTCAGATCTCTCTCCGAGGCCGAGACTTACAAGTACCTCGGTATGTCAGAGTCGTTGGGTATAGCGGTAGTGGACATCAAGCGATCGGTGAAGGAACGCTTCTTTTGTCGCCTGACAAAAGTACTTAATAGTTTTTTGTCTGGTGGCAATAAGGTGCGTGCCTTCAACGGTTGGGTGATGCCTCTACTGATATACTCCTTTGGCATACTGAGGTGGAATCAGACTGAGCTGGACGCCCTGGATAGAAGAGTCCGTCAACAGCTCACAACTCATCGCATGCTACACCCACGCTCGTCTGTTATGAGACTGTACATTCCACGAAAATTGGGGGGTCGTGGCTTCTTAAGCGCCAAGAACCTCCATAATCGTGAAGTGTGCAGTCTCAGGGATTATTTCCGCGACAACGAGTGCGGGATGCATCAGCAGTTGACAAGGGCCTCACGCCGCTCTCCTTAGCGAACGAGAACTGGCGCAAACCATCGGTGCTAAGCACCGAAGACCGCAAGGAAGTATGGAAGAGCAAGCAGCTGCACGGGCGGTTCTATCGGGTCCTAACGGGCCCCGATGTGGACATGCTCGCGTCGGTGAACTGGCTACGTTTCGGAGACCTCTTTGGGGAAACTGAGGGTTTTGCCTGTGCGATTGCGGACGAAGTTATCAAGACGAACAATTATCGGAAATATATCATGAAGGACGGTACGGTCGACATCTGTCGGGCATGCCACCGTCCCGGAGAATCGCTCCGACATATTATTTCCGGTTGTTCGCATCTTGCTAACGGCGAGTATTTGCACAGGCACAACCAAGTAGCCAGGATCATCCATCAGCAGCTTGCTCTTCAATACGGCCTTGTCGAGTCTGAGGTGCCGTACTATAAGTACGCACCAGCGCCCGTTCTCGAAAATGGTCGTGCTTTGCTCTATTGGGACCGGTCTATCATCACGGACAGGACTATTGTCGCCAATAAGCCTGATATCGTGGTGGTCGACCGAGCCCAACGCCGGGCAGTGCTCGTTGACATCACCATCCCACATGACGAGAATCTCGTGAAGGCCGAGAAGGACAAGCTCAGCAAGTACCTTGACTTGGCTCACGAGATAACCGCCATGTGGGATGTTGATTCGACGATCATTGTCCCGATAGTCGTCACGGTAAACGGTCTTATAGCGAAGAGTCTCGACCAACATCTCAAGAGACTCTCGCTAGACGGTTGGGTCAAGGGTCAGCTTCAAAAGGCAGTGATCCTTGACACGGCGCGCATTGTGAGGAGGTTCCTCACTCTGCAGCCCTAACCACCGGCAGCTTGAGCCCTGCCCCGCTGCCGGCGGCACCCTAGTTTTTAAGTTTTTTATATTATATATGTTTTTTAAATATTTAATGTAAAAAATTTAAAAAATAAGATCAAAAATAAATAACGATGAATAATAATAATACAATTATCGGAAATATATCATGAAGGACGGTACGGTCGACATCTGTCGGGCATGCCACCGTCCCGGAGAATCGCTCCGACATATTATTTCCGGTTGTTCGCATCTTGCTAACGGCGAGTATTTGCACAGGCACAACCAAGTAGCCAGGATCATCCATCAGCAGCTTGCTCTTCAATACGGCCTTGTCGAGTCTGAGGTGCCGTACTATAAGTACGCACCAGCGCCAGTTCTCGAAAATGGTCGTGCTTTGCTCTATTGGGACCGGTCTATCATCACGGACAGGACTATTGTCGCCAATAAGCCTGATATCGTGGTGGTCGACCGAGCTCAACGCCGGGCAGTGCTCGTCGACATCACCATCCCACATGACGAGAATCTCGTGAAGGCCGAGAAGGACAAGCTCAGCAAGTACCTTGACTTGGCTCACGAGATAACCGCCATGTGGGATGTTGATTCGACGATCATTGTCCCGATAGTTGTCTCGGTAAACGGTCTTATAGCGAAGAGTCTCGACCAACATCTCAAGAGACTCTCGCTAGACGGTTGGGTCAAGGGTCAGCTTCAAAAGGCAGTGATCCTTGACACGGCGCGCATTGTGAGGAGGTTCCTCACTCTGCAGCCCTAACCACCGGCAGCTTGAGCCCTGCCCCGCTGCCGGCGGCACCCTAGTTTTTAAGTTTTTTTTATATTATTTATGTTGTTTTTTATATATATCTAATGTAAAAAAATTTAAAAATTAAGAAAAGAAATAAATAACTGGAATAATAATAATAATAATAAGTTGTTTGTATTATCTGAACCAAACTGATAGCGAACCATTGATCAGTTTTAATTCTTCTACAAAGCTGATTGCACTGAATGCAATTATGAAGGCTTTTCGTTGTACTCCAAAATGCCAATTAATTACCAGAAAATTTAATAACCGTTCTAAAACATTCAAACGTAGGTGCTTTTTAGACAACTACGTGTTTTTTTTTTCATGTTTTTTTTCATTCAGGCTAGATGTTTTACCACAGCTCACCTGATGTTAAGCGACGGTGTGTTCAAAGATGGTAAAGCACACCTAGCCTGGAATAGAACTGGCTCTCAAGTGAGACTGCTGGAACACACCGTTAGATGCTTGGCGGCAGATTTTCAACTTGAGGGTGGTAGCTAGCCAGCCGAGTACTAGAAAGTACCCTACCACCGTGCTAAGGTGTAAAATTAAAATTCGGCATAAGTGCTGGCTTTATTCACTAACTAGCAGCCCGTCCCGGCTTTGCACGGGTTTATAACAATTACACTCGATTAACAATATAGCCTATGTTACTCAGTGATAATGTAGCATTCTAATGATGAAAGAATTATTCAGATCGGTCTAGTAGTTTTGGAGCCTAATCAATACCAACAAACAAAATATCGAATATAGGTAATATTGAATATTAGTGAGTATTAGTATATACTAATAATAATTATACTCATAGAATTATAATTAAACTCATAGAGTTATAATTATACTCATAGAGTTATAATTATACTCATAGAATTATAATTATACTCATAGAATTATAATTATACCCATATAATTATATAATTATACTCATATAATTATAATTATACCCATATAATTATATAATTATACTCAGAGAATTATAATTATACTCATATAATTATATTCATATGTTCACTAATAACTCAAACTTACAAACATCTTAGTCATACAAGTTATTATTTTCATAAATTTTGCTACCTGGGTTTTGAGTGTACCCTTTAGTCTTAATAAAGTTTAGATAGTTTCCATAAGAGTCAATTCCAAAATCGCAGAGATATTTTTGAATGTAGATAGTAGTTAATAAGCTTGACTGGAAAGTGAAGGCTTCCTGGATGACCGTAGGAATATTGGCTTCAAACAACAGGAAAGCTGATATGACGTCTGGGTCTGTAAATTTAAGATCAAAAATAAAATAAAAAACATTTCAATCCGGATGTCATTTGTCGAAAGTAAATCGATAATATACATCCATACATACATTATAGTAGGATAGGAAGTAAGAAGTAGGATTTATAATATTAGTAGGATAGTAAGATAGGCTAGTAGGTAGGATAGGATAGCAGTCCTATGAACTAGCGGTGACGACTGGACGCAACCTTGTCCATCTACAGCCACGACCACTCCGCCATGAGTGTCTGATTAAGAAGAGGTAGGAAGTAGGATGTTCTTAATAGTTCTGATGATGATTATTTACAAAAGGCCGTGAGATCTTGCACCGGATATAAATAAATAAAAATAAATAAATATCGTAGGACAATACACACAGCGCTATCTGACCCCAAACTAAGCAAAGCTTGTGTGATGGAAGTCAGATAACTGATAGAATAAATAAATACTGTTTTTTTTTGTAAATACATACCTACTTATAATTCACCCAGACACAGAACAAACATTTGTTTGTTCACAAAATGTTTGCCCTGAGTGGGAATCGAACCCATGCCCTATTAAAGCAAAGCCTGTTAAAGCAAATATACTTCCAATGAGCTAACTGGGCTGTCAAATTATACAACATATTCTATTTCAATATTATTATGATATAATATATTCTATATATTATATTCTATTATTTAGGATATTCGCATTAAGTATATTAAATGAAAATGATAGTAAACAGAAGAAATATCACAACTTTTAGTATAATTTCACTAAGGGTTTGTTGTAAACACTAGAAAGTGATTGCGAAAGTCTTACTAAAATACCTTTACTATTAAACAATCCGGGTCCCATGGAATACACAGGCGTGCCGTCGTGTATATCTGCGTGAATCTCAGCTCTATCGAGACGTAGGTGAGGAACTTGCGGTATAACTGCTGTAAATGTAGCCGAATCTGGGGAGTACATGAAAAACATTAAAATAATTATATTTTACAGTAGGTAGGTAGGTCGGTAGGTAGGTATAATATGCAAGGTAAGCGGAGCGTTGGTCGTCCAGCTGCAAGTTGAGTCGATGATTTCGAAGACACACCAATTTATAGACACACAGACACACAACACTGTTTGCGTCGGGTTAAAAAATAAGTCGAAGCAAATAAATCGGGTTTTACTTACCATAGGCGACGGTGGTATAGTTGGAGAGGATAATCGCTTCCTTGCCCGTTCTTTGATACGTAAAATAGCTCTTAGGCGAAGTTTGGTTCAGCTTTCGCACATTAATGGCTATAACTAAGTTGCCTGTGTCTTTGTTAACACTGGAAAAAAGTATAAATTCAAAATTTAAAAAAACCCGATAGGTGTATTGTATTCTACTAGTCAAGCCCTTTCATTTGATACCCATATTGAAGAGAGTTGTGAAAAAATATGCAATCCGCCATTTTGTGGCGGCGGCCATCTTGGATTTTCATCAAACATAGCTAAGAATATCTAGGTACTCTATACTCAATCAAAACAAAATCAAAATCTGTTTATCCATACACAATATACGTAAGAGATAACGCCTATCCATGACCATTGCAGTGATACACAGAACTTTGAGTAATAAAACATAGTCCAGGGCATCGCTGATTGGGCGATCATTACTTTGAGACATTAGCTGGTTAGTCTCAAAAGCCCTGTAGTGTCGCTAGCTACAGTAGGTACCTTTCAAACCGGTACACAGTAATGTTTACACATTATTTATTGCTTGACAGCAGAATATCTGGTACTGCGGTGGCACCTACCAAGACGACCTCCTGCTAAGGTGATCTACCACTAAGTGAATGTAACGAAATGGCCAAACTACATATAGCGACTACCGTGCCTGAAAATGCATATAAGACACGCACAAAATACACAACCCTTCCTTCGCAGTCAGGTAAAAAGACATAAGTATCCTTTTGATTAAAAAATGTACGAACTACTTACTAAAATTCTGTGATTTTAGCGTCCTTGAAGCCTCGTATTTCTAGATTCGTATGTGTTATAGTAATATTGATGAAAGGTATGAAAAACTTGTCCACCGGTAGCTTCATAGGATCAGGGGTAGGGCCGTGTGCACGTCGACAGTCGGAGTTTGAAGCTAAGAACTTCCGCATACACCCCCAATCGAGAAGGTCACAGGGATGAAATTTGTCTTCTTTAGAAACCGGGTCTGTTGATAGTGAACACCAAAACATTTATTTATTCATTTATTTATTTATTAAAAACGGCTAAAAGCCAGTTACAGTTACATATATTTCTGTTAAAATTTCTAGCTCCTACGTTCCCGTTTATACAACATGACTGGTGAGATTCCAACGATGCTGAAGGAGAGTACTCGGTACTTGATTTTCGTTATAATCTATACTATTATAAAGAGGAAAGATTTGATTGTGTGTTTGTTTGTTTGTATTGAAAAGGCTCCAAAACTAATGAACCGATTTCAAAAATTCTTTCACTATTGG
This sequence comes from Biston betularia, assembly GCA_905404145.2. Lineage (NCBI taxonomy): Eukaryota > Metazoa > Arthropoda > Insecta > Lepidoptera > Geometridae > Biston > Biston betularia. Next base: position 8,248,405 of record FR989882.1, on the reverse strand, counting down.
GAAACTACACTATTCCCGGGTGGCAGGCTACTTTTTATTCCTGTATTCCCACGGGAGACATCCGCTAGTTATGTAATAAAATTAGGTACCTAATTTTTGTCAAAATTTCCCTATCAATAAATGAAGCGTGGATACGCTCCTGACGCTGATAACTATGTTTTGATTTCGCGAGAAGTACCTGCTTGTCCCGCCTGCCCGTCATCAGCGCGAGCGTCCTCACAACGTCCAGCTCGTGTGTCCACCAGGCAAGATATTAACACTAATTTAACTCTTCGCCACAGAAACCGGTTATGACTTCGGAAATGCCGATTGCAAATGCATTCTTTAGCACGTTGTTTATGTCGATTAACATTTATAATAAGTTGCCATCAAAGTTAAAAGATGAAGAAAATTCCTTGACATTCATAATAATTAAAACAACTTCTTATCCTTAAAGTATATTACACATTCGACATATGACATTTTAAAAACAAAAGTTTGACTTAAACGAAAACCTCCTCTCCTTTCTTCTACGCTTTGCTGTGCCCGACAGGGTCCATATCTGTCAGTGTACCATATACTACATTGTATTTGTAAGATCTTGTACTGTGTGGAAGCAATAAATATCTTGAATCTTGAAGAAACATTTAAAACGAAACGTCACATAAATGTTTGTTCCAATGGGAATCGAACCCACGGATCACTATGAAGGTTATAAGATATAACGTAGAAAAAAATGCAGTGTTTCGTATCTGATAGGGACTCTTACAGTACTAAACTTTGCAATATACTTAACCGTACCAATGAGAGTTCCATAAACGAGATCATATTTTTCAAAATACTCCCGATTTCCAAAACTAAGCGATTGATCTGCTTTCGAACCGCTTAGGCCGCGCAAAAACACCAAAACCAATAGAAACTTCATGATAATAATGCACACAAACAGTTTACTACACACAAATAAATTGTACTAATCAAATTTACGTAGCTTTATAGATCAATATGCATAGCGTGTTGTACAATAGTAATTAAATATCATAGTTGCAATGATCATGTCAATTCAATAAGTAATTGCTTGCAAAGTAATTTGAACCTTTTATAAATGCATTTGAACTTCGAATTGAATTCGGGATTTATTCTTAACGTGTTAATTATTTATAGATCAAGAGCAACGGTACAGGTACCTAACGGTAGATTAATTGTTGATTGATTTGCTTTAGTAGTTTTTTCTGGGTCATCAGTTATTCTAGTCGTAGAGTTCTTATTTAAAGAACTACTGACACATCTATTGGTCAGGAAGATTAGGAGATTAAGTAATAAATTGTAGTTAAACAGACTTATATTTAATTAACAAATATCTGACCACAAACTAAGCAAAGCTTGTGCTATAGAATACTTAATTTTTTTTTTTGTAATTACATACTTATAACAAATACAGGACACCCAGACACAGAACAAACGATTGTTTTATGTCACAAAATGCTTGTCCTGGTTGGGAATCGAAATCTGAAGGGCGTGGGCTTCAGTTCTTGGAGCAGACATACTACCAATGAACCAACAGGGCTGTCGTAAATAAATTTAATAATTAAATAATTAATTAAAACTGATTCCTAAGTTTTGTTCTTTTCTACAGGATTCAGGTAATATAATTATATAGGTTTTCGGTATGACTTGGTAGATCTCCTTAGCAGGAGGTCATCTGGGTAGGTGCTCCTGCAGTATTCAACCGCCAAGCAGTAGTGTATAATTACTGTGTTCTAGTTTGAAGAGTACTGCAGGTAGCTTTATTACAGGGCTGTTGAGACTAACCATCGAAAGTCTCAAAATAATATTAATAATATAATAATAAAACTCTTTATTGTTCACATCATTTACAAACAATTATTTATAACAATATAAACTTAGCACTAGTGGAAGAATTCGCGGCCTTATCGCTAAGAGCGATAAGGAAAAAGACAAATACTTTTTATTTAGATCATGTATCATTGATGTAAACGACATATAAAAAAAAACTTTAACCTAAAGAAAGAAAGGATTGGAGTAATTTTTTTTTTCTTTTCTTTTGGCGTCGCATTTTGAGCATTTGCCAGAGCCAAGTGTTTTATATTTTCAAGTTTCAAAAGTTAAATAAATTGCCTCGTAGCTATTACAGTCAAAGTCCAGTCTTAGTCAAATACAGTTCGTGTCAGTCAAGTCCAGTCATGCTTGAGTAAAGTAGTGTCAACTTTACTATAAAGCTTCGGTGGAGTTTTTACCACACTCACGCTTGTCATGCGGCACTTTATGAATAAAACACCATCATTTTCATGCACAAACACTAGTTTTGGAAAAAAATACAACGGGGCGACACGACTCTTTCCGCGTTCCCGCTAAAACTATTTTTTCTTATTACTAATAACTAATAATTTAGATCAATTGAATGTTTCCCTTCAGTCTCTTGAAAAGTTTCTATGAAAAGAATGATAACCATTATAATTTCTGTAAGTATCCATTCCAAAGTCGCAGAGCTCCTTTTGTATAAATGTTGAAACTAAAAAGTATGAGTGAAGAATGAAAGCCTCTCTGACTATTTGAACAACGTTGGCTTCAAACTTGACGAAACTTGATTTTACAGTTGGGTCTGAAAATAAAATAGAAGCGTTAATCTAAACTATTTAAAGCAACCAAATTTTAAAGCAACAGGAGAGTGACTCGCATTGTGACTGAGTTTTGCGAGTGTGGTGGATATATTCAGGTTAAGTTTTTTCGATATTTTTTTACTAACGTGGATCAAAATAAAAAATATGTGTATGTTTATTTGTTATAAGGTTAACGTGTACGAAATATGCGCACTCTCAATAAAGTCTTCCTGTATGTAGAGTTGAATTTTCACCATACTACGCTAGCCAAGTGCTCAAAGTACGGGATGGTTGACTACAATTTTTTTTTACTTTGGACATAACTATGCAGATTTCTTCCCAATATTTTTCTTTCCCAAAAAGCCAGAGTTTTTGAATCCGTACGCAAACTCAAAAACTTGTGGGTGCGGTTTGGTTTCAACACACGATCTAATGATTGTGAGGCTAGGCTAGGCTATTCATTAGACTAATTAAATACAATTCCTCTTTTTACCTTGACTTTTGTATGCTTTGGGTCCAATGTAATATCGGGGTGGAGTTTCGGGTATATCTGCGTGTACTTCTACCATATCAAGTCTTAAATTGTGAATCTTAGGTATAACAGCAGTAAGTATTACATTGTCTGCAAAAAAAAAATACATTATTTTAGATGTTTTTTCTGAAACATAAAAAATAAAAATTGAAAATAAATATAAAATAAGAAGTATAATTATTGACAAAAATATTTTTTTAGTTTCGTATTAATTGGCAAACGTAGCGTAGCACGTTCTTAGACTCAATGGAGTGACGATATACGTACGACAGCTAGTGGTGGATAGAAGCGAAAAGACGAAAAATAGTATTTGAAAAATGGATGTAAATAATATTTAAATTATTTATTTACGAAATAAAAGCATTTATGACAGTTGGCAGCTATTTGGTTTCCATAATGGTATTAATTGAGGCTGTACGAAATGTCCTCAAATATCTTTTTATTTACATTAATCAAAATCGGGTTTTAAAACCATGAACTCGGTATGTAAAGAAAAAAAAACTTTACTGATTCCAAAACCATTTCGAAATAGTACATTTCTGTACAATATTTTTTACGTTTAAAACTCTGTAAACTATGAGGTAGGGTTTATTTGAATAAAAAACAAAAATCAAACTTGACCTTCAATTGATGTCTCATGACGTCATCTCGACGGGCAACTTTCATTGACTGGCAAACCAAAACAAAACTTGTCAATGTCAAGTCAACCGAAGACGTTATTTTTCCCTACTGTTGCTCTGTAGGTAATTAAGATAGCATCACACAAGTGATACTATACCAAAATCTATCTTATAGAGAGTTGCATTATTCATCAGTAGATATTTGACCTTCATCATTTGGTGACCCACCTCTCATTACTGGAGAATGGCCATCAATTAAGCGAATCCTTCTATCTTGAGCCATTGATGACATTTTTTTTTTTTACTATTTTTCAAATGTTTTTTGGACTGACGTAAGGCATTAAAATTGCTTGTAAAATTAATTGATATTGTACCTTGTTCAAATGTGTTATAGTCGTTTACAGCGATTGGCTCTTTGGCAGCCCGTAGATAAGTGAAGAATGCACTTGATGAGAAGTTGTAAGTTGGGATTGTGATTGCAATCACGACATTGCCAGTTGCTTTGTTGATGCTGAAATACGTAAAAATAAATAAAATATTGGTCAATTCTTTGCTGCAAAGCCGTGAGCATCGTAAAAACTGTTTATCGGTTTTCTACACGATACATTTAGAATAATGTGCCTTGGAATTTCATCGCTGGATTCCCCTTGTATTACCTAACGGCCAGACAAACGCGACCAAAACGTTACCTGTACGTGGTGCTAATTCCCCCATGAACGCATTAAGCGCTTCGATTCCACATTCTTTTATCCGAACAGCGAGGAAATAGAACTCATCCAAGAATCTGTTCCCCAAAAAGTACAAAATAGGCGTTCCAAATTCAATATAAATAGGTTCCTTCTATGTGTCACTATAGACCGTTTCACTGCGTGTCATCAGACAAGATGTGTTCGAATAAGAACCTATTTTATGAATAAAAAATGTACAATAAACAAGGTTACGTGGTACAGCAATATTAAGCCGAAAGAAGGTCGTTGTAGAACTACAATGTAACACAGAGTTTGTAAAAGTCATCTGTTCTACATTTGGCTAAAAGCGTAAATTCTCATTTTTGCTGAGATTTGATTGAAATGTTTTGTACTTACAAAAATTCTGAAACCTTAGCTTTTTTCAAGCCTCTAACTCTCGCATCTAAATGCGTAATGGTCATTTTAGCTACAGGGAAATAAAACTTTTCAATTGGCAAATCCAAGGGGTCCGGAGTATACCCATGTGCTGGAATACACTGCGAATTCGAAGCTAGAAAATGGCCCATGCAGTCATAATCATTCAATGAACAGGGGTGCCAAATATCTTCTTGACCTTCATGGTAATCGGAGCCTGAAAATTTTAATGTTATAACAGTTTTACGTAGAACAGTAATGCTAAGCTGAATCTAAGTTATTGTACTTATCATTTTCAACAAATTTTACTACGAGAACATCTCTGAAATCGAGAAAAAAATATCTATTCTATGAATTTCGTCGAGGTAGAATGACATTTTTCTGTTGAATCACTGAATCTTTTACACAATTTTACGGTCAGCTCTTTACAAAATTTGTTCACATTCATGAATAGATCCTGAGATCCTTATCCTTGAGACATCTTATATCAATAAAATAGAAATAGAAATGTTGTTTTCAATTACTTACCTATGATACTGTAGTACTTTGTCTGACCATGATTTCCGTAGCTTCCATGGTAATTCTTATTACCAAATTCTACTTTGATGCCTAAGCAACCATAAGCCCCCAAAAGTAAAACGAAAACGGAGGAGTTAAACATTTGTATACTATTCACTGAGCTGAATTATAACGTTTTTATTGTTTCAATCGTTCATTACCTGATATATAGTTGCATGTTTACGAGTAGAAGTAAAGGTCTTCGCCCATATACTGCGACTCTATTCACCGAAAAGTCACGACTAAACTTTCCGTGAGTGAAAAAAACGATATCTTTTGTGGAAACGTTATTATATCATATTGTCTGTATCTGTATAGCAAGTATATCAGCGCCAAAAAATATCATATGACTTTCAATGGTTTATCTTCGGGTGTAGAATCCCGAGCAAGCGATACCCATGATTTTTCAGGCGGAAATGGCTGGACGATATGGAAAATTAACTGAGCTATCGGCATGTTGGTTCATTGGTAGTATGTCTGCTTCGAGAGCTGAAAGGCGTGGGTTCAATGGCCACTCAAGACTAACATTTGTGTGACTAACATTGATGTTTGTTCTGTGTCTAGGTGTACTGTATGTATTATAAGTATGTATTTAAAAAAAAAAGTATATAAGTATTCTGTCAGCTATCTGGTTCCCATAGTACAAGCTTTGCTTAGTTTGAGGCTAGATGGCGCTGTGTTAAATGTCCTCCAACATTTATTTATTCATTTAATCTCTAAACTTCTGTACACACACCTCAGTTCAGTAGTGATGGCACTTGAAGATTCATGTGTTATCTTTCCTTTCAATCTAAAACCATGACCACTTTTGTCAATAACAAGATTATTCGAAATATTGATGACTCGATAATACTAACAAAACAGTACACCTTTCCACCAAATTTTTTTTTTTAATGTGAAAAATAATGAGACGAACGAGACGCTCTCCTGATGGTAAAAGATAACGCCTATCCATGACCATTGCGATACACAAACTTTGAGTAACAAAACAAAGTCCAGGGCATCACTGCTTTGGTGCTCATTACTTTTTTTTTTTTTATGTGAAAAATAGTGAGACGAACGAGACGCTCTCCTGATGGTAAGAGGTAACGCCTGTCCATGACCATTGCAGCGATACACAGAACTTTGAGTAGCAAAACAAAGTCCAGGGCATCGCTGCTTTGGCGCTCATTACTTTAAGACTTTCGATGGTTAGTCTCAACAGCCCAGTAATTTCGCTAGCTGCAGTACCCTTCAAACCGGAACACAGTAATGTTTACACACTACTGCTTGGCGGCAGAATATCTGGTACTACGGTGGTACCTACCTAGATGACCTCCTGCTAAGGAGATCACCACCAAGTACCAAATTACAATACTCTCGTTGCAATTTAAATCATGATTGACAATAAAATTGGGACAACGCCTATATAGGCATCAATAGCAAGGCATTGTGTGCCATAACCCTTAACTAGATATTTTAAACTATTTTACCGGAAAACGTGTAGGTATTAATCACTATTATGTACACCTAATGTCTAATGATCCTGCAATTAAAACCGACATCAAAGGATATTTCTAAACAATTAACTTTTCAGTCTAGTGTATAATTAAACATTGATATTGTTGTTACATCATCAGCTGATATTGATTTCGATATAAAGACTGTTAGACAAAAAGGAGGTGGAGAAGAGAAATTAGGAGATGCTTATAGACCTATCTATAAGCATCTCCTATGTCTAAGCTGGTCTAATTTGTTCAAAAACTGTAAGAACAAAACTATTTAAAAAAACCCCCGACAGGTAACTGATAGATTACTTAAATACTTTTTTTTTTTGTAAATACATACTTGCAATAAATAATGAACACCCAGACAAAGAACAAACATTTTGTTTATACCACAAAATGTTTATCCTGGGTGGGAATCAAACCCACGCCCTTCAGATCGAACACACATACTTACTACCAATGAACCGACAGGGCTGTCAAATAGCATCATGTCAGTGACTGGAATTCATAAGGTTTCACTAAAATAAAAGACGACCTTGTATTTTTATTATGACACATATTTTAATGATTATTTTGCACCTTCGGGATGACATTTGCCGAGTGCATATCCATTATAATTTCGATAGGAATCCACACCAAAGTTGCACAGTATATCTTGAATAAACCTTGTCATGAGAAGATATGAGTGAAATACGTAACCTTCTTTGATGACTGTTACGATGTTGGAATTGAACTTGGCAAAACACGATTTAACTTCCGGATCTAAAAATAAAAAGTTTGCATATCAGTATTGTTTTGATTTGCACTAAATATAATATTTTTTAAGATGAAACAAATGAAAGTAGGATATTTATTTAACAAAATAAAAAATTAAACTTATTTGCAAATAAAATAAATTAGTTTTTTTTTTTACTTTTAATAGATCTACGTTTGGCCACCAACTCGCCTACTGCAAAGCGACGGTGTGGCCGAGGATGGAGCACGCTGATCCAGAAGAAATCTATTCACTCTAGCCTTAAAAACGTCCAAATTGTAATTTATGGGAAACAGGGTAGCCGGCAATGAGTTTATGTTTTATTTGTTAATTTAGAAAGAAAGAAAGAAATACCACTATTTTAATGCACCTTTGCAAGTTGTCAGGTTGGTCAAAAACTTAGCTTGTCAACAAATGAATGAACAATAAATGGTTTCGAACTTGATTTAAATAGGTATGGTAGAAATGGGAGGAGAGTTTTCTACAACTTGTGTTTATTTGAACGCTTATGCGCCTAAATATTGTTGTTTTTTAAGGTGTCAAATTGAGATATGAAATATTACTTTTCGTGTTACTTCCAAAACCAAGTCGAAGCATGTAGTCCCCTACTATATTAGGATAAAACCGACTTTGTGCATTATTTATTTTGTGTGACATAGACATAAATTTCAATTAGATTATCTAGAAATACTTGACACTAGCACAGAATGCGATGCCAAATACAAGAAAAAAAAAAAGAAATGGGAGCGAGAGAAATACCAACAGAATGTCTCTTCAATGTAGAAGACGACCTCTGCCAGCCAATAACATCTCTATATGTTAATTGGCGAAAAAGCAGTATTGGAAGAGATAAGAGTACGGCAGTAAAGATGAGCATTGATGAGTTGCAAAACAAGTCCTTATAAACCAGTCTTACTTCTTAAAGCATACTGAAAGAATAGGTAATGTTGTCAATGTTTATTCAATCGATACATCACCTGACAAAGATGTACTTATTTATATAAATTCATACATTTATAAGTTTAAGTAATTTGTAATAGTTTTTTTTATTAATATTGAGTAAAAAAAAGTATCGTAGGACATTACAAACAGCGCTATCCGACCCAAAATAAAGCAAAGCTTGTACTATGGAAGTCGGATAACTGATAGAATCCTTAAATACTTTTTTATGTAAATACATAATTATAATAGATTTAGAACAGAACACTCACTAGTATTATCATATTTATTTGTTCATATTTATTATAGTTATTCGTATTAGTGTTTTTTTTTATATTTTGATGCGCGCCTGCAAACACATTTCATACATTGTGGGTATGGCTGTCCAAAAAAACGCTCTTTTTGTACATATTATTTGTAAGTGAGCAATAAATTGTATTAATAAATAAATAAATACTTGGGTTGCAAATGCTTGCCACAATGATACCACTGAATGTTCAGAAACTTTGTCGTTTGTTCCTCGATCGTTCCTTGTTTTCCTTCGCCGATACGCTAATGAGTTTGAAAATCCGAGACCACAAATTTATGATTTTAAATCGTGTCTTTTCCTTACTAAAAGTATAGTACATCTATATACTATTATAAAGAGGAAAGATTTGAGTGTTTGTTTGTAATGAATAGGCTCCGAAACTACTAGACCGATTTCAAAAATTAAAAAAAAAAATTAAAAATTCTTTCACTTTGGGTAGCTACACTATCTTCAGTTAACATAGGCTACTTTTTATCCCTGTGTTCCCACGGGAACGGGAACTACGCGGGTGCAACCGCGAGACGTGCGCTAGTACTATATAATTAACAAAATGTCTTACCATTACTTGTGAATGCCTTCGGGCCAATGTAATATCTACTCGGACCAGAATTATGTGTGTATGCGTGTATATCTGCTAAGTTTAATCTCAAGTTAGAGAGCTTGGGTATCGTCGCCGTTAGTATTAAGTTATCTGTAAGAAATACAATACATTAATTAAATTTTTGTCTATATTATAATCACAACATGACCTAGACTTTCGAACGAATCTAGCGATGAGCCATAAAGCGATATAATCTTTAAGATATACCTATTACTTCGAGCCAGGACTAATACATATAGGTTAACTCTTTAGGGCTCACAAGATGATTTTTGTAGCGATGATGCCTCAGTGGTTAGCGCGGTTGGTTCACACGCCCAAGAGCGTGGGTTTAAATTCCAATAATGAACTTGAGCTGCTGGTGAAGGAAAACATCGTGAGGAAACCATAGCATGGTGGTAGGGTACTTTCTGGTACTCGGCTGGCTAGCTACCACCCTCAAGTTGTAAATCTGCCGCCAAGCATCGAACGGTGTGTTCCGGCAGCCTCACTTGAGAGCCAGTTCCATTCCAGGCTAGGTGTGCTTTACCATCTTCAACCACACCTTCACTTAACATCAGGTGAGCTGTAGTCAAACACCGAGCCTGTCAACAAAAAAAAAAAAAAAATCATAGCATTTTTTTAATGTAAATGTAATTAGACGAACGATAAGTTCCCCTGATGGTAAGAGATAACGCATCTCAATGACCATTGCAGCAATGCACAGAACTTTGAGTAGCAAAAAGTCCGGGGCGTCGCTGCTTTGGTGCTCATTAATTTGAGACTTTCGATGGTTAGGCCTAACAGCCCAGTAATTTCGCTAACTGCAGGCTGCAGTAGGTACCTTTCAAACCGGAACACAGTAATGTTTACACACTACTGCTTGGCGGCGGAATATCTGGTGCTGCGGTGGTACCTACCTAGACGACTTCCTGTTAAGGAAATCTACCACCAAGTAGTAGGGTACTTTCAAGTACCAATTTGGTTGGCTAACTACCACCCTCAAGTTGGAAATCTGTCGCCAAGCACCATACAGTATGTTCCGACAGCCTTACTTAAAAGAGCCAGTTCCATTTCGGACTAGGAGTGTTTACCATCTTCGATCACACCGTCACTTAACATCGTGTGAGCTGTAGACAAACACCTGTCACCCAAAACAACACTTAAAATCACACATAGTTTTTTTAACCCACATTGTACTTCACACTCTCATAAAAGCATATTAATTTATTTTACATACCTACTTCAAACGTGGTATAATCGCACATAGAGATAGTTTCCTTAGCGACTCTTTGGTACATGAAGCAAGCGTAGGAGGACATATTGTAAGTTGGAATTGTGACTGCTATAATAACATTACCGGTAGATTTGTTGAAGCTGAAACCATAACACAAGTGTATAATAAACAAGCTAAAAAGTTTAAATACGATTACGGAAAAATAAATGTACATTATTTACTTGTACTGAAGGTTCAATAGGATAGGCTGCATCCACTACTACAGCATAGAAACAGACAGACACGGACCGCAATTTTGTTTACTAGATAACTAGAGATCTAGATGCGGAGTCATTGAAGTTGCTGGGAGCGCTTTAAGTAGTTGATTTTTGTAACTTGGTGACAATTTACCAGGACGTGGCTGTCGCAAAACCTTTCAGTAATTTTTTGGCAAACTTCTAAGTTTTTGTTTTGGATACCGTTTCAACTATCATAGAAGGATATATTTTCCTACTAATATTATAATTTGTTAAAGTTTGTATGTTTTTTTTAATTTTAATTTTAATTTATATACGCTCCACAGACACTGGGGTTTTTGTCACACCTTTATCAACTTGAATTTGGATTATTTTTTTACAATAAAACAATACGGAAAGATGAAAGTATTTTTCCGTATTGTATTGTTAGGTACTCAATCACGCAAAAATGGCTAAACGGATTTTGATGTTTTTTTATGTAAAATGTAATGAGACGAACGAGACGCTCTCCTGATAGTAAGAAATAACGCCTGTCCATGACCATTGCAACGATAAACCTTGAGAAACAAAACAAAGCCTAGGGCATCACTGCTTTGGCGGTCATTACTTTGAGACTTTCGATGGTTAGTCTCAACAGCCTAGTAATTTCGCTAGCTGCAGTACCCTTCGAACCGGACCACAGTAATGTTTACACGCTACTGCTTAGCGGTAGAATAACTGGTACTGCGGTAGTACCTACCCAGACGACCTCCTGCTAAGAAGATCTACAACCATGTAATTTGGGACACATTGAATTAACATATAGGACACTTTTTATATCAGAAAAATGTTAGGATCCTGTGGGCTTATTAAAAAACGAACTACTGGACGTATTCACTTGAAGTTTGGTATAGATTCGACTAAAAGGTATCCTTTATCGTAATCTAATAATAAAATAGCGCAAGTATCATGACTATTGTTTATTTGTTACTTACACAATATGTTTAATTTCTCGCTGAAGCTAATTCTGAAATTAACGCGGACGAAGTCGCGCTTATAAATTAAAAAAAAAACAAAGGTTATACTTAAGAAAATCGCGAAATTTTGGCGTTCCGCAATCCTTTAACTTTTGCATCTAAATGGGTTATAGCCATTGAGGACACAGGGAAATGAAAGTTTTCTATCGGCAGAAAAATGGGATCAGCACGAAACCCAGGGGCTCTCACTGGGGCGCATTGTGAATTCATTGATAAGAAGTAACGCATGCAATTATGATTATTCAACGGACAGGGATGAATGATGTTTTCTTCATTTTAATGTTTACACACTACTGCTTAGTTGTAAAATAACTGGTACTGCGTTGGTACTTACCCAGACGACCTCCTGCTAAGGAGATCTACCACCAAGTAAAATGCATGTCTATGACCATTGCAGTGGTACACAGTACTTTGAGTAGCAAAACAAAGTCCAAGGCAACATTGCTTTGCTTATTACTTTCAGACATTGGATGGTTAGTCTCAACAGCCCTGTAATTTTGCTAGCTGCAGTACTCTCGCAGTAACGTTTATACATCACTGCTTGGTGGTACTGTGGTGGTACCTACTTAGACGACATTCTGCTAAAGCGATCTACCGCCAAGTAAAATCATAAGCAATTGTCGCAGTTTAAAACCATAAGCGTTTCACACTGCATTTCAAAATACGCAATCCTGCTAGCATTAGGGTAACTTACAGCAATTACAAATACAAATGTTTTATTAATAACACCAAAGTTACAAGTCATTTTCCATTCATATTTAAAAATATCAAAATCATAACATTTATGTCAATACAATGAAAATGTCAATGAAATAATATGTCACATATAAAATAATTACGTCAAAAATTTCAGAAAATTATATATTTTAAGTTTACCTACGATATCGTAGCCAAGGCACTTTGGTCGTTCATGGTTTCCATAGCAACCAACCACTCCTAAAACGAGAATCAAAATATGTATATATAATATACCATTTTGCCACGATTACTCAACACAAAATAATAATGTAATTATACGTATTATAAAAAGAGTGAAGAATTTCTGGAGTGCAGCTTCTTATATAGGGCAAGAAACAATTTATTATTGCGTTTGTAAAAATTTGCATCCATATATCCGAATGAAATATAGACCGATTGTATATCAATTTTATTGTCTAAGGTGTCAAGATACGACATAATAAAATAAGTAATTATTGAATTATTCTTTGTTTAAATGTTTTATCGCACAAACGAATACTGCAACACAATTAAAATTAGGTATTTAATTTTGATATCTACATAATAAATTTCCTTCCTTGCAATAAAAACCATTTGTTCAAACAATAGCTTTGTTAACTAACAGATCAGTTAAATTCAAAATAGTAAGCACATCTAGAGAAAATATGAATTTTATTTGCTTACAATATTTATGTTTTTTTTTTCTAGTTAAAAGTGCCTACCAAACAATAGGTACCCGACTAGATATAGTCACTACCACAAACACCCATTTTCAAGTTGATAAAACTGTAATTGTACCAATGCTAATGCTCATTATTGTGGGCATGCTAACGTCAAACCATGCCGCTAATTTTTTGATAATTTAATACAAATCGGCTTCCATCATACCTTAAATTTATAACGATTAACATATTTATTCAAAGTGTTTCTCAACAATATATTACTTTCCCACACTCGTGTTTTCAGCACGTTGTAATTAAAACATCTATTTTTATGCATAAATATTAAAAAAACCACAAGTTTTGAAAATAACATAATGCGGCCAAATCACCCTTTCGTGTCCCCGCGAAAACAATGATTTTATATTTAAACTCTTATTATTTTGACAAATGAACGTGATCCCAAACACGAACAAACTTAATAAAAAAAACTCTAAAAATTACCCCAATACGCCATCTTTCTTTACGCAAAATTTTTTTACAAGACAACTTTGCCGTTTGATTTTTCCAAAGATATTAAAAATAATGTCACACCATCTGCACCTCCGTGGCAAAATCCAACCGCTACTTCTTCTAACCGCGCCAAGTTTGCAAGATTAGCATATTTTAAAAGTAATTCGCACCTGCTCGGATCTGTGAACTTACTCTGGATCTGAAAACTTACCAAGTTGCCCCGACTTTAAGGTACTTACCTAATCCTTCTTGTGGTTGGGGTTAATTCGAAACTTTTGTTTTGATTAGTATTTTAATGATATTAAAATGAAAATGCAAACTTTTTGGAAATCCTTCAGAAGTTTGCATTTTCATTTTCTTTACTATAATTCTAATATGCAACAAACTTAGCTCGCGATTTAGTCACGTTTCGAACTAACTATTTGCAGTATATCAACAAGGTATAATTAACGTTGCCTGGAAGAAATCACTTTTAAGGATATGGTCGCCAGTTGTTACACCTAGTAATTAAATTTATTTCTTCTGTATTATTTAGTGTGCGCAATAAAGAGTTTATCAATCAATCAATCAACAATCCGTTCGAAGAAATATCTATGTGTTTTAACTACGAGACTACATCCTTACTTACTAACAAATCAAACACTAGACTTCGCCACAAAGGGTGTTCGAGTGTGAAGTCTAGTGTACTTACCCAACTACCTAATTGTTACGCTTTATATATTAAGATAATGTACAATAGGTATATATAATGTACAAGTCTTAACGGAATTAAGTAAATAATAAAAAACATATTGAAAGACACTAACACAGCGCCATCTAGTCTCAAACTAAGTAAAGCACGTACCTATTGGAACCAAAAAACTGATATAATACAATAGTGACCCAACTCGCGAAGTTGAATTGCAGTTTATTTTGGCGAATTGATTACAAATATAATTTTATTGATTGAACTTTTACAAACTTAGTCTTTCCTTTGATCTTTTTTAATTGTATTTTATCCCGTCTTCTTACTCCATTACGCAGAAAATTAAAATAGCATTGGACAGGACATATGCTGAGAGAAAAAAAAGAGAAATGGACCAGAATAATAACGGAGTGGTACCCTAGAGAAAGCAGAAGAAGTAGAGGAAGACAGCCAAAGCGATGGGAAGACGACTTGATGCAAGTAGCTGGGTCAGAATGACTACGTACAGCAAAGGACAGAAATAAATGGAAATCCTTAGAGGAGGCCTTTGTCGAAAGACAAGCTGTTGAAGTTAAAGTAATGTTAAGTTAAATTAAAAAAAATCTAACAGCAATTAAATAAAGGCTTATTTTATTTATTTATAGTAATTCTAACGATGACACAAAAGTACAACTGTTCCTAAAAAACGTTTGTTTACGGCAAAATGTAATAGAGTAATTAAAATTATTGGCATTGATGAAAAGAATAGTCTCTTCTCAACTGAACACCGTTTCACGTAACCCTGTATTTTTCAGTGTAAACAACATAATTATGTTTTTATAAAACAAATCTAGAAGTCTAGTCAATTTTATATTCATAAATAATTTTGTTTGAATTTGTTCGTTGAAGTAAAACGGTTAGCAAATATCCATTGTTATACAAAAAGTAATATTTCAAACAAACGTGTGAAAGTTTGGCATATTGTTAGAAAGGTGAATGGATGAGTCGTTAAATTAAACCACAGTATGCCTCACTCAATTTCATAGAAAAAAAAAGTTTATACCACCTCAATGTACGAAAGTATTGATGTGGTAAAAAAGACATGAAATTTTTCTATATCATCTTTATGGTAAAGGTTTTTAAAATCAAAAGCGAATGATTTGGCAGAAAAAGAGGATGGTGGGATGGTATATATACAATAAATATACAATTAACATAATGTCGACCGTTATGGAAAAACTAAATGAAAATGGTAGTATAAACCCTTAGGTTTATGCTACGCTGTCCCGTGTATAAAAAATAATGAAACATATGAAAAAATCTTAAAAACAGAAACCTAATCAAATAGGTGTATAAATCAATATAACTTAATTAATGACTGTAAGAATTATTCATTGTTTTTTTTATAGAATAAATAAACATTGTATGTCATTTGACCTGCGCTTCTAGCCCCAAACAAAGCAAGCTTGTACTATGGAAACTAGATAACTGATAGAACACTGATACTTATCTACTTATAATATATACAGAACAAAATAAACATTAATCGTCGCATAAATGTTCCTTCTGATGGGAATCGAACCCACGCCGTACAACTCTTGAAGCAGATATTTTACTTTTTTTTTATGGTTGACAGGCTAGGTGTTTGACAACAGCTCACCTGATGTTAAGTGAAGGTGTGGTCGAAGATGGTAAAGCACACCTAGCCTGGAAGGAAACTGGCTCTCAAGTGAGGCTGCCGGAACACACCGTTAGATGTTTGGCGGCAGATTTTCACCTTGAGGGTGGTAGCTAGCCAGCCGAGTACTACAAAGTACCCTACCACCATGCAAAAATGCTAACAGGCCAATCATATCAATTTTATTATTACGCACGTAAAATAATGACGCCTCTAGATTCATGGCTCTATGGTGTAGCCAACTTTTTGACGAAGTCACGCTGAAGGCCCTCTTTGTGAGTGTTCTTTTACAAAGTTACAGATTAAATTTCTCACTTTTTGACACTTCGCGGTTGCGTGTCGATAACTTTGTACAATACAAACAATTTCTGATGTGATTTGGGTTTTGTAAAGAGAACAAAGGCAGGAAAAAGATGTTTTTTTTAAATAACTTTTTTATAGTATTATACTTAAACCACCACTATTGAATAAATTGACAAACAGTGAAATTAGTTGATATAAACTTATAATTAACTTTGTCTCAATGTGGACCCTGTATCTCACACTAGGGAGTTCCTTGTCGTGAGGTTCAGTGATTCTCAACTTTATTACTGTGTTTAATTTAATATCTATCTAAATATTCAAGGTGTATATTTACTTTATTTCCGCTTAACAGTCGTTCCAGTTACAACAGTGATGAGGACTTAAATTCAACTAATTTGACAACAACTTATTAATTCAAAACCTAATTTTACTTAATATCTAGAACTAATTTGACATAAGCTTTAAGAATATAATTTGACAAAAATCTAATTAAAATGACCACAAGTCTTAGTATCCTCCTCTCTCTGTAGTAACGATTTGCCGACACATGTTTCACCTCTACACAAGGCATTCTCAGGACGTGTTGACTCTTCGAGCGCTTCGTAAAGACTGAGTTGACTCAGTCTCGGCCAAGCGCAAATCAAATTAGTTAAATTTAAGCCCTCAACACTGTTGTAACTGGAACGACTGTTAAGCAGAAATAAATGAAATATATACCTTGAATATTCAAAATGAACCAAAGTAACGCCTGAATCCATCAATTATCTAATATCTAACTGACAACAAGATCTGTATTTTTGTGTGTGTGATGTTTAGTTCGAATACGATCAAAAGTTGCAAAGATATTAGGGTTGCCAGGTCACCGTTCACGTCCAACAAATATTGAGCTAATTATATTCCCGAAATACCTCTGCCTTTTTTGAGCTCCGTACTAAAAGGGGAATTAAAAATAACACCCTAATAAAACCTTATTGTCCTCAGTCGTATCTTGGTCGATGTAAAAACAGCGTTTATTTTGTGTTAAACAATACTTGTAGCGCTTTAAGCGTGCCGCAGCGGAAGCCCTTTGTGAGGTCACCTCATATCCTTGATTAGTTTAAAGTAGCGACAGCAAAAAAAGTGTATCACGTCTATAGTACAAACCGCTGAATTCGCAAGCCATGTTAGTATTTCTTGATATAATCGCTTTTTTCCAACACGGGTTGCACCGTTATAGACCCGATCTTCGCCGAGATGGTGGCAAAATCCTAGCCTCAACATCATTTTTGTTTAGATGTTATTTAAATAATAATAAAAAACTTGTCTTTCAGACGGTACTTAGCTACAATAATGTAGAAACTGATTATTTTATTTTGTGGAGAGACAAAACTAAAATTGTAGCCTTGATTTTGCAAACGGTACTAGATGAGGGTGACCCGCGCCGAGTGTCAACATACCGGCGTCGATGGCTCTTTTACCTAAAATTAAGAGTATTTTACGGTTCGTACTTGATGATTTTGAGGTAGCAAAAAATTGTTTAGTGTTGCAATTTTTATTTTCTTGTAACATCACCCCTGTTTACGCGGGGCTAAGACTATTATATCCCTGCAATGTAATTATCTTCATTCGGTTCGGTTCAAAAAACTGTATACTTCTTAAGATGACAGGCTAGGTGTAGTCGAAGATGATAAGCACACCTAGCTTGTAATAGAGGTGACTGCTCGAACATGCTTTTAGGCGCTTGCCAGGTAGTAGCTAGCAAGTCGATTAGGTACTAAATATACCACCACCATGCTATGGTTTCCTCACGCTGTTTTCCTTAATCAGCAGCTCAAGCTCATGACTGGACTGTGACTGGACTGTACTTGAACAAGACTGGACTTTGACTATAGCTACGAGGCAACTTATCTAACTTATGAAACTTGAAAACATAAAACACTTGACACTGGCAAATGCTCAAAATGCGACGCCGAAACCAAAGAAAAAAAAGTAAATTTATTTTTATTGTAAGTCAAATTTTTAGGAAGTGTACAAATAACTGAAATATTTTGGGAGCGTCATCATTAAATAAAAATTAATAATCTCGCAATGAGCCAGCGAAAGCCGATGCTTTTGTTTCGAAGCCATAAAGCCATTAATTAAGCTGCCTAGTAATTAATACTAATTATGTTCGGTATAAACGAGTGACTGAATGAAATAGCGTGACTTGTTGTTTTATGAGGTAACCCGGTGTTTGGACTCTGCGGGAAGCAAGTTTTATCTATATTTAATTTTATTTGCTTTTATTTTTCGTCCAATTGGTATTTTAAGTTCATATAGCTTATTAATAAATAAAATTATGAACTCTGATTCCAGATTTTATTTTTATTTTATTATTTTATAACACAAAAGCCAATAAAGTATTGCACTTGCGTTAACTAGATTAAATTTAATACATATATATACTTACATTATATTAAGTTAGTACGTAAACTTAGAGTTTTGGCAGGAACGCGGAAAGAGTCGTGGCGCCCCGTTGCAGTTTTTTCAAAACTAGTGTTTTGTCGATTGTTTATGCATAAAAATGGTAGTGTTTTATTCATAAAGTGTCAAATCACAAGCGTGAGTGTGGGAAAATGATATAATGTGGGGATACATGACTTTTCGTGTTGCTCCCAAAACTCCATCGAAGTCTTATAGTAAAGTCGCCACTGCTTTACTAAAGCATGACTGGACTTGACTGACACGGACTGGACTTGACTAAGACTGGACTTTGACCATAACTATAGCTAAGAGACAGCCGAAATAACACTTAAGACAATGCAGTATGGCTTTACAGCTTTAAGCTGCCCGACGGGGCAAATTAAATTTAAAAAAAACTGACACTGGCAAATGCTCAAAATGCGACTCCAAAACCAAAGAAAAAAAATCTTACACAAACAATAATATGCGTAGGTAGGTACCACAAATGATTACGAACTTTTCATCTACCAGTGTAGCAGTACAAGTAACGCCATATAACTTATCCCAAGACGGCATCCCAGGTGTGGCGTGTAAACCGTCTCATCCCGTAATCCAAGATAATTAAGGTATACAATATTAAGGGAATCCCGTGTACATTGCGTCTATTATTCACAGGATGCCCCCGCTTTGAGAGTCGGGCAGGCGATGGGTGAAATCTCAGCGATAAAGTATGTTGCATTATTGAATGCTGTCGTTGCGGGTTAGTGCAGTTCCTTTTGTTGTTACGAGTAATTTTCCTTTCTTGTGTAAGTATTTTGCGTTATAAGGTGTGTTTGGTTTCTCTAATATTATTAAAAAAAACAATTAACAGGCAGACGGTTTGCGTGATGGTAACCTACATTAGAAATGTTGTCGATGCGTTGCCAACCGATAGATACATATGTTTGTAAACACCCTTTTTAAATTGCTTCATGCTCAAGCCCTTCGCTGGAAGGACCTTTCGCATCTTTAACTTGGTGGTAGATCTCCCTAGCAAGGGGTCGTCTATCTAGATATCACCGCAGCACTAAACATTCTGTTGCCAAACAGTAGTGTGTAAACATTGCTGTGTTTCGGTTTGAAGGGTACTGCAGCTAGCAAAATAACAGCGTTGTTGAGACTAACCATCGAAAGTCTCAAAATAATGAGCACCAAAGCAGTAACGCCGATAGGCAACTTTTTTTCTCAAAAACCGAAAAGTATGCCATACCTAATTCTGTTTTTTTACATTTCATTAATAATTCGAGGCAGTTCTTTTAAATGCCTGACAAACGTAAATTTTAAGCCTTGAATTGAAAGAACCGTCCGGTCTGACATCGTAGACCAGTCTTATAAAGAAAACTCAGATCAGATTTTTCTAAAAAGGCTCTTTCGAATCTACCACTATTAAAACTTACTATTTAATGATTTCAAACAAAATTCAATTTTCCCAAGACTTAGAAAACAAACATAACCATAACCAAAAACAGAAATATCAATCGAACAAGCAAGAGATACAATCTAGATTGCACCCCTTAATAATAAATACAATGGCCATCCCCTTGAGCTTAAAACGAGGGTAATAACATCCCTGCAGGTCAATTCTACTACGACACAGACTATATGTGATACAGATGTATAGCTTAATAATTCAAACAATTTCGAATCATCCGCAATAGCTTTTTTAACCGTTGAATATTTTATAGTAGTGAAACACTCAATAATTTAAGCGATGTCGATAAATTCTCGCACACCGAGGGATCAGAACTCAAAAAAACAACAGAGATTTCAGTCATATCCCATATTTTTTAAGTTAAGTGAAAACTTTATAAAGGTGTTGAGCGATTTGTGGTAGGTGTAAAACGTATGAGTTCGCTTCACCGCAATGCTAATGTGATGTATTTTAATCTTTACTTTCTGTCGGCAATCCCCATGACTGCCTATCTTTTTTATTTAGATTAGATTTAGCATATCCATTTACGATATTTACAAGATATTTAAAATGTATGGAAAGTGGGACAGCGACCCTGGCGGACGTAATTGGAAACAACTAATTTCAGACTTTATTATTTTGTTTACGTACTACGTAATTAAAGAGCCTATGCAGTCGAGTCTTGCTTTTAAATCGAACGTATACGATGACGTCACTTCAAATATCGCATTTTCTTAAAAAATAGCCGCATAAAACACGCCCTCTTTTTATCTGTATAGAAAACAGAGAAAACAACTATTTTTTCACTGTAACAAATCTGTACAGCCAACAAAAACGAAAGTAATCCTCATTTTGAAAGCAAATTTTAGTTAAGTCGTATTAGTACCAACGACAATGTCATTCGTTACTAATGCAAAGGCAAAGTTATGTATCTGTTTCTTACGAATCTGCGAGTCCAGTCTACGGTTACCGTACCACGTTTTGTAACTAACCTGACAACTACGTGCTGGTTACGTGAAGTATTGAATGTAGAGTCAGTTTTACGTGTAAATTGAAATGTGGTTTGAAATCCATGTAAAGCAAAGGATAGATAAAACAATCAATGTTTGTACGTACTTATGTGAAGTAAAAGTAAACTAAAATAAATTATTATTAAATACTTGCGTTTTACTTTACGAGAAAATTAAATAAATAAAATAAATATCGTAGGACTATACACACAGCGCCATCTGGCCCCAAACTAAACAGAGCTTGTGTGAAGAAAGTCTGATAACTGATAGAATACATACATACATTTTTTTTGTAAATACATACAGAACAACCAGACACAGAACAAACATTTGTTTATTCACAAAATGTTTGCCCTGATTGGGAATCGAACCCACGCCCTACAGCTCTCAAGGCAAATATACTACCAATGAGCCAACAGATTATCTTAATAATAGGATTATATGGACGATTTTTAATTGATTAGGTATGTCGTTTAGCATCACAAACTAAGAAAATGATACCTTATTTCAAATAAGAGCACCAACATATTTTGTACCTAGGTCTATAATCATAGGTACTTTTCCATAAAGAAAATCTCAGAGGTCTAGAATCGGGTCCCAGGGTCACTTAGAGGTCAAATCGAAACTCGCGCCAAACATCTTGGAGCTGAGGTGGATAGATGCGATTTTTCACGCCGGGTCAGCGGCTTTACAAAGCAAGTTAGTTTACAAAGCATATATGCGGAGTTATGTTATAGTTATACATTTTATTGTTTAATTTTTTAACTAATGTTTGCAACATTTAATGTGAAAAATTAATGTCATAATTATCCAGCTTACACAAGAATTTGCTTTAATGCAGGTCTTGCATAACGAATACACATTTGAAACCATATTTACAAACATTGCGTATGGTGTCTTGTAGGTATTATAAGTATGTATTTACAAAAAAAAAGTATTCAAGTATTCTATCAATTATATTATCTGGCTTCCATCACATAAGCTTTGCTTAGTTTGGGGTCAGATGGCGCTGTGTGTAATGTCCTACGATTTATTTTATTGCTTATAGTTAAATAATGCTTAAAATGTGCTGTCAATTTCTGGATGACTTTAAGCACAAAATTAAATATTGTTTATATGTAGAGTTCTTAATGTGATATAATTCACAAAACGACAACAGGTATAAAGAGACCGTTGTGAGTGTGTCAATAAATTTCACTAAAGTTTTTAAATTTCTTAGCGAGTGGTAAAAAAAATATATCAGACTAGTTCAAAACATGCAAAACTTCCATTAAAATACTAGCAGATGTAAGATATCTAATTTTAATGATGCTAACAAGGTAAGAATGTCTAAAAACGTAGTAGATAGCGCCTAACAAAAACGTTTACACTTTAGCCGTCCCTCATAAACCGGCGTACAAAGCATTTTCACCAGTTTTCCGCGATCCAATACCATTCGCCGGTCGCCGGGTCGCGTATCGGATTCCTCTATACCAAATACAAATAAATGCGGGATGATGTTACACCGGACTGTAAGGTTATAATTTGATTTATGAACTATCAAAAATCAAATTAATAAGCGCCAAAGCAGTGCTTCTCCGGACTTTGTTTTGCTACTCAAAATTCTGTGTATTGCTGCAATGGTCATGGGCATCCGTTATCTCTTACCATCAGAGAGAGAGAGCGTCTCGTTCGTCTCATTACTCTTTACATAAAAAATATGTAGGAATCGTAGATTTATTTATGTAACAAACAAAATCCAGGGCACCGCTGCTTTAGCACTCATTGCTTTGAGACTTTCGATGGTTAGTCACAACAGCCCAGTAAAAATATCGAGTACGTTCTAGAAATTTTGTAATACTTTGAAAGCTTCACCTACCTCATTACAGGCTTGTTATTAGCTAAGTAGCGAGGCTCGACATTCTTAACTATATTTCCTTGTCACTTTGTACATTGTTACGTTACGTTCTAACCCACATCCTAATGCAGTACCAAGTAGGTAGTGAGTTAATTTAGTTAAGTGGATTCGCCCGTGCATTGTCGCTTGTTTATCGCCTCCCACCACCACCCTCTGTCGCAACTTAATGGTATTAAACTTTTGGTATAAATGTGTTTGAACTGAGGATTTTTTGCTTTGTGACATGACAAAAGGCGCTAACATGAGTTGCCAAGTTTTGCGATTGGTGTTCCGATGGAGGTTCAGTCGAGGTTACACTGTTTGACATGGCAACGTTCCAGTGATTTGCTTGTAATTTTGAAATTGGGACAACAGCTAAAAACTTATCATCATTGTCAAAGCTCAGTGGCGGCCTTAGGGGGTGGCAAGCAGGGCAACCGCTCGGGGCCTCGCTCTTGCAGGGGCCTCGCGTCCTCGTAGAAAAAAGTCTTTACCATACTCACAGTGTTCATCACTGCCATTTTACGTACATCGTAACTTCTTCGAGTCTCAGGAGTTTCTTCTGTACGTTTGCAAATGCATGGTCTTCACTCTTGAATGGATCTATTAAACCAATTAATGTTAAGTATATTGTTAATAAGATTCAATGGATAGATTTCTTATCTTAATTTTATTTTATTGTACTATATGGCTCTATTTTTCACCCCCGACTCGAAAACGCCGGGGTGTAAAGTTTGACGCGTCTCTGTGTCTGTCTGTGGCATCGTAGATGAACTGATTTCGATTTTGTATTTTTTTTTGTTTGAAAGAAAAATTTGTCGGGAGTGTTCTTAGCTATGATTCAAGAAAGTCTGTTCGGCTGTTTCAAGATAAACAGTTAATACAACTCACAAAAGAAACAACACATTCACGTATTGGTATACAAAAGAAACAACGGCTTATTAATAAAGTTATTACCGTTCCAACGGGCCCCAAAGCCCAAGAAACAGGTAAAACCTGTATCTTGGGCTCCCATGTACGCAGTTAACCTACAGCTAGTTTCTAAGCGATTTAGTGCACACAATTGGGCATACGCTGCATAGATTCTAAAAAAAATTAAACTTAATTGGTGTGCATATATATTGGGCGCCCAAGAAACAGGCTTTGCGTAGTTTGGAGCCCGATGGCCGTTCTTCCTGAAATCGGAATGTATAAATCTATGTAACCATTTGTCTGTATGTGTCACATAATGTTCTTTAGAAATAAACTATTATTATTATTAATGTAATAAAAAAATTAGCCTATTGATTGTGTGTGTGCGTGGGGTGTAAACTGTACTAGGTGTACGTGTATGTGAGTTCTTATATATGTGAGTATTTACCACTGATCGATTCGAAATTTGCTATTATGTACCTATGTTACTGATGTCGGGGGTTTATTACATTTTAAATGTATACTTGTTACGGCACTGATTTACAGTTTTTTTATTTACTTGTTGTTCCCCTTAAACTTCCTTACTTCTTGCTATAACAATAGCAGGCAGGCGCCGCCATGTCGCGACGTCCCGTCTCGCGTACGACCCCTGCCGGAAAGAAAATATATCTGTATGAATTGAGACGTTTCTGTTTGTTTATCTTTGCTTTTTGGCAATATTTGTGCCTGTCCTGATTTTTATCACTGTCTCTATCAACACAACTAACCAACTTACAACAGTCGGATTTCCGTCCTACACTCATCCTTGTAGTTTATGATGATTTTGAAAATAAAATAAAATATTTGTCCCGAAGAGAGATAACCTAGGCCAAATTAGTACAAGGCCGAGGCAGAAGTATGATGATGATGATGATGATGACTGACTGAAGACATAGCTAAATATAGCAACATAATGATATATAAATTTACAATTAAAAAAACCGACTCCGAGATAACTTTCGGAGTAAACGAAAATGTCATCAATGTTTACAATTTTTGTTGATTTTTTAAAAAACGTTCGATCGATTTCTATAAAATTTATATGGGACCGCCTCTGAAATATGTTCTACCAAGCAAAAATATAATCATCAAAATCAATTCATAATTGGCGGAATGATCGCGTAACATACATACAAAAAAAAACATACAGTCGAATTTAGTATCTTCTCCTTTTCTGAGTCGGTTAATAAAAGGGTTTGAAAAGTGAAAAAGCCAAAGTATGTGTAGTGGCAAATATTTTCAGGCAATTTTTCAACTCATTCCTATCAACTCATTGTAATCTATGCTAATGAAATAGCATATAAAGCCTACGTCCTAGGTCTTGCAAAGTAAAAGACATTTTACACTGTGTTTTGAACTGTCTTTAAAAATAGGCTAAAGTACCTTTATTTTACAAAAAAAAATTCCACCAGGAATCCACGTTCCGAATTAGCCCTGTTGTCATAAACTTTCCCGCTGCTAGGCGTGGGCATCTTCTCGTTGTGAGAAGAGACAAAGTCCACTACGCTGGCCAAGTGCGGGTAGCAGACTTCACAAATCTTCGAGAACTTTTTTTAAACTCTCGGACTTGTGGGACATCCCACATGCGGGATTCGAACTCAGAGCCTCCAGATTGGAAACCAGACGGTCTCCCAACTAGAATGCCGAAACTTGACTAGGCTGCCGAAACTTACTAAACTTTGACATAATTATGAATAAATAAATAAATAAATATCGTAGGACATTACACACAGCGCCATCTGACCCCAAACTAAGCAGAGCTTAGGCTATGGAAGACAGATAGCTGATAGAATACTTAAATACTTTTTTTTTTGTAAATACATACTTATAATACATACAGTACACCCAGACACAGAACAAACATCAATGTTAGTCACACAAATGTTAGTCCTGAGTGGGAATCGAACCCACGCCCTTCAGCTCTCGAAGCAGACACACTACCAATGAACCAACAGGGCTGTCAAATATTGTAGGACATTATATATTTATATAATGATACAATTGGAAATATATAATTTGCTCTGTCTATATTTAAAAATATGTAGGTTTATACAGCCCTGTTGAATCATTGGTAGTATATCTGCCTTAAGAGCTGTAGAGCGTGTTTTCGATTCCCACTCAGGACAAATATTTTGTGGTATAAAGAAATGTTTGTTGTGCCTGGGTGTTTATTATAAATATGTACTTTAAAAAAAGGTATGTAATCATTCTATCAGTTATCTGAATTCCATAGTACAAGCTTTGCTTAGTTTGGGGTCAGATGGCGCTTTTATTGTTTTCAACCATTCGTGCCTTTGCATTTGGCCCACTCCAACCTGAAAATGACATGGCAAATCTGCCAGGATTTAAGACTTGATGATCATCGTATGTTTGCTGTCTTTTGGCTAAATTACGGCTGTATGACAAATGCCAGAGAAACTGTTTCTGCACGCTTTCCAAATGCATATAAACATCACTATGTTGACACCATTCAAAATGTACTCATAGCTCAGTCTTTACAAAATAATATATGAGTGAATACCACTAGAATAACTTTCTTGAGCTTGCTTTTTAACTAACATTGTGTAAACCGTTCTTAAGACCTACGTCCTGTAAGCCACGAGCTTTGTCTACCGACCGATGTTGACTTCCGCTACGCCCTTAACGAGTTCAACAACAACTTCAACTTTAATACTTATCACTTCAGAAACACGGTGCAAATTTGTCTAACAGGAGTACCCGATAAGATTTATGGTTCTTACAAAATGTATTTTTCTTACTACTTTTCGCGTAAAAAATATGTTTAATGAGCCATTAGCCTTGTTTTGTGTTTTCAGAGCTATTTGCGAATTAATGTTGATTCTATTTTCAGTCACTTGTAAGTTTGATCATGTTATTAGAATTTAACTAGTTAATAAAAATTGGATGCTGAAAATGTGAAATGGTTGGTGATACCCGCTCCAGCTCGTTCCTTGTGCAAAGAAAATGTGCCTAAGTCCTTAGTTCAAAGTAAAGTAAGCACCAAAGCAGCGATGCCTTGTTTTGCTACTCAAAGTTCTGTGTATCGCTGCAATGGTCATGGACAGGAGTTATCTCTTACCACCAGGAGAGCATCTCGTTCGCCTCATAAGTTTTGCATTAAAATAAAACTGTGTGAAATACATCTTTCAAAAGCGAATTTTAGTGCCGTTTGTCTATTTTGAATTGTAAAGTAGAAACTTCTTTGGCCGCGTTGCACGATATCTAGGTAAGGGTAAAACTTATGAATTCAACAACGTGTTTAAGGTGGTTCGATTTCAATCCAAATAAATTTTTCCAAATATGGACAAATGGAGCTTAATTTTACAGTGAAATCACAGCTACTGGCATTTATTTTGAGCTTTATTTGCGGTAAATCACAATAGCTTAAATAGAACTATAATAGCATATATTAGCATAAAATCAAATTCATCAACCATCTGACCCCAAACTAAATATAGCTCACAAAGTGAAGCAATCTGGCCACATATCCCTCTTCTAACGGACTTTTATATTAAGTTATTTCTGTTTTTTTATAATTTTAATTATTATCTATTGTACTATTTTTAAGTTTTTAATTCACAACAGCTGCCCCATGACTATATATTTTTTTACTTATAACAATTTCTGATACCATGAATATCTATTTGAGACTAAGGAATCTATAAAATTATTCACCCCGACCACCAAAACTTGGCTCCATCTTCAAGGGTGTCGGCGCAATCTTCAGTCGTTAGCCCCGCCTACTTCCGGTGTAACGCGCGTCGATAGCATCGACTTCCGGCGAGCAGCCCTTTAACGAGTCGTGCTATCATTTGTATTCATTTTCTAGAGAGAGCTGTGGTTTTCCGGTGATTTATAGAGACGGGGAGGTTAGAGTGGCCGCCACTTTACCTCAGACTTGAGACTAATCGCATGGTATTTTTGACGTTGGATGGAAGTGCTAGTTAAAGACGATAAATGCGCTTCGGCCCACTTACGTAACCATAGTTTCGTAACCAGTTACGATCGAAGTAAAATTACGTTTTTAACAGTATTTTATTAGCCTCACTTACAACTGAGTAACAATGTAATCATGTCTTGGAAGTCAATTTTAATCTACTCCTAATTGTTTTTTCCAAATTAAACTTTGTTTGTATATGTAGTTTGGATAACTATACCATAAATTGGTTTCTTGGAGCTAATCTGATGATGGAGCCAGGAGGTGGGTAGTACTCATCATCTGTTACTTGTAAACTCTTCGAGTCTATGGCCATAGGATTCATTATAATGAATCCAATAGTATACTTACCGGAGCGTGTTCCGTTTATAATTTATCTTGCTATAGTTTTACGATTTATGTCGCTAATTTTATTAAGCTTAATTTCTGGCTAGCGATGGTTAGAAAAGAAACATTAAGGAAACTTAGTGGAAGCGTTCAAAACTTATAACTCTGCATTTTTAATCCTGTATTTGCTCGTTTTCCTTCGCAAAATATTAGTAATTGATAGTTATTAGTAGTAATTATTATCAATCAATCAATCATCTTTCAAACAAATATAGTAATACAAATAATTTTATGACGTGAATAAATACGTCTTTAAATTTGCTCTCACAGTGAGCGGACTCAGAAAAATATTTTCAAAATCGGGGGATTAATTGGTGTTGTAAGTTGTAGACCACACTATGCAAAAAGTGGGAGTCACTATAACAAGTAAAATAGAAATCATTGACTTTTGCTGGCTGTACCAAACACCCCTAGCTGCCAGACGCAGTCTCCGACGCCAGACTGTCTGGCGACACAGTTATCGATGTCCTTTCCTGTCTGTACTTTGTTTTCAGTATCATGGTTTGGTAGACATACATAGACAGTATAAATAGACATTCAATTATAGTATGTCTCAACAATTTGTTAAAAATCTATCGTCAAGATTTTGATGCCAATAATATGCATCAACAGCAAATATGCAACGTTTTAGTTTCTGTTTACGTTCGCCAAGAAGTACACATGTATGTTTTTTATAAAATGGTTGACAGGCTAGGTGTTTGATCATAGCTCACCTGATGTTAAGTGACGGTGTGGTCGAAGATGGTAAAGCACACCTGGCCTGGAATGGAACTCAAGACACTTTTCAACTTTTATAACTTCACGAATTCATGCCGAGAGAGGTCCGAATTAAGGTTATCCCTGACATAGTGAATAAAATACCTCATCCAAAAAATTGTGTATTTTCTGATATACTCTGAGATCTTACGTAATAATATGTCAGTAAGTATACATCAACTTGGTACAAATAACAAATATAGTTATTTGGATAGAATGTATCTTTTTGTGCCGTTTGGGGTTGAAACTTTAGATCCATGGGGGCCAGCCGCTCTCGAACTGTATCGGGACCTGGCCAAATGTTTAGAGGAAGCTTCAGGTGACCAGAATGCTGGTATCTACTTTAGTCAAAAGCTAAGCATTGCCATCCAGCGTGGCAATGCTGCCAGCATTCTGGCCATATATCCCTCCTCTGACGGACTTTTAGATTAATTTAATTAATTAAGTTTTTTGCATACATTTTGTAAATAGTATTAATTTAAAGTTTTTTTTATTATGTTTAATAAATAAATAAGCGTACCGCTTGTAAGTAGTATGTATAGTTAATATAATTTTGTTTTACGGTACAGTTATGTATGAATTTTGATTAAAATTTCACTTAACAGATGAGCTGTGGCCAAATACCTAGCCTGTCAACAATAAAAAAAAACTCTACGCTTATTTAAATCGGCCATAGCTCATAAATTACGCCTATTCGAGAGTCACAGTAAATTGTGCGAAAACTTCATGTTTGCATGTCCAAGTGCGATTAACAGGGCAGCCACGTATTTGTCTTTGGTTAAAAGCTGGCAACTAATTGCCGGCTAGTGTGTCGGTAAACCTGTTAGTTTGACTTGCTGAACTGAGCTTTCTACTTTGTAAATATTCAAATAGAGTCTTAGGTGAACTGTAAACAGCGTAATACAAACAAACACAGACTTGATCTTTCCTGAGTACAAAGTACGGTCGTATTATTTTTTTATGTTTTGTCCATTCCAGGCTAGGTGTGCTTTACCATCTTCGACCACACCTTCACATAACATCAGGTGAGCTGTGGTCAAACATCTAGCCTGTAAACCATAAAAAAAAATGTTTGGCCACAGCTCATCTGATGTTAAGCAGTAGTGTATAAATATTACTGTGTTCCAGTTTGAAGATAGCTAGCAACAATTCCTGAGTTATTGAAACGCACAAATACTCACTCACAATAGAATGTTACGAAGTACTTTTTTATAGTTGACAAGCTTGGTGTTTCACCGCAGCTCCCCTGATTTTAAGTGACGGTGTGGTTAAAGATGGTAAAGTATGGTTTTTGTGTACCTACTTGTCATTACGCCTGCACTCTATACTTAGTGCCATAATAAATTTACTTAACTATGTAATCTCAGTAAGTAAATTACTTGTAATTTTTATGAGATTAAATGATTCTTGAACCGTAAAGTACGCCTAACCTGGAATGGAACTGGCTCTTGAGGCTGCTAGAACACACCGTTAGGTGGTGGTACTAGACGCTTCTTCTCATTATAAAAAAAGAGTCAGGTTTATGACCACCTTGACTTAGTGTGTGCTAGAAGACGTCACATATCGTGGAAAAATCTTCAATATGCGAATTTCCTCACGATTTTTTCTTTCCCTATTAATAATAATATCTCTATTATTCATAATATCGAAAAGACCAAGTTGCGTGCCAACCAAGACCAGCATAAAAACCAGCTAGTTTCCCATAACTTAGTGAATACGGGTTTTTCTTATATCAATAAATAAGCCTACATTTGACCGCCATCTGACCGAATATGCGGTCTACAATAGAGTACGCTTGCTTAGAAGAAACCGATTCACTCGCGACTTGAAAGCACCCAGACGTCAACAACAACATCAAGAAAACCAGTTCAAACTGTTCATTCCTCAACAAAGACACAAAATAAACAAGTAAATCTTATCGCAACAATGTTGCCACAATCTAGTTCCATGATAATTAGCAGATTTCGCGTCGCATTTGGGTTGTGATACTGGAAGCAGATTGCGCTCAGCTTAGGAGATAAAGGGGTAATTTCCCTTGTACCGAGCAAGGGGGATTTTGTAGTCTTTTTTAAGATAAGGGTCGGATGAGCTGATGTTTGGTTGTTAAAGTAAATAAAATTACAGTGATGAGAACGCGTTTTATTCTAAGTGACGTTGGATTTGAAGATAGCTCATCTGAAAATCTACTAGTCCTTTGAAATCACTGACACCTAGTTACTATATATTTAATATATTTGATTATTTTTTTTTTTCGTTAATTTGCCCTTTCGGGCAGGCTAAAGCTATAAAGCCATACTGCCTCGTCTTCAGTGTTATTTCTGCTGTATCTTAACTATGGTTATCGTCAAAGTCGTCTTAGTCAAGTCCAGTTCGTGTCAGTTCATGCCAGTCATGCTTTAGTAAAGTAGTGGCGACTTTACTATAAAGCTTCGATGGAGTTTTGGAAGCAACACGAAAACTCATGTTTCACCACATTATATCATTTTCCCACACTCGCGCTTGTAATTCGGCACTTTATGAATAAAACACCACCATTTTTATGCATAAACACTCGACAAAACACTAGTTTTGGAAAAAAATACAACGAAGCGACACGACTCTTCCCGCGTTCCCGCCAAAATTTGATTATTTACCTAATTGGATTTTTTTTTAGAGGGTTTAGAGATGTCAACGTCAAAACGTTTTGTGAAGAAGAGACGGTGTGAATGTATAGGTATAAACTCATCTGAATTACTGGAATTTTGGTTTTATATCTGAGATAGAGATATGATCCGTCACTAGTAAGTTCTATAGTATTTCCTATTTATATGATATTAAGGTAGATATTTGCGAGCCAGCGACAGGTACGCTATAACATAGCATTGGTAATTATTGAATCCCTACTATCTTTGTTTAATATTGTATTTGTGTTCGTTACAGGATCAGTTACCCCGATGCGGCAGCCGGCGTGACGTCGCATCGGCACGATGCACCAATGTTCTCTCTTCATACTTACACTGCTATGTGTTACAGTCAAAGGTAAGATTTAAATTGAAAGTTTAACAGTATACCGATACACTATAATTGCAATATTGTTTCTTTAATGTAACCTTATTAACGTACAACCTTTCAATAAAGTGTAGCTTGCAAGATTTCAATAAAATCTGCTTAAAATTGGCTGCGTTTCAATAAAGTTTGCTTAAAAATAGGCTCTTTTTTATATATTCTGATTTAGAAATTATGCGTTTCAATAAAATCCGCTTGACAATAGACTGTGTTTCAATAAAATTTGCTTCAAAATAGAGAGTATTTCAAAAAATTCTGCTTAAAGTAGGCTACGTTTCAATAAAGTCTGTTTAAAATGGGCTACCTTTCAACAACAAACAGGTTATGTTGCCCAAGGTATAACTCACAGAATTTGAAATGGTTGTAGTTTTGCACGCAGTAAAATCTTTTTCGCACAAATACGGCCGGTGGTAGCGGTAAAATTCATGACCACCACACGCAGCCTGCTACATGTGCCATGTATGTAGCAGGCTTAATGCGGATTGAGTTTCGGCGACTAAATAATAAGATCCAACAAATTCTTTGCTTTGCAGCCCTAACACTGACAGCTTGTCTCGATGGTACTGTAACTTTTGTGTTCTTTGAATTTAATTGACAACCCTGTTGGCTCATTGGTAGTATATCTGCCTTGAAAGCTGTAAGGCGTGGGTTTGATTCCCACTCAGGGCACACATTTTGTGAATAATCAAATGTTTGTTCTGTGTCTCTGTGTTTCGTATGTATTTACAAAGTATTTATGTATTCTATCAGTTACCACACAAGCTCTGCTTAGTTTGGGGCCAGATGGCGCTGTGTGTATACTGTATAGTCCTGCGATATTTATTTAATTTAATATGCATTTTAGTGAAAAATGATTACCATGATAATAATAATAAAAATATTTTAATTGCAGATATTTCCGGTAGTTGGGAAGAATGGTGGACATACGATGGGATTTCAGGTAAATAAGATTTGCCTACATGGCACTGTGTAAAAAAAATCAAACCTTTTTAGGTGTGATTTTTTTAGCAACAAGTAATCCTTACTAACTAATTATAAATGCGAATGTGAGTTTGTCTGTTTGTTACGCTTTCACGTGTAAACTACTCAACAGATCTGGGTGACATTTTGCATGTGGAAATTTTGTTAAATTTTGAACCCCTGGAATAAGTCATAGGATACATACATACATTCATTCATCATGATCCATCACCACGCGGGTATACCCGCGGGGCGCAGCTAGAACATTTTATAAACTGGGAAGCGGGTTTGGCTATTTAACCTTTATGGCTATGTATATTGTATATGAAAGGTATTAATCTAATTATCAACAAGTGCAACTTGCATTGCCAATTTTTACTTTATAATAATTTGAAACGAGAGTAAACGAGAGAACACAACCAACCAAAAGAAAAACAACCAAAAACAAAGTTTAGTTCCATAGAAAAATGTTGAGAAAAGTTATTAAAATAGGGAGGCAGATCTCTACACTTCTCTTCGGCAAACATTTTGAACACTCGTCATATTATTTGGTTTTCCTTTTTCCATTTATTTCCCTATCATATCAAAACACTCGTCCCCGTTGAGTATCATAAAGTTATTCACCGTTCTCGTCACCTGAAAACGACTAAACCTTTACACCCACACAACAACAACATAATGACCATCATTTATTATCTAGTCTAGTTTCTATAAACAGTAAGGAATATGGATATAACTCTGTCCGCCAGACTGTAGTTTATCGAGGGTAATTCAAGTTAACCGGTCACCGCAAACAGATTCTGAGTTGTGTGTACAGATTATGTACACACGACTTTTGTTCTGACTTTTGATAAAAGTCAATAATCATATTCTGAGCACAATTATCTTATTTATACCTATGCCAGGTCAATATAATTTTTACGCTAAGAAGTAATGGGCCAAACGAGACTCTCTCCTGAGAGTAAGAGATAAAGCCTGCCCCTGGCAATTGCAGCGATAACCGGAACTAGAATTTAGAGCAACGTTACAGCGATGACAAGCCTTTGACAGCCCTGTTGGCTCATTGGTAGCATGTCTGCTTCAAGAGCTGTAGGGCGTGGGTTCGATTCCCATCCAGGACAAGCATTTTGTGATAAAACAAACAATGTGATGTGATGTGATAAATAAAACAATAAAACAAATGTTTGTTCTGTGTCTGGGTGTACTGTATGTATTATAAGTATGTATTTACAAAAAAAAAAGTATTTAAGTATTTTATCAGTTATCTGATTCCCATAGTACAAGCTTTGCTTAGTTTGGGGTCAGATGGCGCTGTGTGTAATGTCCTACGATATTTATTTATTTATTTATTTATGATAGCTCAGTGGTTAGCGCGGTCGATGCACTCGCCGAAAGATGTGTTCAAACCCCAACAATGAGCTTGAGCTGCCGATGAAGGAAAACATCGTGAGGAAACCGTAGCATGGTGATGGGGTAAAATACTTTCTAGTACTCGGCAAAGCACCTAATAGTGTGTTCCGGTAGGCTCACTTGAGAGCAGTTCCATTCCAGGCTAAGTGTGCTTAACCATCTTCGATCACACCGTCACTTAACATCAGAGGCTCGATCACGAAAATTTATCGAATTCGCATCGTAAAGGTATCGAGTCCTCGATAGCATACAAAGCTGCACAAATCTCATAGAAGTTTTTGTCGATGTCGATACGAATACTTTTTTGCAAGTCGTTCGTGATCGAGGCTCAGATGAGCTGTGATCAAACACCTAGTTTATAAAAACTATAAAAAAACTACCTCGTAACATTCTTCATCATTCTACTTCTGCATGGGGCTGCAAAGTTCTGGAGTGGAGACCACGGACCGGCAAGCGCATCGTAGGACGTCCACCCACAAGGTGGACAGACGACCTAGTAAAGACCGCAGGAACGCGCCGGATGCGAGCCGCTTCCAACCGGTCTTTATGGAAGTCAATGGGGGAGGCCTATGTCCAGCAGTGGACGTCCTACGGCTGAAATGATGATGATGATGATGATGATGACAATAGAATCGGTAATTATTACTAGCTGAAACATTTAGGTACTACTACTGCTTGATGGTAAAATATCTGATACTACAATGGTGCTGATTTCAACGATGACAACTCTCTCTCTCTAGTAGAGATTTGTCACATGGTTTATTAAAAGTTCCTTTGGTCCTACTTCCATTCCCTTACAGTTAAACACAAATCTTGCTCCATGACCCCTTTCGCCGAATTTCCTACTACTTATACTGTGCCGGGTAATGATCACAGATACAATCTTAATGATAGTGCGCGCTCACCCGTATCATTGTATGGGGCTCATTCGACCCTAGCGCGGTATTTTAACCCTGCATGGATTTCTTCTACGGTTGATTTAACTTGACCACTGGATTACAGCTCTTGAATGTAACGAAATTGTTGAATGCGTAAATCTATTCGAGACAAATTTCTAAGAAACAGTGGTATTGATTCTGTTTTGATCTACACTAATTAATTATAAAGAGGAAAGATTTTTTTTGTTTGTATTGAATAGGCTCCGAAACTACTAGACCGATTTTAAAATTTATTTTATAATTAAAATGCTACATTATCACTGAGTGACATAGGCTATATTTATTTTGTTAATCGAGGTTTGTTTTCCCGTGCGAAGCCGGGACGGTTCGCTAGTCTATACTATTATAAAGAGGAATGATTTGATTGTTTGTTTTTATTGAATAGGCTCCGAAACTACAGGACTGATTTTAAAAATTCTTTCACCGTTGGGAAGCAACACTATCCCCGGGTGATATAGGCTACTTTTTATCCATATATTCCCACAGGAAGGGGAACTGCGCGGGTGAAACTGCGAGGCGTCCGCTAGTGTTTTATAAACTGAAACAAAAATGACTGAAATAAATAAGTTAATAATTATAAATATATTTTATAATTGTGAATATAGTCTGGGTACCTTCAAGTCGCGAGTGAATCGGTTTCTTCTAGGCGAACGTGCTCCACTTCAGACAGCATCTTCGCTTAACATCAGGCAGGATGGCGGTCAAACGTAAGCCTATCTATTATAAAAAAAATAATGGGCTATACTAAGCAGAAAGGGAGATCATTGGTTCATGATAATAACCAACTTTTTGGAACAGCTGATTTTTTGCGTTGTACCCTTAGGAAAAGTTCTTTATAATGACTTCACTTTTTTTCTTTTTTATATTAATACACTAAAAGCAAAACTCACAAAATAGCCAGCCCGTCTAGTTAAGGAAGTTATTGATTTTTCATTTTCATCAAAAAATAAGGTTAATTGACATCATTTGTACTAAAACAAGCGTGGCAGTGGGGTCATTACACAATAATAAATTGGTAACCTCAACTTGCATATATAACAATATAATTTAATGTATTTATTTAATCAAGAATATAGAGTAGCGGACGCCTCGCGATATCACAAGGATAAAAAGTAGCATATGTCACCTGGGGATAGTGTAGCTTCCCAACGGTGAAAGAATTTTTGAAATGGGTTCAGTAGTTTTTGCGTTTATTCGTTACAAACATACAAAAATCCAAAAATACAAATCTTTCCTCCTTATAACATTAGTGTAGATGAGGCGATGAGAGTGACATCCACAGTGAAATTCCTCTATTTGATAAAGATTCTTAAGTATTTGTATCATGTATGGTTAAATATTCACTTGGTGGTAGATCTCCTTAGCAGGAGGTCGTCTAGGTAGGTACCACCGCAGTACCAGGTATTCTGCCACTAAGCAGTAGTTTGTAAACATTACTGTGTTCCGGTTTGAAGGGTACTGCAGCTAGCGAAATTACTATTATTACTATTATTAATTAAATTTCGTTTTATTTTGTACCTATTTTACCTATGTAAATACCTAAAAATTGTTCGTAGGTCCTTTAATGACTAAAAAACTACATAAAAAATATCTAAGCAATAAGTATTTTTCGAAATAAGAGATTTATTTTTTGAGAGTCTTGTAATGAATTAGAGCCCAAAATTGGCAATGAAAGGTCTGTGGTTAGCATGTTCGTCATAGGGCGTGGGTTCAAAATTCAACAATGAGCTCGAGATGTCGCTGAAGGAAAACATCGAGAAGAACCCATAACAAAACTATAAAATAATGAATACCAAAATTGTGTAAAACAGTACAAAATATAATTCTTATAAAATAGGTTCCTAAACACCGAAATAATGTCACGCAATGACTGGTAACGATGTACCCGGGTAATGATATCCGTAGCGACGTCTAATACTGATGGTTGAATATGAAAACAGTAGCAAAGGTTGCTGCAAATTATTGCTGTTGCAGAACCGATAACCGCTGGGGTAGACGTTGTCTAGAGTGGAGATCGCGAATTGGTAAACGTAGCGTAGGACGCCCTGAGACTGATGATGATGCTGATCTTTTTGAATTCAAAGTGAATAGGTATAGGTAGATAGGTAGTCTCAAAGTGGACAGGCGTTATATCTTACCATCAGGAGAGCAACTCGTTCGTCTCATTACATTTTACATTTAAAAAAAAAGGTATCTCCAAAGTCTTTCCAACATCATCATTTTTTATCAGGCGAGCTGGTGATCAAACGTAGATTTTCAAAAGTTAAAAAAGTTTTTAACAAAGTATTGTATTGTTTAGACCACATCCAGCATCAGTACGAAGCAATATTAAACGGTGTAGTCATATACTATTACAGTATACTAATAAAGAAAGAGAGAAAGAAAACGAACGAACAAACCGTTCGTTATTAAAAAAAACTTAGAATAAAACCTACAAACAGTTTTATGACTACCGAGTACTTAGTCTTAAAAAAATTCTAAACGGCAAAAGCTGACTTTAGATCATAGCACCAGAACATTAAGATCAAGGGTCAAGAGACTATCCCACTAATATGATAAATGTGCAAGTATGGATGGATGGATGTTTGTTACTCTTTCACGCAAACACTACAAAACGGATTTTAATGAATTTGGTATGGAGGTAGCTGAGACCCTGGATTAACACATAGGCTACTTTTATCCCGAAAACATTTAGCGGGTAACACCGCGAGGCGCGGCTAGTATATTAATATTTTTTTCTATTTATTAAAATTTACCGTGAGCTATGTTACTGGTTTACTGTTCTAAGGTCACCCTACCGGCACATTACGTTCAGCTCAATACACCATGATGACCAAATTTTGCGGTATCCCGAATTTCTATTCAATACGATAGAGGAACTATGCGATGGCTATAGCACAGCCGCTGAATAGTTTTCCATACGAGTGACGCCGCAACCCGTCAATTTGATTTGTCACTATTTAATATTAGGAGGGTAGTCACTAATCGTCTATTAAAGTCTATTGGTACACGTGTCTATTGGTACAATAAATTTTAATTTGAGGCTTTTCACTTTACAATAAGGTCTTCAGTCTACAGTCAGGCATATTGCGATGTATGTATGACCCAGGACAAGCATTTTGTGATATAAACAAATGTTTGTTCTGTGTCTGGGTGTTCTGTATTTATTATAAGTATGTATTTACAAAAAAAAAAGTATTTAAGTATTCTATCAGTTATCTGACTTCCATAGTAGCTTTGCTTAGTTTGTGGTCAGATGGCACGGTGTGTAATGTCGAACGATAAACAATATTTATTTTATTACAAATCGGCTTGAATCTTGTTTTTTTATGTGAAAGTGAGACGAACGAGATGCTCTCTTGATGGTAATAACGCATTCCCATGACCATTGCAGCGATACACTATCAGCGATCTAGGGCATCGCTTGGTTTGTCTCAACAGCCTTATAATTTCGCTAACTGCAGTGTCAAGTATTATATTATGTTTTCAAATTTCTTAAGTTAAATAAGTTGCCTCGCAGCTATAGTTATAGTCAAAGTCCAGTCTTGGTCAAGTGCAGTCCATATCAGTCAAGTAAAGTAAGCTTTAGTAAAGTAGTGGCGACTGTACTATAAAGCTTTGATGGAGTTTTGGAAGGAACACCAAAAGTTATGTTTCACAACATTGTATCATTTTCCCACACTCGCGCTTGTGATTCGGCACTTTATGAATAAAACACCACCATTTTTATGCATAAAGACTCGACAAAACACTAGTTTTATAAAAAAATACAACAAAGCGACACGACTCCTTCCGCGTTTCCACCAAAAACCCCATTTTTAACCTTAGTGTCTTGAATAAGAGTTGCTATTTCTTTAAAATGCTATAACACACCACTATTTTCGCATTGCACGTATGACATCCGATATCCTCCGTACAGAAATATTTTGAGTGATATACTTTCTGAAATTTCAAGTGTCCGTGTTGATGACACATAGACAACATTATAGACAGACATATTCAATATGTAATAGGGGCGCATTTCAAGTGGTCCGCTCGTTAGATGCTATCTGTGCCATTAAGTATACTGCCACTGTCATCATTTTATATCGCTCGCTTTGAGCTAATGTAGGCATGACTTCCAAAACTTTAGGAATCGTATTCTGTTTTCCATTATGATGTTTTTTGTGATACTATTATTTATAGTACCTTTTTTTTTTAATGTGAATGTAATGATACGAACGAGACGCTCTCCTGATGGTAAGAGACAAAGCCTATCCATGACCATTGCAGCGATACAAAGAACTTTGAGTAGCAACACAAAGTCTAGGGCATCACTGCTTTGGCGCTATTTTTTTTTAAATGTAAAACTAATGAGAAGAACGATACGCTCTCCTAATGGTAAGAGATAACGCATGTCCATGACCATTGCAGCGACACACAGAACTTTGAGTAGCAACACAAAGTCTAGAGCTGCTTTGGAGCCCATTTTTTTTTAATTTAAAAGTAATGAGACGAACGAGACGCTCTCCTGATGGTAAGAGACAACGCCTATCCATGACCATTGCAGCGACACAGAACTTTGAGTAGCAAACACAAAGTCTAGTCTTTTTTTTATGGTTGCCAGGCAAGGCGATTGACCACTGTTCACCTGATGTGACAGTGTGGTCGAAGATTATAAACATACCTAGCCTGGAATGGAATTGGCCCACAAATGTGGCTGCTGGAAAACAGTGTTAGGTGTTTGGCGGCAGATTTTCAACTTCAAGGTGGTAGCTAGTCATCCGAGTACTCGATAATACCTTACCACAACCAAATGATACTACGGAATTTACTTGTAACATTGGTAATCAATAAAATATTTGTATTTGTATAGTTTTTTCACGATGTTTTCCTTCACTGGCAGCTCAAGCTCATAATTGGGGATTGAACCCACGCCCTCCGGCGTGCGAACCTACCGCGCTAACTGCATGAGCTATCATCATGTTACTCCTGAGTAGAATTCAAACACGCTCACTCCCTTCAGCTCTCGAAGTAGAACTACAACCACACTGAATTCCAGATTTTAATGTCCTACACCTCCATATGTATGCAACAATTTCATTGTATTCTTTTCATTGTATATATGTGCCTAACCCTTACTGTGAAATAAATATCTTCATCTTTATCTTTAGCCAATAAGAAAAGAGAAAAGCTAATAAGACACCAAGTACGAAGGATTATAACAATCTAATGATAGAGCCTCGAGATAGAAAGCAAAACTCTTCAATTGCTATTAGTGTGTACATTGTACAATTGTAAATATATCCTTTGAATTTGAGTTTTGTACGCTAACTGATAGCTTACATGTTTACCTGTTATCTAAACATGCTAATTATTATCTCCAGGTCCCGGATTCTGGGGTCTCATCAACCCTCAATGGAGTATGTGCAATAAGGGCCGTCGACAAAGCCCTGTAAATGTGGAGCCCGATAAACTACTCTTCGATCCCTGGCTCAGAGACATACAGTTCGATAAACACAAGGTAACCATACTTTCATCTATCTTTACAACAAGCAGTAAAAAAAACCCAAAGACTTCTAGATTTCTCATGGATGGATGGCTCGTGTAGAGGCGAAACACGTGTCGGCAGGAAATTACTGCAGAGAGAGAAGGAGTTTTAGACTTGTGGTTATTTTAATTAGATTTTTGTTAAATTATATTTTTAAAGTTTATGTCAAATAAGTTCTAGATATTAAGTGAGATTAGGTTTTTAACTAATAAGTTGTTGTAAAATTAGTTAAATTTAAGTCCTCGTCACTGTTGTAACTGGAACGACTGCTAAGCGGAAATAAACTAAATGCCTGAATCAATCAATTAATTATAAGGGCCCCGTTTCCTAAGTAAAATTCGGCTATTCAAGCAAAAGTCACTGTAAGCTCGTAAAACTAAACTTTTGTACCTAAGTCCCATAATCTCTTGCAGAATAGAAATTACACTCGTTTGCCCCAAAAGCTACTTAACTCAACCTAATACTTACGTCATTACGTACTTAGTTACGTAACCACTGAATATATGTAGTTATGCAGCTATTCTAGTAGACAAGAGCGCTGCAATACGCGATGCAGTGCTAATCTTATGTTAAAACATGGTAAACTAACCGCACTAGCTTGGATAGCTTTGTGAATTTTGTACAAGTTTATTTTAAATAAATATCATAAGACATAACACACAGCGCTATCCGATCCCAAACTAAGCAAAGCTTGTGCTATGGATGACAGATAACTGATAGAATACTTAAATAGTTTTTGTTTTGTAAATACATACAGTACACCCAGACACAGAACAAACATTTGTTTATATCACAAAATGCTTGTGGATTGGAATCGAGCGATCGAGCGCGCGAGCGAGCGAACGAACGAACGAACGAACAAACAATCAATCAAATCTTTCCTCTTTATAATGGTATAGATATTCCAAAAACTCGCACTAAAGTAAACAATGGAATTAGCTGCCCGAGAGGGTGTTCTCTGATAAATACAATCTGGGTGCCTTGAACTCGCGAGTGAATCGGTTTTTTTATAAACAAGCGTGCTGGAGCATGTTTGTGAGTAAAAACCTTGCGTCCGTAACATCCGCGTCGTAAACCGCGTCTTTGTTTAACATCAAACGGGAAGCGTTCAAACTCAAACCTAAAACGTTGAACTAGACTATAATATATTACATTGTGGGTATTAAATTCTTGTGCATCAAATGATTAGCTCCATCGAGGGAGTGTTGGAGCCTGCATTATTACGTAGAATGTCTGTCAGTCGACTAGATTCTATCCTTGACCAGAATACAAAATACTCTTAATGTAGTGGACGTATTTAGTAAAAGCTACTTTATCGATATTAAATCTATAATCTGATCGTCTAGGTAGGTACCACCGCAGTACCAGATATTTGGTCACCAAGCAGTATTTTGTAAGCATTACTGTGTTCCGATTTAAAGGGAAGCAGCTAAAGGGCTGTCCAGACTAACCATCAAAAGCCTCAAAGTAATGAGCGCCAAAGCAGCGATGCTCTGGGCTTGGTTTTGCTACTCAAAGTTCTATATATCGCTGCACTTACCATCAGAAGAGCGTCTAATTTGTCTTATTAGACTTACGTAAAAATAAAATAAATAAAAATATCACGATAGATGAAAATTTAAGATTGAAATCTTGCAGAACAAAATGAACTAACGACTGCCAGAACGAGGACTGTCTTTTACATTCATGTGCTTATTATAAAGCTCGATTTAAGACTACTAACATTGAGCGCAAAAAAAAAATTGACCGTTTAAAAATATCCAAATCAGCCGTTTTTATAAACTGTCCCACTGCTGTGAGCCTTGTTCTTCTCACAAGAAGGGTCTCTTCTTGTGAGAAGAACAAGGCTGTAGTCCACCACGCTGACCAAGTGCGGGTTGGTAGACTTCACACACGAGAACTTGTTTTATGGATTCTCGGCTATGTATGTTTCCTCGCGATCTTTTCTTTCACCGTTTGAAATCATCGGCAATATGCACATAACTAGGCTGCTGAAACTTTTTACTTATTTCCTAAAAACAAAGACACTTTTAATAATTTTGTTTATTTATAAAAATAATTCCTTTATGACCTTACGAGTATAAAATTATCTATGCCGACACTTGGTGAGGGGATTCAGCCCCCTATTTCTCCTTCTAATGTACGTCCTTGTAAAATATACCAGCTTTACAAACATTTCTACTCGACCTCGCCTTCTCCAGGTTATTTGGTTGAACTGAATTCAGGCTGCATAGGAAAGTATGCCGGTTTGCGTTTATATATTTTATCTTTGCCTGAGTTTACATTTCACAAATAGGTTAGACTAGCTATGGAAGATATTTCGAGTATTAACTTGCACAGTATTAATATCTGTTTGTTTTGTTATGTTTTCCAGCAGCTCCTTTTAGGGTTCCGTACCCAAAGGGTACAATGGGACCCTATTACTAAGACTCCGCTGTCCGTCTGTCATCAAGCTGTATCTAATGAACCGTGATAGTTAGACAGTTGAAATTTACATAGATGTGTAAACAGTTCTATTCCAGGCTAGGTGTGCTTGACCATTTTCGATCACATTTGTCACTTTACACCAGGTGAGCAATAGAAACTAGCTTATGAACTAAAAAAAATACAATTTTTACACCCATATTATATGTCACATAGTTCATCCACACCTCCTCAGGACGCCCTACGAATAGCTTAACTATAAGTACAGTATAATATATCAGGTGAAATTGGTAGTTTCAGCGGGGCAGATGCTATCAATCAATGACTGTGCCTTGATTAAAGGCTAGCAACTTTTGCGCTTTGAAGATGACATACTGCCGGAAGGCACGCGATCTAGGTGTGACTTGCCGTAGATACCCTGGATAAGCCTCAGAATTCAGAATTTTTATAGACAAGACAACAAGACAGTAAAATGGTATGGTTTAAAATAGTGAGCACTTTTAGCCCACAGTGGGATTATTCCGTATACAAAGGGGGATTCTTCGATGTCTGTTTTTTCCTTTTTTTTGTCGTGACTAATGAGTACATTTCGTATTAACTGCTCACAATTTGTTATTAAGTACCAGTACCATTGTAGATATTCTGCCGTCAAGCAGTTATATGTAAATATTACAATGTTTCGATTTGAACTTCGAGTAGACAACCGGACAGCTGGTTTATTTATTTGAGGATTTGGCTACGCGTAACAGTCGTTTCAGTTACATCGTTGGCGAGGATTTCAATTTAACTAACTTGACAACAATTTTATAAAACTTATCCGAAACCTATAATTTTTTTTTTTAAACTTACTAAACTTAAAAGCTAAAACAAAAAACTAATTAAAAAAACCACACATCCACTTCTCGCTACAGTTATCGGGTAATCTTTTTTCCTATATCTCCCGGACTACAATAACAAATCGATTGACACCACCATTCATCATAATCAAATGCGTAGTTTAGGCGTTACG
Source organism: Biston betularia (assembly GCA_905404145.2). NCBI lineage: Eukaryota > Metazoa > Arthropoda > Insecta > Lepidoptera > Geometridae > Biston > Biston betularia. Next base: position 8,203,801 of record FR989882.1, on the reverse strand, counting down.
CTGGAACTATGGGTGGAACATACCTATGACACACACAAGAACTGCTACAAAACATTCGTTTTTTCTATTGCTCTAGCGTAGTCCGAGAAAAAATTAGATCAAAACAGTGTTTTCGTGTCTATTAGATACAGGGGTTTCATTACGAAGAACCGAAAATCCACTCAAAACAAAAAGAAGCGCTATCAAACCAATAGCGCTTCTTTTTGTTTTGAGTGGATTCCTTTCACTACTCCTACAAATAAACATCGTGAGGAAACCATAGCATGATCGTAGCGTACTTTAGTACTCAGCTGGCTAGCTACCACTGTCAAGTTGAAAATCTGCCGCCAAGCACCTAACGGTGTGTTCCGGCAGCCTCACTTGAGAGCTAGTTCCATTCCAGGCTAGGTGTTCTTTACCATCTTCGACCACACCTTCACTTAACATCAGGTGAGCTGTGGTCAAACACCTAGCCTGTCAACCATATTTTTATTTATGTTACAATTCATCACTTGATTTACTTGGTGGTAGATTTCCTTAACAGGAGGTCGTCTAGGTAGGTACCACCGCAGTACCAGATATTCTGCCGCCAAACAGTAGTGTGTAAACATTACTGTGTTCCGGTATTGCAGCTAGCGAAATTACTGGGCTGTTGAGACTAACCATCGAAAGTCTCAAAGTAATGAGCGCCAAAGCAGCGATGCCCCGGACTTTGTTTTATTACTCAATGTTCTGTGTATCGCTGCAATGGGCATGGATAGGCGTCATCTCTTACCATCAGGAGAGCGTCTCGTTCGTCTCATTATTTTTCCACACAAAAAAAAAACTCACTTCACTAATGATTTTAGCTCACTTTCTTTCGTTTATCATTTTCTACATGTTGGAAGGTTTGTTCGTTGTAATGTATTCCGCAATGTTTTTCAATGTAAAAGTAATGAGACGAACGATACACTCTCCTGATGGTAAGAGATAACGCATATCCATGACCATTGCATCAGTGCACAGAAATTCGAGTTGCAGAACAAAGTCCGGGGCATCACTGCTTTGGCGCTCATTGCTTTGAGACTTTCTTCGATGGTTAATGCCAACAGCTCAGTATTTATCAGTATATCAGTATTTCGCTAGCTGCAGTACCCTTCAAACCGGAACACAGAAATGTTATAAACACTACTGCTTGGCGGCAGAATATCTGATACTGCGGCGGTACCTAGACGATTTCCTGCTAAGAAGATCTACCATCAAGTACATAAAATGTACTTAGATTTTCTGATATTGTAGCCAAACATTTTGTTTCCCGCTTGGTATATAAGCAAGTGTGCAAATTTAATTGCGTATATGACCCACCGAAATGGCATGCTTGAACTCCTGCAGAATATTTTGTATTCAAATTTTTTGAAATGTCCATATGGATCATTCATTCAAAAAGTACTCATCAGCTATCTTGTTCACGAGCTTTGCTAAGTTAGTGTTTGAAGGCGCTGTGTAGAAAAAGTCCTATAATATAGTTTTTACTCGTATATCCAAGTTATATCTTGTCTCATCCAGTTAACTCCTGGGTCATGGTCAGAACGGGAGTGTCCGATTGCTTCTAGCGTAGTTAACGTGAGATAGCAGGAAATTATTCTAAGAAATAGAACTTGGGCAATCGAACATAGCTATTGAAGTAAGATTTTCAATTACCTTGGTGTGATTGTTTCAGACTATCACTTATATTGTTTTGTGGTGTTTGTAAGTCGAGGTATTTTAGAATGAAACTTAATTATTTCTACTTCTGTTACTAAATATTACTGATTCCTGTTATGTGTAATGTAATTAAATAAATAAATATCAAATTCATTAAGAACAGATTAAAATTTATTTGTATGAAATCCCTGTTTTAACCGACTCAAAAAAGGAGGAGGTTCTCAATTCGACTGGTTTTTTTAATGTTTGTCACGCGATAATTTTTATACGAATACTAGTTTAATTTAAAATGTTGTATGTATAATGATGCGCGAAGAAATGAGACAAACTACTTTAGGCAATGTTCAAATAGGCAAATAAGTAAAGCCCTAATTTAAATACAAGATACCCTCTTTTTGCTAGAAAAAAATTAGTACAAAATTGACATTGCGGATTGTTTTATAATATTAAATAACTATTCCTTGAGCACGTTTTAAGCTCAATTTTAAGCAAGTGTAGCAATTTTTTTTTATATTTGACAAGCTAGGATATTTGATCTCAGCTCACTTCATTTTAAGTGACAGCTTTTTCTTTCTTATCTCGTCACTTTTATATGAACTACTATCGTTTCACATGACTCATGATATTTTCTTCTTCTCGCAGGTCAGCGGCGTCCTCCAAAACACGGGGCAGTCTCTTGTCTTCCGAGTGGAGAAGGACTCGAAGCACCAAGTGAACATCAGTGGTGGTCCGCTTTCGTATCGATACCAGTTCGAAGAGATCTACTTCCACTATGGCATGGAAGATAATAGGGGCTCGGAACATCAAATCGATAAACACACGTTCCCTGGGGAAGTAAGTGATATGAATTTTTTTTAGGTAAAAGCAATAAGATACATGCATAAAATTGGAAGTTATGGTAAATAATTTACTTGGTGACAGGCGACAGGACCTTCGTCTTTTGGTAGGCCTTAAAACCGGTCATTGCAATTTGAATAATCACCCGTACAAACTGGGAGCCACGGATAGCCCGCTTTGTCGTGGCTGCCTTATGGAGAACGTAACTGTAGAGCATGTGTTGTGGCTCTGTAAAGCCACAGCAGAAACTAGAGTTGCCACTAAATTGCATGAGGTAGCTTCATCATCTTCATCTATGTCACCGCGAAATGCTGACTGCTTTTCATCATTGCTAACACTTCCATCTCACCCACTAGAGCTACTATGCCAGCGGCCCAGAGCCTCGCTCCGGTACTTCAAGGAGCTGGGTTGGCTCGGGTAGACGCTGGCAGGGGGAAATGCACAATACACCCCAAGCGGGACGTCAGTGCCCCCCCTTATCACTTACTTACAGGACTTATAGCCCCCATTCCGAATAAGAATACGATAGGTACCTAATACAAATAAAGAACGAATGAACGAACAAACGAACGAAACGAACGAAGCGAATTCAACGTGTATGATTTGTGTTTAGTTTACTATTTTTAAATTTTTTGTGGGATAAAACATTTATCATTATGTTAGTTCTATAATCAATTAAGTTCGCAACTTAAGTTGGGCTACTTTGCCTATTAGAAACAGACAAAACATTGTTATGTGGTTTTTGTTTGAAGATTTCCAATCCGCAACATAACAAAAGCAAAACTTCGAAAGTTACTCCTCGGAGACTAATAATGGTTCGACAACTCGGAGGTGTTAATTTATAATAACTACCTAACGAACGATAATGATTGTTGTATTTGTAAAACAGCCCGCAATAAACGTCGAACTTTCTGGTAACTTCACTAAGTAACTGCTGTGAGGTTGGATTTACGTCTTGCGTGAACTAGAGCCGATAACCGGAATGGAAGAGCTATTAAGTTGCTAAAATATGTTTCTTTTTTATATTTAAGATGGTTATTTTAATCCTTTTTTTTTAAATAGTTAACAGGCTATGTGTTTGACCACAACTCACCTAATGTTAAGTGACGGTGTGATCGAAGATGATAAAGCACACCTAGCCTGGTATGCAACTGGCTCTCAAGGAACACACCGTTAGATGCTTGGCGGCAGATTTTCAATTTGAGGGTGGTAGCTAGCCAGCCGAGTACTAGAAAGTACTCTACCACCATGATATGGTTTCCTCACGATGTTTTTCTTCACCGTCAGCTCAAACTCATTGTTGGGGTTTGAACCCACGCCCTTCGGCATGCGAACCGACCGCGCTAACCACAGCTTTCATCGCATCGCTAACTTGAAACGTTTTTTAAGTGAAAACTTTTAAAACGGCGTTGAGTGGTTTTTTGTTAGGGGCAAAACTTGCATCGAAATTTTTTATGCCACAAGTGATCAAGCAACCTAGTTGATGGTAAACAATCATCACCGCCGTCGATGTCAGGAATATTAGGGCCACAATAAATACGTTGCCGACCTTTTAAGATTGTATTTTTAACACGTCTTTTGAAGATCCCAATGAAACTACGGAAGAGGGATAATCATTTCACAATTTGCTAGTTTTGCGATTTCCATAAATCAATTTTATGTGGATGAGCTTTCAGACGATGGCGGCTAGTAATGGCGACATGCTAATTTTAAGTGTTCGCTTCTGTCGGACATGACTGCTTTTTTTTTATTAGTAACTAGCTGCGCCCCGCGGTTTTACCCGCTACACGAAAACTACTGAATAGGTTTGGATGAAATTTGATATGGAGGTAGCTGACACCCTAGATTAACACATAGGCTACTTTTTATCCCAAAAAGATGTAGCGGGCAACACCGCGGGGCGCAGCTAGTAAATGTATAAGTGTAGCTTTTATGGTTTGTATTTGCATCTTTTTTTTTAATAAATATCGTAGGACATTGCACACAGCGCCATCTGACCCCAAACTAAGCAAAGCTTGTGCTATGGCTTTCAGATAACTGATAAAATACTTAAATACTTTTTTTTTGTAAATACATACTTATAATAAATTCAGAACACCCAGACACAGAACAAACAATTGTTCATGCCACAAAGTTTGTCCTGGATGGGAATCGAACCGACACTCTTCAGCTCTTGAAGCAGACATTCTACCAATGAACGAACTGGGCTGTCAAGCTTCTAGCAAAACTTAAGCTGATGAATTCAAGGCTTGGCCAATATTTTGCATTCTGTCGCCGACTAGTAAAGGTATCTTCCAATCTACCGCATTAGGCTCGGAATCGAGACATAATGCCAACTATGCGGAGAGTTTGACCACAGTAGTGCTAACTATGTCCGCTTTCTCGCGATTGTTCGTTAGGATTTCTAGGAATCGCTGGAGCATATCAATGATCTAAGCCATTATATGACAAATAGATTAATCCGCGACGCTCTGGATTTGGTTTTGCAACAAAGTTTTATGTATAGCTGTAATAGTCATAGACATGCGTTGTCCCTTACAATCGTCTGGATAAGATAAATAATTATAATTAAAACTAAAAGGATATAATGTAAGCCGTACCTAGTACATATATTTATTTATTTTTTGTTGTTGTATAAACTACAAGGGCTGACCGGAAGACCAGCGCTGGTCATACCACTTAGTATGACCAGCATTATGCTGAGGTGAACCCCTATTTTGTAACTTTTGTCTGTTTCTGATTGTGTGTTTTTGTGCTTGTTACAAAATTAAACGTTTTTTCTTTCTTTCTTTCAATCAGGGCAGTCTAAATTCTATCACATAAAAAAACAAAGAAATAAATAAAACTATTCAATTAGATCACCATTCGATTCACTAAACCACAAAACATCGAATGAGCCACAGACAACAAAATAACTTCGACCATCAGCCTAATTAAAATTTCCCTTTGTCTATCCCATTCAATTAGTTAAAACAAAATCTATCGGCCAGTAGAAACCTTCTGTAATTCTCCCAATTAACGAAGTGGCATTAAACGGAGAATTTCGATACTCATTTAATTGGTGACAATGGTTTAGTGTAAGAGCTAAAGATAATTTTTGCTGGCTTAAAACCTGTAAGGTGGTTCGATTTCCATATAACCTTGTAATATCAGTTACTTGATAAAAAGCTATGCAAAGTTTGGGGCTAGATGCTGTGTGAAACGGCATGCGATTTTTATTTATTTATATTTACTAATATTAATAGATATTTTTTTACTATATGTTATTTAAGGTTGTAGGCGAAATAAAACACGTAATTTATTAAGAAATAATATGTTAACACTGTATTATCGTTGTTTTTAGGATTCAACTACAGTTTAGACAAGGTCGTGATTCTCTAACTCTCATAAGATTCCTCGATGAAAATGGTTGTGGTTTTTATAGCGTTACATATGCTTATAAAGTTTGACATAGTGCTATTTGGCATAGAAAATCCGTGCAAATTTAACTTGATTTATTTCAAGATACATCAACGCGGTCCATGTAGCGTATGTAGGTTTTGCTAAAAGAATAAGGCTTTAAAATTAACCTTATTGGGATGGGCATTGGCTCTTAGCCTCAGACGTCCTTTGAAGAGCCAATCAGTAGATTGTCGACCTTGCGGCCCCGGTGGAACACTGCCGCCAAGGTAATAAGTAATTCCTAAGTCTCACAGTACAAGCTTTTAAAATAATTAAATTTATCTTGTGGTCGAAAGTTCTAGGTTTATTTGTTACTAGCGAACACCTCGCGGTTTCACCCGCGTTGTTCCCGTTCCCGTGGGAATACAGGGATAAAAAAAGCTTATGTTACCCGGGGATAGTGTAGCTTCCCAACGATGAATTATTTTTTGAAATCGGCCCTTTAGTTTCGGATTCAATACAAACAAACAATCAAATCTTTCCTCCAGTTTGAATAAAAACATAACTAAGAAAACTAAAATAAAATATGTGTGTACACTAACAAAAGTACTAACAAGTACCTACAATATCTATTTCAAAACTTCTATTTGTTTCCATTTTCTCTTTTTATTAATTACTGGGCTGTTGAGACTAACCGTCGAAAGTCTCAAAGTAATGAGCGCCAAAGCAGCGATGCTCTGGACTTTGTTTTTGTTACTCAAAGTTCTGTGTATCGCTGCAATGGTCATAGACAGGCGTTATCTCTTACCACCAGGAGAGCGTCTCGTTCGTCTCATTACTTTTTACATAAAAAAAAAATATATATTGTACAGCTCACCTGATGTTAACGGTGTATTCGAAGATGGTATAGCACACCTAGCGTGGAATGGAACTGGCTCTCAAGTGACGCTGCCGGAACACACTGTTAGGTACCCACGCCCTTCGGCGTATGAACCAACCATTTTAAATGCCATACTGGATGGTAATGTTTGCTAACTTTAGATCAAAGTAGTTACCAGCATTCTGGTCACCCGACGACTCCTCTAAACGTTTGGCCAAGAATACACACCTCGTAAAATGATGTCCATATTAAAAAATTACAGTTTCTATCTCTGATGAACTTCAGAGATCAAATGGTTTATTCAGGGAATTATACGAGTACCTACATGGCTTAAACAAAAAAAAAAATATGTTAAATAAAAATAACATTTCATTCCCGTGTATTCTGAAGCTTAATTTTAAACGTGTTTCATACAACACGTGTAAGAGTTTTATAGCTTACGTATACATATCTCTTAATCCAGCATACCGTAAACCTTCACTAACCATAATTATTTTTGTTGTAAAAATATATATTTTTGTTTTTAGATTCAACTGTACGGGTTCAACAAGGAATTGTACCACAATATGTCTGAAGCTCAGCACAAGTCGCAAGGCGTCGTGGGCATTTCCCTCATGGTCCAAGTAAGTTCTTACAAGTCCTGCACCGACGTTCCGCTTAGGGTGTTTTGTACATTTTCCCCTAGCATTTTTTTTTTTTTTTTTTTGCCCAGGGAAAATTCTTGATGGATATCACCGGCTCCGGGGGAAGCACGGTGATTATGTGGGACTCTCCGCCTAAGTGGCGGCCTACCCACTAAAAACCCTGGGGTGTTTCTGCCCGGCGTCTATATGCCCTACCAGCATCTACCCGAGCCAACCCAGCTCCTTGAAGTATCGGAGCGAGGCTTTGGGCCGCTGGCATAGTAGCTCCAGTGAGTCGGGTGGAATGTCAATAAGCTGCAACGATATGGATGATAGCGAAACAGCTTCTAGCAGTTGGTGACAATTCTAGTAAACCTTCTGTGGCTTTCCAACGCAAAAGCACATACTCTGCAGTCCAAGTCCTTAGTTATTTTACAAAAACAATATTTTTTCACGGAAGGTTTGTATATAGGTACATACATTGACAACCTAACTAAGTATTTGTATAAGTAGAGAAATATAAAGTATTGTAACCAACTCGTATTGTGACTTATAGCGCTGAACCGTGGTCTCTAACTATGTGCCTTTATGGTAAGCTCAAAGTAGCGCTGAGAGGGCTCCGGAGTTTCCCTGCGAGATCGAATCAGAAATGAGGAGATCCGTAAACGAACTAAAGTAACCGACATAGCCCAGAGAATCAGCAAGTTGAAGTGGCAGTGGGCAGGGCACATAGCACGCAAAACTGATGGCTGATGGGGTTGCAAAGTTCTGGAGTGGAGGCCAAGGATCGGCAAGGGGAGCGTAGGATGTCCACCCAAAAGTTGGGCAGACGACCTAATAAAGACCGCTGGAACGCGTTGGATACGAGCTGCTTCCAACCGGTATTTGTGAAGGTCAATGGGGGAGGCCTATGTCGAGCAGTGGACGTCCTACGGCTGAAATAATGATGACGATGAACCAACTCGCCAAAAAAAACTTGCAAGCATACGAAGCCGGGACTTAACAGAAAAGTAAAATCTGAAATATGTCTAACATTGTATCTAAAGAAACACAATAGATCAATTGGTGAAATACGTTAACCGAGAGGGTGTTCCCTGATCGAAACAATCTGGGTGTCTTCAAGTCGAGAGTGTATCTTCTAGGCAAGCGTGCTCCATCGCAGATTGTATCTTCACTTAACATCAGGTGAGATGGCGGTCAAACGTAAGCCTATTCAACATAAAAAACATACTAGGTTTAGTTAAAGTTAAGGGTGTTGATTTAATTATTATAAGTTTTAAAACAACACGTGGACAGCGACTTAGTTTTGTACGATTTAGTGATGGACATTATTTCCTTACAGATTGGCGAACCGACTAATAAGGAGCTAAGACTCATCACTAATGCATTCAATAAAGTTATATTTAGAGGTTTGTCCTGCTATATGTTTACCCTTGCTCTTTATGCTACCCACAAAACTCTCTTAGCATCTCACTTGCATAAGGCTTAGGCTCAAAATATATGTATCACTGTATCGAATCGCTGCTTCTTGCTTTAGAGATCGTGGGTTCAATGCTCACTCAAGACAAACATTTAGGTGATGTTTGCTCTATTAATTTATAAATCATATACATTTTTAGTGAAATTATTAAATTGAAACATCGACTGAGCCTCCACTTTGAAAACCCCGTGTGAACTTTTTGTGCATAGTTTTTTTTTCATTTTATTTATTATTTAGTCAATCCTTTATTGCACATATTTACAAAATAACGTGTACATAAGTATACTTACATTTTGTGACGCGTCATTGTGTAAAATGTAATTTGCAAATCATCGGAATTGAAATGTGATACTGAGGTGACCGCCTAATGATATAAAGCAGATTATAGAATAGAATAGAATATAACTTTATTATACACCAAAAACTTACAAATGAAACACAGATCACAATTAATACAAATAGGAAACAAACAAAAAAACAATAGAATAGATACATAATGTATAAGGGCGGTCTTATCGCCTAGAGCGATTTCTTCCAGACAACTTTTGGAGGGAAAGAAGAGTAAATAAAGAATAATCTATATTATATGAGGAATATGGCAAAAATCATGCTATTTCTTTATAATTCAATAAAAAAAACATACAGCACTATTTAGCCCTAAGCTAAGTAAAGTTTGTACTATGCAGACCAGATAACATCGTGAAAAAAACATCTTGAGGAAACCATAGCATGGTGGTAGAATACATCCTAGTACTTGACTGGACTGCTACCTTCAAGTTGAAAATATTTTGCCAAGCATCTAACGGTAGCCTTATTGAGAGCCAGTTCAATTCCAGGCTAGGTGAACTGTGGTCAAAGACCGCGCCTGTGAATCATAAAAAAAAACTTGACTTATATGGGATTAACGTTTGATTAAGTCGACCTCGGCGGCGGCCTTGTCACGCTTTGCTCACAAAAATGTGTCAAGATTTCGTCAGTTTTCTTAGTATTTTTAAACCATAATATTTTTACAGGTAGTTCCTTTCCCATCAAGCACTTACCTCTAAGTTCCTTACTGCCCAACACCCAGCAGTATCTGACATACGAGGGATCCACGACGCACCCTGGATGCTGGGAGACCGCCGTGTGGATCATCTTCAATAAACCTATTTATATTTCTAAGCAAGAGGTAAGAATACATGATACAGAAAAAGTTTCATCTCAGGAAAAGTATTAGCTTTACCCGCCCGCTTTGCTAGGTTTGTACCATCAATGTAGCATTATCCTTAAAAGGTACCTATATGTCATCGCGGACTTTTTTGTAGATCTATAAAAGAGGAATAATACCACGCATTGTTTTTTTTTGTATATCAAAAGGATTAGGCAGCGTTTTCGATGAAATTTCCCAGGTGACTTGACTTTTTCCGACACTTCCAACAATTACCATCATATTCAACCAATTTCACAACACCTCGAAAAATTATATACCTCAACCTTCCTCGTAACTCACTCTATTTATTGGTGAAACTTGCATGATAATATGTTTAGTACTTTTTAAGTTTATCGCGAACAAACAGATTCTTTGTGATCTTAATAACTAGTCTTACTTTTGGCAGATGTATGCCTTGAGACGCCTGATGCAAGGTTCTCAGCTGACTCCAAAAGCACCTCTCGGTAACAACGCGCGGCCAGTGCAGTCGCTACATCATCGCACCATCAGAACCAACATCAATTTCAACAAGATTGGGATGCAGGTAACATTTCTCTCGTACGTGTAGATTGGTGCCATGTTCCTTGTTGTCCAATGGTCGGGAACAAATAAAGGTTTCACCATTGTTCCGTAAGATAGCACCGATTTCAACAAGATTGAGATACAAGAATTTTGTGTGTAAATATAGAATAGTAGCAGACGCCTCGCGGTTTCATCCGCGTAGTTCCCGTTTCCGTGGGAATACAGGGATAAAAAGTAGCTTATGTTACTAAGGGATATTGTACCTTCCCAACGGTGAAAGAATTTTTGAAATCGGTCCAGTAGTTTCGGAGCCTACTCAACACAAACAAACAATCAAATCTTTCCTCTTTATAAAATAGATAGATAAATCAAAATATAGACAACTAACGGACGCCTCGCGGTTTCACCCGCGTAGTTCCCGTTCCCTTGGGAATACAGGAATAAAAAGTAGCCTATGTCCCCCGGGGATAGTGTAGCCTCCCAACGGTGAAAGAATTTTTGAAAACGGTCCAGTAGTTTCGGAGCCTATTTAATACAAATAAACAAACAAATCTTTCCTATTTATATGTATAGTTGCCAGAGCATGTAATTTCAGCGCCCAATATGGGTAGCTTTAAGTCACGACTCAAATGCTGGCTTATCGAGCACAGGTATTACAGCTACAAAGAATTTTGACATTTATTATAATTATCGTTATTTATTGTTTTCTCTTATTTTTTACATTAAATATTTACAAAACATATATAATATAAAAAACTTAAAAACTAGGGTGCCGCCGGTAGCGGGGCAGGGCTCAAGCTGCCGGTGGTTAGGGCTGCAGAGTGACATTTTTGAATTTTTTTTTTAATTTTTAACACTTTTACTGACATTTCTTATTTTTGTTTATGATTAATTATTACTATTGAAAATTGACATGTAACACCTCATTATCAACAAATATGATTATAATTATAATAGACTAAAGACTAAAGACAAATAGACTAAAGTTAAATCCACGTTGTAAATAATTACCTTACTGTCTTTAAAGCTAACGCCGAGCCTTATCTACGTAATGTACGCGCAAACTAGGGGCCGTAAATAAACACAATAATCACCGAGTCGGTTAACAACGTGTTTATTGCGGCAGCGCATGAGAACTCCATCTACAGATAACATGATTATGGTTTAAATCTAACGAGTCTTAACTAGTCTAACGTAACTCTATAGACTGCAAAGTTGTGTCTATTAAGGTGGTTCGATTTCCATACAAATACTTTTTTGCCATTTATGGACAAATGGAGCATAGTTTTACAGTGAAATCACAGCTACTATCATCAATCAATATGTACCTAACTGGGTGTGGTTTGTATATAATACAAACTGGTTGTATGTAATAGATACTGTTTTGTTTTCATTGAGGCCGGTCACTCTGCCACTGTTTTCATCTTGTTGCTTTCTGTTCTGTCTCAGTCATAGTCTTTTTAGCAATGAATATTTTTAAATAAGCTTGTTTTTTTATTAAAATATGAATAGCAAATAATATGTACAGCACTCTGTATACAAGATACCTACAAAGCAGGCGATGTTGTCGACATGTTTCCAATGTAGAGAGATGTCTAACTTTATAGGTATGTTTTTTGATGTGGCACCTTAAGCTTAGAACGCGGTTGAAAACGCGGTTGTATCAAAGCTGTGTCCGAAGCGACAGGCTTAACCGACTGCACAGCAAAGACCATAAATTGCCTAAAAGCCAGCTAAGACCGTTCTCAGTCGAGATAATAACTCACAGTTGTAGGAAGCTTATATTATCAAAAGGATTCCTCACAATTTTGCTATTTTGAAACCGCTTTCCGGTATATATAACCAAGTAAGCTGTATTTTGTGTCATTTATTGACCGAAGCAATGGTCTCCGAATCTATTTGAAATAATTCGGTATTTCTATTCTGTGTATGTTTGTATACGACTTTTTATCTGAATACAAATACAAATATTTTATTGGTAACATCAATGTTACCTACTTGTCAAATTTCGTAAGATCATTTCGAATATATGTATCATTAAAAAAGTATCATATAAAACACTAATTACGTGTCAATGAATAAACAAACAATACCAACAAACACACACAAACAATGACAAACAACAAATAAACAAAACAAACAAACGATGTCAAATAAAGTACATAATAATTATGTCGATATAAAGACATGTCAATTTAAAAATATTGTAAGCAATTAATAGGAAAGGAAATACAATTTTCATTTAAGTAATGACAATTTCCAAGTACAAATGAAGGTCGCCTTGAAGAGTTTCGTTCAGCAAAATGACGTGTTAATATATTTTTTACAGGGGTCAAGCAACTGCCCTGACATGTATCGCAACATGCACTACACAGGTAACTTCATTTATGCAGATAATTATGATAGATATACTTACTAGCCGTACTCATTTACTAGCCGTTCGTACACAAGGCCAGTTGTGACACGAAAAATATTTCCAATATCGTTGTGCGATTATAATAATGTCAACATGAGTAGGTATATTAGTTATTATAGCATTACAAAAGTAGGATCTTAAATAAATATATAAGTATAAACAAATGTATTCAGAAAAGAATATTTCATTTAAATTTCTGTATTTTTTCCCTTTCTAATGATGTATCTGTTTGTTGTTAGATACCTCATTGTTATTACAAACTAGCCTAATTGAGACTAATTTTAATATAACTGAAATTGCTAAGTAGAGTAAATTTCTGTGATATAAATGTTAAAAGTTTGTATTAGGAATTGAGATATTATCTATGTCTGCCATATAAATTTGTATGGCGGCTCATTTGACTACACTATGTTTTACATCTAAAAATTGATATCATTTTTACTATAAGCATTTTTATTTACAAAACAAATCTCACTATTGTTTTCATTTATGTGCAGAATTATTTAAAAAAATGTGTTCTGTATAATATATTTCCTATTCTTCGTTTATATCCGTGAAGTACCTACTAACTATTAAATGCCATTCAAGCGAGTTCTTACGACGATATGACATTTCTCATGCCACTGTGTCTATATCCCACACACTGGCCTCGTGTACGAATAGAGAAAAAGATTTCATTGCACAATATAAAAATGGCATGGTTTGAAGCACGGATTTGAATGTTTTTATTAAATAAGTGCATCAATAAAAACTTTTAGAATATAGCGATAGCTAAAAAACTTTTACGTGTGACTTCTAAGTTAAGATGAGTTAACTACGAAACTTTTGAGACGTCGAACGAAATTTCTGTTTAGTTTGTTTTCGTTTGAAACTTTCATTATTTTTATCCAGTCTGAGTGTAGATAAATTAATTTTGTTTAAAAATATAATTGTTCATGTCTTGACAAGATAAATTCATTTGTTTGTACCAACATTCAATTGAACCATTCCAGGTTAGGTGTGCTTTACCATCTTCGACCACACCGTCACTTAACATCAGCTGTGAGCTGTGGTCAAACACCTAGCTTGTCTAGCTAGCAACGATTAAAAAAAAACATCTTTCTTACAATGTCATGCAAAAAATAAAGAAAGATCCTTCCTTCTAAAATTATGGCGTTATTATGGCGTTCAATTAATGTACTCCTTTACCCCATATACGCTAATAAATAATATGAAAATGAATATTATTTTTAATAAAATTTACCTTTCTAAATCCAAATTTTGTATCCATGAAATAGCTAAAGGAGTATTTCATTTTGAACATACAAACATCAGTTGATAGTTTTGTAGAAATTCCAGGTATGCCGTTCTCCACGCCAGCTTTTAATATACTGTCCAGGAATGTTCGTGGAGCTATTTAATTAAATATTGGATTGTTTTCAGCACGATATTCCCGAAAGTCACGATCGAAAAAAAGTGTTGCATGCACTCGCACTGTACCAAAGAAATGTCACAAAAAATAGGTATACTTGCATGCTGCAGTTGACGTTTCATCACTGTATTGCTTCCTCTTCCTTTCCTTATTTCCAAGGCTACGTAAACGAACTCATTCAGTAGTACTAAGGCTTAATGGATTGATTGTACTTATTATTAGAAAAAGCGTTTTATTCAGAGTAGATAGGTTTCCTTTTGGTGATCATGCTACCTTTTAGACTACGTCCTGTTTACTATAGGACAGGGTGTGGCAAACCCATTTAAAAAAATAATTCATCATCATCATCATTTCAACCGTAGGACGTCCACTGCTGGACATAGGCCTCCCCCATTGACTTCTATAAAGACCGGTTGGAAGCGGCCCGCATCCAATGCGTTCCTGCGGTCTTTTCTAGGTCGTCTGTCCACCTTGTGGGTGGACGTCCTACGCTGCGCTTGCCGGTCCGTGGTCTCCACTCCAGAACTTTGCAGCCCATCGGTCATCAGTTCTGCGTGCTATGTGCCCTGCCCACTGCCACTTCAACTTGCTAATCCGTTGGGCTATGTCGGTAACTTTGGTTCGTCTACGGATCTCCTCATTCCTGATTCGATCTCGTAGGGAAACTCCGAGCATAGCCCTCTCCATAGCGCGTTGTGCTACTTTGAGCTTACCAAGAAGGCACACAGTCAGAGACCACGTTTCAGCGCCATAAGTCATCCCTGGTAACACACACTGGTCGAAGACTTTCTACTTGAGGCACAAAAAAATAATTAAAACACTCAAATAACATTTCATTAAATTCCTATGAAATGGTTGGTTAAACTTGTCAAATAACCCGCCCCTGATCGTTCCCGCGGGTGCAAAGGTGCCCATCACGCTCACCACATTCCCTCGAGTCATCTGTTCTCTGATCTATTTCATGAATAAACATCTTAGCCTCGGTTTTCCGAGAACCCAGGGTCTCTGCGATAAGTACAAAGTAGCAGTAGCTTTAAATCATGATAAAATCAGCTGTTGTGACATTGGCTTTCGTCAAAATCTATGAAATAGACAGATTTATCGAAATTTCACGGTCAATCCCACATTAAACATTTGTTCTGTTGTTGTGTCTGTCACAAAAATGTTTGAAATGTTGAAAGCTTGTTTTTAGACTTGTCTATGCCTGTAATTGTGTTATTTTGTGGCCTTTGCCTATTGTTGTTTTTAAATTGATAAATTAATGAAGTAGTTACTTAATTAGGTACATTTCATTATAAATAATAGTCTGGCATGTTGTAGTAAGTGTTGTGATGATTCTTTATTTGTGCTCGTTACTATTCTGACTTTTTCATTTCTTGCATAAATACGCAAGGGTGTGTTGTGATTCGTTTATGCATGTAACTATTAGTGCAGGTGAAAGACAAATTCATTTTAAAAAAAGGACGCCGTAACTCCTGAACGGGTTAACCGATTTTGTATTAATATTGGTTTGTTTGAAAGGTGACTTTTAGATTTCGAGGTTCGAGATCGCTCTTAACAATGATTTAAAAAAATCTAAATCTGTGCAGCCATTTGATAGTTCTTTTCTAGAGTTGATGACAGATGATCCACAGTTCTGATCGAGTAGAAATTTTGTAATTTTACTGGTATCGGGGGTTTTAATTTTGACTTGTTATTGTATTAATTACCGTTGGGTTACTTTGATAAAAACAAGGTTCAGTAAGCCCAAAAATATGACTAGTCGATTACTATGACTATGACGATTTAGCACATAATAAAACAACCCGGCAAGCGCAGCGTAAGACGTCCACCCACAAGGTGGGCAGACGACCTAATAAAGACTGCAGGAACGCGCTGGATGCGAGCCGCTTCCAACCGGTCTTTGTGGAAGTCAATGGGGGAGACCTATGTCCAGCAGTGGACGCCCTACGGCTGAAATTATGATGATGATAATGATGGAAACACGTTTAATGATTTCAGCAACACAATGGCCTCGAGAACACAGCATGAGATACAGAAGCGCTGATGATCTTACCATACCGCTTAATTAAGACACGTAATGTATTCATTAAAGCCTATCTTAAATAATAATATACTTTGTATTCGTATTATGACACCAAAAACATGGACAACCTAGAATATTACCTACTATTAACTAATTATTATAAACTATACCATTTGTGTATTTTTGTCATGTTTCTTATTTTGAATCTCAATGCTGTTTTTATATTGATATTGCTTATAAAAACAAATAGCGTCAATTTTAGAAACTATAAACATATTTTTCTTCAGATTATAGGTAAATCAGTTTTGTAAATATATATTTAACTATACTATATTTTAATGTCTACGTAACTGCTTCTGTTAAAATATACGTAGAAATAGATAGATACCTAAATAACTGTTCGTTAAAAATATACACAATACTATGTTATCATAGTTAAATTGATGTAAGTCAATTAATAACATAATTATAACAAACGAAATTATGACAAAATTTGCTTTTCAATTAAATTACATTTTAACGCCTATTTATTTTTGTTCTGTCAATGAAACAAATAATTTTGTGTAGCTATTAAAAAGTCAATTTGTCTAGACAATATCTTTACAAAACCTATTATATCTAAGCATAATATAGCAATCCTGTAAAATGTTTGCTTTTGTTATGTCTATAAAAAATATGTAAAAACATTTAGGAATTTAGATTTAGATATTAGTATGTTTCGTAAAAATAGAAATGTACTCGTAATTAAAATAATTATAGTTTTAAATAAAAGTATCATAAAAACGTCCACACTGTGAAGTGTATTTACTGCAAATTATATGACTATGTACTAATTATAAGCTTTGATAGTCGACTTTTGTAGTCTTAGTTTGTAGAGTTAGAAAACAAAATTAATTATATGTAATATTACTTTAAGATATAGTAAGTATACATTTAGAAATATCGTCTATTAAAATTTGTGTTTTACTTTTAAGAAATTAATCGTGAAAATATTATGCTTTTGATGTTTATTTCCAGCTTAATATATCTTGATGAAATAAATCATGCAGTTTTATAAATTGCTTATCCTTTAAATTTTTCAAATGTGAAAAAAGTTGTGCATTTCTCAACTTTGTAATTTCATTAATCTGTGTATCGGTTATTTAGACGAATGTACATGTAAAATAAATAAAAATAAAAACTTTATCAATATAATATTTTAATAATGTTTTTAGAAATAAAATACTGTATATATCAAAACTCCGGACGTATCGCTTCAATGCTTACCAAATTATTTCACTTGTATATAATAAAAATTATTCAATTCTCTTTTACGAATTTCTAAACTGAATAGTTTTGAACAATATCAACTAAAAATATCCTAATATAAAAAAAATACTAATACCTACTTTTAATTTTGTGGAATCTATAATTTATCTGCAAGATAAAGATATTATGTTCTATTGTTTACACTACAAAGACTCAATAACAAACATATTGTTGGTCTGATGGTAAGTAAACTGCTACTGGAGAACTGCAATGATTGTGCTACCGATGCGCTTCCAACCCTAAAACGTTTCTACCCAAGTGTCCACAAAATCTTATTGAAACTTGCATTAGTGAAAATTAATGATAAAAATGTCAATAAACATTCTAATAAAGCAAACATTGAGTAGACTTAAACAGTTAAATAAAGTCATGCCAAGGGCCTTGACCTTGGTCTCTAATACACATGAAGATTCCCTGCCGAAAACACGTCACGTTAAAAATACGCAGTTAATATAACGCGATCGTGTTACATACATATTCATGTGTTCCAAAAAAATCAGAGTCTTGCAAGAACCAAAAAATTCTTACTAAACGCCATGTAACTTTAAGCACCGTTTTTACGCAAGTGTTTTACTTAATTCCAACATTTTTTACAAACACAAATTTAGGAGAATTGAAATTTATTAAAATGCGTGTAAGTACATTTAAAAAAAATGTAATTGTAGTGATCTGAATGAGACTCTAACCTGATGGTAAGAGATAACGCCTGTCCATGACCATTGCCGCGATACACAGAACTTTGTGTAGTAAAACAAAGTTCAAGTCATCGCTGCTTTGCGCTCATTACTTTGAGACTTTTGATGGTTAGCCCTGTAATTTATTTAATTTTAATTGAGACTATACATAGTAAAGTAAAGTTTAGAAATTCTGAAATCGACTTGAAAATGTAATTATTTTCTTTTTAATATAGTGTTACTGTGTAAAGGTAAGATAGCTTGAAAAATATATTTAATAGGATCTGTGTCGCCTGTGTTGAAATAAATAAAATGTTTATCATATTCCAATCTTCGTTTTACTTAACTCTTGAAGTATGTTTATATAAGTACTTACCGCAAGCGTAGACAGTTGAACACGTATGTATATTATATACATAAATATGTAGAAGGGCGGATACACGAGACGAATGGGAGGATGTTTAGACAATGAATGCAATTGAACTCTTGCAAACTGCCACAAATTTTTGAAGTTATACTATTTTTGGCGCACCATTGAATTCTGAGAATCTGAGCGATTTTTCTCTGTCACGATTTATGCGCGCCGCGTTGCATCATACCGTATGTACTGTTAGTTTTCAGCCGCCTGAAACGATTTAGAATTATTTTATTAATTTTATCAAAATCGGTTGGGCAGTTTTTAAAATATCAACAAAAATCTAAAAGTTGTATACATCGATGATGTTTTCATTTACTCCGAAACCTCGCTGTTTCACTGGAGCAGTGCGTTTAGTTGGCCTAAGGGTCATGGAGTCGGTTCTTATATCAATAAATAAGTCTTCATTTGACCGTCATCTGACCGTATATGCGATCTACAATCGAACACGCTTACTTAGAAGAAACCGATTCACTATAAACTTGTACTGTGATATCATGTCTTATAACACGCGTAATAAGTAAATCGGTAAATCGTTAGCACCTCATTGGTCAAATATAATTAGCAACTAAGCAGATATGAGAAGACAAAAGAACAAGCATAACTACTAAATTTAAACCCCTCTTTTTGCGTAGTCGTATACAAAAAATGCTAACAGTTTTCTGTGTCTATGACGGAGTAGTTTAGCATAGATTAGCAACAGCGTAAAGGAAACGTTGCGATAGCTACAGCGTATGTTGCGCCGGATGTGTCCGGGCAGCCATATTGTCTGCGGCCTCGCTTCCGCCGGAACTACGCTTGCTACGAACCTCTGGTACGAAGATCTACGAAGCTACGAAGTTCTGCAATGTAGTCCATATTAGATACTCACCAGCACCGCCTTCAGTGACATTAGCAATGCGCACATTAGCACGGCAGATTGTTAGCGTGGCTTTTTTTTTAAGTAGTAGTAGTTACTAAGTAGTCAAAGAGTATTCAATGAGACCTAATTACAGTAGACAGTATACTTATATACTGTCTCCATTTATATGCTTGTTTATATATGCACAGGTACACTCCAGTACCACAATAGGTACATGGTTATTTCTTTACAGAAATTGCATAGCTATGATAAATTACACAAACAATATTAAACATATAAAAACATTTTTTTTTATTGTTGCCAGACTAGGTGTTTCACCACAGCTCACCTGATGTTAAGTGACGCACATTAAGGGAGTCATAAAACTACTTTTTATATTTTATTTAAGACTAGCGACCCGCCCCCGCTTCTCACGGATGCGATTTGATTTTATAGAATTTCTCTATTTCTATAAAAGTTTAATCAGGATTTATTTAGAAACCTTACCTTATATATAAAGTGCAAGCCATACCAAAATCCGTGGCGTGGTTTTGAAGAATAAAACAGAGAAACAGACACAGACAGCCACTTTTTTACTACTTTTTTATTTGTATATTGTTTAGAGATTGAGAAAACAATTCTAAAAAAAAATGTAAAGGCAGTGTTAAAATTAAAATGCAAATTATAACACTATAAACACTGAATATCCCTGATATCGGAACAGCCTTGTTGGTTTGTATATTGGTAGTAGGAATATCTGCTTTAAGAGCGAGCGAGTTTTTTTTCTGTGTGAGTTTAAACCCCACCCAAGACAAACTAGGGTACAAACAAATGTTTGTTCTATGTCTGGGTGTTCTGGGTGTAGTATTCTAGCAGTTGTCTGACTGCCATCATACAAGCTTTGCTTAGTTTGGAGTCAGATGACACTGTATGTAATGTCCTACGATGTTTGTTTTTTACTAGTGATTCGCCCCGGCTTCGCACGGGTGCAATGTAGTACTTATGTGGTGTATATGCATGTATTATACATATAAACCATCCTCTTGAATTACTCTGGCTATTGATGGAAATCACGTTAAAAACCGTTAAAAGATCTAAACGTACAGACGATGACTACCATGATACCATGTAGAAATTGAACAAGAAGCCCAAATTTCTATAATCAAGTCAGATGAGTTGAAATGTTGGTTTATTTTCCGTGATTGATATTCAATTCAGATGGTTCAGTATAAATAATAACACATACTTTTCAGCTATTTTTAAAAATACATTACGCATTTTAAACCTAGTTAATGTCCCACAGAGTTCCGTAGCCGGAAACTCAGTCGGCGGAAGTGGCCGGCCGCCATATTGTTTGCAAGTGAACTTCCGGTGCAAGCCTCCACTTGTCTTGTTGATTTGCATGCATGTGCCACTTTACATGTTTCCCTTTTAAAATAGTTTTGATGAACTTCAAATGAAAAATGTTTTTACAAATAAAACATTTTTCTCTCCTCTCCTTTATTAACTTATTGGGTAGTAGCTCCGCTTTATGATCTTAAGGCCTAAATTCGATTCCCACCCTAAAAACATGTTTGTATGAGGAACATAGACTTCAACATAGGCTTCATTTTAAATAAATAATAAATAAATAAATAAGGACATTACGCACAACGCCATCTGCCTCCAAACTACTCAAAGCTTGTACTATGGAAGTCAGATAACTGATAGAATATTTAAATACTTTTTGCTGTTGTAAAAACATACTTAAAATAAATACAGAACACCCAGACACAGAACAAACATTTTTTTATACCACAAAGTGTTTATCCTGGGTGGGAATCGAACCCACGCCCTTCAGCTTTTGAACCAGACATACTACCAATGAAATATTTATAACTAGCTGCGCCTCGCGGTGTTACCCGCTACCTTTTTTGTAATAAAAGGTAAGCCTATGTGCTAACCCATCAGGAATTCAGCTACCTCGAAACCAAATTTTAAATTTGTTCAGCCGACAAATTTTGATAAAATTTGAGCGTGAAGAAGTAACAAACAAACATACACACACACACACACACACTTACAAACTTTCGTCTTCATAATATTAGTGTGATAATTTTAGTAGGATTAATAAGATTACCTGTAAAAGATCAATGAGACTAGACTAGATTATGTTGAAACATTTTAATGCCTTAAACCATAAAAATACCCAAAAAGGATATTTTGCTATTTAACATTTTGACGTGGAGCGCTAAAGAGCAGCCTAAGTAATTTCATTGTGTCTCGGCGACTCGGCGAAGTGGTAGAGATCGCAAAATCATCACCCTGTTTTTAACCGACTGCCATGGAAAGGTTATGTTTGTCGCGCGTTTCTTGTATGTATGTTTTTTATTTTTGACAGGCTAGGTGTTTGACCACAGCTCACCTGATGTTAAGTGAAGGTGTGGTCGAAGACAGTAAAGCACACCTAGCCTGGAATGGAACTGGCTCTCAAGTGAGGCTGCCGGAACACACTGTTAGATGCTTAGGTGGTAGCTAGCCAGCCGAGTACTAGAAAGTACCCTACCACCATGCTATGGTTTCCTCACGATGTTTTACTTCACCGGCAGCTCAAGCTCATTGTTGGGGTTTGAACCCACGCCCTTCGGCATGCGAACCTATCGCGTTAACCACAGAGTTATCTTCGCTACGCCACACATTAGCCTATTGGGCCAATTTTATTGAGACGTAAGTGTTTTCGTAATTTCAGAGTTGTAAATTTAATAATTAATTGCTTATTGTGTATATTTGTGTGACAAATGTATATTTTTTATAATAACTGCTTCAAAATCAGGCAACTGAATAATAAAATCTTATCAACGTAATAAGTTTAATCAAAATTGGATAATTAATTTCTGAAAATCCTTTTTCAGAAATCGTTTGTTTCAAAATAACTCGACGTTAGTAGAGCCACGAAATATGATTAACAGGCTTTTACTTCAATAGTTAGTCAATAAATAGATTATTTTGCTGACAGTACCGCCGGTCGCCAACCGAGTTAGCGCCCATTGACGGCGTAATGCACAGCGCACACCACTTATTCCTCAAACAACTCACTTACCGTACTCTGATCATGTATATACCTACATAGTACATAGTACAGAATAGTGCTGCAATACATACATACTTCATTATCTGGAACAACGATAATTATTTTAGATATTAACATAATTGTATTGTTGCTGATAATCCTAAGCTGTGTTAAGATAAAGGATGTCATTGGAATTATTATAATTGAACAATTATTAATTCTTAGCACAACACTAAATGAGTAGAAAAATCACTTGTTTCAAGTTTTAAAGTCCAACTTTTTCTCTCTTTTTTTATTGTTGACAGGCTAAGTGTTTGACCACAGCTGACCTTAAGTGAAGGTGTGGTCGAAGATGGTAAAGCACACCTAGCCCGGAATGGAACTGGCTCTCTCTAAACGTTAATCCGCCGTAAGATAAAACTTCTATTATAAAGATTATCAAGAGGAAAATGATTCTTTGTATTGAATAGGCTCCGAAACTACTGGACCGATCTGAATTATTTAATCAATAGATTGCTACATTATCACTGAGTGACATAGGCTATATTTATATTGTTAATCGAGTAAGGTTTTCCCGTGCGAAATATATAAAAAAAAACCGGCCAAGTGCGAGTCAGACGCGCACGAAGGGTTCCGTACCATTATCTGGAAACAACGGCAAAAAAATCACATTTGTTGTATAGGAGCCCCCCTTAAATATTTATTTTATTTTATTTTTAGTATTTGTTGTTATAGCGGCAATAGAAATACATCATCTGTGAAAATTTCAACTGTCTAGCTTACCGTTCTTGAGATACAGCCTGGTGACAGACGGACGGACGGACGGACAGCGAAGTCTCAGTAATAGGGTCCCGTTTTTACCCTTTGGGTACGGAACCCTAATAAAACAGTTCTATGTTTTGGCTAGCTGTTATTTAATTCGGTGAATTTCTACAATACGACTGCAACATTTCTATAACAACAACATTTAAGTGTTATACCAGTCACCCAGCCTATACAAACTTACTATAACATTTTTATACACCAAACAAAGCTTGACGGTACAAATCGTTCTCCAATCGCTATACCCATCGTGCCCGTATAAACTCCAGATCCAATACAATACTAAGCTATCTCTTTGACCGTCCGACTGTCAGCACAAAAGTACAGACTCAATCAAACCGAGATAGTGGAAGAAAAAGTGGGCGCAAACTGGATTGTCGCAGTTTCAATTCCATTTGGGCGGGGGTGCCAGTATCCATTCTGCGGCGGCGCGAGCGGTTTGTCTAGTAAGGGTAAACGGCGACATGAGCACAGCGGTAGACGGCTAATTCATTTCATCATCATCAACATCATAAGCCTTTTGTAGTCCACTGCTGGACATAGGCCTCTCCCAAGACACGCCACTCAGCCCGATCTTCGGCTTTTCGCTTCCATCCACCGCCAGCTGTCCTACGTATATCGTCACTCCATCGAGTCTCAGGGCGTCCTACGCTACGTTTGCCAATTCGCGGTCTCCACTCTAAAACACGTCTACCCCAGCGGTTGTCGGTTCTGCGACAAATATGTCCAGCCCATTGCCACTTCAGCTTACTAATACGCTGAGCTATGTCTGTTGCTTTAGTTCTCTGGCGAATTACTTCGTTTCGGATACAATCCCTTAGAGAAATGTCAAGCATAACTCTTCATTTTTCTCTTCATTATTCATTTAATATTATTTGAAATCTATTATAAAGAACTAGCAACCCGCCCCGGCTTCGCAGGGATCAATTTGTTCAGGCGACTTTTATGTCAAACTAGCGGACGCCCCGCGGTTCATAATGACTTCACTTTTATTCATAACGATATATTACCTAATACACTAAAAGCAAAACTCACAAAATAGCCAGCCCGTCTAGTTAAGGAAGTTATTGATTTTTCATTTTCATCAAAAAATAAGGTTAATTGATATCATTTGTGAGAACAAGCGTGGCAGTGGAGTCATTACACAATAATAAATTGGTAACCTCAACTTGCATGTATAACATTATAATTTAATGTATTTATTTCATCAAGAATATAGAGTAGCAAACGCCTCGCGGTATCACCCGCATAGTTCCCGTTCCCGTGGGAATACAGGGACAAAAAGCAGCCTATGTCACCCGGGGATAGTGTAGCTTCCTAACGGTGTAAGAATTTTTGAAATCGATCCAGTAGTTTTGGAGCCTATTCAATACAAACAATCAAATCTTTCCTCTTTATAATAGTATATATAGATTAACTAACTAATTAACTCTATAATTGATTGATTCAGGCGTTACTTTGCGGAAGTTCATTTTGAATGTTCAATGTTTATATTTAGTTTATTTCCGCTTAACCGTCGTTCCAGTTCCAACAGTGACGAGGAGACTTAAATTTAACTAATTTTACACTGCTTATTTATTAAAAACCCTAATCTTACTTAAAATCTAGAACTCATAAACTTAGAAATATTCTTAATTTGACAAATATAAAAAATTAAAACTACAAAAAATCTAATTAAAATAATCAAGAATCCTCCTCTCTGCAGTGTTTAAGTCTCCTCGTCACTGTTGGAACTGGAACGACGGTTAAGCGGAAATAAACTAAATATAAACATTGAACATTTAATTAACTCTATTTTATTTTATTTTTGTACACCCAATACTGGGTTAGGTCTGAAAATTGAATAAATAGCAGCAACAACCTACCAACATTTTGACACCTGTACTTAGCAAATAAATACATTTTGATTTTGATTTAATCCTTACAGTACACCCAGACAGAAAAAACATGTATCGTCACATAAATGTTAGTACTGGTGGGAAACGAATCCACACCCTGTCTACCAAAATATCTGCTCTTCAAGCAGATATTCTGCCAAATTAACTAGCAGCGCAGTCAAAAGGCATACTGTCCTTAATCCGCTTTTTCCACCTCTAAAGCCACACCCGAACAGTGTTAGAGTATTCGAAAGTGTAAATCACGGTAAACACCGAGGCCCACTGTTCCCGCTTCGCTTTACGTGATTTAGCTCGTCATTAGTGGTTTTGGAGCCTCCGTAGGTAAGAAGTTATTTAACACACATGTATGTAAGATACACAGATTTAAAAAAAAAGTTGTACAGATACAATGCTGCGTAGGTTAATAGCTACAATATCTATGCTATATAGTACCATATACTATAAACACTACACGCTATATTATAACACTACTGTGATGATGATGATTATAAAATATGTTCACATTTTATACTATACCACCAACAATTTTATGATCAGGGTCTTAATTTATAACCTAAAACTTTTTTATTTCTTCTAATCTAAACTCAAAAATTCGAATGAAATTTTTGCGCATGTTTGAGTGGGATCCTAGATATCATAGGACATTTACACACAGCGCCATCTGACCCCAAACTAATCAAAGCTTTTGTCATGGAAAACAGACAACTGATAGAATACTTAAATAGCTTTTTTTTGTTTTGTAAATACATACTTATAATACACACACCCAGACACAAAACAAACATTTGTTTATAGCACAAAATGCTTGTCCTGGGTGGGAATCGAACCCACGCCCTACAGCTCTCAAAGCAGATCTACTATCAATTAGCCAACGGGTCTGTCAACTGATAGAATACTTTAATAGTTTTTTTTCGTTTGTATTTACAATACATACTTATAATACACACAGTACACCCAGACACAGAACAAACATTTGTTTATATCATAAAATGCTTGTCCTGGGTGGGAATCGAACCCACGGCCTTCAGCTCTTGGAGCCGACATACTACCAATGAACCAACAGGGCTGTCATAAAAAATACCAAACTATATCCCCTGACTTTGTCATCACCAATTTTCTGAATTGCCTCCCACTGTGGGAGCAAATTTTAAAACTTCACATCAAAAATAGCCAGAAAATAAAACCACAAAAGCTGCAAATAAAGAACGAATTCCAATTCTGAAACGGAAACAAACTTCCAAATCTTAAATAGAAATTGCACCTATACAACCCGTACAGAGTAAGCAAAGCGATCATTACGTTAAGCCACAGTTAAGTTTGTATAAACTGAGTATTAAGGCAACATTGAGTTTGAGCCGCGCTTATTTTCTGTTGTTACCCAAATTGTCGACACTTGAGTACAGATTAGCTTCGTTACCCCGCGGCGAATCCCGTTCCTGAGTAGAGATGGGACAAGGCAGAAAAAATCTATATCGATAACAGAAATAATATAATATTTTTTACAAGTTTTTATTTTAATGAACATTTATTAAACAAAATAAAAAACCCTTAAATTAATACTATGTATTTACAAAATGTATACAAAAAACTTAGTCTAAAAATCCGTAAATTAAATAGTTTTTATTTAATTTACAATGTACAGATAATATAGGTATATGTTTGCTAGTTCGACAGCCTTGTTGGTTCATTAGTAGCATGTGTGTTCCAAGAGCTAAAGGGCGTGGGTTCGATTCCCACCCGGGATAAACATTTTGTTGTATAAAAAAAGTTTGTTCTGTGTCTGGGTGTTCTGTATTTATTATAAGTACATATTTACAAAAAAAAAGTATTCAAGTATTCTATCGGTTATCTGACCTCCATAGTACAAGCTTTGCTTAGTTTGGGGTCAGATGGCGCTGTGTGTAATGTTCTGCAATATTTATTTAGATTTAGAAATATTTATTGAATAGGTACTGATACAATTAAATATTATGCTTGGTGTTCTTGCAAAAATTGTGCCACCTTTATCGGGCATTCAAACATTTAATCAAGCATATGTCATACAGATTATAACAATAATAAACAATTTCAAGTTTTTTTTAAAATTTTATTTATATGTTTTTAATTAACCAATAATAATTTAATACATAATAATAACATGGCATTATGTATCCTACTGAAGATACTGCGAGAGTTTCAAAATATATCGTCTAGTGATATATATAGCAATAGAAATAAAGCAATTATAATACATATAATCGATATCGATATCATGGTTGTCTGTCTCTTCACTAAATTTCCAAGTGGTCGCGCGGGTAGCTCGCGGAATAATGATTTCTTTGAGACCGACTGTTTGAAGAGTACACCATTACTGGCTCTCAGATACGTTTGTGCTGAACTTAATGGCGGATCACAATGCGGCTCTAATTGTTTTCCTTACCTTTGTACGTTGAGGTGTGTTTACGATTTTCCGAGTTTGAGATTTTTGATCTTTTTCTCCTTTGTGATCTCACAAATTGAGATATTTTGAGTTAAATACAACCCGGGGGTTTTAAGAAAAACGTAAAGGTTCTACCATGGAGAGCGTGCTCCATCTTCGGCTACATCGTTACTAGCCATCAGGTGAGATTGTCAAGTTGACAAAGGTCACGGACCCCGGTGTAAGTAGAGCGTATAAATTTAAATATAAAAAAACACCCTTTTATCTGGAAAAATGTATTGATCCCGTGGCGTACAAAAATACGTTAATGTAAGCGAAGCCGCGGGCAAAAGTGATGTACAAAAATGTCAAAGTATTTAGCATCAAGTGGACAAGGATTCCACTTTGAATTTGATCAATTCTGCTGCCCTACGAGCTCGACCTAAGTCGTACAATTACAATATAAAGAAACAATAAATCATCATAAGCAAAGCTAAAACAATTCCAAGCTTTCCAATGCGCGTAGGAGTGACACATGGGCCCATATTAACCGTTTTGGGCATACATTTTTAACCCATAAATTAACCAGTGAACACGGAAAACGGCACAGAAACGAGTTTTTCATATGGCAGTAGGTTAAACATGTGACTTTATATGGCGAAATGAAACGCATAAATTATCAGCGAAACCCTGCGAAGCTTAATCAACAACACTTCTCCATTAATTTGTGTTGGTCAAAACTATTTGGAAATTAGATTTTTCTCTGACTGCGCAAAAAGGACGGTTATGATTTTATCAGTAGGTATATGCACCTATACATCTAAGTATTCTAAGTGTTTTATTAAACTTTTGTACAGTCACCTAAATATACGTATACTAACAATTGGGGTGTTCGTCTAATTTTTTAACTCACCTTTTCTCAACGCTGGGCAAAGGTCTCAATTTCTTCCAATCATCTCTTTTCATGAGCCAATAACGTCCATTGTAATTTCTGAATATGACTAAGATTGCATATGCTTAGTTTTTTGACAGTTGAAAGCTTGGTGTTTGACCACAGCTTACCTTATGGTAAGTCACGGCATGGTCGATGATGGTAAATCACACCTTTCCTGGAATTGAAATTTTATCAATTGACAGCCATGTTGGTTTATTGGTAGTATGCCTGCTCCAAGAGCTAAAGAACAGAACAAACATTTTGTGGTATAAACAAATGTTTGTTCTATGGGTGTTCTGGATCCTACTATCCTTCCTACTAATATTATAAATGCGAATGTTTGTAAGTATGTTTGTTACTATTTCTCGCAAAAACGGACTTGGATGAAATTTGGTATGGAAGTAGCTGACACCCTGGATTAACACATAGGCACAGCCCTGTTGGTTCATTGGTAGTATGTCTGCTTCGAGAGCTGAAGGGCGTGGGTTCGATTCCCACTCAGGGCTAACATTTGTGTGACTAACATCGATGTTTGTTCTGTGTCTGGGTGTACTGTATGTATTATAAGTATGTATTTACAAAAAAAAAAAAGTATTTAAGTATTCTATCAGTTATCTGTCTTCCATAGCACAAGCTCTGCTTAGTTTGGGGTCAGATGGCGCTGTGTGTAATGTCCTGTGATATTTATTATTATTTATTTTATTATAAAATTCTTCCTTTTGGAGTTTACATTATAGATGATGAAGCGAAGTATTCGGTCAACGGTCATATTCAAAGTGATGCACAAGACACAGTAAACAATCAACATTCTTTAGAGGAAACGGATAACATTCCACCAATTGTTTTGTAAACTCAAAGAAAACTGCTTCTGAATAACTTCAGTCACTGCTCAGCGAACGTTGTAAAACAGTGCTAGTTATGAAAATTATAAACTACAGAAAATTTTATACGTGTCACCTTAAAAACATGCTACATACAAGCAATGGCAAGAAAATTGTGATAAAAATCGGCCTGTATTCTATATTTCTTAGCATAGCCGTACTGATAGCTTTAATACCGAATATCATCAGCAAGAAGAACAATGACATAGATGAACACAAACCAGCAAGATTCAAGACTGATATGAAACACATATTATTCTGGAAGCAACCGAAAAGGAATAAGAAAAATTTTTACAACAGAGATGTTGAGTATTTACCAGGTCAAGGGCAATTTATCAAACAGAACTGTCCTTATATAAACTGCTATATTACCTATAACAAAAGTTTACTGGGTACTGAAGAAAATTTTGATGCAGTTGTGTTTAATATCTATGATATCAAAAAACTTAACGCGTACAATATGAATTTGGGAAGAAATGAAGATCAGATTTACATTTTCAAATCGCATGAGTCTTCGCAACATCATCCGGTATGCCATCCATTATTTGACGACTTCTTCAACTGGACGTGGACATATAAACTTAATTCTGATATACCTCATCCATTTATAAACGTTCATAATGCAAAGAATAATTTAATTGGTCCTAGAAGTGATATCGATTGGGTTAAAGATATGAAACACACAGATCAATACCAAAGTAAAATTGATCGTAAAAAGAAAGCTGTGGCTTGGTTGGTCACGAATTGTAAATTGAAACACAAGCACCAAGACTTTGTCAATGATTTGAGACAGGAACTAAAAGGCTATAATCATACGGTAGATACTTTTGGCCCGTGCAGCGAGATGAGGTGCCCGAAGGGTGGAATCGCAAAATGTTTTAAAATGATTGACAAAGAATATTTTTTTAATCTCATTTTAGAAGATTCTTTCGCAGAAGATTATGTAACTGAGAAGATGGTAAAAGGAATGTCATATTTGTCAATACCTGTTGTCGGTGGATCGACCAATTTTACCAGGTAAGTAATAATATTTTCCAAAAGAAATTACCAACTCAACAACAATTACAATTGTTCTGTAGGAAGCAGTATAGTACCATGCTAGTTCATCGTGTGATGTTAGTAAGATCCAGGATTGATACCTATAAATGTTTCGGAATTAACTCGCCGTAATCTTCTGGGGATTTGGAGCCTACATTTGATGCCGTGATCGGGCTTTCGTCATTACATATATTTTTCAGCTCAGACAGCGTGATGGTGTGTGATCCGACCGCGCTAACCACTGAGCTGTCATCGCTTCAAACCAGTTCTTTTACTCTTTATTGAAAATGAGTGACTAATCTTGATACGTAATGTATGTATAACTGTTATACCTGAGCTTATATTTTTTGTAATGTTTGTTCCACTGCAGGCATCCTTTCCCTCTTCAATGACTCCTGATTGAATGCTTGTTTTGATAGTTTTATTGTTATTCTTTTCAGATTTCTTCCTCCAGGATCCTATATCAACATCCAAGAGTTTGACCTCAAAAAACTTGGCTCCGTCATCGATTATCTCGTAGGGAATCCATCGAAATATTCCTACTTTTTCGATTGGAAAACTTATTACTTCTACACTACAAGACCTAGAGACTACCTATGCGATTTGTGTACGAAGCTGAACGAAAATAAGGTAAAGAAGAGTTATGCAGAGTTACGACGTTGGTGGAACCCGGATTTCGAAGAAACCTGTCAAAAAATTAATTTGTACCATATGTTCAGGGACACTCCATAACATGTTGCGTTTAGGTTTTTAATAACTTAGTAAAAATGTTGCAGATTTTTCTAGTAAATGGAATAGACATGCATGCATAGATTTTTGCTTAACATAGGACTAGATTAAGTTTAAAAGATACAAATATGGTTAACAAAGAAACCTAGAAGTTGATTGAGTACCATATACGAATTAGAATAACAATTAAAAGTGATTTAGTAGGTAATTCTTTTCTTCTTCATATATTTATAGACGCTTTTTAATGTAAAAGTACTGAGACTGATGGTAAAAGATAACGCATTCCCATGACCATTGTATTTATGCACAGAATTTTAAGTTGCAAAACATCAAAAAAATTTGGGGCATCGCTGCTTTGGCGCTCATTACTTTGAGACAAACACTTTCTGTATATCGAGTGAAATGTTGAATTTTTATATCCGACCTATATATTTTGTCTTATAGTTTTATTCAGGCTTAATTAAACCTTGATATAATCCATACGCATGGAGTCCATTTTCGAAACTTTACATACTTACAATGTATAAAATTTTTACATCACTGACATCTTTGTTTTATTTTATTTTTGCTTTTGATTTGACGTATCGCTGACTGTAGTTATTATTTTTTTGTAATGTTTAATTTTGTTACGTTAATTTTAAGTTTTGCATGCCGCAAGGCAGAATATGGCGCTCGTAATCTTTTTAAAATATCTATTATACCCATATACGCAACAAATGAATTATGAATTAAAAAATCTTAAGACATTTGAGTTAGTAAGTAGCCAAAATATCTTAAAGTTTTGAACTAAAAATTTCTTTAGCCGCGTTGAGCTATTTTTGGTAGGGGCACAACTTATGGGTTCGCGTCACCGACATGCTAATGTGACGTGGTCTAAATTTACACTTCTATCGGCAGTCCCTATGACTGGATCTATTCTGATAATAATATTAAACCTACAATAGTTAAAATTTCCAAGTAAAGATCCCAAACTAGGCAACGAAACCAAACAAAAAAAAAAAACCTGCATTCAAAACCGGACCAAAAAATACCACGTGTTTTGGGCAATACAACTGAAAGCCGGTTCCATAGAATAAAATTACTCGCAATATTATCCCGGAAACATTCTGGACATAAAATTGTGCACATTCGACATATTTACAAAAACGTCACACAGACATTACTAAGTGCCTTCGCTCCCCACTTCGATCATTTTGCATTAAAAGGGCTGCCGATATCAGTCCTCCGAGAGGCATCTGTGATCGACAGCACGGGACACGGATTTATTGAATCTGCCTTTCTATTTCTTTATTCTTTGACGAGGTGATAGGTCATCCGTCTTTCTTGTGCGTTTGTTTAGGTTGGAGGTATTGAATCGATTGGAAGAATCGAGATTTTGTACTAGAGTTTTTTCTATTATGCTGTTGTTGGACTGTTTAGATTGGGGCTCAAATTTTGAGATATTTGAATATTTTTTTTGATTATTTTATTTAAGTAATAATCAATATTGTATGTCCTCAAGGACAAGACTGTTTATAAGTCCTGGCATATGACTAAATTATTTATAATCTAATATGTTACACAGTTTTACACAATTAATATTCTGATTCTGATACTATGTAGAGATTTAAGCGTTGAAGTCATACCTTACAATTAGATATTCTGTAATAAAAATATTAAAACACGTTAAAGTGATTAGCACAGTTTACATTGTTCTACGAACGTCCATAGATACATAACCTTCCCATCCATTAACCACGTTCCCTAACTCCACGTCACGTGGCAATTCCGCGGCCGCTATTGGTCGCGTGGGACGCAATCAGTTATTTAGCGCTGTCGACAGTTCCCGGGTGATTTCCGCGGGAAACTGATTCAATACTTACACATAAATGAAGCACATTTTTCTATCATTTAGTATGTGTTTGATCTATAGGTACTGTTTTGATTTGTATGTTTCTTCGTTATTCCAGAATTGGTCTCGACGACCAATGAATAAAATAATTTAATGTAATGTTTTGTTGAATCAATGAATGCATGATGATGATTGGCCTGTAACACCTTGTTATCAATAAATAAATAAAATAAATAAATAAATATCGTAGGACATTACACACAGCGCCATCTGACCCCAAACTAAGCAAAGCTTGTACTATGGGAATCAGATAACTGATAGAATACTTAAATACTTTTTTTTTGTAAATACATACTTATAATACATACAGTACACCCAGACACAGAACAAACATTTGTTTTATATCACAAAATGCTTGTCCTGGGTGGGAATCGAACCCACGCCCTACAGCTCTTGAAGCAGACATGCTACCAATGAGCCAACAAGGCTGTCACCAATGATTATGATTATGATTATAATGTAAAAGTTGTTTTTTAATATGATTTGAACAATATGATTATGATTATGTTTATAATGTAAAAGTTGTTTTTTTTTTCTATAAATGTAATGAGACGGAGACGATGTGCTCTCCTGATGGTAAGAGATAACGCATGTTTAGACCATTGCAGCAATACACAGATTTTTGAGTAGCAAAACAAAGTCTGGGGTATCGCTGCTTTGGCGCTCATTACTTTGAGACTTCCGATGGTTAGTCTCAACAGCCCAGTAATTTCGCTAGCTGCTACCCTTCAAACCGGAACACAGTAATGTTTACACACTACTGCTTGGCGGCAGAATATCTGATACAGCGGTGGTACGTACCCAGACCACTTCCAGCTAAGGAAATCTACCACCAAGTGTACATATTCATGATAAGTTAACACTTAACTCTTTCACGCAAAAACTACTGAACGAATTTGAATGAAATTTGGTATGGAGGTAGCTGATACTCTGGCTTAACACATCGGTTACTTTTTAACCCGAAAACATGTAGCGGGTAACAACACCGCGGAGCGTAGCTAGTCAAAAATCAATTAAATACCTAAATACCTAATCCTCATTCAACGTAAGGAATCCTTTGATCCGGTAGCTATCGGGTGATGTAATAAATTTTGGATGACAGATAGCTGCAAATAAACTGTACGCCACGATATTGTTATTTTCAGTTTTCTGAGTTGCTTCCCTTGGAAGCAAATTTAAAGACGTATTCACATAAAAAAGCTAAATATATTTCACACACTAACACACTCACACGAAACTGCTTTGCGCAGTGAGCACATTTCACAGCTCATTTGGAAAACAATTTACATACGGATTGGTATAATTGCGTGCATGAATTGGGCACCGTCGATTTGGGTGTTAACTGAACGCACCTGAGCCCAGATGCATTGTTTTGGGTTTACTAGGTGTTCTCGATCTCGATCTCGATGAAATTATACAAATTTACAATTTAAAAAATCCGACTCCATGACCGTTGACAGCCCTGTTGGTTCCTTGGCATTATGTCTGCTCTAAGAGCTGAAAGGCGTGGGTTCGATTCCCACCCAGGATAAACATTTTGTGGTATAAACAAAATGTTTGTTCTGTGTCTGGGTGTTCTGTATTTATTATAAGTATGTATTTACAAAAAAAATGTCTGTCAGTTATCTGACTTCCATAGTACAAGGTTTGCTTAGTTTGGGGTCAGATGGCGCTGTGTGTAATGTCCTACGATATTTATTTATTATTATTATTTATTAATTCTAACTAAACGCACTGCTCCAATGCGACAGCGAGGTTTCGGAGTAAATGAAAACATCATCATCATTTTATTTCTTCTGTATTGTTTTTTAGTGTGTGCAATAAAGAGTTAATCAATCAATCAATCAATCAATCATCGATGTATACAATTTTGTTATTTTTACATTTTTGTTGATTTTTTAAGAAGTGCTAGATCAATATCGATAAAAGTACCACCTCTGAAACATTGGTTAGGAAACCATACAAATACAAATAATAAATATATTACTTCAGTTGTTTAGATACATAGTTACAAATTAATATAATAAAAGCTTTCCAAAAGCCAAACAATATCATATTGACAAAATAGTATTATTTTAAAAAGGTGTTCAACCCTTTTTAGGCTACCCTTTAAAAAGGTTAAGGCTTTGTCACCGAAAGCGATATTTTTTTCAAGAAAATGCTGACATTTCTATTCATTGATTATGCCGCCCTTTGTCTGAAAACTGCTGAAATATTCCTTTAATTTTGCGTGCCTACACATTTTACACGATTTCATTTTCTTTGATGATATAGTGGAGAGAAATAATGTAGGTACCTACCTATAAATATTCAAGGTATATATTTAGTTTGTTTCCGCTTAACAGTCGTTTCAGTTACGACAGCGCTGAGGATTTAAATTTTAACTAACTTGACTACAATTTAATAAATTTCATTTTTGAAGCTTTACCTAAAATCTAAAAATAAAATTCGATACAAACTAAAACTAATTAAAATAATCTTAATTTTTTTATCCTCTTCTCGCTGCGGTAACCAGTTGCCGACACGTGTTTCGCCTCTACACGAGGCATCCTTGAGCGTGTTGACTCTTTTTTTAAACAACCACCACCACCATTCAGCCACCATTCCACCACTCCACCATTCCAGGCTAGGTGTGCTTTACCATCTTCGACCACACCTTCACTTAACATCAGGTGAGCTGTGGTCAAACACATAGCCTGTCAGCTATAAAAAAAAAACAAATAGTTTGCCCTAGGTGGGAATCGAACCCATGCCCTTCAGCTCCTTTTTTTATATGGTTGACAGGCTAGATGTTTGACACAGTTAGGTGCTTGGCGGCAGATTTTCAACTTGGTGGTAGCTTGCCAGCCGAGTATTAGAAAGTAAAAACCGAATTGCGAACCTCCTTCTTTTTTGAAGTCGGTTAACTAAAGTTAATAGGTTACTTTATTCTACATTACTTGTAGTCTAGCAAAAACATTTAACTTTTATGAAGAATTTTCTGAGAACTGAACGTATATACGTAATATAATATGCTAATCGATTCCAATTTTACTTCAGTGTTCTTTGTAAAGCATTTTCAAAGAAAAGGGTGATATAAATTTGACGTGTGTATCTGGGTTTATATTATGCATCCCAAACGGCAATACCGATTTCGATTCATTTTGAAAGGTGACTTGATCGAGAGTTTTAAATATGATTCAATAAAATCTGTTCAGCCGTTTGTTAATTTATTTATCAGCTCTTTTTAACCGACTCAAAAAAGGTCAATTCGACTATATTTATTTTTGTACATATGTTACGCGATAATTCCGCCAATCATGAATCGATCTCGATTTTTTTTTGCTTGGTAGATCATTCTTCAGAGGTGGTTCCATAATTTTTTTATTGAAATTGATGGAATGGTTTTAAAAAAATCAACAAAAATCTAAAAATTGTATACATCTATGATATTTTCGTTTACTCCAAAACCTCGCTGTTTCATTGGAGCAGTGTGCTTAGTTGGCCTAAGGGTTATGAAATCGGTATTTTTTAATTGTAAATTTGTATATTATCATGTGATGAATAAATAAAAATAAATAAATATCATAGGGCATTACACACAGCGCCATCTGACCCCAAACTAAGCAGAGCTTGTGCTATGGAAGACAGATAACTGATAGAATACTTAAATACTTTTTTGGAATACTTTTTTTCTTTTTTTTTAATGGATGGTAGCATCTATCCACATTCCACAGGTCTAATCAAATTGAATTTTGGTATTCCGTTTGGGTCCGTTAGGTATTTGGTTTTTTTATACTTTTTCTGTAGTGTGTTTCATTATTATCACTTGAACTTATTTTTAACTGCGAGTACATGCATTTGAAACAATTTGGAGAACTAGCTTCCACAAACCCAGGGCAACCTCACTGCGGGAGCTAGAGACTCAAATAACAATTTTCTTGTGATAAAATAATTCACAGTTAATAGTGTACTACAACTATTAACTTTCATTGTTTTATAACAAGAAATATTAGATAGTTTTTAAAAACAATACTCGCCAAAAAATTGTTATGTAATTTTTTTCGTAAATTAAATCTTAATCTGTATTATTACTATAAATTAAGTAATTATTGATAGTAGCAAATAGATACTTTTAATATTACTATTATTTATAGTAACTTTTTAATTTCGTGTGTTGTTTAGTTTTACACAAAAAACAAAAAAAAAAATATCATACCTAGCATAATGTTTTTTTCCAAAATCAAAGCATTTTAGGTTTGCATAATTCGAATGTTTTTCAGGTAGCCTCATGAATTTTGTTTTTCGCCTTCAATAGGGAGAAAGTTCAAAATCAAACGGTAGTCACGAAACACAAACAGTCTGACGTCACTCATTACCATAGTCGGAGTCCTGAGTAGCACAAAGTAACTGCAACACAGTATAATATCACTCACTTTCCTGATTGCCTTATTACCTAATCTGATAGCAGCTGTTTCTTAAACTGCTCTGTTTTCTAAATGCCGTGGGCTCGATTCCCACTCAGTACAAACATTTGTGTTTTAAACCGCTATTTACAGGCTTTTACGTTCTGCCAGTGTTAAATATGATGCCATGTGATAAAATCAAGTAAATAAGTTCAAGCCACAGTCAAAGTCACATAAAGTAAGTCATGATCAAGTCTAGTCCAAGTGTTAACAAAGTCGTAGTGTATTTTTGGAAACCAAACGATATGCCCACACTTGTGCATATAATTCGTTAATTTCTGATTGAAACATTTTAATAAAATTACAAACATAAATAGTATAAAAAAATAACATAATCCAGCGACATGATTTTTTCACGTTTATGCCAAAATTTCAAAATCTTAGTTACTGTGCTCCATATACACCATGAAAGTAGGGTCAGAGACAAAGAGCTGTTGAATATTCGAGCAGGCGTCGATCTCGACGATATGCTAACTACTTGCGGACTCCACTTGACTTGCCGACGGTACTGAGCGCTGAAATGTATGAATTTTTCAAGGATTGCTTACTCCACGCTATTTTATCAGAGTCTGGTGTCAACGACTTCGCGACGCTGATGAGATGCTCCGCTGAAAGTGTTTTTTGAACTTTTGAGAAAATGTGACAGTTGAAGGGGCAACATTATTTAAAACTTTTTAAATTAAAGTAGGTAATAATTGAATTATGATTTTTAGCAATGTTGCTAGTTTTTCTTAACCTGAGTACAACTGAACGGGAACGATAATGG
The DNA here is from genome assembly GCA_905404145.2 of Biston betularia. Taxonomy (NCBI): domain Eukaryota; kingdom Metazoa; phylum Arthropoda; class Insecta; order Lepidoptera; family Geometridae; genus Biston; species Biston betularia. The sequence continues at coordinate 8,165,285 of FR989882.1, read as the reverse complement.
GAAAGAATTATCTCTTACCATTAAAAGAGTATTTTTACATGCATTTATACTATTAGTGTGATGTGATTATACTAGTATTATACCAGACACCGAGACAAACCTCGACGAGGTTTAATGGTATGTATTGTAATTATTAACAATGATTGTAATAAAATTTAATTCAAAAAAATATATATACACCCATACACACACTCACTACACACACATATACATAACATACGCACACGCACACGCATAAATATGTAAATTCATCACGAAAATCATTTTTTTTTTTAAGTGAATGTGTTCAATGTTTTTTATTTAATAAACCTTAGTGGGAAGACACTGTCTGCAGCAACACAGCGAAGGCTACAGCTGCAGGCAGGGTTACTATACATACCTGTACTATTTTGATGAAACATTAAATTTATTTGTATTTGTATTTATTTGTATATATAAGTAAATAAATAAAATAAAATAAATATCGTAGGACATTACACACAGCGCCATCTGGCCCCAAACTAAGCAAAGCTTGTTCTATGGGAATCAGATAACTGATAAAATACTTAAATACTTTTTTTTTGTAAATACATACTTGTAATACATACAGTACACCCAGACACAGAACAAACATTTGTTTTATATCACAAAATGCTTGTCCTGGGTGGGAATCGAACCCACGCCCAGGATGTAAGTAGGATAGTAGGTAAGGATAGTTCCATACATTCCGCTTCCAGTCACCCTGTACTGGGTAGTATAATCGTTGTGCCACATAATCTTGTCCGCATAATTCAATCATCCAATATTCACACAATATTAAGCTACGCCTACAAGACCTAGTCGCGATGCAATTAAGTCAGCTTGATGAATATTCGAGAAGGTTCTATGACACTCGGGGAGGCAGAGGGCGCCACTGAGCCACGATTTGAATTATGCCAGCTCAGTTCTCACCTCAGTCAAGTATGTGATTAGAATACGGGGCCAGGACAAGGAGTTCCTTGCGCATCTAGGTAGTGTATAACATTCAAGATTTCTACAAAGATTATGTCAATGTGAATTAAAAGTGAACACCGTCACACTGGCTCGTCAAGTCGGAAAGGTCGGTATACATTCTGGGGCCCGCGGTCTACCACCGCGTACCCGCCTCCGTCCGGGATGCTCCTTCCACCGCGTGCTTCAAAACCATATTACGATCTTGGCTGCTAGAGACCTTGTTTTATGATATTGACGAGTATTTCAAATTTAAAGATTATTTATTAAATTACTATTAAATTTTTGTATTGACATAATTATCTTATATTAACAGTATTTTTATAATAACAATATTTTTCTATATTGACATGTTGATATACATTACTTTGACATTTTTGTTCTGACATGTAATCAGTGTATTAAAACTCGTATAAGGACATATTCGACATTTTGAATTAACTCTTAACATTGTTGAAATCAATAAAATATTTGTATTTGTAAAAAAACATTTTTTTAACAATCTGGGACATTGAACTAAAAAGTTAAAAATAAATTCTAGTATAAGTATTTGGCGTGTAGGTACTTACCTATAGGTATTCTTGAAAGCTTTCGTGCCAATACTTTAAAAGAACATGACCAGACTTGACTATGATTTACTCTGTGACTCGAACTGTCCCTCAGTTTTTTCACTTGAATTCAGCAAACACATGACAAAATGCACAAAGCGCGATACCAAAATATTAAAAGTTTATGTAGAACTGTCAACTAAAAAGCCTTCAAAATTGTGATCCAATTTCTTTGTACAAAAACTTAAAATAACGTTACTTAATATCACGGCATGAAATTCTTTCTTATAACAGGATCGTCAATGTACGATAGTACATCATCAAAATGCTCAGCTCCTTTAGGGAAACATTTCTTCTGCAAATTGCCATAAAACCACCACTTCCTTAAAGCCTCATAAGAACTGTGCATATCTGTTCTTTTTTTACTGTTGAGTAGTGCGCAGAGATGGCAGTAACCCTTTTGTGGGTTAGCTTCATTGATAGTGTAATATTTCTTCCAGGAAAAATATTTGTTGTATGTGACAGGGTTTTTGCTGATATAACCTAAAAGGCTAGCTAGCCTCTCCGGGCTATCATACCGCGCATCTATATAAGATCCCGGCGGGAGAAATCTGAAAATTTATAACAGAATCAGTCAAATCACATCACACTAATACCTGGTATCATGAAAAGGAGAGTATCTGAATGTTTGTTGGATTTGTATGTTTGTTACGGTTTGACAAATTTGATTCACAATCACGGCTAATTTAATTTGACGAACACAGACAATTGTCTCTTTTGGATGATCTAAATTATTTGCAAAAAAAAAAAGCGTAAATGTAGTCTATCATTTGTCGGGTTCCCACTCTACATTTTTGGCGGGAATACGGAAAATTTATGAGCAGTATTTTTTTATTTTTCAAAAGTTGAGTATGTTCATGTGTTTAAGTATAAATAATTATGAATATAAAGTGCAGAATCGCGTGTACAACAAATTCAAATTGTTTATTGACATAAAAACTAGTTTCTGAACTAATTCACACTAGCGTAAGAAAATTATTTAATGTGTTAAAACGTGTCCTTTAAAGTTGCCACTACTTTCTTAAGGCATGACCGGACTTGATCTTGATATCTATTCACATTGCTGTAACTTAGACTTGTTCTTCTTGATTTGTCATAAAATTATTCAAAGTATCAAAATACTTGACACTGGCAAATGTAAAAAGTGCGACGCCATAAAGAAGAAAAAAACGCAAATTTAAATTTACTCACCTCCCATAATCGGCACCTCCCACCACCACAGGAACGGTGTTATGATGATAGCCTTTCAAAACCTCTTTCGTCACATAATCATCCGACATGCTAGTTTCAAATGCTAAATAAAAATAATAATTTTCAATAATAGCTTCACAACCTTCTGGAGGGCATTTTTCATCTTTACATCCAAATATATCAATTTCCATCGAATGTTCCGGCAAATGCTTTTGCAAACCTTTCGCGAATGCTTTTGCATGTTGATTTTCACACTGTTGGTTGTGCCATATGATCGCTTTTCTCTTATTGGGATCTGAAGAGTTAAATGTATCGTTCAAACTCTCGGGCCACTCAACAGCTAAACTAGGAGCTATCAAATGACCGTTCAAGTCTTTTACCTCAATAAACGGTGTTGGTATATCAGAATGGAGTTTATAAGTCCACGTCCAATTAAACAAATCATCAGCAAGTATATTACAAATAGGATACTCATTTGCCGGAATCGTTGCGTAAAAAACATATTTTTGACTATACGATCTGTGTTTAGGAAAGTTCGTTTTCCATTTTCTCAACGTACTTATACTGTACACTATAGCGTCGAATTTCGTCAAGTTCCTTAATAGCGTCTTGTTTGTTGTTAAATAACAATTTAGATGAGCACAGTCGTTATCTATGAACATTGTTTCCCCTTCTGTCTGTAAGTTTAACATAAAATCTGGTGTCGTCCACAGCAAAATGTACTTCAACTGTGTAGTGTCCAATTCTATTGCTATTTCTGGCTCGGGATATTTGTTCAACTTGTATTGCAGTATATTTGATTTTGTCATAGCCGTGAGCGCTAAATGGAAAGTATAAAACGCTAGAGCCACGTAAGTTATTAAACCGCAAAAACACAATATAAAAAATAATCTCGCAAATCTGGCGGTTCTTGAAACTAGGTACATTTTAAATGGTTTTTATTTAACTAACGCCGAGACGACAATGAATGCTGAAGACAGTTTCATCACAATAAATGGCCACAAAGAATGAGTGATACATATCATCTTGTGACGGTAGTAAACAAAGAATTCCTTCCTTTTTAAATAAACAATTGATTTGCGTAAATGGTATTCTAAACAATCTGCTTCCTGAGACGGAAGAATCGGATACGAAAAATGTTACTCAGAAGTTTTTGAAATGAAAACATTGTTTTGTTGCACCATTCAGTGGCAATTTGAATGCTTAGTCGCAAAATATTTGGTTGCCACAAAACCTCAAATGGAGCCACTTTTACCCGGCAAAGTCAAAGGAAGGAAGGGCTATATTTTGATATGAAATCTTCTTTGGCCGCGTTGAGTGATTTTTTGGTAAGGGCAAAAGTTTCTGGTTAGCATCACCGATTTACTAATGTGGCGTGTTTTAAGTTTTCACTTCTGTCGGTAGTTCACATGATCGTCTATTTTGTATGTATGTTATTTAAGCTAAATCAATAAAATTAAATAATCTAAATTATCGAAACAAAAGAAAAGTCAAATCAAGCCAAAATATATTTGTAAATAGTATAATTTAAGGTATTTTTTATTTTGTTTAATAAATGTTCTATTTAGCTTCTACTAAAACAAAAGCCAAAATATAAGCAAAATGCAATGTATGCCAATAAATCCCTTTACCAACAATAACTTTAGAACTGGCATCCATTCAATCACGTTTCTCTACTTCCAGCCGTAAAATGCTTCGTCTCAAAGATGGCTTCAAAGGGGCCGTCAGTCCGTCTATTCGCAGTCGAAAAGCTCTTGAGGAAATTTTTCTATCAGTCGATGTCTCCCTCTATTTGCTAAGACCTGTTTCGTTAGAGGCGTGGTTGGTTTTCATTTGTTCACGATTTTGAAGGGAAAACGTTTATTCGCGTTGAGCGCTTTTTGGTCGGGACAAACTTATTGGTTTGCGTCACAATATGACATGTTTTAAGTTTGCACTTCTGAACGACAGTCCCTATGAATACCTGTTTTTTTTATTCCGTAGGTGGTGAATATGGAGACCAGTAATTGATGGGCACAAGAATAAATACGTTTCCAACCTCCAAGGGCAGTCAGTGTCAACAAAATTAAACCTTAGCTTCTCATAAACACTTCATACTACATTTTAAAAAAGCAAAGCGCAAAATTTTGTAATTTTTTTACGGGTTTTTAAGGTTGACAAGCTGTTTGACCACAGCTCAACTTAACAATATTAAGTGACGGTGTTGTCGAATAAATGAATCTCATTAGTCCTGTAATTTTACTAGCCACAGTGTTTAAAGCCGAAACACAACAATATTTACACACTACTGCTTGGCGACAAAATATCAGATATATGGTGCTTAACGTAGACCAATTAAAGGACTTCGTTCCAAATATTTAACATAAGTCATCATACCGATCATCAGAGACAAACAGATGTTTGTATGATAGCATTATAAGAAGGAATATCAAAATTAAAATGTATTCATTTGCTAAGTACAGGTGTCAAAATTCTGGTATATAAATTAAAACGTCGCTTAGATCATACTCCACCCAGAATTGGGTATGCAAAAATTGGATAAAATAGTTAAAAAAAATATTAAGTTTACAAACATTAATCTGTAATTACTTATTCATTAATATTTTTGCGATATCCGACTGCTCAAATTTGACGGTAGTCAATGGATAATCGCAATGCTCTTTGCATGTAGGACGTCGAGTCTTCGGCAAATATGGACATCGCGTATGAAGTCAAACAAAATTACGTATTCCATAAAAATATACCCCTTTCAGCACGTGACGCCACCGTGTCACGCCGTCACTGGCGTGTTGCCGTGGCGTATTTATATTTACGTAAATATATTTATTTTAATACCTTCATGAATATGCACGTTGTTTGTACATAATTATAAATGTTAAATGGCATGACTAATTTTATTTAAGTTTAAATTTTGACCTCATAAAAACATGATCGTATTTATTTCTACTTCCTTGCCTATTCAATGCTATGCATAAAAGACGTGAAAAGTATTTTTTATATATTTAAGTGCATTAAAATGACGTAACTTTTTTTGTTCAGTTTGCTGTATAAAAAGTATCGTATGTAATACAGACCACCCCACTATCCCGCTAATATTATAAATGTAAAAGTTTGGATGGATGGATGGATGTTTTATTACTCTTTCACGCAAAAACTACTTTATTCGGATAAAATTTGATAAAAAGGTAGCTGACATCCTGGATTAACCCGTAGGCTACTTTTTATGCCGAAAACATGCAGCGTGTAACACCGCGGAGCGCAGCTAGTAAATTATGTGTGTGCCAAATTTCAACTAATCCGTTAACCAATCAATAGTTTTTGCGTGAAAGAGTAAGTAACAAACATCCATCCTCACAAATTGTCACATAGTATAATATGTAGTCAATATTCCGTTATCTTCAGATTGGCTTGTAAGCTATGGAATGCAGGTATCCAATCGAATTACCGGCGTGCCTTTACATCGCGGTTGTAGCGACAAATACCGGACTCAATACCGCATCGATCCGTTATCCATAGCTGTACTGGTTGGTTAGTTATAAGTATAGTGTTTCCTTAGGCTAACTACAACTTATTTTCTAGTCACTCTAAAATACAAACTATTACTAAATTTGTACCACCAAATTTACAAAAGAGCGAGCAATACCTGGAATCTGAAAATAAAAACCTATAATAACCAAGCAGCCCTCCTGAGGTAAAAAAATTCGAAGTTGGAGAAATGAATAAAAATCGAAGTTCTGGAGGTAACTTTAAAAAGTCTAATTTTCTTCATACGCGACTGGAGTACAAGGTATGGATTCAATAGGGAAATATTTGTATGGATACGAGATGGATATGGATATGACAAAAATGCTCAATAGCATCGACAGTCGTTGTTACATGTTTTTCAAGTACACGCCGTCAAATTTTTGTAGTCTTTATTTCCACAATTAATTGTCAGATCTCAGATTATTTTTAAACGACTTCAAAAAAGGTGCCAAAGCAGCGATACCCTGGACGTTGTTTTGTTACTCAAAGTTCTGTGTATCGCTGCAATGGTCATGGACAGGTGCATCAGGAGAGCGCCTCGATCGTCTCATTACTTTTACATAAAAAAAAAGATGTACTTTACGCGATCATTCCGCCAATTATGAATCGATTTTGATTATTATTTTTTTGTTTGGTACATCATACTGCAGAAATGGTCTCAACCATTTCTGCAGTTTATTATAGATTTTATAGAAATAGATCAAGCTGTTTTTAAAAAGTCAACAAAAATCTATGAATTGTATACATCGATGATTTTTTCATCTGTTTCATTGGAGATGTGCGTTTAGTTGGTCATGGAGTCGGTTTTTTTACTGTACATTTATACTTATTATTTAACATCCTAATCCTCCTACAAATTTAATGATAAAAATAATCACAATCATTTATTTAAAACGTCTGTGACAGGCTCGTCAATATTGGTTTTAATAATATCGGATCTTGCTACGGGGTCAAATTTCTGGTCCAAAAAGCAGTAATCACTGTCACGGTAATAACAGGTGGTTACTCACTCTGAACCCCAGTTTGAGCCCTGTTCTGCCAGGAGCACATATAGACAACAAAATGTAACAAATAAATATCAAAACAAAGTGTAGATAAAGATCCATATCTTTCTATCGGGTAAAGTAGGCAACATCAGACCAAGCTATATGATAAGGCAAAGTTAGCCATTGCGCTAGTAAGATTCCCCCAATCATAACTTTCAGTGAATAAGAAAATATGCACGAATGTAAGTAACTAATACATCATGGACCGCCGGGCCCGTCCAAGCAATTTCATTCAGTTTTTAAGCTATTGCATAGCTTCTATCGCGGGCATTGAGCGTGGAGACCGAATCCAGAAATTCCGTAACGAAAATAACCTAACACCCCCCACTCCCACCGGCACAGCGGTGATACTTTTTAGTTTTGCCATCTATCGATGAATAGCGGAACTTTTAATGACTTTTTTGAAATATCACGCTTATCTCTTTAGTTCAGCAACTCGCCTCTAGGTGGCATTGGTTGTAATGCTATGCAATAGCTTTACCGCGGCAGTCCCCGAGTGCCACACGTCTTTTTTTTATTTTCGTTTTGCTCAGCAGTTTGTTTTGTAAGACTATTACTATTATAGTACAACTATTCGTGCCATATGCGGGGTTCAGGACGACGTCTCTTGCGTGGATCTGTTTAGGGAGCTACAGATCCTGCCTTTGCCGTGTGAGTTCGTTTATCAGGTAGCCCTGTACACGCATACAAACATAGGTAAATTTCAACGCCGGGGCGTCCACAGCACGTTGGATCTTCGCAGTAATAAAAAGAAAGACTAACTAGTAACGCCGTCGCATCGGCTCGTCAAGTCGGAGAGGTCGGTACACATTCTGGGGCCCGCGGTCTACAACCGCGTACCCGCTTCCATTCGGGATGCACCTTCCATCGCGTGCTTCAGAAGCAAACTAAGATCTTGGCTTCAAGAGACCTTGTTTTATGACTTTGACGATTAATTAAAACTAAGAGATTATTGAATTACATACTAGTAAGTAATTATAATATTTTTGTTTTTATGGATATATATTGTACCTAACAGGGAACACAGACTCCGGCAGAGAGTTCCGCAACCTCGCTGTGCGAATGAAAAATGTGTATAATAGAAAGCGTCCATCAACACTTTTTTTACTGTCTCTATTAGGGGTAAGACACTTTGTTCATGTGTTCTATAATACATAATACACAATGCACTGACATTAACTAACTTAATACACTCGAAGATTGTTGTTTAAAGGTTTTTCATAAAGGTCATATTGTACTACGCAAGCCGGGTGTGGTTTTGTGAATTCACATACGTCATCCACGTAATACTGTAAACGAACATTTTGGAAAGTTTCGGCAGCCAATTTAGGAGACCTTCTGGCTTCCAATCTGAAGGTCCTGGATTCGATGCCCACGGCACGCACCTCTATCTTTTCTAAGTTATGTGCGTATTGCCGGTGAAGGAAAATATCGCGAGGAAACCTACATATCCGAGAGTTCTTTAAAAAAAGTTTTCAAAGTTATGTGAAGTCTATCAACCTGAATTTGGCCAGCAATCAATCAATTATCTAATTGCATAGAATTTTTCAGATTACCTCCGATGTTTCCGCACCCACACTACACTATATCTTACGTATTTTTATTATAATCTGCTAACATATTTACGTTTTAAACATTTAGTATGTAGGTAAGTATAGTTAGTGGGTGCCGAGCCGAGCCGTGCTCGTCGGAACATCTTCGCATCGCGGACCAATTAGTACAAGATGTTGCCAAGCAGCGTTTGCGGGCGCAATTTATGCACAATCAAACCAAGAAATAATTCATTTGGCGGGATCGCGAAAAAATCATATCACTGCATTGTTTTTTTTTAATGTGCTTAATCAAGTTAAAAATAGTAGTGTTTAATCAAAAAGTGTAGAATTACATGAGTGCGGGCAAGAGATACAAATACAAAAAATACAGACGAAATTTTTTTTTCTGAAACACTGAACATAAAACCTTATAATTAAAACATTTTTTGTGTACCTATATTAATATAATACCCACATACCTTTAGTACCTTTGTTATTTTTTGTGTTTTTTTATACGAGTAAAGCACATGTAACATCGTGTTGTTTTTAAAACTCCGTAAAAGTTTCTTGTAAAGTCTCGTCTAGAGCTTGGATTGGACTGTGACTTGCTTATGTGACTAAAACTTATTTGACTTGATATTATCTTAACACACATGAAAATATGAATTGCGTGAAACTGACAGATTGTTAATGTTTTACATCTAGATGAATATACATATGTATATTAAATCTAGTTATAATATTTTTGAAATAAAGTCGTATTGCATTGAAAACGCTTCGTGTATGGCAATATGGCAAACAAAGTCGAATATTCACGTAAAAAGTAACTCGCAATTAAATTAATTTAAACCATCCGTTAAAAAAAACAAAATTATTAACTTTTTAGCAACATATTTTGGTAGCCATTAGAGTCGTAAATAAAATTCGTTGTTTTACCTGTGAATTCTTAATGGTTAATATCTATACAATTGTTGATATCACCAACTGTTATTATATTTTTCTTTTTACTGCTTTATACCAGGAAATATAAACTTTATGTCTGGTGTATGTTTGTGTTTTTTTGTCACCATTATATTAATGAATATGGTAAGAATATTTCAAGAATTTACATATAAATTATATAATTCATTAGCTACCTACATAAATACTAATACTACAACAAATTACAAATATCAAATAAATCCACGAAAGCATTTTTGCATTATGATTTTAATGAAGAGAAAAGAGAGAGATGAACAACAACTGTCAAAGTCATGTCTGAGGCTACCGAGCGGCATATTAAATATGGCTCTGGGGTTAAATACACTATGAACTTAGTTATTTTTAGTGGAAGAAAAGTGAGGAAAATGTGAACATTATGCGAGAAAACAAATTAAAATATTTATAACACAAACTTACTGTTGAACACCATCCAACAAGTGAACGCGGCGAGACTAGTTTTTAACGAATCCCGTGAAAGCGTTAATTACTTTTACAGTAATTAATATGATTTAGAGATCTTGGAAAAATTAAACCGTTTATCACTTGTGTTTTACCCAGTTATGTTTTTGATTTAGGACACTGGTGAACAACACTAATGATTCAAACTAAATAAAGAACGGTTTCAATACGAGTCGGGCTGGTGTATGTTAAATTTCGTAAAGAGAAAACAATTATAGCTATATAGTTTTATGCTATATTTTTTTTTTTTATGTTTTGGTATTAAGCTCTCCTTTTGTACATGTTTTTTTAAGTGTGTAATAAAGTATTAAATAAATTAATTAATTTTATTTCATACTAGCGGACGCCTCGCTGTTTCGCCCGCGTAGTTCCCGCTCCCGTGGAAATACAGGGATAGAAAGGAGCCTATGTCACCCGGAGATAGTGGCTTTTCAATGGTGAAATATTTTTTAAAAAAGGGTTCAGTTGTTTCGGAGCCTATTCATATCAAACAAACAAATCTTTCCTCTTTATAATAGTATAGATAATTATTCATACATGGTTCATAAAACAGTCTCTACGAAAACAAAATAAAATACTGGTAACAATTGCAAATGCATATGTACCACATTAGTATCTATATTGACCCGTACGAAGCCGGGACGGGTCGCTAGTGTTAAAATAAAATCGAAAAGTTGTTCGCTCCTATATTCTTGCAATCTGAGAAAATTATATATTATTAATGAATAAACATGTGGTATAGGCAATGAATGCTATTAGCTAAATTCACTACGCAAGGCTATTTTAAATTTGTATAGATTTTTAACAAAAATATTAATAGAGCATGATGACATAATTATTTAACGTTCATAGCGTAACTGAAATGACAATTCGTGAAAACTTTTGACTACTAGTCAAAAGTTGGTTGCATTCTTGAAATTGGGAATTGGGGAATTGGAGAATTGGGAACTGAGAATTGGGAAGTGGGAATTGGGAATTTGAAATGGGGAAGTGGGAACTGGAAAGTGGGAAGTGTGAATTGGGAAGTGGAAAGTGGGATGTGGGATGTGGGAAGTGGGAAGTGGGATGTGGGAAGTGGGAATTGAAAAGTGGCAGTGGGCATTGGGAATTGGAAAGTGGCAAGTAGGCATTGGGAATTGAGAAGTGGGAAGTAGGACTTGGGAAGTGGGAAGTGGGAATTGGAAAGTGGGCAGTGGACATTGGGAATTGGAAAGTGGGCAGTTGGGAAGTGGGCAATGGGAATTGAGAAGTGGGAAGTGGGAATTGGGAAGTGTGATTTGGAAATTGGGAAGTGGGAAGTGGGAAGTGGGAAGTGGGAAGTGGGAAGCGGGAAGTGGGAAGTGGGAAGTGGAAAGTGGCAAGTGGGAAGTGGGAAGTGGAAATTGGAAAGTGTAAGTTGGGAAGTGGGCATTAGGAATTGAGAAGTGGGAAGTCGGACTTGGGAAGTGGGAAGTGGGAATTGGAAAGTGGGCAGTGGGCATTGGGAATTGGATAGTGGGATGTGGGAAGTAGGCATTGGGAATTGGGAATTGTGAAGTGGGAAGTGAAAAGTGGGACTTGGGAAGTGCGATTTGGAAATTGGGAAGTGGGAAGTGGGAAGTGGGAAGTGGGAAGTAGGAAGTGGGACGTGAGAAGTGGGAAGGGGGTAGTGGGAAGTGGGAATTGGAAAGTGGGAATAGGGCATTGGGAATTGGACAGTGGGAAGTTGGCATTGGGAATTGAGAAGTGGGATGTGTGAATTGGGAATTGCGAAGTGGGAGGTGGAAGTTGGGAATTGGAAAGTGGGAATTGAGAAGTGGTCAAACACCTAGCCTGTCGACCATAAAAAAAGGTATCAACCATCGCAGCCTACTTTGATATTATAAATCAGCATCGGCACTTGCCACTACATAGAATACTATCTAGTAACCGCACGCGCGCGCGGGTGGCTAAGCTAGCTAGACCCCTTACGCCGCCCGGCGGTCTGCGTCTGCTTCACCCCCTCAAAACCTGTGCAATGTGAGACACATTTCGAATTAAATATTCTATCACTTATCTGTCATCCGTAGCACAAGCTTTGCTTAGTTTGGGGTCAGTTGGCGCTATGTGTAATGTCCTGTGATATTTATTTATTTATATATACGTTATACATATGCTGAAACATTTATATTTTGCATGATTAACTGGCGAAAGACATTAATCTCGATATGCAACCATACTTAATTACTCAAAGACAGGTTCTGAATCACCTTAATTAATCCTTACCCTGAAACCGAGCTGCTCAGATTGATTACATACAGACATTCTGTTTGTGCAACATTACATATAGATAGGCGATGTGTATTGAACTTCCATTTGACATCATTTAAATAGAAAGATGTGGCTGATGGTTAATTTGTTCAAAGACAATTTTGGTTAGAACCTAGTATTCAGTGCAGTACATTTTATGTGTTTGTATGTTTGTTACGTCTGAACGCTCAAACAGCTGGACCAATTTTGATGAAATTTGGTATGGAGGTAGCTGGTACTCTGGATTATTTTTATCCGAATAAATGTGATGTTCACGTGGGAACGCGGGGCGCTGCTAGTAAATTCATAGTTATAATACTCGCAAATGCCAATGTGTATACGTATATATAATATGTATGAAAAAAGTCTGATTTTTCAAAAACCGCTCGATCGATTTCGATAAACTTTATATTAGACTACCTCTGAAGCATGATCTACCAAGCAAATCATCAAAATCGATTCATAATCGGCGAAGTGATCGCGTAATATACATACAAAAAACATACAGTCGAATTGAGATAGTCCTCTTTTTTGAGTTGATAAAAAAGGGCGATTCAACATAATGTGTCACGGCTAGTATTACATGTCATTTTAATATATTGACAATATTTTTGGTATTGACATGTTTTATATTGACAGTATTTTTATACTGACAATATTTTTTTGATATTGACATACCTTATTTTGACATGTAATCAGAACTTTAAAACCCAATCAATGACATCTTTAAAATTTTGAAGTGACTTGTAACATTGGTGTTATCAATAAATTATTTGTATTTGTATTTTTGTAGAAATTCCAGAATGCGCCAACGCACCGCTACAACAGGTTTGCAAAATATTTAACATATCTTCCTATTTTATTAATCTATTAGCTAAACAGTGTGGATTAGGCCGCAGCTATCGCCTTGATGCATCGCCCATTGTGCTGCAATGAATTGGCGTCTAAGGATCCCCGTAGCACACCGTAGCAACCTCGTAGCGTCTCGTAGCGAAGTTGCTGCTTAAGGTGGTTCGATTTCCATACAAACAATTTTTTTCCATTTATGGACAAATGCGGCAAAATTTTACACTGAAATCACAGCTACTGGCATTTATTTTGGTCTTTATTTGCGGTCAATCACAATTGCTTGAATAAAACAGTAGATTATATTAGCATAAAATCAAATTTATAAATGATTTATGATTTTTGAATAAAACAGTAGAGTATGCTTATAATCTACTGTTACAAGTACAAGTTGTTTTTACCTGACTCCACAAATAGATACGTCATATAAACATGTTTGTTATCAAAAGAAAGAGCTCAATTATTCACAACTTGTTTTGTATAATTTCTTGGTTAAAACGTGGAGCAACCTCAATTACAATCAAAACTGTGTTGCGGCGTAAGATTAATATAATATAAATATACATACGTAAGTACACACACACAGACACATACACACACACACACAGGCACGTCAAACTTATAACACCCCGTCATTTTTGCATCGGGGGTTAAAAATTATAGAATATCATCTCTATGATCAACTAGATATTGGTAAGGTAACAAAAAAAGCAACATCATTACACCAAAATTTAATTGCTAAAAATATATTACAACAACCGTTTTACGTTCTATTCCCCATTGCTACTAATGTCTTAATTCAACAAAAGTTAACAGTATATTAATTCTTATTGTAAAAGTTAACCCCTTCAATTTATTATTTGCATTGTCATATACAGGGATACTTTTACTCAGTCAGCATCCTTTTAAGGGCATATTTTGTACATTAAAATAAACAACTTTTGTCCTTCAACCTTAGCCAAAACATAATACATATCCCAAAAAAAAATTAAACTTTTTGTGGTACTCTCTAACATTGTTTAGCGCGAGTAGTCCCCCCCCCCCTAGCCCTTCGCAACGCAACCACTTTTTTTTGGTTTTGATTGACGTCATCATCACATCACGTCATTGCTACGATACACGTCACAGAGTGCGCGCGCGCTTTTTGCATAGTTTATTTTGTTAAGACCTTAAAAACATATTTTTTATTATTGTATGAAAGAAAAAAATACGAATTATCAAAAGTAAGAGAACAAAAGTTGTTAGATTTAATGAACTGAACATGCCATTAAAAGAATGCCGACTGATTACAAATGACCCTGTATAATAGTAGTGATTTAAGGGTTAATGAAAAAATACTGTAAAACCGCTTACGAAAATTCACATTACATATTGAGATACACGCATAGAATGTTTTATCAAAATTGAAAGTCCTTTTCCAAAATTTACCTTATAATGGCGTAGTCTGTGATAGCGATTGTGGTCGTGGTCATGATCTTGCTTACGTGCGTTTTCTATCGCAGTAGTTAGACAGTAAGGAGTTGCAAAAAAATGGCGACGCATAACCATGCCAACAGCCAGTCTGACATTATACTCTGTCCATTATGTTAACCGCTTTTTGACAGCTCATACAAAGTTGACGACATAACGTTGTACAGCGTCTAGCAGAATAAATCTCACACAAATAAATACGTTTAATCTAGCATTACCTCTCTACAAAGTTGCGTTAACTAAAGAGCAATTTTTATTAAACCTTGTAAAGAGGTAACGCTAGATTAAACGTATTTATTTGTATGAGATTTATTTAACTAGACGCCGTACAAAGTTATATCGTCAACTTTGTATGAGCTGTCAAAAAGCCGTTAACATAATGGACTGAGTATAGATGTTTCACATTACAAATAAATAAAGTTATTATTTTGAAATATGTTTTATGTCCCAAATAAAGTGTTGTCTATTGTATATTGACTAAGTGGACTTCTATCTGTGGATAGAGTGTAAATTCACTGAGATAGCAGCGTAGGGGTTATATCCGCATCCACGAGCCCTTTTCTGTCTGGATCAGGATTTCTTTGTGTCAATAATTTGTAAAATCATTAAATGACAGACACACGACATCAAACTTTACATTCAACAATGACATGAATTATATCCCCTCAATATTATCTCCTAAAAGTATGTGACAGCATTCGCTTGATGGTATCAAATATGTTCTTAAACGTTTTCACTCTTGATTCTGGGAACAATAAATCCAACACTCCTCTTTGAACATTCTTCATGGGGACCACTTTAATCAAGTCATCGGGCTCTTCAGTCGTTGTAGTTTTTTTTATTTTAGTGGCGCGGTGTAAAAACGTAGAGTTTAGGATATATTTCGGTGGTGGCTGAGACACCGCTTCGGTTGTAAGTTCTGGGTGGAACTCTACATACTGAGATTGGTCTTTATTTAGAATATAGCTTACTTCTTCGGTTGTTGACGTCATATCGTCGTCTATAGCTGTCTTGTCTTCTGCGGATGTCACTATGCTGGAGTAGATGTCTTGAAAGTTTAGTGCTGATGGATTGGGAAAACTGAACGTGTAAGGCCGTACGTCTTCTGATGATTCTGTTTCGGATTTGACTCTGACCTGCAAAATGGAATAAACCTTTGTTAACAACAATTACTGTACAGAAATATATAAAAACAAAACTAAAACATCTTGAGTACGGCAATTATCTTAACAATTCTCTTAATCAATGCTTACAGCTCAGCCAATAAATAAACAGATTATTTCTAGTTCTATACTAGGCAGAATTGCAAAAAAATTACACTCACTATGATCATGAAGACCAGCCCCACGCTCCAACAATGACACATGACTTGCGATGCCTAACTCCCTCTCTGTAGTGAGACACAATGTCATCCTCGTCCCGTCAAACGCACACTGTGCGAACCGCGCCAATTGTGTTCAATAGAACAATGATTTTGTTATAAAAATACTACAGCGACAGCTGCCCGACCGCGGGTGCACTCGCTACCGTATAGTTAATTAGTAATTACACAATTTTATATCAATTTGAGCTATGATCCAATATCTGGGTGTCATTGCAATGATCAGAGAAGAGCTGTACGTTACATTTTCACGCGTCTTGTTATTATTGTAACTAGGATTGTTCAAGAAGAAAATGAATAGTTATTTTCTAGGCAAGCGTGCTCCATCTTCGGCTACATCGTCACTTTCAACCAGGTGAGATCGTGGCCAAACGCATGCCTAGTCGGATAAAAAAAACTGTCCCTGATTTGTCTTTGTTGTTTTGTTTTTTGTGTTTTGTGTGTTACAAAATTATAACATTCTTTCTTTTATTAAAAAGGGACGTAACGCTAAGATCGCGTATTCAATGGACAGTGAAACCGTGCAAAGAAACGGTAGTTGATGTTCAGCCACAGTTCCGTGTAATAGCTTCTTTATTTCTAACTAAATACCAACACACAAAAAAATATCTACAATAAGCGGACTGAGCTGGACTAAACAATAAAATTTGCTGCCCGAGTGAATCTTCGTACCGTAATTTGAGTACCGTCAAGTGTTTCAGCGTGTTTCAGCGTAGACCACATCTTAAAATTCAAGATTCAAGATATATTTGCTTCCGTACAGTACAAGACATTGTAGTATTATCAACCATGAAGCCATTATTGGGAACCAGATAGCTGATAGAATACTTAAAACAAAAAAGAAGATCAAATGATTATATTAATGGTCCAACGTTTAGAGGAGGCTTCAGGTGACCAGAATGCTGGTATCTAATAAATAAATAAATAAATATCGTAGGACATTACACACAGCGCCATCTGACCCCAAACTAAGCAAAGCTTGTACTATGGCAATCAGATACCTGATAGAATACTTAAATATTTTTTTATTTTTTTTGTAAATACATACTTATAATACATACAGTACACCCAGACACCGAACAAACATTTGGTTTTTTTTTATACCACAAAATGCTTGTCCTGGGTGGGAATCGAACCCACGCCCCACAGCTCTTGAAGCAGACATGCTACCAATGAGCCAACAGAGCTGTCAAAAACTACTTTGGTCAAAAGCTTAGTATTGCCATCCAGCGTGGCAATACTGCCAGAATTCTGGCCACATACCCCTCCTCTGACGGACTTTTAGATTAAGTTTTTTTTTGTATAAATTTGTAAATAGCATTATTTTTGTAGTAGGTATGGAAATGTAAATAAATATTTTTAAACATTTGTGTTATGATTATTTTACTTTTCCTACTAAGTATACTTTCAGAACTGCTTCCTTGTTTCAACATACAGACATAATGGCACATTGTTTCTATTAATATTTAACGCAAAGTAGACTGACTGTCAGATCTTGTAGTAAATATCCGATAACGCCGCTCCATTGTTCTTTAATATTGTTTAGGTGACAGTTCAACACTGTATGGAGCCTACATTTTTCTCAGGAGATCATATCTCACAACAAATTGAATCATCAGTCTTTACACTTGTAGACCCATAATAAAATAAGGTGGTAGATTTTTTTTTATAACATGTAGGCTTACGTTTGGCCGCCATCTCGCCCGATGTTAAGCGAAGATGGTATAATTCATGGTAGTTAGACATAAGTATAAATTTAAAAACCTCCAGGACCAGTAAGTGAATACCAAGTTTCGATCAAACCTATGAAAGATGGTCACATCCATTCAAAAACTAAAAAAAGGTTGATAATCTTCAACAAAATAGGTTTACAGACTTTTGGAAATGCTTCAGTCAGGCACACAAAACTACCTACTTACCTTTGACAGCCCTGTTGGCTCTTTGGTAGTAGTCAGACTTAAGAGCTGAATAGCGTGGGTTCGATTCCCGCTCAGGACAAACATTTTATGTATCAACAAATGTTTGTTCTGTGTCTGGGTGTTCTGTATGTATTATGAGTATGCATATACTAAAAAAAATTATATATATATGTATTTTATCAGTTATCTGACTTCCATCACATAAGCTCTGCTGAGTTTGAGGGCAGGTGGCGCTGTGTGTAATGTCCTACGATATTAAAAAACAAAAAAAAAAATGTTACAATAAACCTTTTTTCGATTAGTAGGTACTGGTGTCGGGCTATTTTTTAATAATACCTTCTCGTAAAGAGTACTTTAAAACTTACAATGTTTGAAAATATTCACGCTCGAAACATTAACATCCAACAAATCACCTTCATGTGGGCTTATAGATAGCCTAGCATGCGCTAAAGTTTTTACAAAAACACTTTCTGATAGCGTATATCTTCATGACATCCGCGAGTCGAGCTAAAATCACATTTGGCTGCAAATAAAAGGAAGCGAGCTGAACCCGCTCCGTACATGGTGATATGGTGAGTTTGGTTTCTTTATACTACGATTCGTAGTGATGATATATCTATATATATATTAGTGATGAAATACTTCTTTAGCCACGATGAGCTATTTTTTAACCAACGACGCAAAAACGACGGTGTGTTATAAGTTTGACGTGTGTATGTAGCATCGTAGCTCCCGAACGGAAGAACAGATTTTGAGTTTTGTTTTTTTGTTTTGTTTGAAAGGGGAATTAGTCGGGAGAGTTCTTAACTATGTTTGATGAAAATCAATCCAAGATGGCCGCCGCCACAAAATGGCGGATTACATATTTTTTCACAACTCCCTCAATATGGGTATAAAATAAAAGGGCTTGACTAGTAGAATACACTTACTTTACATACACTTGTCGGGGTTTTTTTAATTCTTAATTTTTACTTGTTAATCCATGACACAGATGCAGACACATCGATGACATGTAGGGTGTAACACGTTTTACCTTGTCGTTTTAACCTGTTTACTCTCGGTTTTAAGATGCCCATATGATATTTTGCAGTAAACATTGATGCCAGTAAAGACATTCTCGCCGTGTGAACTTAGTGCGTACCTGGGGAATGCCCAACATGTATGGTAAAACCCTGGCCGTCCAATAATAGAAAAAAAATAGCAAAACACATTCCCTGAAATGTATTCGATAAGACAAAAACTTTGCAGCCAACTTGACCTGTCTTTTATTGAGCCTATAATAATTAAGCCTGGCTTCTAGATTTACAGCAAGTGCTTCAAGCTGGTCCTTGGCAGAGCTACCCCACGAAGAATAAACGTTTTAACTAAATGTCTATTTATATAAATAATAATAATAGAGTCAGTAGTAATATAGTTTTGATCTAAATGGCTTTACGTGTTTTTTACGCGACTACAGCAATGCCAAAGGAAGGATTATGTTTTAGCAGTCTATATTATACTAGCGGACGCCTCGCGGTTTCACGCGCGTAGTTCCCGGTCCCGTAGAAATACAGGGATAAAAAGTAACCTATGTCACCCGGGGATAGTGTAGTTTTCCAAAGGTGAAAGAATTTTTGAAATCGGTCCGGTAGTTTCGAAGCCTATTCAATACAAACAAACAATAAAATCTTTCCTCTTTATAATAGTACAGATAGATAGATGTATGTTTGTGGGGATTCCACAATTACACCGATTTTGATGAAAGCGGTGTCAATGAATTCGTTACGTTTTGATTTTACGCCAATTCTTATTCCGGAAAAACAAATCATTATTGTCAGATTTCATTGCGGATGTCATCGTAGTAATGTGTCATTTTAAAAATCATATTTTTTTTTTTAATGCTTGACAGGCTAGGTGTTTGACCACAGCTCACCTGATGTCAAGTGAAGGTGTGGTCGAAGATGGTAAAGCACACCTAGCCTGGAATGCAACTGGCTCTCAAGTGAGGCTGCCGGAACACACCGTTAGATGCTTGGCGGCAGATTTTCAACTTGAGGGTGGTAGCTAGTCAGCCGAGTACTAAAGTACCCTACCACCATGCTTTGGTTTCCTCACGATGTTTTCCTTCACCGGCAGCTCAAGCTCATTGTTGGGGTTTGAACCCACGCCCTTCGGCATGCGAACCTACCACGCTAACAACTGAGCTATCATCGCTACGAACATCATATTTATTTGTGAATATCGTACAGCTGTTGTCAATGCGAACACGCTGTCCTCGGCGCTCCGCAAGAGCGGTTACGATGCGGTGTTGCAGTTTATTTAATTTCCTCAAAGGTATTACGTGGAAAAGTGTGTTTACAAGTGCACACCCTACGTCACCCTTTCGTGGAAGCCACTTGAGACACGCAGAGGTTTCGTTTACTTTTATTACTATTTAAAAGTTGATCATTTTAGTCGCAATTTTGTGCAGCGAAAGGCCAGGAGGGGTTAGAATTACGCGTGTAAGTTTCGCAAAAAAATAACTGTTCCGTGAAAAATTAGTCTTCTGTGTGATACTTTTATGATTCATAATAAATTGATGCCTTATTGACTAATATAGTTTAAAAAAATCAAAGAGCCATAAGCCAGCAGATACTACAAGTTTATTTTCATTTAGAAGTTGCCTACATCCAGTATAATACAAACCTAATAAAATTTGATAACTTCAAATTTAGATAAAGTATCTAAGTTCTAAGTGATTGATTTAAGTCTAGCAATTTTTTTTTTATATTTGCACTTAGATCAAGCATAATGAATAATGGTTTTTAACCTACTCAAAATAGGAGGAGGTTCTCAATTCGACTGCATGTTTTTTTTGTATGTATGTTACGTGATCATTCCGCCAATTATGAATCGATGTTGATGATTCTTTTTTTTGCTTGGTAGATCATACTTCAGAAGTAGTCCCAAATAAATTTTATGAGAATCGATCGAGCGGTTTTTAAAGAACCAACAAAAATCTAAAAATTGTATGCATCGATGATTCGTTTACTCTGAAACTTTTCAATGGAGCAGTGCATTCAGTTGGCCTAAGGGGCATGGAGTAGGTTTTTAATTCTAAATTTATATATTATCTTAGATAGTTAAAATTAAATTCATTTACCAATTGATTGAAAGGTTGCCCAACTGCAGGGCAAGAACGGGAAGACTTCACCCTGCAGTACCCGCAAACCTTTTCTTTTATTAATTTTTTTAACGGTATTGTAAAATCTATGTTTTTTTATGTTACTAGGTAGATAAGTGATACTGTAAGCATTAAAATGCAGCACGCCAACCTTTATTTGTGTCTTACTCCAATCCCACTCCGCGTTTTCTTTTCAGCAACATTTTAGCGACAAATTGTATAAGAAATTCACACTTTTGTGGATGACACTCGAGTCTCCGGAGATTCGATTGAATCGCGAATTTCGTATACGCTTTTCCAGGACGCAAAAGTGGGTTTACTCTATTCAAAGAGACATGTAACTCTTTTATAAGAACACGCCATTATCAGTGCAAAAATAACTTTGTCACTCTCTGTTTCTTTACAAGCAAAAAAATTATAAGAACGGTAATTCCAGTATCTTTCTAAATAGCAAATTATAAACATTTAAATAATTCTACAAAGATAAAGAATATCTTTTATCCCAGTATAATGTTCCATAAAAGACATCTATAAGTGTCACTTTTCAAATAGATCCTTTTTTTTTTGTTAATTTGCCCCATCGGGCAGGCTAAAGCTGTAAAGCCATACTGCCTTGTCTTAAGTGTTAATTCTGCTGTCTCTTAGCTATAGTTATGGTCAAAGTCCAGTCTTAGTCAAGTCCAGTCCGTGTCAGTCAAGCCCAGTCATGCTTTAGTAAAGTAGTGGTGACTTTACTATAAAGCTTAGGTGGAGTTTTGGAAGCAACACGAAAGGTAATGTTTCACCACATTATATCATTTTCCCACACTCGCGCTTGTAATACAGCACTTTATGAATAAAACACCACCATTTTTATGCATAAACACTCGACAAAACACTAGTTTTGGAAAAAAATACAACGGAGCGACGCGACTCTTCCCACGTTCCCGCCAAAACTCTCAAATAGATACGTCTTGTAGTTCGTTCTTTTTGTTGTTCGTTCGTTTTCTGGAATAAAAAGTAATAAGTAGTAATAAAGGTCCAGGTAATAAATAAATTATCTGTGTGCCAAATTTCATCCAAATCCGTTAATCTTTTTTGCGTAGGTAATTGAATAATAAACATCCAAACAAACTTTCACATTTGTAATATTACAGCTGCGCCCCGCGGTGTTACCCGTTACATTTTTTCAGAATAAAAAGTAGCCTATGTGTTATCCAGGGTAATAGCTACCTTCATACTAAATTTCATCAAAATTAATCTAGCCGTTTGAGTGTGAAGAAGTAACAAACATACACTTACACACACAAACTTTCACCGTTATAATAATTAGTGTGTTAGTAAGATTAGTAGGATAAAAACCTACAAATTTTGTGTTAATACAGTTCATCTTTAAATGCGACAGAAACAAATATATATTTGGTCTATTTTCCAAAAAAAATATTTCATCCCACAACACTTAATTCAATAGAAACGCCACCTTGAAACATTTTAAAAACTTGTCTTTGAAATCCAATCTTAAAATTCTTTAAATCATTTCCCTTCATCAAGAGTAATCAAATCGTGTATAATTGCCAAGTCTCAACGTATAAACTGTATAATTTGAATCAGTACACAAGTAGCTATGTTTAATAGATTAGTGGGAGATAAATGTAGTTCTGTCTTGTACCTTACCGACATCATTTAAATATTTTAAATTACAAAAATACTTACTGGCCCAATGAAATAGCGAGGTTTTGGAGTAAACGAAAATATCATCAATCTGTACAATTTTTAGATTTTTGTTGATTTTTTAAAAACTGCTCGATCGATTTCGTTAAAATGGATATATGGGACCACTTCTGAAGTATGATCTACCAAGCAAAAAATAAATCATTAAAAACGATTCATTTTTTGAGTCGGTTAAAAATAACACGTTTTTACATTGTCTTGAGGCTCATGAAATTGCCAAGTCACATAAAAAATGTTAATATCAATATGGTCACTACGTTGTTAGGTTAGCTAATTATGTAATAACTTAAGACAAAAGGTCCCTTAAGTAGGGACTGAATAAATTTACCGACTTGGTATTTTAGGATCTCACATATTTTTACAGTAGAAGAACTGAGTTGCGAGACTTGCGAGACTTGCGTTGCGAGGTTTTTTTTAAAGTTTCGATGAGTTCCAGGCTAGGTGTGATTATCGTCTTCGATTATACTGTCAATATAATAATATGCTGTGATCAAACACCTACCCTAAAAACAAAAAAAAATCTTAGACTTAGACTTCCTATATATTTTAGGAGTAAAGACTCCTTGACTACTTGACCAAAAATATATCAGAGGCAAATCTCAATGCAAATCACCATGCAAAATATATATTTATCTCTTAACAGACGCGTAAATAAATAAACAATAATTAAATTGTTCCACGATATTTATTTCACGATAGATGTGTAACTGTCGTACATGTATACTGTCACAAAACTCTTTAATTCGTCCAAGTTTTGCAACAGTCAGTTTCCACGCCATCGGCTTCACCCTATTAGTGTTAATTAAATCTTTGGATTCGTATTCAAAGGCCTCTCCTGCGGTGAAACTTAGGAACGTTTTAATTCCCGTATTGTAATCCCATCTTAATTTTAATTAGAATTAGTATTACGGACAGTTATAGAGGGACGCAATGGAAAATGGGAGCCGTATTTTAATGATTTTACGTACGTACACATTATTAAAGATGATGCCAGTTACCGGAAAACTAATTAAAATCAGACGTAAAATTCTTTTTTTTTTCATGTAAATGTAATGAGACGAACGACGCGCTCTCCTGATGGTAAGAGATAACGCATGTCCATGACCATTGCAGCAATACACAGAACTATGAGTAGGAAAACAAAGTCCGTGGCTGCGCTGATTTTTTTGAGACTTTCGATGATTAGTCTGAACAGCCCAGTAATTTCGCTCGCTCCAATACTCTTCAAACCGGAACACAGTAATGTTTACACACTACTGCTTGACGGCAGAATATCTGGTACTGCGGTGGTACCAACTTAGACGACTTCCTGCTAAAGAAATCTACCACCAAGTAATACACATCACTGAAACGAATATTGTATGGTGTTCCTTTGTATCGTTGGTTATGGTTTATTGACGTTTTTTTTAAAGAAAACAGAGCTTGGGTTGAACACAGTGCAATGTACTCGTTAAGACAAGACCACGAAATTGCTGCAATTTTACTCGTTCATAAGTTGATTGAAGCTATAGTTCATAAGGTTCTTTTGTTCTCTATACTTTATTTGTTTATAGTGTGCACAATATAAAGATAAATCTATCCACCTATCGATCTATATTCTGAGAATCTAGTTCCTAATTAAGTTTCAATAGAATTCCACACCTTAATTTCAACTGCCTTTTTCTATAGCTAAAAGGCTATAGAGCCCTATATTGGGCATTCTCCACGAACCTACGCATTATAATAGCTCCGATATTTTTTTTTGTACGAGCAACAATGATGTAGAACTCTGTTGAAGCCTGTACTTCTTAAAAACAGACAGAGTTTAGGTGTGATCCATCCTCGAGCGCCATTCATCCAAGCTGAGATCTTTGATAGGAATACAAATATTTTATTGTTAACACCAATGCTACTTCCCTAGTATTAATAAAAATAATAAAATAAATTTCGTAGGACATTACACACAGCGCCATCTGACCCCAAACTAAGCAAAGCTTGTGCTATGGAAGACAGATAACTGATAGAATACTTAAAATACTTTCTTTTTTTTTTTTGTAAATACATACTTATAATACATACAGTACACCCAGACACAGAACAAACATTTTTATACCACAAAATGTTTATCCTGGGTGGGAATCGAAGCCACGCCCTTCAGCTCCTGGAGCAAACATACTACCAATGAACCAACAGGGCTGTCATTATTATCGTAATATTCAGTACGTAACGTAATAAAGTACTTACAAACTTAATAAACCTACGTGAAAATGCTAAATAAGCTTGGGACTAAATAGGGGTAGGTACTAA
The DNA here is from genome assembly GCA_905404145.2 of Biston betularia. Taxonomy (NCBI): domain Eukaryota; kingdom Metazoa; phylum Arthropoda; class Insecta; order Lepidoptera; family Geometridae; genus Biston; species Biston betularia. Next base: position 8,139,952 of record FR989882.1, on the reverse strand, counting down.
AACTTGAATATACTCAAATGACACATAAATCTTCTTTAAATAGCTTTTCGCTTAAGTAACTGAAGAAGAACTATGAGCGTGAGCTGCCGGTTAAGGAAAACATCGTGAGGAAACCATAGCACGGTGTTAAAGTACTTTCTAGTACTCGGCTGTCTAGCTACAACCCACAAGTTGAAAATCTGCCGTCAAGCATCTAACGGTGTGTCACTTGAGAGCCAGTTCTATTCCAGGCTAGGTGTGCTTTAGCATCTTCGACCACACCATCACTTAATATCAGGTGAGCTGTGGTTAAACAACATGTCAACCATAAGAAAAAAATAGTTTCACTGTAACGACAGTTTAATAACAGGATAAATTCAAATCTAACAAAAATATTTTTAAAATAAAAGATCTCAATATTTTATACGAATTTGAAACCCCAATTACTTTCTATGTCAGTCAGTCGCCCCCCGATATCTCTTGAATATAAAATTATCACCTCCACGCCGACTCAGCGTGCTTAACTTCATTTTAATAAAAAAATCGACAGACAGAAAAAAATTACGTCGGACTTGCCAATGTCTCGAAACGCTGAGACTGAGTTTTTTCAATCGCGGAAAGTCTTGCTCGTTTATTGAATTTATGTCCTGCGAAATAGCAAAGATAAGGCAATCAAATGAATGCAAAACGGTGAAAATTTTTAAGTCGCTCTCAGTAAATTGTGTGTAACTTTTAGATTGTATGTTAGAGAAATTTGTACATTTGAAGCAAGCTGTTAAACTTGTAGTTTTTTGCCCGAAAATGTGATCCTTGTGACCTCCATAAATTTCACAACCACGTGAACTATTTTCACATCTATCTACATAATATATGTTTATATATATAAAGATTTGCTTTACACTTGGTGGTAGATTTCCTTAGCAGGAGGTCATCTAGGTAAGTACCACCGCAGTACCAGATATTCTGCCACCAACCAGTACTGTGCTAACATTACTGTGTTCCGGTTTGAAGGGTACTGCAGCTAGCGAAATTACTGAGCTGTTGAGACAAACAATCAAAAGTCTCAAAGTAATGAGCGCCAAAGCGGTAATGCCCTGGACATTGTTTTGCTACTCAAAGTTCTATGTATCACTGCCATGGTCATGAACAGGCGTTATCTCTTACCATCAGGAGAGCGTCTCGTTCGACTCATTATTATTACATTAAAAAAAAACTTTATTTTCTTGCTTTCAGTGCTCCCGTTTCATGGTAGTAGGTAAAAAGTTTCTACACTATACGCGTATGGAAAATTGCTATGTTAATTTGCAAATGAATTGTATAATTCCTCGTTATGCAACAAAATTGAATCACGATATTTCGTGATTATGAAATTCTATCTTAACATCCACCGAAACTTACAGAAATATCCTGACTTCAAACTTTTCACGTGAACGTTTGGCGGTAATCCAAAAAATTAATTGCGCCAAGCGGTGCTTTAGCTACAGCTCTCAAGCGCTGAAGCGCTGCTCAAGCGACGCGTTCCTAAGTGTAATTAGTGCAATCAGTGTGAATCACGTTTTAGTCAAGTGTGCGATGTTGTGTGGAGTGTAGTGAAGCTCTTACTCACTGCATGTTGTATGAGATTGAATAGAGAACGTTTTTTTAATTTTATCTTTCGTGTCATTAAGGTGGTACGATTTCCATACAAACAACTTTTTTCTATTTATGGACAAATGGAGCATAATTTTACAGTGAAATTACAGCTTCTAGCATTTATTTTGATCTTTATTTGTATGGAAAACGTACCACCTTAACATATGAAAATGATAATGACCGAGTGAAAAAGTGCGTTTCCACTGGAGACGAGTGATGCAGACGCGCAATATCTTATTTTATTCAACTGTGAAACGAACAGTGTTAATCTATCTATACTATTATAAAGAGGAAAGATTTGTTTGTATTGAATAGGCTCCGAAACTTACTGGACCGATTTCAAAAATTCTTTCACCGTTGGGAAGCTACAATATCCCCGGGTGACACAGGCTACGTTTTATCCCTATATTCCCACGGGAACGGGAACTACGCAGGGCGTCTGCTAGTACTATTATAAAGAGGAAAGATTTGATTGTTTGTTTGTATTGAATTTTTTTTTTTTTTTTTAAATAATAAATCTTTATTTAACAAACAAACATTGAATCATCTGCTGGTTATTTATCATTATCTTGGATTGTGATTGTTTTTTAATTAAAAAAATCGAGTGAGTTAGTATTCCAGTAGTAGTGGATTTTGACGAACACATTCCCGCTTCGAGTGGCTGTTATCACGTCTTGACCGAATTTTGTCACCGAAAAATACTTTGGAAATTTTTAGTACTCATTTTCAAGAGCAAAAATGATTTGTGTGCTCAACGTTGATTTATTTACCTATAATTTGATTTTGAGATTTTTCTAATAAGACATTATAGTGAATCTTATTACCAACTTAACAAAATAATTAAAAAAACTACACTGGCAGAACGCCAAAAATGTAAAAAAAAAACAAAGAAAAAATCCTATTAATATGTATGTATTCTAAGTATTTGCAAAAAAAAAAACTAATTAAGTATTCTATCCGTTATAATGACTTCCATAGCACAAGCTTCGCATAGTTTGGGGTCAGATGGCGCTGTGTGTAATGTCCTATGATATTATTTATTACTTATTATTTACATCTGTTATCACTACGCTTAGCAATTTAAGTCCTACCGAGTTTTGGCGAAAAAACAAATAAGAAGAAGATCCGAATCAGTCCTGTTCAAGTTTATATTCGCAGCGCCGACAGTGAAAAAAAAACCAACAACGTTTATTAGATAACTTCCCAGTTTAATATAACACGTAAAGCACAACTTTAAAAATCGAAAGCTCTTTTTCAAACTTTTCACCGAGATCCTGAACATTAGCAAAAAGTCATTAAAAGTAAAGGTGCTGTTCATCATAGCTTGGGAGCTTCAAAGTCGGTATTAAGGTCGACTCGGAGGGACCCTAACTTATAAAAGTTCATTCATTTAACGCTTGCACGCTTCCGACTCGGAACGAGGCGAGATTTCAAATTATATGCTGAATACTGTTGAGTAACATTCATAAGTATTTGAAAACTTGCGGTGTATTGAACGTTTGATGGTAACTTGAAACTCAGTTTAATTTATTTTACTTCGATCAAATAAAATAATTAGAGCTATGAAGAAATATTACAGTGTTTCAGGAGACGCAAGATTACTAAATAAATAATCTACACTAATATTATAGAGAGGAAAGATTTGTATTTTTGGATTTTTGTATGTTTGTAACGAATAAACTCAAAAATTCTTTCACCGTTGGGAAGGTACACTCTTCTCGGGTGACATAGGCTACTTTTTATCTCTGTATGTTCACGGGAACCGAAACTGCGCGGATGACCCCGCGAGGCATGCGCTAGTTTAATATAAAGAGTATTTGAAGGATTATTTCCACAGCATATTGTAGATAATGATGATGACAATGAGATTGAGCTGCCTGTAAAAGAAAGTATCGTGAGGAAACCATAGTATAGTGGTAGGGTACTCTCTAGTACCTACTCGCCTGGCTAGCTACCACCCTCAAGATAAAAATCTGCCTCCAAGCACCTTTCGGTGTGTTCTGGCAGCCTCACATGAGAGCCAGTTCCATTCCAGGATAGTGTGCGTTACCATCTTCGACCACACCGTCACTTAACATCAAGTGAGCTGTAGTCAAACATCTAGCCTATCAACCATAAATAATAATGATAAGAAAAAAGGTGCCATGAAGTTTTATTCAAATGTCTATTTCAATCTTTCATTAACTATGCAGTCATGAAAAATTTTGACAGATACGTTCTTTATAACAGTAATAATTATTTAATTTACTGGCCTTATAACACATTCAGTTCTAATAATCTTCAGAGTGTTTACTTGTAAATAATCTTTGCACACGTACTTACAATGCGTAAATTACTTTGCCTAAAATAAATTACCATTTGCATGTCTTTGCCTAAAATAAATTACCATTTGCATATTTTTATTGTAAAGATGCAACAAAGTAAAAAGAATTTAGAGTTTCAAACTCCACTTATGCTCAAAATAAATTCGTCGTGTTTGCCACCATGAGGCGCCACTCGTTTATTTGTAGTCATTAGCATACACGTCGTCGTCAGCGACGGTCGCATTCACTGCACTCGCACGAACAAAGAGATTTTCATATTTAATTTTCTGTTTAGTATAATTGCCTACATTTTCTCTCTTAACCGTTTTCACAGTATTTGCATATAAAATCATTCAATTCAAAAAAAATACCAGAGTTTGGTTTTTCAAAAATAAAGCGATTTGCATACTTTCTGCGTCACTTGCATTCAGGGAAATAATGGCAAACATTTTGACTTCAAGAAACAATGCGTGTTTACGCATATTTTCACCTCTAATAAAAGATAGACTACATGTTTTGTCATCTCAATCATGTCCAAGATATTGAAAGTGGTTGTTGTAAGCGCGTACAGTGCTATTTTTATACACTATTTGAAGTTAACACTCATGGGCAGAAGCAAAGATTCTATAGAAATTGAATATGTATTCCGTCAACCGGGATCTTTAAAGAAAATTCTCAGAGAGATCAAAAAGTACGGAGCGAATTTGACAGTAAGGAAGCTGACACGAAACTTTAAGCGGCCAGAAAGATTGCCAACAGACTTGAAATTTATTTTAAAGTGGACCGAAGCCTTTTCCCACTACAGTTCATCCATTTTCCCTAACGGACAAGCAGCGTTTGTTCAGAACAAGTGTGAATACTACAACTGTTTTCTAACATCCGATAAAAGCCTACTTCCTGATCGTAGATACTTCGATGCTATTTTGTTTGACGTTGAAAACAACTGGGATAATCATCCCGTCATAAGATCTACATATCAATATTATATATTCACTGCATCAGAGTCGGCGAGCAACTACCCTTTATGCCATCCTTCCTTCGAATTCTATTACAATTTGACATGGACGTATAAACTAGATTCGGACATTCGATGGTCTTATATCACTATATTAGATAAGTCTGGCAAATTTGTCGGACCCAACATCGATATGACGTGGATAGACCCTATGACGCCGACTTCAGAGACTGTTGTCAGAAAACTGGTCCACAAGAAAAAGGTAGCCGCTTGGTTTGTTTCAAATTGCAGAACGAAAAGTAACAGAGAAAAGGTGGCAGCGCAATTAAGTGCGGCTTTAGCTAAATACAACCTCAAAATTGATATTTACGGCTGGTGTGGAGAGTTGTCGTGTCCTAGAGACCAAATGGACGATTGCTTGGATCTTTTGGAGCAAGATTATTATTTTTATTTGTCTTTTGAAAATTCTTTGAGTGAAGATTATGTGACAGAAAAGCTTTTGTATGCGCTTCGTCATTATACTGTACCTGTTGTACTTGGTGGTGCTAATTATTCAAGGTATGAAGCAGTAAGTAGTTACAACTTAAAAATAAGTTAGTGCTTTCTATGAATTTCTTTAAAAGTATCGTGGTTTCATCATCAAGTCTATTCAATATCGCCAAATCATTAAATTATATTTACTTGGTCATAGAACATCTTAGATGACCACCTGGGCCATATAGGTAAGTAGTACTACCGCAGTGCCAGATATTCTGCCGCCATGCAGTAGTGTGTAAACGTTACTGTGTTCCGGTTTGAAGGGTTTTGCAGGTAGCGAAATTACAGGTCTATTGAGACTAACTATCGAATGTTTCAAACTAACTTTTACTAACTTTTTTTTCTTGTTTTTTTCGGTTTCTTCTAGGCGAGCGTGTTCCACCGTAGACCGCATCTTCGCTTAACATCAGGCAAGTTGGCGATCAAACGCAAGCTTATTTGTAATATAAAAAATGAGCACCAAAGAAGCGTGGCCCTGGACTTTGTTTTGTGACTCAAAATTCTGGATACCGCTGCAATGGTCATTTAAAGGCGTTATATGTTACCATATGGAAAGAGTCTCGTTCGTCTCAATACTATTACAAAAAAAAATGTTTTCATTCGGATTTTTTCGATAGAAAAGTTTAAAATTAATACGGCAATTTCATGAAAAATTGTTAATAATAAAGATCAAAAATGTTATGTTAATTAGTAATGTACCGTACCGTATTCATCAAAGTAATGTTTAAATTCTGTTACCATATTTTGTTCCCAGGTTCCTGCCTCCCGGATCTTATTTGGATATAGGAGTTCTAAACGCCACAGAAATTGCGTTTAGAATGAACGAGGCCATGAAAAATCGTGCTGCGTATGAAAATTATTTCAGGTTGGTTTATTTTGTAGCGATGATAGCTCAGTGGTAAGCCCGATCGGTTCGCATGCCGAAGGGCGTGGGTTCAAACCCCAACAATGAGCTTGAGCTGCCGGTGAAGGAAAAACATCGTGAGGAATGCCATAGCATGGTGGTAGGGTACTTTCTAGTACTCGGCTGGCTAGCTACCACCCTCAAGTTGAAAATCTACTACCAAGCATCTGAAGGTGTGTTCCGGCAGCATCGCTCACGTTGTATGCACAGTACAGGGCTTTTAAAGGAAGTGAATGTATATAAACCTAAACTTTAAAGTGTTCTTATACTTCCCCTAAACGCCTTTTACAGGCCGTGCTACCAATGTAATTACCACCATCACACATTCACTTAACATCAGGTGAGCTGTGGTCAAACACCTAGCCTGTCAACCATAAAAAAAAATATGTAAACACACCTAGCCTGTAATGGAACTGGCTTTCAAGTGAGGAGCCGGAACACACCGTTAGATGCTTGGCGGCAGATTTTCAATTTGAGGGTCTGCCAACTACTAGAATATATCCTACCAAAAACGCTATGGTTTCCTGACGATGTTTACCTTCACTGGCAGCTCAAGCTCGCTGCAAATCTCCTTTTGACAATGACAGGATGTGCGGTAGTGGAACTCTGACGCAGGCATTGAAAAATCATTGCCATGTCTTGTGTTCCTCCTCAGGTGGCACAATCACTACACATTTAAAGAGGCACCGATAGTTCCCGACGTCTGCAAGCTGTGCGAGGTGTTAAACGACCCACATCTAGGGCACCGTGTCGTGGAGAACTTCAGACAGTGGTGGGTGCCAGATTTCAAGCAGGAATGCGAAGCTGAACAGAAAAGGATACGTTTCCCGGCAACATACCAGATGACTCCAAAACGTACTCGGTTCTGAACTCAAAAGCTCGTATTTGGTATGATTTCAAATACTGCCAAAAATTATGTTCCATGTATTTGTTTGTATTTAAGGTATATAGTTTTTTACAGTATTGATGAGGAATTAATTTAAAATTTATCTAACTTAAATCCTCATCACTGTTATTGAACAAAATAAAAATTCGTAAATTAATACTATTTACAAACTGTTACTAGTCATTGTACTGTGTAATTGTATCTCATCACTGTTGTAACCAAAGCGACTTTTAAACGGTACTATACTGTAAAGCATGTCTGCACTGCCGTCATAGGAAAGAGAGATGTATCTGACATTTTTTCCGTAATTGAGTTACATACATTATCGAAATCACTAGTAAAAATAGACGCATCTACTAGTATTTTTATTACAAAAACGGAAAAAATGACAGATACGTGTCTTTTTTTCTTGTGAAGGCGTTGCAGATACCTCTTTTTTTCATATGACGACAGTATACTAAATATATTACGCCTAAATTAATCTATGTATTTATAAAAAAGAAACTGACAAACTGATTCACTGACTGATCGATCAACGCACAGTCGTCTAACGTAAAAAGACTCAATCTTTGCTACTAAATATATTGCGCTGTAAAAAATACTGCTTAATACCTACCTTTTAAATAAATAGCATGCTCAACTATATTTATCCTCCATTCTTAATAATAAGTGAAACATTCAGGTGAACAAAGTTGCGAAACTTCATCAAAATAACAAACTTAATTCCAAGTTTTGCATTTGTGTGTACTTAAATTTAAATAAGAAAGTCCAGTGCCATACATCATTAGAAGGTAAAGTTGGCGAAACACATACGTCTCAGCATAGTTTATATAACTTAGTATAACTTGAAAACGAATGCACGCGAATGATTTCCTTCGCTAGGAAAGTGGCTTGTAGATAGGATTCATTTTATTTAAAAAAATAAATGTTTAAAAAACATAATACGCATAACATAACTTTTGTACGCATACCTGGACTGACTAAGCTGATTATATTATTTTTAAATAGTTATCGTACTTCGAAAATGGTTTATACAGGGTCTCCCGTAATTAGTGAGCATCCTTTTAATGGCATGAAACTTTTAATCCTAAAACATTTTCTACCAGCCATCTCCACAGTAAATAAAATATGGTTGTAGGCGCGCATCTAAACAACAACAACAACAACTTGATTACAACTTTCAAAATTAAATATCTTAAAAATATACGTTTTATTTGGCTACGGAACTCTATACTATTAGTGATCCAACCTGCACATGGTCGAATTCTTTTATTCAAATTTCATTGATTTTAAACAGACTTACTGACGTTATAAAGTTTCAAAAGTAACGTTGTTTTAAGTGATAACGGGTAGTTACAAGTTAGAATGTAAGTTAATTGTTACTCGGAGGCTCATCCACATAAGCGCTACGTCCGGCACCCACCTCCGAAGCACGGATCCCCAATCATAACTTAAGTACATTTCCGTTGCAACTTGCTTAAATAAATAAACTTTATCAAGAAACTTTCAAAGTTTATCTTAATATTTCGCGGGGTAATTTCAAAGCTTCTTCTAGATTTAGATACTTCTGCGCGGAATTATTTTATGAAATGTATTTCTTAGTAAATTAACAACTTGACTTAACATTACATGTTAAGTCAAGTTGTTAATATGTCTTATGGAGAACGCTAATTTTGACTTGATGATCTATATTGTAGACTAGGGGACGCTTCGTGGTTTCCCCCGCGTAGTTCCCGTTCCCGTGGGAATACAGGGATAAAGAGTAGCCTATGACACACGGAGATAGTGTAGCTTACCAACAGTAAAATAATTTTTGAAATCGGTTCAGTAGTTTTGGAGCATATTCAATACAAACAAACAATCAAATCTTTCGTCTTTATAATAGTATATAGACAGATATAGATTGATTGATATGCGTTGTAAGTGAAAATTTCTTAGCCGTGTTTGGTGATTTTTGGTAGAGGTAAAACTTATGAGCTGTCATTACTATTTCTGAAGTCACCGATATTTAATAACACTTCTGTTTACCTTTTACTTTTTAAAATTGTAAGACCAGTGCCGTTATTTTCGTAACCATTTTTTTATATGAAAGCAGCAATCATCACTTACTTTACATTATTTATTGCTCTTTTACCCGTGACGATTGGGCAACTAACTGTATTTCAAAATAACATATTACGGACACGAAACCTATGGTTAATGATGGTAGCCAGTAGAAAACTGCAATCCTGGTCACCCATCTAAAGATTGTATGAAACATTATTTGCTTAACTTCTGTAAAAAGCCCATGTAATCCAAGTCAAAGAATTACATGGACTTTTTCTTGCCTCGTAAAAATATAGGTAGGATATCGAGTGAAATCGCGGTGTACTACTGGTTGATTTATTAAAAAAAAAAAAAAAAACACCTACTTTAGGCCTCCATCGTTAACCAGCCGCTCCCTCAGAAAGTAGTGTAGGAAACTAATTAACAAGTTGAACTCTCGGAGATTTCGTTAACGCGAAGTAGTTGCAAACTTTACCCGTCGACGCACGCACTTCGAGTTTTATGAGACGCTAGCTATGCTTCGTGACTTTACCCAGCTCTTTCCGACTATTTACAGATTCTTTTTAATGAGGAAAGACGAGCTCAATGCTCATATGAATTGGCCGACAATAGCAGCCAACAGATGCATGGATAATGGTCAAAGAGGTCTTTACCGTGGCCAATATAAATACAATAATTCTAGAGACCAGTTACTAGTCATGCTTAATTTTATTAAGATTGGTTCAGCTGAATGAGCTGATTGGTTTAGTGTGATAGTTAGATCACTATATCACTCTCTTAGTATGACCAGCATTATGTTGAGGTGAGCCCCTATTTTGTAACTTTTGTCTGTGTGTTTGTTTTTGTTTTTATGCTTGTAACAAAATTTAACGTTTTTCTTTCTTTCTTTTATTTGTCAGTGTGAATGCTACTATTGTGAAACGAATGAAACTGCTACCTCAGTCTCCTAAAATGAACCGTATCATTTTTATTACAAGTCAATGCGCCGACTCATCAGTTCGTGGTTCCGCCCTTTCCTTGTCATGACGTTCGGGACTCCGCCAACCGATACGACTCAATCCAAATTGCGGTCCCGAAAAACTATCACTGCGCAGCGTGCCATCTGTCGATGACGTCCTCAAAACAAAAAAATATAACAAAGAGTAAAAGATAATACTACTTTTTTTTTTTTGACATGAAAATACTCAAATTGTACTTCGCGGGAAATACGTCACCTGGATGAGAGTTCCACATCCTCGCTGTAAGTATGCAAAATGTGGAAACGAAGCGTTTTGTCTGTTCGTGGTGTATGTCTACCATTTAGGAATGGTGCATTAGTCGTATGTGCCTAGCTATTCCGTAATAAAAAAGGGCAAGTAGACACACTGTCCTAAATGTATTCGACAAATAGACAATTCATAACATTAAAAAGAAAATATTAAAAATATTCTGAAAATATTATCTATACGTGCCTTAGTAAAATCTATAAAGTCACGGCAAAAGTAGTGAACAGTAACAACTAGAACAGTTTAAAAAAAATCTAAGAAAAAATCTTTGACTATAGGTACTTTACGTTTACATACATACTTGTAGTGATTTTTATATTTAGAAACCAAATTCGCGTATTTGGTGACAAATATAACAAAGCTGAAGAGTTTAAAAAATCTATAACCCGACTGCGAATAAAATAGCTGTAATTAAAGGAAAAATTGTTTATATTATTCCTAATTAAATTTAAACATACTTGTATAACTGCAATATATTTTTGTAATCCCCTATTAATTTCCTTTATTTAAATACCCTACATGACAGATTCGGTATTTTTTTAAATTGAAATGTCACTATTTCGCACCAAAAATCCACCATCTTGATTTTTTATTTAAGGATACTTTAGTTATTAAGACGAATCTAATAATTCATTAGGCCGATTGAAAGATACGAGGTACTAAAGAAATCTTTACATACATACAAGATACGCCCGAAAAACATAACCTAGACTTGGCAGTCGGGTAAAAGTAGCTACGAATTCGAGCAGTATTTGTTTTTGTGGAAATACAATCTCTGAGCAAAAAGCGGAAGCCAGTAATGGTGGAGTTGGTACATTTTTTGTTCCTCTCCCCACGAAGCGCATTCGGGCGTGTATCTATTCATCATTTAATTTACATTTTGAACGCGGCCATAGCCGATTGTTAGTGGAAAATAGAAACGCAGTATTTGCTAAACTGTGGTGCCTTCAATGCCTTATTTTCAAATGCAGTCGTTTGTCAACAATTTTTATTTATTTAGGGCATTACAGATATATAATAATTAGTAATGATAATAACAATTACAATAACAGTGAAAACAATGTTAAAGTTAAAATATAATTACACAATTAATATAATTAATGTCACATCATCATCATACTTGCAAATGTAAAGCCAACAATAAAAAAAATTAAGTAAGAAATGACAAGTAATAGTAGATTATGCTAATAATCTACTGTTTTATTCAAGCAATTGTGATTTACCGCAATTAAAGACCAAAATTAATGTCAGTAGCTGTGATTTCACTGTAAAATTATGCTCCATTTGTCCATAAATGGAAAAATAATCTTTGTATGGAAATCTAACCACCTTAAGTCATAAGTACATACATAAATACATACGTAGGTACGTGTAGCGGTGGTAGCTCGGGGTTTAGCGCGGTCGCAATGAGCTTGAGCTGCCGGTGAAGGAAAATATTGTGAGGAAACCACAGCATGGTGGTAGGGTACTCTTTAGTACCTACTCCGACTCACTAACTACCACCCTCAAGTTGAAAATCTGCCGCCAATCACTTAACGATATGTTCTGTCAGCCTCACTAGAGAGTACCGTCACACAGCATCAAAAATCTAGCCTGTCAACCATTAAAAAAAATTAGAAGAAATGCCTAATACGTATAAAACTCTTTAACAACACAATTTTCACGCGATTACCTAATAGCGTGAAAATTGTGTTGTTGTTATTAATATATTTATATTTTATTGACATGTTTACAAAAATACAACATATACTAATATTATTCTAAAATTCATGTGTGTAATTGAACCATGTGCAATTTAAAAAAATATACATCAAATATTGTTAAACGTTTTTCTTTAACTGCTCCACACGGCTTTAACTGCCTTTCTACTAAAACATGATCATATTTTCGGTATAAAAATGATTTGTCAAAATCTATCAATCAATATTTTATCAATTGACAGCCATGTTGGTTTATTGGTAGTATGCCTGCTCCAAGAGCTAAAGAACAGAACAAACATTTTGTGGTATAAACAAATGTTCGTTCTATGGATGTTCTGGATCCTACTATCCTTCCAACTAATATTATAAATGCGAATGTTTGTAAGTATGTTTGTTACAATTTCTCGCAAAAACGGATTTGGATGAAATTTGGTATGGAAGTAGGCACATAACACATAGGCACAGCCCTGTTGGTTCATTGGTAGTATGTCTGCTTCGAGAGCTGAAGGGCGTGGGTTCGATTCCCACTCAGGACTAACATTTGTGTGACTAACATCGATGTTTGTTCTGTGTCTGGGTGTACTGTATGTATTATAAGTATGTATTTACAAAAAAAAAAAAAGTATTTAAGTATTCTATCAGTTATCTGTCTTCCATAGCACAAGCTCTGCTTAGTTTGGCGTTAGATGGCGCTGTGTGTAATGTCCTGCGATATTTATGTATTATTTATTTATTTATATAGGCTACTTTTTATCCCGAAAACATGTAGCAGGAAACACCGCGGGGTGCAGCTAATGTTTATTATAAGTATTTACAAAAAAAATTGAGTATTCTTTAATTATCTGACTTTCATAATACAAGCTTTGCTTAATTTGGGGTTAGATGGCACTGTGTGTAATGTCCTATGATATTTATTTATTATTATTTATTATCGAAAGGTATACATACATTCAAACTTTCACATTTACAATACTCATGTGATGTGATTATAATGTAATACACGTGAAGTGAGATGTATAAAAGTTTCCATTACTCAGTGAAATTCATTCGCTCGCGGTCAATTTCAGATCTAACTCCTGAACATGAAGTCACCGATAGCACTGTTCTTTGTTATTTTGGTAAGAAAATTCAAGTTTTCAAGCAATAAAACCATAAACAGCAGTACAACTGGCTTTTCCAAACAGCTCATTTTTAGGATCCCGTGCCCGAAGGTGTCAAACGAGACCCGATTGCTAAGAATACCGTGTATTCCGACCTATTTTAACCGACTTAAATAGGTTCTCAATTCGAGTGTGTTTCTTTATACGCGATAATTCTGTCAATTATGAATTGATTTTATGATTCTTTTTTTGCTTAACAGATCATATTTCAGAGGTGGTCCCATATAAGTTTTAGCGAAATCGATTGAGCAGTTTTTCAAAAATTTAAAAAATTGGATACATACATCGATGATATTTTCGTTTACTCTGAAACCTCGCTGTTTCTATGGTGCAGTGCGTTTAGTTAGCCTAAAGGGTAATGTCATTAGGGTCATGGAGTCGGTTTATGTAAATTTGTATATTATTGACAAAAAACGACAATACTCTTGCCCTTAAAAACAAATTATGTTTTTATATCAGGTTATTGTTCAACTAGCAGTAAGGGCGTCGGCATATAACTTTGATAGCAATTCGGATAGGACGTGGCTGCGCCAAAACAACGTTCCTGCGACGAATGTTGAAGAACAGTGGTTTCACTTTAACCCGTCTCCAAGGAGAAACAAGTGAGTACATATCGACCCTATCGTTATAAGTCATCCCACTTCCAGGCTCGTCTTTCGCTTTGCTTCCCAAGGGCAGGCTGTTAGACTTTACGCATCTTCGAAAACTTTGAAGCGTGTGGGTTGTCTCGCGATGTTTTTGCTAGGTAGAGACAATACGCACATTTGACTCTAAGTTCCTATGGCAACCAAGACGGTAGGCAGCTGAGCTTGAAGTCAGTACCTATCTATCTATATCTATAAAGGAAAATACTGATTCACTGACTGATCGATCAACGCACAGCTGAAACTGCTGGGTCTAGAAGCATGAAATTTTGCACAAATTTTCCTTTGGTGGCGTAGATGTGCACTAAGATAGATAGAAAAAATGCAAAATAGGGGATTGAGAATTTTTATGAAATATTTCATTATTCAAATTTACCGCAAACAAAGACCAAAAAAAATGCCAGTAGCTGTGATTTCACTGTAAAATTATGCTCCATTTGTCCATAAATGGCAAAAAATTATTTGCATGGAAGTCGAACCACCTTAATGAAATAAAGTGAACAATTTCAACATTAAATTTGTACCAACTTGTACTTTGCAATATACAGTAATTTGTTCCTTTTTCCTTTTGCAGTGATCAACAACAGTATCGGAACCAAAATTAACATGATTCATGGAAATAAATCTATGAGTGGAATTTAATTTTGTGTTTTTATTTCTAAAATAAGTATACGACTCTACAATCAGCTAATATTTTTTTTATAAAGAAAAATACTACTTTAAAAAAAACAGCCAATAAAAATCGTACTTAAAAAATAATGTTGCAAATAATGTTGTATTTGTGACAAGAAATGAAAAAGAAAAAAATTTAGATTGTTACTTTTTCTTTCTACTAATATAATTATATTAGTAGAAAGAAAAAATAATAATCTATAAAATAAAAATAATCGATAATCGTATTATCGTTGTACTCAGCTTTGTCTCCATGATGAAGGCCACCG